>NC_069417.1:45975290-46022790 GCF_026875155.1 Cherax quadricarinatus
CAGTTATTGCTAGATTTAATACACACTAACCTTCAAGATAATTTAATCCCTAAAATATGGATTAAAATAAACTTTGTGTATATACTCTGAAAAATTTCGGTGTATATTCAATGAGATATTTGCACCTCTATGTATTATGCACTATTGGCGTATATACATTGAAAGAAATGCATAGATACACAGCCATTGGTGTATATACACCGAAATAAACTTCCCCTAACCAAAATACATTCAGATATAAACACGCCTCTGTGCATATACACTAAAATACACACCTCTGCTTGTATATATATACTGAAAGAGAAGCGCCTCTTGGTAAACACTCTTGTCTACAAGAAAAGTATTATATTACTTTACTCACTATGATTTTCAGTTTCGTACAAGTATAATATTGTAAATAAAACATTATGTTGACAAGAACACCTGAATCTTCCGTGTCATGACGTGGCGCCACGGCAGCTGTCTGGTGAGGGCAGCGCCATCTTTGTTTTTGTTGGTTCAAAAGAGGGTTGGCACGAATGAGGAAAGGAAGAAATGGGGTAGAATAGAGCAGTGGAAAAGGTTGTGGGTAGACAGGAAGAGATAGGAAGAGAAGCAAGAGAAAGTTGTAGGAAGATAGGAGCAGAGAGGTTAAAAAGACTAAGTGACCTAACCACTTTGGGTGGGTTTTAGAGTGATTTTTAGTCACATAGCGACAAGTTCCTCAGCGCCATCTAGCTCACCCAAGAGACAATATCTTCTCGATCCCCATACCCAGTAGGCAGCTATCGAGGGTGATAACCACTGCCAAAACACGTAACAGGTTCACATAAAGCATACTTCTTCCTGTAGGAAGGACATATCCAAAGACACATAAGACACCCGCAGTCATCAGACACCGATTTGCACTTGTTATAAAAACATCCTGTGCACATATCGCACCACGATACTCGGTATTGTGTTCCCACATTGTGTGGACGTCGTGCGTTAGTGTTATGGAGATGCTGGAACAGTGAAACATAACCTTATTGTTCTCTGCGCAACAACAAGACCAGGTTTTTCAATCCGGCTGACGCCAGCTTCAGTTCCTCTTTTGTGTTGTTGGCTGTAATCTGGTTGTTGCCTGCAGCTGGTTGTTATCCCGCCTGCGCCACGAAGAGGAGGGCATTGTTGTGCTGAGGTTGTAGAGGTTGCTGAAGCTACTGGTCTCCACACACCTCAACAATCTGAAGTTGCTGTAGCTTTTGGCCTCCACACACCTCAACCACCAGAGGTTGTAGAGGTTGCTGCAACTCCTGGCCTCCAAACTCCAATGACGACTTAATAGCCGAAACCAAGGTTTCTCAAGCTTTTAGTACTCATTGTGTGTGTGTGTGTGTGTGTGTGTGTGTGTGTGTGTGTGTGTGTGTGTGTGTGTGTGTGTGAGTATAGTGTGTGTGTGTGTGTGTGTGATGTTGTGTGTGTGTGTGCGTATGTGTGTGTGTGTGTGTTGTGTGTGTTGTGTGTGTGTGTGTGTGTGTTGTGTGTGTATGTGTGTGTATGTGTGTGTGTGTATGTTGTGTGGGTGTGTGTGTGTGTTTTGTGTGTGTGTGTGTGTGTGTGTGTGTGTGTGTGTGTACTCACCTGTTTGTACTCACCTAGTTGAGGTTGCGGGGGTCGAGTCGAGCTCCTGGCCCCGCCTCTTCACTGATCGCTACTAGGTCACTCCCTGAGCCGTGAGCTTTATCACACTTGCTTAAGCTATGTATGGATCCTGCCTCCACTACATTCGCTTCTCAAACTATTCCACTTACTGACTATCTGTGTGTTTCAGTGTGTGTGTGTGTTGTGGTGTGTGTGTGTAGTGTGTGTGTGTGTTGTGTTAGTGTGGCTGTGTGTGAAGTTAAACCCAATTGTGATTTCAGGGTCGATTCAAAAGCTCCTGGCCCCACCTCTTCGCTGGTCGCTACCAGGTCACTGCCTGCTGCATGAGCATTATCACACTTCTTGATAAGTAAGACACATGTTCAACATTTAGGTATCTTTATTCCGAAACGTTTCGCTTACACAGTAGACTTCTTCAGTCGGGTACAGAGGCTCATAGACTGATTACATCGTCTTCACATTTCTTCTTCTGCTGTAATTCCTCTGTACCCGACTGAAGAAACCTACTGCGTAGGCAAAACGAATAGATACCAAACTGTTCCACATGTGTCTTACTTATCAACCTGTAGGAATTATATACCAATTTCATATTCATACCTCTTCTTAAATTTACTATGTATGGTTTCTGCCTCCACCACGTCAATTGCCAGACTATTCCATTTCCTGACAATTATGACTAAAGAAATACTTCCTAACATCCCTTTGACTCATCTGATTCTTCCACTTCCAATTATGACCCCTTGTTTCTGTGTTCCATCTCTGGAACATCCTGTCTCTGTCCAAATGCCAATTCCTCTCAGTATTTTGTATGTCGTTATCATGTCTCCCCTAACCCCCTGTCCTCAAATGTCATCAGGCTGATTTCCCTTAATCTTTCTTTGTAAGACATTTCCCTTGGCTATAGAACTAGTCTTGTAGCAAACCTTTGCACTTTCTCTGATTTCTTGACGTACTTGACCAGGTGTGGGTTCCAAACTGGTGCTGCATACTGCAATATAGATCTGACGTACACAGTGAACAGAGTTTTGAACGATTCCTTACTGAGGTGTCAGAACGCTATTCTCAGGTTTGCCAGGCGCCCATATGCTGCAGCAGTTATCTGGTTGATGTGTGCCTGAGAAGATGTGCTCGGTATTATACTCACCCCAAGATCCTATTCCTTGAGTGAGGTTTGCAGTCTTTTACCGCCTAGCCTATACTCTGTCTGAGGTCTTCTTTGCCTTCGACCGATCTTCAATACTTCGCATTTGGCGGGGTTAAAATCGAGGAGCCAGTTGCTGGACCAGTCTTGCAGCCTGTCCAATTCTCTTTGAAGTCCTGCCTGATCCTCATCTGATTTAATTCTCCTCATTAACTTCACATCATCTGCAAACAGGGACACTTCTGAGTCTATCCCTTCCGTCATGTCATTCACACATAAAAAATACACTTGTCCTAAAGGGCTGACCCTTATGGAATCCGCTCGTAATAAAGGGCCCCCTCTGACACCTCTCACATTACCATGACTCGTTGTTGCCTCTCCTTTTCAGGTATTCTCTTGATCCATTGAGTGCCCTTCCTGTTATATGTGCCTGATCCTCTAGCTTTTGCACTAACCTCCTTTTGTGAGGAACTGTGTCGAAGGCCTTCCTGCAGTCCAAGAAAATGGAATCTACCAACCCGTCTCTCTTATGTCTTCCGTCATAAAACTCCAATAGGCTTGTGACACAGGATTTTCCTTACCTGAATCTGTGCTGGTTGTCGTTTATAAGCTTGTTTCACTTTAGGTGGTCCACCACTCTCTTGATAATCTTTTCATGACTTTGCTTACTATACACGTCAGTGACACTAGTCTGTAGTTTAGTGCCTCGTGTCTGTTTCCTTTCTTAAAAATGGGGACTACATTTGCCGTCTTCCATACCTCAGGTAGTTGCCGTTTCAATGGATGTGTTGAAAATTGTTGTTAGTGGCACACACAGTATCTCTGCTTCCTCTCTAAGGACCCACGGAGAGATATTGTCGTCTCACCGCCTTTGAGGTATCAAGTTCACTTAGGAGCTTCTTTACCTCCTCCTCGGTTGTGTGTATTTCTCCAGCACTTGTTGGCATGTACCTTGTTGCTGTACCCCCCTATTTTGACTTCCCAGAGTCCTTTTTGTCTCCACTGTAAATACTTCTTTAAATCTCATGTTGAGTTCCTCATATACTTCTTGGTCGTTTTTTGTGAGCTCTCCACCTTCTTTCCTCAGCCTGATTACCTGGTCCTTGACTGTTGTCTTCCTCCTGATGTGGCTATACAACAGCTTTGGGTCAGAGTTGACTTTCGATTCTATGTTGTTTTCGTACTGTATGGGCCTCCATCGAATCCTCTACTTCCCTACAGTTCTCAAAACAGCTAGGGTCACCCCGTTACATAAAGGAGGAGATTAAGCAGACTAGAATAACTATAGGTCAATATCCAACTTACACCCTCTCTCTAAAATCTTTGAAAAACTAATTCATAAGCGAATCTATTCCTACCTAATCTCCCACAAAATACTCAACCCCTGTCAGTTTGGGTTCAGGCCTAATAAAAATACGAATGATGCTATTATACACATGCTAACACAAATATACATTGCACTCGAGAAAAAAGAAGTCCCATTGGGGATCTTCATTGATTTACGTAAAGTTTTAGTTACATTTGACCATGATTTGTTGCATATAAAATTATCACACTATGGTATAAGAGAGCACTCCCTCAACTACCTCAAGTCATACCTTAGCAACAGAAGCCAATATGTGTACACAAATGGAGCAAACTCTTCCACACAGCCAAATACAGTTGGTGTCCCACAGGGAAGTGTCCTTGGCCCTCTTCTCTTTCTCATTTACATAAACGACCTACCAAATGCATCGAAACTACTCAGACCCACACTATTTGCAGATGACACTACATGCGTCTTCTCTCACATAAGCCCAGTCATACTAGCCAATACTGTAAATACCGAATTACAGAAAATATGTACCTGGATGATGATTAGCAAACTTACTCTCAATATTGACAAAACCTACTATATTCAGTTTGGGAACAGACAGATGTTCCTCTTAACATAATGATAAACGGATCATCTATCACAAAGCTCACAGAGGGAAAATTCTTAGGAATCCACCTTGATAATAGACTCAAATTTCAAACACATATACAACAAATTTCCAAGAAAATTTCCAAGACTGTAGGCATACTATCGAACATACGGTACTATGTTCCACAGTCAGCCCTCCTGGTCCTATATCACTCACTCATTTACCCCTATCTGACCTATGGAATTTGTGCATGGGGTTCAACAACAATAAATCATCTCAGACCATTAATTACTCAACAAAGGGCTGCAGTCAGAATGATAACAAATTCCCACTCCAGGCAGCATACTCCACCAATATTCAAAACTCTAAACTTACTCACCGTACAAAACATCCATACTTATTATTGTGCCTACTACATACATAGAACACTAAACTCGGATATAAACCCTCCCCTCAAACTTCTCCTTACCAACCTCAACAGAATACATGACCATAACACAAGGCACAGATCACTCTTTGATGTTCCTCGTGTCCATCTCACACTATGTAAAAACTCAATGCAAATAAAAGGTCCAAAAATCTGGAATTCATTACCTGTGAATATAAAAGAAATACTGTCTGTTTATCAGTTCAAGACTTCTTAAAAACCACTTACTCAACCACAACTAAATAAATACTGAATAAATGTATCTCATAAATGTATAACCTGTGACCCTATCAAACTATGATTTTTTTTAACTACGTTACCTAACAGAATACTCCATTCTCTTGAGTGTACAGTAACTCATCTAATGGCCATATGACCTGTTTCTGCTCTACAGATCATTGATTTTACTCGATTTGATTCGATTATATTATACATTGTTATGCTACAAATTTGTATAAGTTTAATGCTTCTTATTTGAAATACTCATGTATACTTCAAGTTGTAATTTATTTACTGAAATTTTTACCACTGAATATATCATTGCTTAGTTAATCTTAAGTTAATTTTAAGCTGCCCATAATGTTCTGCATATAAGGCGCTTTAGGCATGCACACTCAACCACTGTAGTTCCTTGTACAACTATGTATCATGTACAAATAAAAAATAAATAAATAAATAAGGTCTTCTAGCTTCTTTCCCCACTCTTTTTCCCTTTTCCTGAGCTCTGACACCCAATGTTCCCTCCAAGGCTCATCCACCACTCCAAGGCTCATCCACCACTCCCAGGCTCATCCACCACTCCAAGGCTCATCCACCACTCCCAGGCTCATCCAGCACTCCCAGGCTCATCCACCACTCCAAGGCTCATCCAGCACTCCCAGGCTCATCCAGCACTCCCAGGCTCATCCACCACTCCAAGGCTCATCCACCACTCCCAGGCTCATCCAGCACTCCCAGGCTCATCCAGCACTCCCAGGCTCATCCACCACTCCAAGGCTCATCCACCACTCCCAGGCTCATCCAGCACTCCCAGGCTCATCCACCACTCCCAGGCTCATCCACCACTCCAAGGCTCATCCACCACTCCCAGGCTCATCCACCACTCCCAGGCTCATCCACCACTCCCAGGCTCATCCACCACACCCAGGCTCATCCACCACTCCCAGGCTCATCCACCACTCCCAGGCTCATCCACCACTCCCAGGCTCATCCACCACTCCCAGGCTCATCCACCACTCCAAGGCTCATCCACCACTCCCAGGCTCATCCAGCACTCCCAGGCTCATCCACCACTCCCAGGCTCATGCACCACTCCCAGGCTCATCCACCACTCCCAGGCTCATCCAGCACTCCCAGGATCATCCGCCACTCCCATTCTCATCCAGCACTCACAGTCTCATCCACCACTCCCAGGCTCATCCAGCACTCCCAGGCTCATCCAGCACTCCCAGGCTCATCCAGCACTCCCAGGCTCATTCAGCACTCCCAGGCTCCTCCAGCACTCCCAGGCTCATCCAGCACTCCCAGGCTCATCCAGCACTCCAAAGGGTCATCCACCACCCAGACCCATCCACCACTCCCAGGATCATCCAGACTCCCAGGCTCTCACCACTCCCAGGATCATCCAGCACTCCCAGGCTCATCCACCACTCCCAGGCTCATCCACTACTCACATGCTCATCCAGCACTCCCAGGATCATCCAGCACTCCCAGGCTCATCCACCACTCCCAGGCTCATCCAGCAATCCCTGGATCCTCCACCACTCCCCGGCTCATCCAGCACTCCCAGGATCATCCAGCACTCCCAGGATCATCCAGCACTCTCAGTCTCATCCAACTTTTCCCAGGCTCATCCACCCCTCCCAGGATCCCCCTAAAACCACACCAAAGGCCCCATCCACCACTCCCCCCCAGGCTCATCCAGCAATCCCAAAGGGTCCTCCACCACTCCCAGGCTCATCCAGCACTCCCCGGATCATCCGCACTCCCGGAAACATCCAGCCTACTCCCCGGTCTCATCCAAAAATTTCCCAGGAACCATCCACCACTCCCAGGATCCTCCACCACTCTAAGGCTCATCCAGCACTCCCAGGATCATCCAGCACCCCCAGGCTCATCCAACACTCCCAGGCTCATCCAGCACTTCCAGGCTCATCCACCCTCCCAGGCCCATCCCCCACTCCCAAGATCATTCCCGCAACTCCAGGCTAATCCACCACTTTCCCAAAGGGTATCCCGCACTCCCAGGGTCATCCCCTACTCCCAGGCTCATCCCCCACTCCCCCCCTCCCGGCTCATCCAGCACTCCAAAGGTCATCCAGCACTCCCAGGGTCATCCCGCCTCCAGGCTCATCCACCATCCCAGGCCATCCCCCCTCCCAGGTCCTCCACCACTCAGGTCATCCAGCACTTCCAGGATCATCCACACCCCCAGGTCATCCACACTCCCAAAGGTAATCCAGCACTTTCCAGGCTCATCCACCCCTCCCAGGCATCCACCTCCCTTCATCCAGCACTCCCAGCTCATCCACCATCCCAAAGGTCATCCACACTCCCGGCTCATCCACACTCCCAGGTTTATCCACCACTACCCGGTATCCACCCCTCCAAGGCTCATCCCGCACTTCCCCGGCTCTTCACCATCCCAGGCTCATCCACCACTCCCAGGCATCCACCCTCCAGGATCATCCAAACTCAAAGGCTATCAGCACTCCCAAAGGTTTATCCACAAACCCCGGCTCATCCAGCACTCCAAGGGTAAACCAGCACTCCCCGGCTCATCCACCACTGCCCAGGATCATCCACCACTATACCCCCTGATTCAACCACCACTCAGGATCATCCACCACTCCAGGATCATCCAGACCCACTCCCAGGATCATGCGCCGCGCACTTCCCAGGATCATCCACCACTCCCAGGATCATCCACCACTCCAGGGTCACCACCACTCCCAGGATCATCCATCACTCCCAGGAATCCATCCACCACACCAGGATCATCCACCACTACCCAGGATCTCCACCACGTCCGCAGGATATCCACCACCTCCCAGGAACATTCCACCAGCATCCCCAGGATCATCCACCACGTCCCATATCTCCTCCACTCTCCCAGGGTCATCACCACTCCCAGGATCATCCACCACTCCCAGTGTAATCCACCACCACTCCCAGGATCATCCACCACTCCCCAGGATCATCTCACCACCCCAGGATCATCCACCACTTCCCAGGATCATCCACCACTCCCAGATCATCCACCACGCCCGGATCAACCAGACCACTTCCCAGGATCAATCCACCACTCCCAGATCATCCACCACTACCCCCCCGTATCATCCACCTTCTCCCAGGATCACACCACTCCCAGGATCTCCACCACTCCCAGGATTCCATCCACCACTCCCAGGATCATCCACCACTTCCCCAGGGACAACCACCACTCCCAGGATCATCCACCACTCCCAGATCCATCCACCACTCCCAGGTCATCCACCTCCTCCCAGGATCAACCACCACTCCCAGATCATCCACCACTTCCAGATCATCCACGCACTCCCAGGATTCATCCACCACTCCTAGGGTCATCCACCACTCCCAGGGTCATCCACCACTCCCAGGATCATCCACCCACTCCAGTATCATCCACCACTCCCAGGATCACAACCACCGTGACTCCCAGATCATGCCACCACTCCCAGGATCATCCACCACTTCCCAGGATCATCCACCACATTCCCAGGATCAATCCACACTCTCAGGATCAACCACCACTCTCCCAGGAACATTCCACCACTCCCAATGATCCTCCACCACTCCCAGGATACATCCACCACTCTCCCAGGGTCATAACACCAACACCCAGGATCATCCACCACTCCAGGATCATCCACCACTCCATGGTCATTCCACCACTCCCAGATCATCCGACCACTCCCAGATCATCCACCACTCCAGGATCATCCACCACTACTCCCAGGATCACCACCACTCTAAGGATCATCCACCACTCCCAGTGATCATCCCCACTCCCAGGATCATCCACCACTGCCCAGGATCATCCACCACTCCCAGGATCATCCACCACTCCCAGGATCATCCACCACTCCCAGGATCATCCACCACTCCCAGGATCATCCACCACTCCCAGGATCATCCACACTCATCAGGATCAACCAGTCACTCCCAGGATCATCCACCACTCCCAGGATCATCCACCACTCCCAGGATCATCCACCACTCCCAGGATCATCCACCACTCCCAGGATCATCCACCACTCCCAGGATCATCCACCACTCCCAGGATCATCCACCACTCCCAGGGGTCATCGGCCAACCACTTCTCATGTCCATCCCCCACTCCAGGATCATCCACCACTCCCAGGAATCAAGCCACCAACTCCCAGGATCATCCACCCACTCCCATCTCATCCACGCACTCCAGGATCATCACCACATACCCCATGGATCATCCACCACTCCCCGGGTCATCCACCACTTCCCAGGATCATCCACCACTCCAAAATGGTAAATTAACCACTCCCAATGGTCATGCCACCACCTCCCAGGATCATCCACCACTCCCAGGATCATCCACCACTCCCAGGATCATCCACCACTCCCAGGATCATCCACCACTCCCAGGATCATCCACCACTCCCAGGATCATCCACCACTCCCATATCACCACCTCTCCCTGGATCATCCACCACTCCCAGGTCATCCCCACTCCAGGGTCATCCACCCCACACCCCCAGGGTCAACCCACCACCTTGCTCAGGATATCCACCACTCCCAATATCCCCATCCACCACTCCCAGGAATCATCCACCACTCCCACGGTCCAACCAACAGCCCCATGATCAATCCACCACTCCCAATTATCATCCACTCCACACCCCAGGATCAACCCCACTGTCCCCAGTGTCATCCACCACCCCCAGGGTCATCCACCACTCCCAGGATCATCCCCTACTCCCGAGGATTCATCCACCACTCCCAGGATAATCCAACCACTCCCAAGGATCTTCCACCACTCCCAAATCACCACCACTCCAAGGATCATCCACCACTGTCCTGGTCATCCACCACTCCCAGGGTCATCCACCACTCCCAGGATCATCCACCACTTCCCAGCATCATCCCACCACCTCCCAGGATCATCCCACCACTCCCAGCTCATCCACAGCACACCAAGATCATCCACCTCTCCCAGGATCATTCCACCACTCCCCGGGTCATCCAACACTCCCAGGATCATCCACCACTAGCCTTTTCCCAGGTTCAATCCACCACTCCCATGGTCATCCACCACTCCCAGTAATCATCCACCCTCCAGGATCCTCCCACCACTCCCAGGATCATTCCACCGACTCTCAGGATCATCCATCAACTCCCAGGATCATCCACCACTCACGGATCATCCACCACTCCCAGTATCATCCACCACTCCCAGGATCATCACCACTCCCAGGTCATCCACCACTTCCCAGGGTCCTCCACCACTCCCAGGTCATCCACCACTCCAGGGTCATCCCACCACCCCAGGACATCCACCCACTCGGATCCCAGGGTCATCCACGCACACCCAGTGTCATACCAACCAATCCCAGGGTCAACCACCACTCCCCATGTTCGATCCACTGCCACTCCCAGGGTCATCCACCACTCCCAGGGTCATCTCAACCACTTCCCAGGGCAACCACCACTCCCAGGTCAACCTCCACTCCCAGGTCATTCCACCACTCCCATGGGACCATCCACCACTCCCAGGATCATCCACCACTCCCAGGATCATCCACCACTCCCAATATCATCCACCACTCCCAGGATCATCCACCACTCCCAGGGTCATCCACCACTCCCAGGGTCATCCACCACTCCCAGGATCATCCACCACTCCCAGCATCATCCACCACTCCCAGGATCATCCACCACTCCCAGGATCATCCACCACTCCCAGGATCATCCACCACTCCCAGGATCATCCACCACTCCCCGGATCATCCACCACTCCCAGGATCATCCACCACTCCCAGGATCATCCACCACTCCCAGGATCATCCACCACTCCCAGGATCATCCACCACTCCCAGGATCATCATCCACACTCCCGGATCATCACCACATCTGCAGTATCATCCTATCACTTTCCCCAGGATCCTCCCACCCCTCCGCAGATCATCCACCACTTCTCCCCAGAATCATCACCACTCCCAGGTACATCCACCACTCCCAGGTCATCCCCACTTCCAGTGTCATCCACCACTCCCATGGTCATCCACCACATCCCAGGATCATCCACCACTCCCAGGGTCATCCACCACTCGACCAAGGGTCAATCCACCACTCCCAGGGTCTCCACCACTCCCAGGGTCATCCACCACTCCCATGATCATCCCCACCACACCCGGATGATCCCCACTCCCCGGTCATCCACCACCCCAGATCATCCACCACTCCCAGGATCATCCACCACTCCCAGGATCATCCACCACTCCCAGGATCATCCACCACTCCCAGGATCATCCACCACTCCCAGGATCATCCACCACTCCCAGGATCTTCCATCCCTCCCAGGATCATCCACACCACTCCCAGGATCATCCACCCTCCAGTACATCACCACGTCCCCAGGATCATCCACCACTCTCCAGGGTGCATATCCAACCACTGGTCCCAGGGTCCATCCACCACTCCAGGGTCATCCACCACTCCCAGGATCATCCACCACTCCCAGGCACATCCACCACTCCAGGATCAATCCACAACTAAGGGCTCCCAGGATCATCCACCAGTCCCCCGGGACATCCACCACTCCCTAGGAATCATCCACCACTCCAGTAAATCATCCACCACTCCCCAGATCATCCACCTACTCCCAGGGTCATCCACCACTCCCCGGGGTCATCCACCACTTCCCAGGAGTTCATTACCACCACTCCCAGGATCATCCACCACTCCCTGCCCATGGTCATATCCATCACTCCCAGGGTCAGTCCACCACTCCCAGGGTCATCCACCACTCCCAGGGTCATCCACCACTCCCAGGGGTCATCCTCCACTCGCCGGGTCATTCCACCACTCCCAGGATCATCCACTCACTCCCAGGGGTCTCCACACTCCCAGGGTCATCCACCACTCCCAAGGTCATCCACCACTCCCAGGGTCATCCACCACTCCCAGGATCATCCACCACTCCATGGTCCCTTCCACACTCCCAGGGTCATCCACCACTCCCAGATCATCCTCCAACACCCAGGGTCATCCACCACTCCGCAGGGTCATCCACCACTCCCCAGGACATCCACCCCCAACCCATCCCAGGGTCGGTCCCCCATTTCCCAGGGTCATCCACCACTCCCAGATCATCCCACCACTCCCAGGATCATCACACACTCCCAGGTCATCCCCCACTCCCAGGATCATCCACCACTCCCAGGATCATCACCACTCAGTCCCAAGGTCATCCACCACTCCCAGGAATCAATCCACCACTCCCAGGATCATCCGACCACTCCAGGGTCATCCCACTCACTGCCCAGATCATCCCACCACTCTCCCAGGATCATCCACCACCTCCAGGGTCTTCCACCACTCCCAGGGTCATCCACCACTCCCAGGATCACCACCACTCCCATAGTCAAATCCACCCACTCGCCCCAGGATCATCCACCACTGGCCCAGGGTCAACCACCACTCCGCAGGATCATCTCACCACCTCCCAGTAAATCATCCACCACTCCCAGATCATCCACCACTCCCAGGATCATCCACCACTATCCCCAAGGGTCATCCACCACTCCCAGGGCATCGCACCATCTTCCCAGGATCATGCCACCAACTTCCCAGGGACATCGACCACTCCCAGGGTCATCCACCACTCCCAGGGTCATTCACCACTCCCAGGGGGTTTTTCATCCACCACTCCCAAGGTCATCCCACCACTCCCACGGGTCATACCACCACTCCCAGGATTCATCCACAACTCCCAGGGGTCATCCACCACTCCCAGGTACATCCACCACTCCCAGGGTCGTCCACCACTCCCAGGGTCCATCCACCACTCTCCCAGGATCATCCACCACTCCAGGTCATCAGACTCAACTCCCAGTTCATCCACCAAAATACCCCGGATCATCCACCACTCCCAGGGTCATCCACCACTCCCAGGCTCATCCAGCACTCCCAGGATCATCCACCACTCCCAGGCTCATCTACCACTCTCTGGCTCATCCACCACTCCCAGGCTCATCCACCACTCCCATGACCATCCACCACTCCCAGGCTCATCCAGCACTCCCAGGATCATCCAGCACTCCCAGGCTCATCCACCACTCCCAGGCTCATCCACCACTCCCAGGATCATATACCACTCCCAGGCTCATCCACCACTCCAAGGATTATCCACCACTCCCAGGCTCATCCACCTCTCTCAGGCTCATCCAGCACTCCCGGGATCATCCACCACTCCCAGGCTCATCCAGCACTCCCAGGGTCATCCAGCACTCCCAGGATCATCCACCACTCCCAGGCTCATCCAGCACTCCCGGGATCATCCACCACTCCCAGGCTCATCCAGCACTCCCGGGATGATCCACCAATCCCAGGCTCATGCACCACTCCCAGGCTCATCCAGCACTCCCTGGATCATCCAGCACTCCCAGGCTCATCCACGACTCCCAGGCTCATCCAGCACTCCTAGGCTTATCCAGCACTCCCTGGATCATCCACCACTCCCAGGTTCATCCACCACTCCCTGGATCATCCACTACTCCCAGTCTCGTTCAGCACTCAAAGGCTCATCCATCACTACCAGGATCATCCACCACTCTCAGGCTCATCCACCACTCCCAGGATCATCCACCACTCCAATGCTCATCCAGCACTCCCAGGATCATCCACCTGTCCCATTCTCATCCAGCACTCCCAGGCTCATCCAGCACTCCTTGGATCATCCAGCACTCCCAGGCTTATCCAGCACTCCCAGGCTCATCCCCCACTACCAGGCTCATCCAGCACTCCCAGGATCATCCACCACTCCAGTTATCAACCACCACTCTCAGGTCATTCAGCACTCCCAGGCTCATCCACCAATCCAACGATCATCCACCACTCTCAGGCTTATTTAGCACTCAGAAGATCATCCACCACTCCCAGGCTCATCCACCACTCCCTGGCTCATCCACCACTCCCAGGCTCATCCACCACTCCCAGGCTCATCCACCACTCCCCGGATCATCCACCACTCCCAGGATCATCCACCACTCCCAGGATCATCCACCACTCCCCGGATCATCCACCACTCCCAGGATCATCCACCACTCCCAGGCTCATCCATCACTCCCAGGCTCATCCACCACTCCAAGGCTCATCCAGCACTCCCAGGCTCATCCAGCACTCCCAGGATCATCCAGCACTCCCAGGATCATCCACCACTCCCAGGCTCATCCACCACTCCCAGGCTCATCCACCACTCCCAGGATCATCCACCACTCCCAGGATCATCCACCACTCCCAGGCTCATCCACCACTCCCAGGCTCATCCTTCCCTCCCAGGCTTATCCACCACTCCCAGGCTCATCCACCACTCCCAGGCTCATCCACCACTCCAAGGCTCATCCAGCACTCCCAGGATCATCCACCACTCCCAGGCTCATCCACCACTCTCTGGCTCATCCACCACTCCCAGGCTCATCCACCACTCCCATGACCATCCACCACTCCCAGGCTCATCCAGCACTCCCAGGATCATCCAGCACTCCCAGGCTCATCCACCACTCCCAGGCTCATCCACCACTCCCAGGATCATATACCACCCCCCGGCCATCCACCACTCCAAGGGTTTTTCCCCCACTCCCCGGCTCACCAAACCCCTCTCAGGCTCTTCCCGCACTCCCGGGAAACACCAACCCCTCCCAGGGCCCTCCAGGGACTCCCCGGGGCTCCAGCCTCCCCGGATCATCCACCACTCCCCGGTCAAAGCCCCTCCCCGGGGGCATCCCCCACTCCCCCGGGTCATTTCCCGCACTCCCGGGATTTATCCACCCAAACCCCGGCTCATGCAAACCCCTCCCCGGCTCATCCAGCATCCTGGATCATCCCAGCCCCTCCCCGGGCTCATCCCCCGACTCCCCCGGGTCATCCAGCACTCCCAGGGTTAAACCCGCACTCCCTGGATATCCACCACTCCCCGGTTCATCCACCACTCCCGGATCATCCACTAATCCCGTTTCTTCAGCACTCAAAGGCTCACCTCCCCTACCAGGATCATCCACCACTCCGGCCCCATCACCACTCCCAGGGTCATCTACCACTCCAATGCTCATCCAGCCCCTCCCCGGAATCCACCTGTCCCATTCTCATCCACACTCCCAGGGTCATCCCCCACTCCTTGGATCATCCCCACTCCCCGGCTTATCCAGCAAATCCCGGGTCATCCCCCCAAATACCAGGTCATCCAGGGACTTTCCCCGGCCCCCATCCAACCAAATCCCGGCCCCCATCCCCTCCCAGGGGGCATCCAGCACTCCCAGGGTCCCTCCAGCATCCCAGGCTCATCCAACACTCTCAGGCCATCCACCACTCCCAAAGGGTCCCTTCAACCCCTCCCCGGTTTACCCCACTTTCCCCCCGGGTTCCACCACTCCCCGGGTCACCACCACTCCCCCGGAAAAAAAACATCCCCCCTCCCCGGGTCCCTCCCCCCAAATCCCCCGGGTCATTCCCCCACTCCCCGGGATCATCCACCACTCCCCGGATCATCCACCCCCTCCCAGGATCAAACCCCCACTCCCCGGATCATACCCCCCCCCAGGATCATCCCCCACTCCCCGGATCCTCCTCCACTCCCAGGATCATCCCCCACTCCCGGATCATCCACCCTCCCCGGGTCATCCTCCACTCCCCGGATCATCCCCATCCCAGGATTTATCCCCCCACTCCCAGGATTCCCCAACCCCCCAAAAGGGTCATTCACCACTCCCAGGATCATCCCCCACTCCCCGGGTCATCCCCACCCCTTTCCCCCGGGTCATCCCCACTCCCCGGGTCATCCACCACTCCCAGGAAACATCCCCCAAATCCCCCCGGGTTTATCCACCACTCCCAGGGTCAACCCCCCACTCCCCGGATCGTCCCCCACTCCCAGGATCATCCACCCCTCCCCCGGAAAATCCCCCACTTCCCCGGATCGTCCCCCACTCCCCGGATCACCTCCCCTTCCAGGATCATCCACCCCCTCCCCGGGTCATCCACCAATCCCCGGGTCATCCCCCACCCTTCCCGAATCATCCACCACTCCCAGGATCATCCCCACTCCCAGGATTTATCCACCACTCCAGGATCATCCACCACCCCCCAGGATCATTTTACCACTCCCAGGGGCATCCACCCCTCCCCGGATCATCCAATTTACTCCCAGGATCATCCCCCACTCCCCGGGTCATCCACCAATCCCCGGATCATCCCCCCCACTTCCCCAGGGTCCCTCCACCACTCCCGGATCATCCAAACCCCTCCCAGGGTCTTTCCCCCCACTTCCCCGGACCTCTCCACTCCCGGGCATTTCCCCCCTCCCAGGTTTATCCCCCCACTCCCAGGGTAATCCACCACTCCCAGGATCATCCACCACTCCCAGGATCATTTCCCCCACTCCCAGGATCATCCACCACTTCCCCCGGAACCCCCACCAATCCCAGGGTCATCCACCACTCCCAGGGTCATTCCCCCACTTTCCCCGGATTTACCACCACTCCCAGGAAACGTCCACCACTACCAGGATCTCCACCTCTCCCAGGATCATCCACCCCCTTTCCCGGATCATCCACCAAATCCCCCGGACACCACCACTCCCCGGATTTATCCAAACCCCTCCCCCGGATCATCCCACCCCCTTTCCCCGGATAAACCCCCCACTCCCCGGGTCATCCCCCCATCCCCGGGTCCTCCACCACTCCCGGGAACATCCACCACCCCCGGATCATCCACCACTCCCCGGGTTCCACCAATTCCCCGGGTTTATCCACCCCCTCCCCGGATATCCACCACCCCCCAGGTTTATCCCCCCACTCCCAGGACATCCACCACCTATGGTCATCCACCACTCCCCGGGTCAAACCCCCCACTCCCAGGATCATTTCCCCCACTTTCCCCGTATCATCCACCACTCCCAGGAAACATCCAAACCCCTCCCCGGATCATCCCCCCACTCCCAGGATCATCCAAACCCCTCCCAGGATTATCCCCCACTCCCAAGGGTCTCCCCCACCTCAGGGGTCTCCCCCACTCCCAGGATTTATCCCCACTCCCAAAGGGTCATCCACCAATCCCAGGAAACATCCCCAAATCCCAGGGTTTATCCACCCCCTCCCAAAAATTCCCCCCCCCCCCCCCCCCCCCCCCCCTCAACCCCCTCCCGGGTATCCCACCACTCCCAGGGTCATCCCCCCATTCCCAGGATCAACCAAACCCCCCTAGGGTCTCCAAACCCCCCCAAAGGGTCATCAAAACCCCCCCCGGATCATCCACCACTCTAAAGGGTCATTTCCCCCCCTCCCGGGTCATCCACCACTCCCCGGTCATCCCCCACTCCCCGGATCATCCACCACCCCCCCGGATCAAACCACCAAATCCCCGGGTCATCCCCATCCCAGGATCCCTCCACCACTCCCCGGATCATCCACCACTCCCAGGTCATCCACCACTCTCAGGGTTCCATCCCCCTCCCCGGGTCATCCCCACTCCCCGGATCCCTCCCAACCCCTCCCAGGATCATCCCCCCACTCCCCCCGGATCATCCACCCCCCCCAGGATCCAAACCACCACTCCCCAAAACAAACCCCCCTCCCCGGATCATCCACCACTCCCAGGGGCATCCACCACTTTCCCCCGGGTTTTAAAACCACCCCTCCCCGGGGCATCCCCCCACTCCCAGGATCATCCACCCTCCCAAAGGATCATCCACCACTCCCCGGCTCATCCACCACTCCCAGGGTCATCCACCCTCCCAGGATCATCCACCACTCCCCCCGGGGATCCAACCCCTCCCAGGTCATCCACCACTCCAAGGGTTTATCCACCACTCCCAGGGTCACCCCCCACTTTCCCCGGAACATCCACCAAATCCCAGGATAAACCACCACTCCCGGATCAAACCCCCCACTCTCAGGTAAACTATCTCCCAGGGTCATAACCCCTCCCAGGATCAAACCCCACTCCCAGTTTCATCCCACCACTCCCCGGATCATCCCCCACTCCCAGGGTCCCTCCACCACTCCCCGGGTCATCCAAACCCCTCCCCGGGTCATCCCCCCACTCCCAGGATCATCCCCCCACTCCCAATATCATCCACCAATCCCAGGGTCTTTCCCCCACTTTTCCCCGGGTCATCCCTCCTCCCAGGGGTCATCCACCACTCCCCAAAATCATTTCCCCCCTCCCCGGATCTTCCCCCCCAAATCCCCCCAGGGGCATCCACCCCTCCCCAGGGTCTTCCCCCCCTCCCAGGAAACACCCCCACTCCCCGGGTCAAAACCCCCACCCCCCCAGGACATTCCCCCCACTTCCCCCCGGGTCATCCACCACTCCCAATATCATCCCCCACTCCGGGATCATCCACCACTCCCCGGGGCATCCACCACTCCCAAAGGGTTTATCCCCCACTTTCCCCGGGGTATCCACCACTCCCAGCATCATCCCCACTCCCAGGAAACATTACCCCTCCCAGGTCATCCCCCACTCCAAGGATCATCCACCATCCCAGGATCATCCACCCCCCCCGGGGCATCCAAACCCCTCCCCAAAGGGTCATTCCCCCCACTTCCCCGGGTCATAAAACCCCTCCCCGGGTCCCTCCAACCCCTTCCCCGGATCTTTCCCCCAATCCCCGGATAATTTCCCCCACTTTCCCGGATCAGCCCCCACTCCCAGTATCCCTCCACCACCCCAGGGTCATCCAAACCCCTCCCTGGTTTATCCCAAACCCCTCCCAGGGGCATCCACCCCCCCCTCCCAGGGTCCCTCCCCCCACTCCCAGGGGCATCCCCCACTCCCCGGAATCCCCCACCCCCGGGTCCCTTTCCCCCACCCCAGGGTTTATCCCCCACTCCCAGGGTTCATCCACCACTCCCAGGGTCCCTCCCCCCACCCCGGGTCATCCACCCCTCCCAGGGTCCCTCCACCACTCCCGGGTCATCCACCACTCCCCGGATCACCACCACTCCCAGGGGTCAAAACCCCCCTCCCAATATATTCCCACCACTCCCAGGATCATCCACCCTCCCAGGGTCACCACCACTCCCCCGGATCATCCACCACTCCCAGCTCATCCACCCCCTTCCCCGGAATTTATCCACCCCTCCCCGGCTAAACCCCACTCCCCGATCTTTCCCCCACTCCCCCGATCATCCACCATCCCCGGGGCATCCAAACCCCTCCCCGGACAAACCACCAAATCCCAGGGTCATCCCCCCCTCCCAGGGGCATCCCCCACTCCCCGGATCCCTCCACCCCTCCCCGGGTCATCCACCCCTCCCAGGAAACATCCCACCACTGGGCAGGGTAAACCAAACACTCCCGGATCATCCCCCACTCCCCGGATCAACCCCCCTTCCCCGTATCATCCCCCACTCCCCGGGTCATCCACCACTCCCGTATCAAAAAACCACTCCCAGGATCATCCACCACTCCCCGGGTCATCCACCCCTCCCAGGGTCATCCACCCCTCCCAGGGTCAAAACCACCACTCCCCGGATCCCTTTCCCCCCCCCAGGGTCATCCACCACTCCCAGGGTCATCCAAACCCCTCCCCCGGGGCATCCACCACTCCCAGGGTCATCCACCACTCCCCGGGTCATCCACCACTCCCAGGATCATCCACCACTCCCAGGTCATCCACCACTCCCAGGGTCATCCACCACTCCCTGGGTCATCCACCACTCCCAGGTCATCCACCACTCCCAGGGTCATCCACCACTCCCAGGGTCATCCACCACTCCCAGGATCATCCACCACTCCCAGGGTCATCCACCACTCCCAGGGTCATCCACCACTCCCACTGTCATCCACCACTCCCAGGGTCATCCACCACTCCCTGGTTCATCATGCTGCTCCTGGACAAACCATTTTATTTATTTTCTTTGGTCACAACAATGAAAAACTTACTTGGTTTTGTGTGGTCGTTTGTGATGTGTTCGTGAGTGTATGTACTCACCAAGTTGTGGTTGCAGGGGTCGAGTCACAGCTCCTGGTCCCGCCTCTTCGCTGGCTTCTACTAGGTCACTCTTCAGGCTCAATGAGCTTTATTATACCTGTCCTTAAAACTATGTATGGATCGTTCATGACTACATCACTTCCCAGACTATTTCACTTGCCGACAACTCTGTGACTGAAGAAATACTTGCTAACATTCCCGTGATTCATTTGAGTCTTCAATTTCCAACTGTGACTCCTAGTTTTTACGTCCCATCTCTTGAGCATCCTGTCTCTGTTCACTTTGTCTATTCCTCTCAGCATTTTGTATGTTGTTATCATATCCCACTATTTCTCCTGTCCTCAAGTGACATGTCGATTTCTCTTAACCTCACCTCATTGGACATACCCTTTAGCTCTGAGTCCAGTCTAGTTGCAAACCTTCGCACTTTTTCTAGTTTCTTTATGTGCTTGGCTAGGTGTGCTAGGTGGTGCTGCATATTCCAATGTAGGCCTAACGTGCAGTGTACAGGGTCCTGAACAATTCCTTATTAAGATGTTGGAAAGCTGTTCTTAAGTTTGCTAGGCGCCCGTAAGCTGCAGCAATTATTTGGTTGATGTGTGCCTCAGGAGATGTTCCCTGTGTTAAACTCACCCCAAGGACCTTTTCCTTGAGTGAGGTTTGTAGTCTCTGGTCCCCTGGACTGTATTTCGTGTGCGGTATTCTTTGCCCTTACCCAATATTCATGACTTTGTACTTGGTGGGGTTGAACACCAGGAGTCAATTGTTGGACCAGGTCTGCAGCCTGTCCAGATCCCTTTGTAGTTCTGCCTTGTCCTCGTCCGATTGATGTCTTCTTATCAATTTCACGTCATCTGCAAACAGGGACACTTTGGAGTTTATTCCTTCAGTCATGTTGTTCATAAATACCAGAAACAGCTCCGGTCCTAGGACTGACCCGTGTGGAAGCCCACTCGTCACAGGTGCCCACTCTGACACCTCGCCGCGTACCATTACTCGCTGCTGTCTTCCTGACAAGTATTCCCTGATCCATTGTAGTGCCTTCCCTGTTATCCCTACCTAGTCCTCCAGTTTTTGCACAAATCTCTTGTGTGGAACTGTGTCAAACGCCTTCTTACAGTCCAAGAAAATGCAATCTACCCACCCCTCTCTCTCTTGTCTTACTGCTGTCACCCTGTCATAGAACACCAGTAGGTTTGTGATACAGGATTTCCTGTCCCTGAAACCTTGCTGGCTGTTGCTCACAAGCTCATTTCTTTCTAGGTGTTCCACCACTCTTCTCCTGATAATCTTCTCCATGACTTTGCTTACTATACATGTCAGTGACACTGGTCTGTAGTTTAGTGCTTCTTGTCTGCCTCCTTTTTTTTTAAAAATTGGGACTACATTTGCTGTCTTCCACACCTCAGGTAATCTCCGTGTTTCGATAGATGTGTTGAATATTGTTGTTAGTGGTACACAAAGCGCCTCTGCTCCCTCTCTCAGGACCCATGGAGAGATGTTATCAGGCCCCATCGCCTTTGGGATCTAGCTGCCTTCAAACCTCTTCATTTCTTCCTCGGTTGTATGTTGTTGTGGTTCAAACTTGGTGTGGTCCTGTGGCGGTGGTGGTTAGGATGGGGTGGATTGATTGTGTATGGTGTTGGTGGTGGTGGTGGTGGCGGTGGTGGTGGAGGTGGTGGTGATGGTTGTGATGGTGGTGGTGGTGGTGGTGGTGGTGGTGGTTGGGTGGTGGTGGTGGTGGTGGTGGTGGTGGTGTGGTGTGTGGTGGTTGGTGGGTGGTGGTGGTGGTGGTGGTGGTGTGGTGTGGTGGTGGGGTGGTGGTGGTGGTGGTGGTGGTGGTGGTGGTGGTGGTGGTGGTGGTGGTGGTGGTGGTGATGGTTGTGATGGTGGTGGTGGTGGTGGTGGTGGTGGTGGTGGTGGTGGTGGTGGTGGAGGTGGTGGTGGTGATGGTGTTGGTGGTGTGGTGGTGTGTGTGTGTGTGTGTGTGTGTGTGTGTGTGTGTGTGTGTGTGTGTGTGTGTGTGTGTGTTGTGTGTGTGTGTGTGTGTGTGTGTTACTCACCTAATTGTACTCATCTAATTGTGGCTGCAGGGGTCGAGACTCAGCTCCTGGCCCCGCCTCTACACCGACCGCTACTAGGTCCTCTCTCCCCCTGCTCCATGAGCTTTACCATACCTCGTCTTAAAACGATGTATAGTTCCTGTGCCTCCACTACATCGCTTGCCGGACTATTCCACTTCCTAACTACTTTATGACTCTGTGTGTGTGTGTGTGTGTGTGTGTGTGTGTGTGTGTGTGTGTGTGTGTGTGTGTGTGTGTGTGTGTGTGTGTGTGTGTGTGTGTATGTGTGTGTGCGTGTGTGTGTGTATGTGTGCGTGTGTGTGTGTGTGTGTGTAACTAAGTGACTATGTGCTAAGTAACTCAGTAACTAAATAAGTGGCAAAATATTTAAGTAATTAAGTGACTACGTAACTATGTGACCAAGTGGCTAAGTAACTAATGACAAGGTAACTAATGACAAATTAAATAATGACAAGGAAACTAATGACTAGGCAACTAATGACAAGGTAACTAATGACTAGGTAACTAATGACAATGTAACTAATGATTAAGTAATTAGGTAACTATTGACTAAGTGTCTAGGTAACTAATGACAAGGAAATTAATGACTAGGTGAATAATGACACGGTAACTAATGACAAAGTAACTAATGACAAGGAAACTAATGACTAGGTGACTAATGACAAGGTAACTCTTGACCAAGTAACTAAGTGACTAGGTAACTAATGAAAAGGTAACTAATGAGTAGGCAACTGATGACAAGGTGAATAATGACTAGGTAACTAAGTGACTAAGTAACTAATGACCAGGTAACTAAGGACTAGGTGACTAATGACAATGTAACTAATTTCTTGGTAACTAAGTGACTATGAAACTAATGACAATGTGACTAATGACTAGGCAACTAATGACTAGGTAATTACTGACTAGGTAACTGATGACAAGGTAGTTAAGTTACTTGGTCACTAATGGCATGGTAACTAATGACAAGGTTACTAGTGGCTAGGTAACTAATGACAAGGTAACTAAGTAACTAGGTAACTAATGACACGGTAACTAATGACAAGGTAACTAATGACAAGGTAACTAAGTAACTAGGTAACTAATGACACGGTAACTAATGACAAGGTAACTAATGACAAGGTAACTAATGACACGGTAACTAAGTGACTAGGTAACTAATGACAAGGTAACTAATGACAAGGTAACTAATGGCAAGGTAACTAATGACAAGGTAACTAATGACAAGGTAACTAATGACACGGTAACTAAGTGACTAGGTAACTAATGACAAGGTAACTAATGCCAAGGTAACTAATGGCAAGGTAACTAATGACAAGGTAACTAATGACAAGGTAACTAATGACAAGGTAACTAATGACAAGGTAACTAATGACAAGGTAACTAATGACAAGGTAACTAATGATAAGGTAACTAATGACAAGGTAACTAATGACAAGGTCACTAATGACTATATAATTAATGACGCTTGCAAGAGCAGTGATGGTTAACAAGAGTGAACTCTGGCAGCAGCAGTGATGGTTAACAAGAGTGAACTCTGGCAGCAGCAGTGATGGTTAAGAGTGAACGCTGGCAGCAGCGGTGGAGGTTAACAAGAATGTGCAGTAGCTGTAGTGATGGTTAACGAGAGTGAACGCTAGCAACAGTATTGATGGTTAGAGTGAACGCTAGGAACAGCATTGATGGTTAACGAGAGTGAACGCTAGCAACAGCAGTGATGGTTAACGAGAGTGAACGCTAGCAACAGCATTGTTGGTTAACGAGAGTGAACGCTAGCTACAGCAGTGATGGTTAACAAGAGTGAACGCTAGCAACAGCAGTGATGGTTAAAACAATATTTAACGCTAGCAACAGCAGTGATGGTTAAAACAATATTTAACGCTGGCAACAGCAGTGATGGTTAAAACAATAGTTAACGCTAGCAACAGCAGTGATGGTTAACAAGAGTGAAGGCTAGCAACAGCAGTGATGGTTAACAAGAGTGAACGCTAGCAACAACAGTGATGGTTAACAAGAGTGAAGGCTAGCAACAGCAGTGATGGTTAACAAGAGTGAAGGCTAGCAACAGCAGTGATGGTTAACAAGAGTGAAGGCTAGCAACAGCAGTGATGGTTAACAAGAGTGAACGCTAGCAACAACAGTGATGGTTAACAAGAGTGAAGGCTAGCAACAGCAGTGATGGTTAACAAGAGTGAACGCTAGCAACAACAGTGATGGTTAACAAGAGTGAAGGCTAGCAACAGCAGTGATGGTTAACAAGAGTGAACCCTAGCAACAACAGTGATGGTTAACAAGAGTGAAGGCTAGCAACAGCAGTGATGGTTAACAAGAGTGAACGCTAGCAACAACAGTGATGGTTAACAAGAGTGAAGGCTAGCAACAGCAGTGATGGTTAACAAGAGTGAACCCTAGCAACAACAGTGATGGTTAACAAGAGTGAAGGCTAGCAACAGCAGTGATGGTTAACAAGAGTGAGCGCTACCAGTAGCAGTGATGGTTAAAACAATAGTGAACGCTAGCAACAGCAGTGATGGTCAAAACAATAGTGAACGCTAGCAACAGCAGTGATGGTTAACAAGAGTGAACGCTAGCAACAGCAGTGACGGTTAACTAGAGTGAACACTGGCAGCAGTGAGGCAGAGAGCTGAGCATGCGTGTGCGTGAGTATGTGAGAGAGAGAGAGAGAGTTGCACCGTGCTGGCCACCCTGCACAGCTGCTTCGGAGTATTGGTGCTGTGCTCCTCCCAGCAGGTGGTCGTGCGTCGAGGGAACCTTCACTGGCTGTGCTTACCACCGCCTCCTGACGACTATTGACCCCTCGGCGTTACATTCCATTTTACCACGACACTCTACGTCTCATCGACGCTCCCTCGTCAACATCAGTTTCAGGGAACATATGCATGGGATTGCCTCGTTTATTCAATAGATTTTAATACCAAACTAGAGGCCATGTAAACATAGGACGCCTTGGCAATGTACAGTAATACAAAATTACAGCACTTCCGTACTATTTATGAGTACTATGCCTTCCCCGAATTGTGTACTGGAAATCTGTATGCAGGTGTTTAGCTGGCTTAGGGAGGGAGAAAGTCAAAGGTGATATATAAACTAGCAAACTAAGGAACTACCTGCTAAATAGCTATGACAACCTTTATGAGTGCAGTGCCAGCAGTGACAGCCTTGACCAGTGCAGTGCCAGCAGTGACAGCCTTGATGAGTGCAGTGCCTGCAGTTACAACAATGAAATACTTTGGAACCAGGATCCTCATTCTACTCTTACTCACGCCGCTGCCAACGAGAGGTTAGTGTGAGTGCAGTAAGTGAGTGCAGTATGTGAGTGCAGCATGTGAGTGCAGCATGTGAGTGCAGTATGTGAGTGCAGTATATGAGTGCAGTATGTGAGTGTAGTATGTGAGTGCAGTATGTGAGTGCAGTATGTGAGTGCACTATGTAAGTGCAGTATGTGAGTGCAGTATGTGAGTGCAGTATGAGAGTACAGTATGTGAGTGCAGTATGTGAGTGCACTATGTGAGTGCAGTATGTGAGTGCAGTATGTGAGTGCAGTATGTGAGTGCAGTGAGTGCAGTATGTGAGTGCAGTATGTGAGTGCAGCATATGAGTGCAGTATGTGAGTGCAGTATGTGAGTGCAGTATGTGAGTGCAGCATGTGAGTGCAGCATGTGAGTGCAGTATGAGACTGCAGTATGTGAGTGCAGTATGTGAGTGCAGCATGTGAGTGCAGTATGTGAGTGCGGTGAGTGCAGTATCTGAGTGCAGTATGTGAGTGCAGTATGTGAGTGCAGCATGTGAGTTCAGTATGTGAGTGCAGCATGTGAGTGCAGCATGTGAGTGCAGCATGTGAGTGGAGCATGTGAGTGCAGCATGTAAGTGCAGTATGTGAGTGCAGTATGTGAGTGCAGTATGTGAGTGCAGCATGAAAGTGCAGCATGTGAGTGCAGTATGTGAGTGCAGTATGTGAGTGCAGTATGTGAGTTTAGTATGTGAGTGCAGCATGTGAGTGCAACATGTGAGTGGAGTATGTGAGTGCAGTATGTGAGTGCAGTATGTGAGTGCAATATGTGAGTGCAGCATGTGAGTGCAGCATGTGAGTGCAGCATGTGAGTGCAGTATGTGAGTGCAGTATGTGAGTGCAGTATGTGAGTGCAGCATGTGAGTGCAGTGAGTGCAGTATGTGAGTGCAGCATGGAGTGCAGCATGTGTGAGTGTGCAGTATGTGAGTGCAGATGTAGTGCAGCATGTGAGTGCAGTATGTGAGTGCAGTATGTGAGTGCAGTATGTGAGTGCAGCATGTGAGTGCAGCATGTGAGTGCAGTATGTGAGTGCAGCATGAGTGCAGTATGTGGAGTGCAGCATGTGAGTGCAGATGTGAGTGTCAGCATGTGAGTGCAGCATGTAGGCAGCATGTGAGTATGTGAGTGCAGCATGTGAGTGCAGTATGTGAGTGCAGTATGTGAGTGCAGCATGTGAGTGCAGCATGTGAGTGCAGCATGTGAGTGGAGTATGTGAGTGCAGTATGTGAGTGCAGTATGTGAGTGCAGTATGTGAGTGCAGCATGTGAGTGCAGCATGTGAGTGCAGCATGTGAGTGAGTATGTGAGTGCAGATGTGAGTGCAGATGATGAAGTGAGCAGTATGTGAGTGCAGTATGTGAGTGCAGTATGTGAGTGCAGCATGTGAGTGCAGCATGTGAGTGCAGCATGTGAGTGCAGTATGTGAGTGCAGTATGTGAGTGCAGTATGTGAGTGCAGTATGTGAGTGTGCAGCATGTGAGTGCAGCATGTGAGTGCAGTATGTGAGTGCAGCATGGAGTGCAGCATGTTGAGTGCAGTATGTGATCAGTATGTGAGTGCAGTATGTGATGGTGCAGTATGTGAGTGCAGCATGTGAGTGCAGTTGGTGCAGTATTGAGTGCAGTATATGAGTGCAGTATGTGAGTGCGCAGTGAGTGGAGTGAGTGCAGTATGTGAGTGCAGTATGTGAGTGCATAGGTATGTGAGTGCAGCATGTGAGTGCAGAGTGAGTGCAGCATGTGAGTGCAGCTATTTAGTGCAGCATGTGAGTACAGTATGTGAGTGTAGCATGTGAGTGCAGTATGTGAGTGCAGTATGTGAGTTGGCAGTGAGTGCAGTGAGTCAGTATGAGTGCAGTATGTGAGTGCAGCATGTGAGTGCAGTATGTGAGTGCAGTATTGAGTGCAGATGAGTGCAGTATGTGAGTGCAGTATGTGATTGCAGATGTTGAGTGCAGCATGTGAGTGCAGTATGTGAGTGCAGTATGTGAGTGAGTATATGAGTGCAGTATAGTGAATGATATGTGTCAGCATGTGAGGTGAGCATGTAGTGCAGTATAGTGAGTGCAGTAGTGAGTGCAGATGAGTGTTGAGTGCAGTATGTGAGTGCAGTATGTGAGTGCAGCTATGTGAGTGCAGATTGAGTGCAGTATGTGAGTGCAGTTATGAGTGCAGTATGTGAGTGCAGCATGAGTGCGTATGTGAGTGCAGTATGTTGAGTGCATGTAATGATGCAGTTATGTATGCGTATTGGAATGCAGTATTATGACAGAATTGTGAGTGCAGCATGAATGCAGTATAGATGAGTGAGTATGCTGTGCTCATGGACTCAAGAAGTGACGTACAACGCACTTGTGTCAGTACGTCATACAACGATTATTCTAGTCTACATAAATCCAGCACACAACACTGCACTATTCGAGTCTAATGATACTCAGATGTGAGCGTCTAGAACATACTTGACATGGAGTCTGGCTCAGATCAGACACTTATCACTACCACCATCACCACGCACACCACAACCAATCACAGCCACCACTACTACATATTACCACCACAACTGCTACATCTACTTCCATACGCACCCCTACACCACCACCACCACTGCACAACGACTACCACCTACCACGTCCACCATCATACACTAATTCACTACCACCATCACTACTACTACCACCACACTACTACCATCACCACTGCACAGACAGTACCACCTCACCAAACATACCACCATGCACACCACCAACACTACACATCACCACTGTACGACTATCAGTCACTATCACACTACTACTACTACCACAATACTTACTACATACACATACCACCATCACCATACACACACCAGCCACCACTACCACTTCTACCATCACCTCACCACTGCCACAAACACTACCACCTTCACAACACACCTACCACCATCACCACTGCCACAAACACTAACACCTCACCATACATCATCACCACCACACCACACCACCAATACTACTACACCACCACCACTACAACATCATCACACCACCACCCCTACCACATCACCACTACCACCACACTCACATCCCCTACATCATACCACTGCCACAAACACTACCACCATCACCACTACACTCACATGCCACAACACTACCACCTTCACAACACTACACCACACCACCACAACACTACCACTACAGCACCACCGCTACCATCATCACCACTGCCACAAACACTACCACCATCACCACTACCACCATCACCACTGCCACAAACACTACCACCATCACCACCACCACCACCAACACCACCACTGCCACCAACACCACCACCACAAGAACCACCACAATCACTGTCACCACCACCACTTCCACCACAACAACTCCTACCACCCCCTCTACTACCACTATTACCACCACCTTCTCTTGGCCAAGCTAACTTCTAGAGACTGGTCATTCAAGTGCAAATTACCAGTGTCTGCACTGCGTCCCTATGTGCGTAATTCACACACACACACACACACACTAATGTTCTGATAAGAATATTTACAAAGAGTTAGGTACAAATGTGGATACGTCAGCGTTCACGAAAGCCCTGTCATATGCAGTTTTAAAACAAGGTATAGAGTATGTCTCTGAAACATCTTCATCCAAGGCTTTCCACTTCCTGACCACCCTCAAGCTGAAGAAATACTCCCTGATATCCATATGATTCATCTGTGTCTTTAAGTTCCAGTTTTGCCCTTGTGCACCACTTTCCTGCCTTTCGAATACTCTATCCCTGTTTACTTTAATAATTCTTTGAATATTTTGCATGTAGTTATCATGTCTCCCGTCTTTCTTGTAACATCTACTGCCAGGTTTAGTTCCTTTAGCCTTTCCTCTTAGCTCTCTGACTAGTCCTGTTGCAACCCTCTCCACTCTAGCAGACAAAGGTCCCATGCTTGTGTTGCATACTCTAAAATGGGCCTGAAATGTGTCGTAAATAGGGCCGTGAATGACTCTTTGTGAGTGATGGTTCCCAGGCGAGTATGTACTCACCTTTTGTGTTTTGGGTTGAGTCAAGTCTCGTCTTGCTTTCACTTCGCTATGTGTGTGTGTGTGTGTGTGTGTGTGTGTGTGTGTTGTGTGTGTGTGTGTGTGTGTGTGTGTGTGTGTGTGTGTGTGTGTGTGTGTGTGTGTGTGTGTGTGTGTGTGTGTGTGTGTGTGTGTGTGTATTCACCTAGTTGTACTCACCTAGTTGTGGTTGCAGAGGTTGAATCATAGCTCCTGGCCCCGCCTCTTCACTGGTCGCTACTGGGTCACTCTTCCTGCTCCATGCGCTTAATCATACCTCTTCTTAAAGCTATGTATGAATCCTGCCTCCACTACATCACTTTCCAGACTATTCCACTTCCTGATAACTCTGTGACTGAAGAAATACTTCCTAATGTCCATGTGATTCATCTGAGTCTTCAACTTCCAACTGTGACCCGTTGTCGCTGTGTCCCATCCCTTGAACATCCTGTCTTTGTCCACCTTGTCGATTCCTCTCAGTATTTTACATGTCGTTATCATATCCCCCATATCTCTCCTATCTTCCAGTTTCGTCAAGTCAATTTTTCTTAGCCTCTTCTCGTAGGACATACCCCTTAGCTCTGGGACTAGTCTTGTTGCAAACCTTTGCACTTTCTCTTGTTTCCTCACATGCTTGGCTAGGTGAGGGTTCCAAACTGGCGCTGCATACTCCAATATGTGCCTATCGTACACAGTGTAGAGTGTCCTGAAAGACTCCTTATTTAGATATCGGAATGCTGTTCTTAGATTTGCCTGGCGCCCATATGCTGCAGCAGTTATTTGGTTAATGTGCGCCTCATGAGATGTGCTCGGTGTTATATTCACCCCAATATCATTTTCCTTCAGTGATGTTTGTAGGCTTCGGCCCCCTAGATTGTACTCCGTCTGTGATCTTCTTTGCCCTTACCCAATCAACATGACTTTGCACTTAGCGGGGTTGAACTCCAGGAGCCATTTGCTGGACCAGGCCTGCAGCCTGACTAGATCCCCCTGTAGTTCTTCCTGGTACTCGTACGATTGAATTCTTCTCATCAACTTCACATCACCCGCAAACAGGGACACTTGGGAGTCTATTCCTTCTGTCATATCGTTCACAAATACCAGAAACAGCACCGGTCCTGGGACTGATCCCTGTGGCACCCCGCTCGTTACAAGCGCCTACTCTGACACCTTGCTCGTACCATGACTTTGCTGTTATCTTCCTGACAGGTATTCCCTGATCCATTGTAATGCCTTCCCTTTTATTCCAGCCTGGTCCTAAGCTTTTGCACTAATCTCCTGTGTGGAACTGTGTCTAACACCTTCTTATAGTCCAAGAAAATGCAATCTACCCACCCCTCTCTCTCTCTTGTCTTACTGCCGTCACATTGTCATATAACTCCAAGAGGTTCGTGACGCAGATTTCCTGCCCCTGAAACCGTGCTGGTTGTCGTTGATAAGCTCATTCCTTTCTAGGTGCTCCATCACTCTTTTCCTGATAATTTTCTCCATGACCTTGCATACTATACACGTCAGTGACACTGGTCTGTAGTTGAATGCTTCGTGTCTGTCTCCTTTTTTAAAAATTGGGACAACGTTTGCTGTCTTCCATTCTTCCAGTAGTCGCCCTGTTTCGATAGATGTGTTGTAGATAGTTGTTAGTGGTACACAAAGCGCCTATGTTCTCTCTCTCAGGACCCATGGAGAGATGTTATCCGGCCCCATCGCCTTTGAGGTATCTAGCTCACTTAACAGCCTCTTCACTTCTTCGTCGGATGTATGTATGTGTCCAACACTTGATGGTGTACCCAACCTCTCCTCTGTGAACACTTCTTTGAGTCTCATGTTGAGCTTCTCACTTCGCGGTCCTTTTTTGTGACCTCCCCTCCTTCTTCAGCCTGATTACCTGGTCCTTGACTGTTGTTTTTCTCCTGATGTGGCTATACAACAGCTTTGGGTCAGATTTGGCTTTTCACTGCCATGTCATTCTCGTGTTGTCTTTGGGCCTCCCTTCTTACCTGTGCAAATTCATTTCTTCCTCTACGACTGCTCTTCTCATTGTCCTGGGCCCTTTGCCTTCTATACTTCTTCCATTCCCTAGCACACTTGGGCTTAGCCTCCCTGCACGTTTGGGTGAACCATGGGCTCATCCTGGCTTTTTCGTTTTTCCTGTTACCCTTGGGTACAAACCTTTCCTCAGCTTCCTTGCATATTGTTGTCACATGCTCCATCATCTCGTTTACTGACTTCCCTGCCAGTTCTCTGTCCCACTGAACCCCGTACAGGAAGTTCTTCATGCCTGCATTGTCCCCTTTCTTGTAGTTTGGCTTCATTCGTCCAGCCCTTCCTTCTTCCCCCTCCACCCGTAGCTCTACTATGTATTCGACACTCAGAACCACATGATCACTGGCCCCAAAGGGCCTTTCATATGTGATGTCCTCAATATCTTCACTACTCGAGGTGAATACTAGGTCCTGTCTCGCTGGTTCATCCTCTCCTCTCTCTCTGGTAGTGTCCCTTACATGTTGGTACTTGAAGTTTTCTAGTACTTCCTCCATCATCTTATCCCTACACTTTCGTGGCCCCCATGTGGCTCCAAGTTCTCCCATTCGATTTCCTTGTGGTTGCAGTCACGCCCTGCTCGCATGAGCCCTTCTGGCCACTTCAGCCAGTGTTTCAACCATCGCTCTATTACTCTCATCAAGTTTTTGCCTTGGCCTCCTGCTGTTCTGTGGTGGGTTATACATCACTTCAATTACCATTTTGGGACCCCCAGACTGAAGTGTTCCTATTATGTAGCCTCTTGCTTCTCCTCTGTCTACTATCTCCAGCTCATCGGTTTTTGATCAGCAGTGCTACTCCTCCACCCCCTCTGTTCCCTCTCTCTTTCCTCAGGATCTGATATCCCGTTGGAAAGATGGCATCTGTTACCATTCCTGTGAGCTTGGTTTCTGTGAGGGCTATGATGTCCGGTGATGCCTCTTTGACTCTCTCGTGCCACTCCTCCCACTTATTCGTTATTTTATCGGCTTTTGTGTACCATACCTTCAGTTTCCTCTCCATCATTGTGTTTTGGGGTCTGTAAGGGTGGGGGGTGGGGGCCTGGTAGTGAGCTGCAGGATTCTAAAGCATTGTGTGGGATGGGGGCTGTGAGTGTGGGCTGTGGTCTGTGTTGGGATAGCAAGTTTGGTGGTGGACTTCTAGGGATGGTTCTATGTGTGCTTGCTCTTGTTGCTCAGCTCTGCTCTGGTTGTCCTCTGCTGATTCTGTTCTTGTCTCTCTTCCTAGCCCCTTTCGCTTTTGTGTTCTCTCCCTCAGCTGCTGTCGTTCTCTTTTTGTTCTGTCTCTGTCTAGGAACACCCTCTCGTGTCTGTATGTGTGTATGTGTGTGTGTGTGTGCGTGTGTGTGTGTGTGTGTGTGTGTTTGTGTGTGTGTGTGTGTGTGTGTGTGTGTGTGTGTGTGTGTGTTGTGTGTGAGTGTGTGTGTGTGTGTGGTGTGTGTGTGTGTGTGTGTGTGTGTGTGTGTGTGTGTGTGTTGTGTGTGTGGTTGTGTGTGTGTGTGTTGGTGTGTGTGTGTGTGTGTGTGTGTGTGTGTGTGTGTGTGTGTGTGTTGTGTGTGTGTGGTGTGTGTGTGTGTGTGTGTGTGTGTGTGTGTGTGGTGTGTGTGTGTGTGTCGTGTGTGTGTGTGTGTGTGTGTGTGTGTGCTGTGTGTGTGTGTGTGTGTGTGTGTGTGTGTGTGTGTGTGTGTGTGTGTGTGTGTGTCGTGTGTGGTGTATGTATGTGTGTGTGTGTGGGTGTGCGCGTGTGTGTGTATGTATGTGTGTGTGTGTGTGTGTGTGTGTGTCTGGTAGCAACATTTGAGCAGTGGCCAATATGGAAGTCAGTCACAAACTAAAGCTATATTTTTCCCCATCCTCTCCATTTTATTGCACTTTTTTGACACCACTAAATCACTGGGCCAACTGACCCGCCCTGCTTATGGTGATAATCGGTAAGCTTGCAAGCTGCATGTCTGGGATCAGCAAGCTTGCAAGCTTCAGCCTTGGTATCTGCAGCTCTTCGTCCTAAAAATATCCTTTCAAGTGGTCTGAAGAAGGGATCATGATACACGGAACAGGAGCTACCTTCCAACTGCTTGGATTGAATCTGATCACCTCCCAAGTCCTACATGACCCTTATGGGCTTATCGTATCCAGTTAATAAATAATAAAAAAATCGTGAACAAGTGAAACAAAAATGAAAACAACAATGGGAGGAGTTGAATGACAGCTCTATGCTTCTCGTGGTGCAATCAACACAGCAGCTTGCAATGTTGCAGAAATGAGTCAGAAATCCAGGAAGATTCATTCAAGGGAGCTGCTCTATCTAGAATGAGATGGCATCAAAAAGGGTATATGTGCCAGGTGCCAGAAAGATGAAGGCAACATATCAAAACAGTAATAGTAAAGGCATAAAGAAACCTATCAACATTAAGTATTTAGTAATGACCTAGCAAACACAACATTAATACTATGACAACTATCTCCACACCGTCAGGCTTCATATTGTATCATTATACAAGACTTTAAATTCTGATCTCAGAGTATCTGGCATCTATCAGTAAGGGAATTTTCTTTAGCATAAAAAAATGGGGGAGCAGCAAAAAGGGCAAACTCTCCTATTTCCAGAGGCTGGCCCAATACCCCTCAGGTGAATGCTGGTTTATCCATGAGGTAGACTGGGAGCAGTAAAAGATGCTTCATGATGTTGAATGAAAGCAGTAAACGATTCTCAATTCATCAGTGTAGAGATGCATTTACAACAGTCCAATGAGTTCAGGTAGGAATCAGGCTCCAGAATGTGAACAGTGCCTTCAGTTATATAAATAAAGTTGATAATTAGACACATGTGCAACTCTTGTGTCTAATTTATCAACGTGTTGGTTCTCTGAACCATTCATCTATATATAAAGTTATCTAATTTAAATAAGTAGCCACTTTTATTATATAACGAGCGTTTATCATGTTTTATAATTGAAGATTCTACAATATTTCATTCAGGCCAACAGGAGCACGGAACAATGATTCTGGCATTTGATTCTTGGGCAGTATATATCGAATATTGGTGTTGTGATATGCTAACATCTAGAGTTTGCCGGTCTGTCCGACATAAGATAAGTTGCAACCATTGCAGTCAATTCTGTAAACCCATCCACACAATGTTAAGGAGAATTTTTTATCAAAATACTCTTAACAGTCTGTGAATTCTTACAAATTACTTGTATATTAAAATTTTTAAGGGACAGATAAATTCTCATTGTATGGGAGAACCAACACATTCTTGATCTAAGGTGTTATCCTAGGTTCAGTCCTATGATAAGTTTTCCTAGATGTCAGCAACGCTGATTCCACGAACTCCTTACATTACCGCAGTTTCATGGCAATATCAAATATTTTTCTAATTTCTTCATCTAGAAACTCTGGGCAGCACACTCAGCAAGCTGTCAAAAACATAGTGAAAAAGGACACTCATGTTTACTCTTGTCTCATGGTTGGAAAAGTAGTGACTGTACAAGAACACATTAATGGCCTTCCTATTGGACCATTGGACCATTGGACCAGGTTAATAGTAAGTTTATTAAACAGCTTAGAACCTTCCTGAAAGGTAATGCGAATTAATTATACAGTTATCAACTAAATCGGCGACACTCCCTTATATGTAAGGTTTGATAAACACCCACAAGCCCGGTTTTCTACCGAAACCTATTGTTAGATCAGTATAATCAGTGAAATATACCCTTCCAAATAGTTGGTAAAAATATTAACTGCAATGCTTGGCAACATTTCTGAAGCCTACATAAAAAAAAACTATGCTGATCTCATTGAAAAATTGCAAAATATTAACATGTCTAATGATTTTACACTAGTAAGTTTTGATGTCACGGCGTTGTTCACCCGAGTGCTTGTTTCCAACCTGCTATCATATCTAAAAGAAGAATTAGATGAATTCTCAATGCCTGTTGTGTGTAGTGATTGAAAGTATGAGTTTGAAGGGAAATACTATGCTTGAAGGCAGGGAATGGCTATGGGAAATCCATTGTCTCCCAAAATGAGAAATTTGTATATGGAGTTTTTTGAGGCTAGGCTGTTGGAAGATATCCTGCCCTGTGAGGCTAAAGAAGTTCAAATATGTGGAGGACATCTTATATCTTTGGCCAAATGATATGGCCCTTCACACACTTTTACCGAGACTTAATGCTCTGGTCCCGTCTATTAAATTCACCGTGTAGAAAGAAGTGGAATCTAAACTTGCATTCTTAGATGTGTTGATACACCGGGTTAACAGAAAGTTCAAATTTTCAATATATAGGAAGGCCACCAATGTGTGCTCATACATTCACTACTATTCCAATCATGAGACGAGAGTTAAAAGGAATAAATTTCTCACTATGTTTCTGAGAGCTTACCAAGTGTGCAACCCAGAGTTTCTTGACGTAAATATTTTTACAATTCAGAAAAGGACGATTAACCTTATTCAACTAAAAATATGTTGGATCTCCCTTACCATAAAAACTTTCTTGATATGCCGTCTCTACTTAAGAATTTTAATATCAAAATTGTATTTACGTAAAAATCTTGATACAGTAAAAAAAATTTTTTGTTGAAAAATTCCCCCAAAAAGCCCTGATTGGTGTGTCGACAAGATTCCTTGCAGAAAAATGTGATGAAGTTTATTACGGTAAAAGTGGAAAAAGTCTTGAACTAAGATTAAAACAACATTAATATAGCATTAGAAGTAGACGAGATTCTAATGACTTTGTTTTATTCAGTAACAATTTTAACCACCATGATTTTACAATGCTTAAGAATTATGTCAAGAGCGAGAAATATAATTTAAAAACAGGTTGTATAAAAAATATTTGAAAAATTATGAAATTGCTTTAAAATTATAGAAATGGATTATATAATTAATAAATTTTGGAAGAATTTAAGATATGTTAAACAAGTTAAAATCTTAAATCTTAGGAAAATTAAGCTCGTTTTGTACAAATCCTTGATCTACTCTTACGCCATTATAAAAAATCAGGTGTGTAAGTGACGAGGTTGGTATCTCGTCACTAATATGCCTTTTTGATCTTTTTTCTTACAGTTCTTGATAATGTGAGAAATCATGAATAGCTTGATTTTCACTATTTATTTTATATATATATATATATATATATATATATATATATATATATATATATATATATATATATATAAAACATACATACATACATACATACATACATAATATATATATATATATATATATATATATATATATATATATATATATATATATATATATATATATATATATTAACAAGTCGGCCGTCTCCCACCGAGGCAGGGTGACTCAAAGAGAAAGAAAATCCCAAAAAAGAAAATACTTCCATCATCATTCAACACTTTCACCTCACTCACACATAATCACTGTTTTTGCAGAGGAGCTCAGAACACAACAGTTTAGAAGCATGTACGTATAAAGATACACAACATATCCCTCCAAACTGTCAATATCCCAAACCCCTCCTTTAAAGTGTAGGCATTGTACTTGCCATTTCCAGGACTCAAGTCCGGCTATATAAAAATAACCGGTTTCCCTGAATCCCTTCACTAAATATTACCCTGCTCACACTCCAATAGATCGTCAGGTCCCAAATACCCTTCGTCTGCATTCACTCCTATCGAACACGCTCATGCACGCCTGCAAGACAAGCCACGGGAGTGGAAATGTTTAGCTCAAGTATTTTCACACTCCTCAGTGCGTCATCAGGAGCTATGCAATGTTGCAAGGCAACAGCTGAAGGAGTGAAGGGAAGTTTTCTCAGAGTAGCATAGTGCGGGTTTGTCACCTGCCACAGCCTCTCTCGGAATGTGGGCCAACAATTGGTGCCACTCAGCGCCACCACCATTCCCATTGCCCCCTCTAAACCTTCCTACCTCATATGGGGGGAACGGGGGTGGTGGTATACCTTTGAAGAGTTTCGTGAATTTACTACTCTCGGAGCCCGGCCATGGGCCAGGCTCGTGCGGGGTGGCACCAGGCCGTTGGCTCACATTCCGAGAGAGGCTGTGGCAGGTGACAAACCCGCACTATGCTACTCTGAGAAAACTTCTCTTTACTCCTTCAGCTGTTGCCTTGCAACATTGCATAGCTCCTGATGACGCACTGAGGAGTGTGAAAGTACTTGAGCTAAACATTTTCATCCCTGTGGCTTGAATTGCAGAGTAAAGACCGCCTGTCTGCGAGTGTTTACAAAGACACAGACACACACACACACACACACACACACACACACACACACACACACACACACACACACACACACACACACACACACACACACACACACATATATATATATATATATATATATATATATATATATATATATATATATATATATATATATATATATATATGTACATATACATCGTGGGTTCGAGTCCTTGGCTAGTCGCAGTGTTGTTACTGATCAATATCACTCGTTCGTGGTTCACAATAATATAAAATACTGCTTGTTGAACTAGTACACCAAACAGGGGCTAGAGTGATATTAGCCTAGAGTCATCCACACCATCGTGTGTCCTTGGGTAGCGAGTACAACATCCAGTTCCACTAGATGCGTTACTCTTAAGGATCGTATGGTCCAGTGGATAAGGGCGTCATGTGTTTTCGCCCACCATGAGGCAGGCCAAAGCAGCATGGGTTCGAGTTCTTTTTATAACAAGCGCAATTTATTTTAGCCTAATCCAACTAAATATATTTTAGATACGTTTACAATAATTTAATACTAAACAAACACAATGAAATATATTTTTGTTCGTTAGGTTCAGAATTATTGTTGCGAAATTATTGCATACACAAATTTTCGCTTGTCTTATATGGCAAGATGGGCTTTGCTATTTAAGCAAAGATATATATATATATATATATATATATATATATATATATATATATATATATATATATATATATATATATATATATATACAAATACTGATCTCTGGCAGAAGGAGACTCGAACCTACGAACCTTAGGACAAGGTACGCAGTGCTTTACCTAATCTACCCACACTGGACAATACCTTGGCGTGTAGCTTGCACTACACGTTTGATCCAAGGCAGCCAGCTTTCAGGGAGAAGGCTTACAGCTTTTCATCTCATCCCCTGCATGCATATTTCGCATGCTCTCGCGAATTCCTTGCATTGTTCAAATCTCTAGTAAGGCTGATGCATGCAGGGGATGAGATGAAAAGCTGTAAGCCTTCTCCCTGAAAGCTGGCTGTCTTGGATCAAACGTGTAGCGCATGCTACACGCCAAGGTATTGTCCAGTGTGGGTAGATTGGTAAAGCACTGCGTACCTTGTCCTAAGGTTCGTAGGTTCGAGTCTCCTTCAGTCAGAGATCAGTGTTTGTGTATATTTCGCATGCTCTCGCGAATTCCTTTTATATATATATATATATATATATATATATATATATATATATATATATATATATATATATATATATATATACCAATCATTTACACACAAGGCGCCTCTAGTCACTATGAGTTCAAATCCTCACTAATCTCTACAATCTACTCCGAATCCACAATCCTACACTTCCCGCACCATAACATATTCCAGCTATATATTGCCGTTAAGAATTCTATTAAAATCACGGATTCTCATTTGAATAAGTTCTCACGGACTCTCATTTGAATGAGTTATCATGGACTCTCATTTGAATGAGTTATCATGGACTCTCATTTGAATGAGTTATCATGGACTCTCATTTGAATGAGTTATCATGGACTCTCATTTGAATAAGTTATCCACAATAAACTCACAAATTACTATAAGAAAGCAGAATAGACTCATCATCTAGTTCGTACATCCAGTTCATCTCCCTAGAGAGTGCATGGGGCCAGTAATGACAGCCTAGTTGCTGAGATCTTGATCCACCAGGATGCCTGGTCCTGGACCAGCCCTCGGGGGAGCACCGACCCCTCCTCTCCCAGGAATCATCCCTCAGGTAAGGGGAAAAAAGGGAGAAAACATCATGATGTCGGTGATACACTCTCATTGTCTAAACTCAGACTATCGTTCCCCCTCGCCAGTCTGGAATCTGATTGCCTCTTATTGCCCAAGTTCTGTTTGAACCTTAAAGGTTTAAACGATACTTTGAATTCCTCTCAAAGAGAAGGTTGTGATCTTATTTTCATTTTAAGTTGAAAGGCCTGACGTGAGTGAAAATTTTTGGTGACGTGATCATGTTTTAATTAAACAGAATCGTTTGGTGATGTGTTTATGCTTTCAGCAGAAACGTTTAATAACGCTATCATGTTTCAAGCACAAACGTTTGGTGACATGAACATGTTTTAAGTAGAAACGTTCGGTGACGTGACCATGTTTTAGGGATAAACGTTTGATTACATAGGTCTTTTATAGAGAGAAACGTTTCCAGAGTTCGTTTACTATTTTAGTTTAATGTTTACCAGATAAACTAAAATTCCTGAATATTCAAAAGCAATTCGTTATAAAGTGAATGGATAAAATTCAATAATAATTGTTACCGAGAAGAATTTATTGCAAAGAGTCTATAATTGTCTATTAAATATAAATAGATATATTAAAAAGGACTCAAGTAATTTTAAAAATAAACAGTGTGAATATATAAACAGTGAATTGTGTGTGTGTGTGGTGTGTGTGTGTGTGTGTGTGTGTGTGTGTGTGTGTGTGTGTGTGTGTGTGTGGTGTGTGTATGTTGGTGTAGTGTGTGTATGTGTGTGTGTGTGTGTGTGTGTATGTGTGTGTGTGTGTGTGTGTGTGTGTGTGTGTGTGTGTGTGTGTGTGTGTGTGTGTGTGTGTTGTGTGCATGTGTGTTTGTGCATGTGTGTGCGTATGTGTGTGTATGTGTGTGTATGTGTGTGTGTGTATGTGTGTGTGTGTATTTGTGTGTGTATATTCGTAGTGTCTCTGCCAGAAGATCTTGTAGATGTGAAGTCACAGTGGAGAAGTCTTCAGACTGGTCTTTAATCCTCTCTTGTGTGAATCATCTCATTCAACCATTTTCATGTAAGAACTAGCACGCCAGAAGCCTCGTCTCCCCTCCTACCTTCGCCCTTCCTTCCCAGACAGCATCCTACCAGCAGCATGACTGAGTTCTCAGGCTTTTAATACAAGTTGATGACGAGATGAATGACCTGAAGATGATGGAGGAGAGAATAAGTGACATGGATGCCCACGATGCCTAGCATCTTCTCACAGGGTGTCGATCCCTGCCCAGGCTAACCTTTTCCTTGATGCGTGAACCCTCCGTTGACAGACAAAAATTGAAGGAAAGTTACAAACTCCTGGAATCCACTTTGAGGTGAGCGCAGTGTCTGACACTGGACGATAACTGGCATCAAGCAACACTGCCAGACACACTAAGGGACACAGGAATTCACAAGGCAATACAAATAGGATAACTCGCCTTTTTCATCTTTATATATATTACATCCAGCGAACTGTTGAGAGAGATAGTCCCAGAACATTTGAAAGATTCTGCAAGAATTTACTACTCAAAGTTTATCGAAGGAGCTGGACAATGAGATATCTTTGCAGACTTTTCAAGCAGACCAGCCCCTCCCTCCTAAAGACCACAAACGGTCCCACTGGGACAGCCCCATTGTGAGGAAATCGCTCAAACGTTGCCAGACAATGTCTCATGAAAGGACAAAACTCGCCTCCTAATGGTAAGAGCACCATATGCAGGAGATTTCTTCTTGGCTGTCCCTAATCCCTCCTTGGACATTCTCCTTGACCCTCAGGCCATTCGCATTGATGTAGCTTTGCTCTAGCGGCTAGCGGTTCACATTCCCCTCGCACACAGGCGCATCTGTGGCACCTCGCAGGGTGAAAATGTTTGCTTCCATGGACTTGTGCCACTGATCAGAAGGCAAGAGTGCAACAAAGATATCAGAGTCCGTTGCCCATTAGAATTTGAGCTTCAGATAACAAGATCCGATGTCAGCCGATCCAGATGAAATCACCATGCTACCCAGGAAAGACGGTAAGCTGATAGTGTGGGGCTACACTTGTCAGGAAGACATTATTCTCTTTCCTGACGAATAAAACTCCACCTTAGCAACATCCGGAAACCAGCATATTTTCATCTACAACGGAAGCGAAAGTTGCTTTTGGGACGGTAGTAATATCACAGTAACATGCAGCAAGCGCAGAGAAGCAGCAGTAGCAGCAGCAGAAGCAGCAGCAGTAGCAGCAGCAGCAGCAGCAGCAGCAGCAGCAGCAGCCGTAGTAGCAGCAGCAGCAGCGGTGGTAGCAGCAGCAGCAATAGCAGCAGTAGCAGCAGCAATAGCAGCAGCAGCAGCAGCAGCAGAAACAGCAGCAGTAGCAGCAGCAGCCGTAGTAGCAGCAGCAACAGCAGCAGCGGCAGTAGCAGCAGCAGCAGCAGCAGCAGCAGCAGCAGCAGCAGCAATAGCAGCAGCAGCAGCAGCAGCAGCAGCAGCAGCAGCCGTAGTAGCAGCAGCAGCAGCAATAGTAGCAGTAGCAGCAGCAGCAATAGCAGCAGTAGCAGCAGCAATAGCAGCAGCAGCAGCAGCAGCAATAGCAGCAGTAGCAGCAGCAATAGCAGCAGCAGCAGCAGCAGCAACAGCAGCAGCAGCAGCAGCAGCCGTAGTAGCAGCAGCAGCAGCAGCAGCGGCAGTAGCAATAGCAGCAGTAGCAGCAGCAATAGCAGCAGCAGCAGCAGCAGCAATAGCAGCAGTAGCAGCAGCAATAGCAGCAGCAGCAGCAGCAGTAGTAGTAGCAGCAGCAGCAGCTGCGGTAGCAACAGCACCAGCTGCAATAGCAGCAACAGCAGCAGTAGCAGCAGCAACAGCAGTTGCAGTAGCAGCAGCAGCAGTAGCAGGAGCAGTAGCAGTAGCAGTAGCAGCAGCAGTAGTAGCAGCGGCAGCAGCAGCAGCAGCAGCAGCAGCAGCAGCAGCAGCAGCAGCAGCAGCAACAGCAGCAGCAATAGCAGCAGTAGCAGCACCAGTTGCAATAGAAACAGCAGCAATAGCAGCACCAGCTGCAGTAGCAGCAGCAGCAGCAGTAGCAACAGCAGCAATAGGAGCACCAGCTGCAGTAGCTGCAGGAGGCTGGGTGAGGGAGGCGAGGCTTTTGAAAGGTGATCTGATCTTATCCAAATGGCGGTGCATCCCCGGAGAGGACCCCAGCATCCTCAGACTCTTTAAATTCCCAAGTAGGACCTAGCATCCCCAGGGAGGACCCAGCATCCCTTGGGAGGACCCAGCATCCCTTGGGAGGACCCAGAAATCCCAGAGAGTATCCAGCATCCCTAGAGAGGGCTCCAGCATCCCCGAGATTCTCTCCACCTTATGACCACTAGTTCCTAAGAGATTCATTATTCTTTTGCATCCGGTCTTCCCCTCTTCTTTGATGTTTTTGTGCTTTTCCCCTTTTCCTTTATGTGTGCATCCTCTGTGTAAGTATCTGTATATAATTAACAATTTTAATTACATTTGTAATTACCTAATTGAAGTTATGGAACTCAATGTTGTGTTCTTGATGCAGTTGTCTGAGAAAGCATTCTTCTTTTATTCCATTTCCTACGTTGTTGTTATAGACACTGAGAGCTGTATATATCTCGGCGTGTATACACCATAAGATGTATATCTCTCATTATATATACACCGAGAGATACATGTGTTTCAGAGTGTACACGACAGGTGTGCATTTTTCAGTGTATATACACCAAGAGATATATATGTTTCAGTGTATGTACGAGAAGTGTGTATTTCTCAATGTATATACACCGAAAGATACTTGTGTTTCAGTGTGTGTACGAGAGGTGAGTATCTCTCAGTGTATATACACCGAGAGATACTTGTGTTTCAGTGTGCATACGAGAGGTATGTATCTCAATGTATATACACCGAGAGATACTTGTGTTTCAGTGTGTGTACGAGAGATTTGTATCTCTCAGTGCATACACGCCGAGATATACTTGTGTTTCAGTGTGTGCACGAGAGGTGTGTATCTCTCAGTGTATATACACCGAAAGTTTACTTTCATTCCTTTATTAGAGATTAAACAATTGCTGACCGATGGTGATCAGAATACACGCAGCGGACGCTACTGAAGGCGACAAACTACAAACTCGCTCACCCACCCAAGCAACGAATCAACTCGCCAATTTCCCTTTTGCGTCTCTTTCTTATGAAGTTTAAATATATGGTCTCTTGTTCTTCCGATTACTCTCGATAAGAGAAGTTTTGAAGTACTCACCCCACACAGGGAGAAGACACAGGGAGAGCACAATCCACACAGGGAGAAGACACAGGGAGAAGACACCCCCACACAGGGAGAAGACACAGGGAGAGCACAATCCACACAGGGAGAAGACACAGGAAGAAGACACAGGGAGAAGACAATCCACACAGGGAGAAGACACAGGGAGAGCACAATCCACACAGGGAGAAGACACAGGAAGAAGACACAGGGAGAAGACAATCCACACAGGGAGAAGACACAGGAGAGCACAATCCACACAGGGGAGAAGACACAGGAAAGAAAGACACAGGGAGAAGACAATCCACACAGGGAGAAAGACACACAAAGACAATCCAAATGGGAGAAGACACCCAACACAGGGAAAACACAATTCACACAGGGATAAGACACCCCACACAGGTAGAAGCACACACAGGGAGAAGACACACAGGGAGAAGACAATCCACACAGGAGAAGACACCAACACGGGAGAAGGAAGAAATTCACACAGGGAGAAGACACCCAACACACGGAGAAGACACTTCACAAGGGATAAGACACCCACAGCGGAAGACACCCACAAAGAGAAGATACACCGCACAGGGAAAAGACACAGGGAGAAGATACAGGGAGAAGACAAAAGGAGAAGACACAGGGAGAAGACACCTCACACAGGGAGAAGACACCTCACACAGGAAGAAGACACCCCACACGGGGAGAAGATACCTCACACAGGGAGAAAACACTTCAGACAGGGAGAAGACACCCCACACAGGGAGAAGACACCCCACACAGGGTGAAGACACTTCAGACAGGGAGAAGACACCCCACACGGGGAGAAGACACCCCACACAGGGAGAAGACACTTCATACAGGGAGAAGACACCCCACACAGGGAAAAGAAACTTCAGACAGGGAGAAGACACCCCACACAGGGAGAAGACACCCCACACAGGGAGAAGAAACTTCAGACAGGGAGAAGATACCCCACTCAGGGAGAACACACCTCACACAGAGAGAAGACACCCCACACAGGGAGAAGACACTTGAGACAGGGAGAAGACACCCCACACGGGGAGAAGACACCTCACACAGAGAGAAGACACCCCACACATGGAGAAGACACCCCACACAGGGAGAAGACACCCCACACAGGGAGAGGAAACTTCAGACAGGGAGAACACACCTCACACAGAGAGAAGACACCCCACACAGGGAGAAGGCACTTCAGACAGGAAGAAGATACCCCACTCAGGGAGAACACACCTCACACAGAGAGAAGACACCCCACACGGAGAAAACACTTCAGACAGGAAGAAGATACCCCACTCAGGGAGAACACACCTCACACAGAGAGAAGACACCCCACACTGGGAGAAGACACTTGAGACAGGGAGAAGACACCACACACAGAGAGAAACACCTCACACAGAGATACGAGAAAGACACCCCACACTGGGAGAAGACACTTGAGACAGGGAGAAGACACCACACACAATGAGAGGACACCTCACACAGGGAGAAGACACCCCACACTTTGAGAAGACACCTCACACAGGGAGAAGATATCCCACACTGAGAGAAGACACCCCACAAAGGAAGAATATGCAGTCAGACAGAGAGGAAGCAGAGGCGCTTTGTGTACCACTAGCAACTATCTTCAACACATGTATCGAAACAGGACGACTACCGGAAGTATGGAAGACAGCAAATGTAGTCCCAATTTTTCAAAAAAGGAGACAGACACGAATCACTGAACTACAGACCAGTGTCACTGAGGTGTATAGTATGCAACGTCATGGAGAAAATTATCAGGAGAAGAGTGGTGGAGCACCTAGAAAGGAATGAAGTTATCAACGACAGCCAGCACAGTTTCAGGACAGGGTGACAGCAGTAAGACATGAGAGAGAGGGGTGGGTAGATTGCATTTTCTTGGACTATAAGAAGGCGCTCGACACAGTTCCACACAAGAGATTTGTACACAAACTGGAGGACCAAGCAGGAATAACAGGTAAGTCACTATAGTGGATCAGGGAATACTTGTCAAGAAGACAGCAGCGAGTCATGGTACGAGGCGAGGTGTCAGAGTGGGCGCCTGTGAAGAGCGGGGTGCCACAGGGATCAGTCCTAGGACAGGTGCTTTTTCTGGTATTTGTGAACGACATGACTTAAGGAATAGACTTCGAAGTGTCCCTATTTGCAGATGATGTGAAGTTGATGAGAAGAATTCAAACGGACGAAGACCAGGTAGAACTACAGAGGGATCTGGACAGACTGCAGATCTGGTCCAGAAACTGGCTCCTGGAGTTCAACCCCACCAAGTGCAAAGTCATGAAGATTGGGGAAGGGCAAAGAAGACCACAGACGGAGTACAGCCTAGGGACCAGAGCCTACAAACCTCACTCAAGGAAAAGGATTTAGGTGTGAATATAACACCAGGCACATCTCCTGAAGCGCACATCAACCAAATAACTGCTGCAACATATGGACGCCTAGCAAACCTCAGAACAGCATTCCGACATCTAAATAAGGAATCGTTCAGGACCCTGTACACCGTGTACGTCAGGCCCATATTGGAGTATGCAGCGCCAGTTTGGAACCCTCACCCAGCCAAGCATGTAAGGAAACTAGGGGAAAGTGCAAAGGTTTGCAACAAGACTAGTCCCAGAGCTCAGGGGTATGTCCTGCGAGGAGAGGTTAAGGGAAATCGATTTGACGACACTGGAAAACAGGAGAGTTAGGGGAAATATGATAACGACATTTAAAATACTGAGAGTTATAGACAGTGTGGACAGAGACAGGATGTTCCAGAGATGAGACACAGCAACAAGGGGTCACAGTTGGAAGCTGAAGACTCAGATGAACCACAGGAGTGTTAGGAAGTATTTCTTCAGTCACAGAGTTGTCAGGAAGTGGAACAGCCTTGGTAGTGATGTAGCTGAGGCAGGATTCATACATAGCTTTAAGAAGAGGTATGATAAAGCTCACGGAGCGGGAAGAGTGACCTGGTAGTGGCCATGTGAAGAGGCGTTGCCAGGAGCTGTGACTCGACCCCCACAACCACAGACACAGCCAGACAGACACAGCCAGACAGACACAGCCAGACAGACACAGTCAGACAGACACAGCCAGACAGACACAGCCAGATATACACAGTCAGACAGACGCAGCCAGATATACACAGTCAGACAGACACAGCCAGACAGACACAGTCAGACAGACACAGCCAGACAGACACAGTCAGACAGACGCAGCCAGACAGACACAGCCAGATATACACAGTCAGACAGACGCAGCCAGATATACACAGTCAGACAGACACAGCCAGACAGACACAGTCAGACAGACGCAGCCAGACAGACACAGTCAGACAGACGCAGCCAGACAGACACAGTCAGACAGACACAGCCAGACAGACACAGTCAGACAGACGCAGTCAGACAGACACAGTCAGACAGACACAGCCAGACAGACACAGTCAGACAGACACAGCCAGACAGACAC
>NC_069417.1:46025290-46027790 GCF_026875155.1 Cherax quadricarinatus
TTGCCACCATTTGAAACATTAAATACATGTAGAGAGAGCGTGGTACATATACTCACTGTGTATAAGTCACACACACACATACAAACACACACACACACATACAAACACACACACACACACACACACACACACACACACACACACACACACACACACGCAAACACACACACATACACACACACGTTTACACCCACACATTCTCACATATACAGACTCACACACACTCTCTTCTCCCCGATCCCTCCCCCACCTATTTCCCACTCCTTCCACTGATCCCTCTCTCTCTTTTCTCACCCTCTTTCTCCCTCTTTCCCCCTCTCCTTCTCCCATTCTCTCTCCCCCTTTGCTTCTTCCTCCTCCTCTCTCCCAATATTCTCCTCTCATTCCCCCTCCCCACCCATCTCTCATATCGCCTCTGTCTCCAGCTTCCTCCTCTCCCTCCCTCCGCCCCCCCACACACTTGGACAAACACACCACAAAACAAACACACATAATTACATAAGTTTTTCATTCTGTGGCAACCATAACAAAAAAAAACATGGGTTGCCATAGATCAGGAAGGAAAACCAGGGGATTGGAGGATGAGTCTCCAAAGGAAGATAGGGTAGCAGAGCTCATGAAAAGGGAACATGAGTGGGGAAAGAAGACTGAGGAGCTTAGCATGAGAATGGAGGACAGGACAGATGCAGAAAGCAAGAAGTGGGAGATGCAAGTCACAGCAGCAGAGGCTAAGATACAGAGATTAGAAGAGGAACTGAAAAATCTGACAGAGCCTAAAGAACTAAAGAACAATTTGGGAATGACGTCAGAGACTGCTACCTCAGTCAGAAACAAGGGTACTGAAGGGAATGAAGGGGTGAAACTGTGTGCAGAGACCCCATCAGACCATCGCAGAGCCCGAGAAAAAGAGAGAATCACATCAGGAGCAATCGAGGGGACTGTAGAAAATGAAAGAGCTAAGGTATATGAGGAGGCCCTAACAGGCCACAGCAGAGCCCAGGGAAAGCTGAGAAGGGAAAAATGACAGGCCACTGGGCCCAAGGACAACAGATAGTGAAGAAACTGAAGAAAGGAAAACTGCAATGAAGGTAACTAAATCGAATCCGGGGATACATAGGGATATGCAGTGGGAGAATGAAAGGGAGAGGTCAATCCTTGTTTATGGGCTCCAGGAAGGAGAAGGGGAAACTTATGTAGCAAAAAAACAAGAGGAGAAAAAAGCGATTGAAAGTATCATAAAAGCAATAGGAGAAGATAACATTACCCAGATGCCAATTTTTCGGAGAATATGGGGGTTTGCAAGAAGAAGAACCAAGCCAGTCAAAGTGACTTTCAAGGCAGAATCGACTCGAAACAGGATCCTGCAGGAGAAAGCAAGACTATGGGACATACCAACATACCAGGAGGTGTATCTCGATCGCGAAAGTACACGAGAATAAAGGCAGAAGCTTAAAGAGATGGTACAAAGATGAAAGGAGGAAAGAGAGGTGAAGATTGAGATGGACAGGAGAACCCAGACTCAGGAGGAAGATCAAATACAGCCTCTCTCTCAACCACCTACAGAAGCCCCCCAACCAGGACAACCCCAGTGCAACCAAACATTCTAACCCAAAACACATGCCATATCCAATGCCCCCACCCACCTCATTACAAACTCCATCCTCACAGCAATCATCCATAGGTCCTTATCAGGTCTCCCATTTTCCCAACCCCAATGTACCTCAGGACCACAGTTTTAGAAAAGAAGTTGAAGGTTTGGTATACAAATGATGATGGAATAATAAATAAGTGAAGTGGCATGAAAGAATCAAGGAGACATCCCCAGACATAATAGCATTCACAGAAACGAAACTCACCAGGATAACAGACGAAATTTTTCCAGCTGGATATCAAATCCTCAGGAAAGAAAGAGGAAGGAGAGGGGGAGGAGGCGTTGCACTGCTCATTAAAAACCGGTGAGGATTTGAGAAAATGGAAGGAATGGATGGAATGTGCGAAAGCGACTACTTAGTAGGAACAATCCAGTCTGAGGGCCATAAGTTGGTAATTGCAGTAATGCATAACCAGCCACAGAACTGCAGGAGGCCAAGAGAAGAATACGACGAGAACAATTGAGCAATATTTGACACACTAGCCGAGGTGGCCAGGATAGCTCACATGGGAGGAGCAAAGTTACTAGTTATGGGTGATTTCAATCACAAGGAGATTGACTGGGAAAACCTGGAGCCCCATAGGGGTCCCGAAACATGGAGAGCCAAGATGATGGATGTGGTACTGGAAAACCTCATGCATCAACATGTTAGAGACACTACTAGAGACAGAGGTGAGGATGATCCAACAAGACTGGACCTTGTATTCACCTTGAGTAGCTTGGACATCGAGGATATTACGTATGAAAGACCCCTTGGAGCTAGTGATCATGTAGTTCTGTGCTCTGATTACACAGTTGAGCTACACGTGGATAGAGTAGCAGGAATAGGACGGGAAAAACCAAACTACA
>NC_069417.1:46032790-46035290 GCF_026875155.1 Cherax quadricarinatus
TGAGAAATTGCAAGAAAGAATTAATGAGAAGTCCCCAGACATCATAGCAGTTACAGAAACAAAACTCACAGAGATAATAACAGATGCAATCTTCCCACCAGGATACCAGATCATAAGGAAAGATAGAAGGGGCAGTGGGGGAGGTGGGGTTGCTCTGCTTGTAAAAAACAGATGGAAATTCGAGAAAATGGAAGGCATAGATGAGATGGGAGAAAGAGATTACATAGTAGGTACACTTCAGTCTGGGGAATGCAAAGTGGTCATTGCAGTGATGTATAATCCACCACAGAACTGCAGGAGGCCAAGAGAGGAATATGAAGAGAGCAACAGAGCAATGGTTGACACACTTGCTGAGGTGGCAAGAAGAGCTCACTCCAGCAGAGCAAAGTTGCTGGTTATGGGGGATTTCAACCACAGGGAGATTGACTGGGAAAACCTGGAGCCACATGGGGGTCCCGAAACATGGAGAGCCAAGATGTTGGACGTGGTGCTGCAAAACCTCATGCACCAACATGTTAAGGACACTACCAGAGTGAGAGGGGAGGATGAACCAGCAAGATTGGACCTTGTGTTCACCCTGGGCAGCTCAGACATTTAGGACATCAAGTATGAGAGTCCCCTAGGAGCTAGCGACCACGTGGTTCTGTGCTTTGAATACATAGTAGAGCTGAAAGTGGAGAGAATAACAGGAGTTGAATAGGAAAAGCCTGACTATAAAAGAGGGGACTACATAGGGTTGAAGAACTTCCTGCGGGAGGTCCAGTGGGACAGAGAACTGGCAGGAAAGCCAGTAAATGAAATGATGGAATATGTAACAACAAAATGCAAGGAGGCAGTGGAAAGGTTTATTCCCAAGGGCAACAGTAACAACGGGAAGACCAGAATGAGCCCCTGGTTTACCCGACGGTGTAAGGAGGCAAAAATAAAATGCAATAGAGAATGGAAAAAGTACAGAAGGCAGAGAACACACGAAAATAGGGAGATCAGTCGCAGAACCAGGAATGAGTATGCAGAGGTAAGGAGGGAGGCCCAACGACAGTATGAAAATGACATAGCATCGATAATCAAGACTGACCCGAAACTGTTGTATAGCCACATCAGGAGGAAGACAACAGTCAAAGACCAGGTGATCAGATTAAGGACAGAAGGTGGAGAACTCACAAGAAATGATCAGGAGGTATGTGAGGAGCTGAACAGGAGATTTAAGGAAGTTTTTACAGTAGAGACAGGATGGGCTGTGGGAAGACAGCACAGAAGGGAACATCAAGAGGGAATATACCAACAAGTGTTGGACGACATACGAACAACTGAGGAGGAGGTGAAGAAGCTCCTAAGTGACCTTGACACCTCAAAGGCGATGGGACCGGACAACATCTCCCCATGGGTCCTTAGAGAAGGAGCAGAGATGCTGTGCGTGCCTCTAACCACAATCTTCAACACATCCCTTGAAACTGGGCAACTACCTGAGAAATGGAAGACAGCTAATGTAGTCCCCATATTTAAGAAAGGAAACAGAAACGAGGCGCTAAACTACAGACCTGTGTCTCTGACATGTATTGTGTGCAAAGTCATGGAGAAGATTATCAAGAGGAGAGTGGTCGATCACCTGGAAAGGAACAAGATTATAAATGAAAACCAGCATGGGTTCATGGAAGGCAAATCTTGTATCACAAACCTCCTGGAGTTTTATGACAAGGTAACAGAAGTAAGACACAAGAGAGAGGGGTGGGTAGATTGCGTTTTCCTAGACTGCAGGAAGGCCTTTGACACAGTTCCCCACAAGAGATTAGTACAGAAGCTGGAGGATCAGGCGCATGTAACAGGGAGGGCACTGCAATGGATCAGGGAATACCTGACAGGGAGGCAGCAACGAGTCATGGTACGTGAAGAGGTATCACAGTGGGCGCCTGTGACGAGCGGGGTTCCACAGGGGTCAGTTCTAGGACCAGTGCTATTTTTGATATATGTGAACGACATGATGGAAGGAATAGACTCTGAAGTGTCCCTATTCGCAGATGATGTGAAGTTGATGAGAAGAATTAAATCGGATGAGGATGAGGCAGAACTGCAAAGAGACCTGGACAGGCTGGACATGTGGTCCAGTAACTGGCTTCTTGAATTCAATCCAGCCAAATGGAAAGTCATGAAGATTGGGGAGGGGCAAAGAAGACCGCAGACAGAGTATAGGCTAGGTGGACAAAGACTACAGACCTCACTCAGGGAGAAAGACCTTGGGGTGACCATAACACCGAGCACATCACCGGAGGCACACATCAACCAAATAACTGCTTCAGCATACGGGCGCCAGGCAAACCTGAGAATAGCGTTCCGATACCTTAATAAGGAATCGTTCAAGACAATGTACACTGTGTATGTTAGGCCCATACTGGAGTATGCAGCACCAGTCTGGAACCCACACCTGGTCAAGCACGTCAAGAAGTTAGAGAAAATACAAAGGTTTGCAACAAGGCTAGTCCCAGAGCTCAGGGGAATGTCGTAC
>NC_069417.1:46042790-46071158 GCF_026875155.1 Cherax quadricarinatus
CCATACTCCACCACTCTGTACTCACTCCCTCTGCTGTGTTTTTCTGCTGTTTTTCGTGTGAATTCATTGCCAGAGCTCTGTATCCGTGTGCCCGAGGCCACTCGAAGCTACGTGGATCAGCATGCCACATAGATCAGCAAGCCATGTGGATCAGCAAGCCACGTGGATCAGCATGCCACGTGGATCAGCAAGCCACGTGGATCAGCAAGCCACGTAGATCTGCAAGCCATGTGGATCAGCATACCATGGGGATCAGCAAGCCACGTGAATCAGCAAACCACGTGGATCAGCAAGCCATGTGGATCAGCATGCCACATAGATCAGCAAGCCATGTGGATCAGCAAGCCACGTGGATCAGCATGCCACGTGGATCAGCAAGCCACGTGGATCAGCAAGCCACGTAGATCTGCAAGCCATGTGGATCAGCATACCATGGGGATCAGCAAGCCACGTGAATCAGCAAACCACGTGGATCAGCAAGCCATGTGGATCAGCATGCCACATAGATCACTCGAAGCCATGTGGATCAGCAAGCCACGTGGATCATCAAGCCATGTGGATCAGCAAACCACGTGGATCAGCAAGCCATGTGGATCAGCATGCCAAGTAGATCACGACACCACGTGGATCCCGACGCCACATGGGGTGTGGACGATGTCACGTGGATCTACAAGCCACGTGGGTTACCAAGCCAGATGTCCCAGGCCTCATGCGGTGGTCTGCTGCCTCATCACGAAGTCGGGCAGCACCGATGCAGCTGCCCGACTTCACGACGTCACGATGTCTGCTGACGTCACCTCAAGTTGTCTGCTGACGTCACAGTGCTGCTGATGTCACCTCGCGACATCACGCTTGACATCACATGATGTCACATCGAGTGTTCTAGTAATTATTTCAGTATTGTCGAGAAGATTAAGAGAAGATATATGTCGTGTGTTAATTAATTCCTCTCAGTGTTCTCACATGTTAGTGTATGGCTTAGTGTCAATTTTGTGCACAGAACACATTTTCCCGCACAGGTGCGGGATTGCCAAAACTGTTGTCCAGAGGGCTGAGGAAGGGTTGTTGAGGTGGTTCGGACATGTAGAGAGAATGGAGTGAAACAGAATGACTTCAAGAGTGTATCAGTCTGTAGTGGAAGAAAGGCAGGGTAGGGGTCGGCCTAGGAAAGGTTGGAGGGAGGGGTTAAAGGAGGTTTTTTGTGCGAGGGGCTTGGACTTCCAGCGGGCATGCGTGAGCATGTTTGATAGGAGTGAATGGAGACAAATGGTTTTTAATACTTCACATGCTGTTGGAGTGTGAGCAAGTAACATTTATGAAGGAATTCAGGGAAACCGGCAGGCCGGACTTGAGCCCTGGAGATGGGAAGTACAGTGCCTGCACTTTGAAGGAGGGGTATTAATGTTGCAGTTTAAAAACTGTAGTGTAAAGCACCCTTCTGGCAAGACAGTGATGGAGTGAATGATGGTGAAAGTTTTTCTTTTTTGGGCCACCCTGCCTTGGTGGGAATCGGCCAGTGCGTTAATAAAAAAAAGCATCATTTGCTAGTTTAAGCCATGTTGTACCGCATGTACCGCGGGTGTGTGTAAAGCTTTCCGTGAGTCCAGTGTCAGACCCTGAGTAGCACCACTGTGTTAAGTCACCCGTGTGACCAGTGCGTTTGACAGCTGATATCAGTCAGCTCTGAGCCCGAGCCCCCTTGTATAGAAAGCTCTTATGCTCGTCGCTCATAGATTTTCTGCAGAATCGTACCTGCTACGATTCCCATCGAGCTTTGTTTCACTTCACCTCCAGACCTTCAGAGTGCAGTTATATTGTAGAGAAACAAGTCTGGGGACGCTTAGACTAACCTATACTATAACTCCAACTGCCGAGAAAATGACACTCGTCAAGCCGCAGTTAGCCCTGTCGGCAGGTGCTGTGTCAGCCTCGTGTCAAGCTTCAGTGAGAAGCCTGCACGAAGATGTCACTTCGACTGCTAGCTCGTTCACTGCAGTCTAGTGTATGATGTTACGACTCTCAGATGTTTCGCCCAGTCGTCTCTGCCACGACTCGCTCCACGCTCGCCGGCAGTGACAGCCCAGCAACAGTACCAGTCGAGAAGTGTCCTCCCGAGTCGCTTGCCAGAAGTCCTGCCCAGTTGCCGAGTTTTGTCGAAGCCTCACTCGAGGTCAGCATGCCGGCCCCAGGTTGAGTGAAAACCTGCAGCGATTCCTACGATGACTGCTTCACCGTTCCAGAGGAGACTGTACCCTGTTACGTCACAGCTCAGCTGCAGCGATGTCTCCTGTGTTGCAGTATCTGTCCAGACGCAGGAAGGCGTGCAGTGATGCCCTTCGACGCTCACTGCCTATGACCACGATGTTTAGCACACCCCATATGTTTTTTTCCTCCCTCCCTGTAGGATTTTTTTTTTTCATTTCCATATGTATATATATGTTTTTTATTTTGTGTTCTGTGCCCTGTTCCTACGAGAGAGAGACCGAGTTTTTTTTTTACCGCCAGACATGGTCGGGACGACCATACGGCAGGTGGCCGAGCATATGCAGACAGCCTGTACTGTCTGCACAGACAGCCCATGCTGTCTACCAGCTTAGTTCATATTTCGCGCCACTCAAGTGCAGCCCTCTGGGCCTGACCAGGTCTGTGGGAAGCTAGTCCCACACGCTCTGACTCACACAGCGGCCTAGCAGGAAGACACAAGGCCTCCTAGTAGCTCTCTCTCGTGGGATGGCCCTCCCGGGCCATGGGCACAACACACAAGCCTGTGTACCCACCACGACTTTCCAAATAAAGTAAGAAGCTTCCGAAGACGTGCATAATTCACCCACGCCACTGCCACACCAAATAAATTGCATTAAACAATCACACTACTCCAACACACTACTCCATCACACTACTCCAACACACTACTCCATCACACTACTCCAACACACTACTACATCACACTACTCCAACACACTACCCATTACACTACTCTAACACAACACACTACTCCATCACACTACTCCAAACACACTACTCCACACTACTCCAACACACTACTCCATCACACTACTCCAACACACTACTCCATCACACTACTCCAACACACTGCTACAACACACTACTCCAATACACTACTTCCCATCACACAACTCCAACACACTACTCAATCACACTACTCCATCACACTACTCCACACACTGCTACAACACACTACTCCATCACACTACTCCAACACACTACTTCATCACATTACTCCAACACACTGCTACAAACAACACTACTCCATCACACACTCCAACACACTACCATTCATCACACTACTCCAACACACTGCTACAACACACTACTCCAATACACTACTCCATCACACTACTCCAACACAATACACAATCACACTACTCCATCCACACTACTCCAACACACTGCTACAACACACTACTCCATCACACTACTCCAACACACTACTCATCACATTACCCAACACACTGCTACAACACACTACTCCAAAACACTACTCCATCACACTACCCAACACACTACTCCATCACACTACTCCAATACACTGCTACAACACACTACTCCATCACACTACTCCAACACACTACCCCATCACACTACCCAACACACATGCTACAACACACTACTCAAACACACTACTTCATCACACTACTCAAACACACTACTCCATCACACTACTCCAACACACTGCTACAACACACTACTCCAACACACTACTCCATCACACTACTCCAACACACTACTCCATCACACTACTCCAACACACTGCTACAACACACTACTCCAACACACTACTCCATCACACTACTCCAACACACTACTCCATCACACTACTCCATCACACTACTGCAACACACTGCTACAGCACACACTACTCCATCACACTACTCCAACACACTACTCCATCACGCTACTCCAATCACACTGCTACACCACACTACTCCAACACACTACTGCATCACACAAACTCCAACACACTACTCCATCAGACTACTCCAACACACTGCTACAACACACTACTACAACATACTACTCAATCACACTACTCCAACACACTACTCCATCACACTACTCCAACACACTGCTACAACACACTGCTACAACACACTACTTACCATCACACACCTCCAACACACTACTCCATCACAGTAGTCCAACACACTACTCCAACACACTACTCATCACACTAGTCCAACACACTGCTAAAACACACAAACTCCAACACACTGCTCCATCAACTAACACACTACTCCATCACACTACTCCAACACACTACTCCAATACACTACTCCATCACACTACTTTAAAAACACTACTCTATCACACTACTCCAACACACTACTCCATCACACTATTTTAAAACACACTGCTAAAACACACTACGCCATCCCAATACTCCTCACACTACTCCAAGACACTACTCCAACATACTACTCCAACACACTTTTCCATCACACTGCCCCATCACACTTCTCCAAGACACTACTCCAACATGCTACTCCAACACACTACTCCATCACTCTACTCCAAGACACTACTCCAACATACTGCTCAACACTACTCCATAACACTACTCCAAACCCACACTGCTACAACACACTACTCCAACATACTACTCCAACACACTACTCCATTACACTACTACAACACACTATACTCATCACAGTACTCCAACACACTACTCCATCACACTACAACACACTGCTACAACACACTACTCCAACACACTACTCCCATCACACTACTCCAAGACGCTACTCCAACATACTACAAACACACTACTCCATTACACTACTCGAAGACACTACTCCAACATACTACTCCAACATACTACTCCACACTACTCATCACACTACTCCAACACACTACTCCATCACACTACTCCAACACACACACTCCATCACACTCCCCAACACACTACTCCATCACACTACTCCACACACTACTCCATCACACTACTCCAACACACTACTCCATCACACTACTCCAACACACTACTCCATACACTACCCCAACACACTACTCCATCACATACTCCAACACAACTACCCATCACACTACTCCAACCCCACTACTCCAACACACTACTCCAACCCACTACTCCATCACACTACTCCAACACACTGCTACAACACACTACTCCAACACACTACCCATCACACTACTCCAACACACTACTCCATCACACTACTCCAACCACAATGCTACAACACACTACTCCTACACACTACTCCATCACACTACTACCAACACACTACTCCATCACACTACTCAACACACTACTCCAACACACTACTCCCAACACAATGCTACAACACACTACTCCAACACACTACTTCCATCACACTACTAAACCCACACTACTCCGTCACGCTACTCCATCACACTACTCCAACACTCTACCCCAACACTCTACTCCAACACACTACTCCAACACACTACTCCAACACACTACTCCATCACACTACTCCAACACACTGCTACAACACACTACTCCAACACACTACTGCATCACACAACTCCAACACACTACTCCATCACACTACTCCAACACAATGACTACAACACACTACTCCAACACACTACTCCATCACACTACTCCAACACACTACTCCGTCACGCTACTCCATCACACTACTCCATCACACTTCTCCATCACACTACTCCAACACACTGCTACAACAAACTACTCCAACACATTTCTCCATCACACTACTCCAAACACACTACTCCATCACACTTCTCCATCACACTACTCCACACACTGCTACAACACACTACTCCATCACACTACTCCAACACACTACTCCATCGCACTAGTCCAACACACTACTCCAACACACTACTCCAACCACAATGCTACACCACACTACTCCAACACATTCTCCATCACACTACTCCAACACACTATTTCCATCACACTACTTCCATCACACTACTCCACACACTGCTACAACACACTACTCCATCACACACTACTCCAACACACTACTCCATCGCACTAGTCCAACACACTACTCCAACACACTACTCCATGACACTACTTCCAACACACTGCTACAACACACTACTCCATCACACTGTCCAACACACTGCTAAAACTCACTACTCCAGCACACTGCTCCATCAACACTTTTTTAAAACACACCTATCCATCACACACTACTCCAACACACTACTCCATCACACTGCTTTAACACACTACTCCAACACACTACACCAACACACTACCCCCAAACACTCTACTCCAACACACTACTCGAACACACTACTCCAACACACTACTCCAACACACTACTCACACATCCAACACTACTCCAACACATACTGCATCACACTACTCCAGCACACTACTCCATCACACTACTCCATCACACTACTCAACACACTACTCAAACACACTATTCCAAAAACACTACTCCAACCACTACTCCAACACACTACTCCAACACACTACTGCATCACACTACTCCAACACATACATAACTCCACACTACTACTCCAACACACTACTCCATCACACTACTCCAACACACTACTCCATCACACTACTCCAACACACTACTCCATCACACTACTCCAACACACTACTCCAACACGCTACTCCAACACACTACTTCAACACTACTCCATCACACTACTCGAACACACTATTCCATCACACCACTCCGACACACTACTCCATCACACTAGTCCATCACACTACTCCATCACACTACTCCATCACACTACTCCATCACACTACTTGTTACAAAAAACGCGATTTCTAATAAACATAGAAATCTCCAGTGAATGCTAGAAAGGACTGCCCTTCTAGCATCCTGCCTGTTACTGGGTTTTCGTAACAAGTAGTCAGTATCCTGGTCCAATTATCCATTAGAATCCAATAAGAATTATTAGTGCTTCAGGATCACAACTGGTAGGCTACTAGCTAGAGAAATTAAAATTTAATAAATTTATTAACATCGTCTAGAGAATAAGATCAAAGTACATTAAATTAATCAAAATCAAAATAATAATAATAATCACTTCTCTCGTGTACAGTATTATTGTGCTGAAGGCACATATCACATTTATAAGTCTTAAGTACCGTCTGGTACATTAAGATTTAATAATACAATATACAAATAAGTTTGTGTGTGTGTGTAATTGCTCTTAGTAGTTCGCTATGTCTCACGGCTTGACTAGACTTGAACCAGTGACTGACAAAGTCCTCACATCAACTAACTTCTTGACCACCTGGCAATCAGAGCAGCTTGCTTGAACAATAAACGACCGCTAAGCCCTATAGCAATATAACAAGCAACTGCGACACAGAATCAGGATCAAGGAGATAATATGACGACAGCTAGTAGGGACCATCTGCAGATCCTCCACAAAAGTCACAAAACTCCCATACTACTGAATCTAAGTTCAGCATAAGAAAATCCCCGACTCTGACAGTACACAGATACCAGTACAAGTTAGGTCAGAAGCTACAGCTCAGGACCTGAGTTGCTCAGAGTGTCTATGCGACACACAACCTCAGTACAACGTCGAAAATCACTAAGTCTAGACAATGTTCTGTGAACAGTGTTCTACAGAACCAACAAGAAAGCTACAGAGACGATCTTCCAACAAGGGCCAATAAGGAAGAGTTAGGCACATCTCGTCAGGAATACGTCCAACCACCAAGAGAGTCTAGCCCAGGCTGACTACTTCAGGCGAGGTGTGAACACAACATCCCCCTCGATCACGTGATAGCTCCGTGGACAGTTGCTGCCCAGCAACACAGAAGCCGGCAGAGTAACGAGCCACGAGCGATAATTACAGTAGTTAGACAATCAAGACTTGAACTATGAGCACATAATAATAATATATGAATGTTACATCCTACCTAACAATATAACTAAGTCAAATAATAATATAAAGCAATATATTTACGATTTAGCTATTATCGCAAATATAAGCAATATACAGTTATATGAAAAGGTAATATACATTATATACATTGTGACCCATTTAGGGGTTGCAACATCCCCCCAACACGACAAACGGTCGCACTAGGAGTTGCGTTAATGTCTTTCACATTATTACTGATTCCTCATGTCACTTTAATAATGCAATTTAATATAAAAATAAATCAGTCACTCTTGTGCCAAGCACTTCTATAATTTCATTGCATCTATATCACTAAGTTATGCCCCTGGTACTAGGGCAGTACATATTATCGTATCTCTGCATACTCGTGGTTATGTACATCAGTGTAGAGACAGGATAGTGTAGACAAGCATGACACGTTGAGGCTCGATCATAGTAGTGGAGACTGCATATGAACAGTAGTCTTGTGCGATAGACAGTAGTGGTAGTGGAATGCGAGGCAGTATGAACATCTGTGTATGAGGAAGCTTAAGGTGTGTAGTGAGGGGGGGGTCTGCAGCAGGAGTGTTCCGCCAGTCGGTAACATCGCCCACACAGCACTACCCACTCAACACTCAGCTTCTGTCTCCAGCTGTCTCCTCCTCACACACATATCACCACTACCGTGAATATATAAATAGATTAATTAGACAAGACATGAGTATACATAGTAAACATGGGCTGGAGAGATTGTGTTACTTTACTGAATTTGACATAGCAAGTAACAAAAGGTATTTGGGCATAAAATTACGTTAATTTAATGTAACTGATAATTATTAAGGACGTGAGAGAGTATCAGCAATTGCATTACAATGACCACTTATATGTTGTATACTAATACAGTAAGGCTGGATTCTGAGAGCCCACCTCATGATCCTAGCATTTTTACTCTTCATAGTGATTATATAAATGAGTGGATTGTGGTCTGTAAAAACGTTAATTTTAAATGGGGAAGAGCCTCTTTCTCAATAGTGGCATGATTTTTCTGGTGTCGTTTGAGCTTAGATGAATAGTAACATATAGGATGGAGAATATCAGTGGATGTTGACTGTTGGAGCAGCACAGCATCCACTGCATAACCACTTGCATCTATATGTAAAAAGAAGGGAAGATTAAAATTAGGACTCCTCAACACTGGAGCAGAGGAAAGCAAATGCTTCAACCTTTTGAACGAGTCTGAACAATCTCTAGTCCAGATGAACTGAACTTTGCTGCTAGTGAACACAGTGAGAGGTGTAGGTGGAGGTGTGTGTGCTGGCTTGCCTGTCACTTGACACACGTGACAACGTCGCACATGATCAGTTACTGTTTCCTTCATTTTAGGCCAAGTAAAATGTTTTGCCAGTTTACCGAGTGTCTTCTTGACACCCAAATGTCATCCTATGGGACTATTGTGAGCAAAATCAATGGCTTGTTCACGAAATGTAACTGGTAACACTATGAGATGCTTGACTGTGGTGGAAACACTATCAGCTGACAACTTACATGTATTTTTCTCCATCAGTACACCGTTACTATAATAGTAACAATTATCGATATCCTTTGCTTCACTCTCAGTAACTGCTATATCTCTCAGTCTTTCCAGTGACTGATCAACAAACTGATCCTTGATTAAATCATCATGAGTTAGAAATTTAACATCAGTAGTGTCCTGACTAGGTTGATGACAGGGGGGAGTCAGTGTTAATGATCCTGGGCGCAGAGCGTCACTTAACAACATTTTCAAGCCCAAATCATTGTCATCCACTAACTCAACAGGAGACAAGGATGGCTGTTGTATCTTTGACAAAGCTCTAGTAATTGCGCTGAGAGGAAATAAAAAAGGCTTCTCTCTACAAGCTTCAATGGCATAATTATCATCAGTGTTATTATCAATCACAAGTGGTTCTTTACATATACCAGCATGAAGGATATCGTTCCCTATCAACAAGTCCACTCACCTGATGGGAAATACACCACTGGATATACCCACTGAAATATAACCAATATAATAGCTTGTTTCAATGTAAACTTTGTGCAGAGGTACTTTTATAACAGCCCCTCCATAGGCTTCTAACAATACATCTATCTTGGTATAGGTATTATCAGTTATGGGCAGTATATCTTCTCTTAATAACGTGAGATAACTGCCAGTGTCTCTGAAAGTAATTATCTCAGTTAGATGTGATTCGTCAAATCCTACTTTACCTCTCGATAAGTAAGGACTCATCGCTGAACGAATCTTTTCGTCAGATACACTTTCTGACGCTAGTCATCTATTCTGAGTTACATTACCTAAAACAGTAAGATCAGAGGTATTACTAGAATTTTGGTGCCTTTGTTGCATGGAAGAGGATACTGCTTGTGTGGGGGCGCCAGCCACACGACTGTTTCTCGTATCTCTTCCTAACTTATAGCAATACTCTCTAGCATGTCCTTTTCTGTTACAATAGGTACATTTTACTTTATTCTTCTCGATATCAGATTTCTGTCTAGCCACAGAGACAGATTCAGGATTGTGGGTTTTCCTGGCAAAGGTATGAGAAGTTACAGTAGCAGGTACATCAAGCCGGCAATGATCAGCTGATTTAGGGTGCCAACTTCTAAGACAACTTTTAGTTACCTTGTTTCTCTGTGTTTTAATACGTACAAGTTTGTGAGAAATCTCGTAATTGTCTACTAATGCTGCAGTTTCCAGAATATCCGAGGCAGTATTATCGATCAGATATTCTTGTAAATCAGCAGACATACAGTTGTTAAACTCTTCGTGTAGTAACAACTGAACCAGACTGTTGTAGTTGTTACATTTTGCAGATCTAGACCATCTCTCAAATGCAACTTTTTTTTCACGAGCAAACTCTACACAAGTTTGATCTTGTCGTCGTTGTAACGTACGAAATGCACGTTGATAACTTACAGGTAACAAGTTATATGTCTCTAGAATAGTTAGCTTAACAGCGTCAAAACTAAAGTACTTGGCAAATGGTAAAGCAGCAGTACAAGTTTGAGCTCTTCCTGTCAAAGCTGTGTGCAACAAGGTAGCCCAGTGCTTATGTGGCCAGTTCATAGCACGTGCCTGGTTCTCAAGCACATCAAAATAGGTGTCTAAATCACTCTCAAAAAACTTAAGAACCATTAAGGCAGCTTTCTGCACATTAAATGTGTCCTGTGATCTATCAGTCTGTTGTCTTCCAAGACGAACATTTTCTCTCTGGAAATCTTCTTTATTCAATTTCCTCTGTGCCTCTATTTGTGCAGTCTGCAACATAATGAGGCATTCCAACCTCTCAAACTGTTCCTGAGAGATAGGACCAGTGGGTAACGGAGGAGTAAGGAATCTAACGAATGAGTCTGGACGGTCCTTAGGTCGAGCACCTAGTCCAGCCATCTCTAGAGAGTCTAGATCTGGTCTAGGATAAGTAGATACAGGTGTAGCATACACGGTACTAGTATGAGGCTGAGTCATACTACCAGCTATACTCTGTACTATTACATCAGTGAGGCGGGAAGGTGCGAGCGAGAATGGAATTACACTAGGCTCAGACACTTCTGCTGTAGTTGCTTTCTCTTCTACGTCATCAAATAGAGCCATACTTCCTAATTGTAACACTAGGCTTTCTGTATCTGAATCATAATCAGACATCTCTGCATGAGCAGGAAACAATATATCTTTAATTAATTAAAGTTTAGAGATCTCCAGTGAATACTAGAAAGGACTGCCCTTCTAGCATCTAGCCTGTTACTGGGTTTTCATAACAAGTAGTCAGTATCCTGGTCCAATTATCCATTAGAATCCAATAAGAATTATTAGTGCTTCAGGATTACAAAATGGTAGGCTAAATAGCTAGAGAAATTAAAATTTAATAAATTTATTAACAACGTCTAGAGGTATAAGATCAAAGTACATTAAATTAATCAAAATCAAAATAATAATAATAATCACTTCTCTCGTGTACAGTATTATTGTGCTGAAGGCACATATCATATTTATAAGTCTTAAGTACCATCTGGTACATTAACATTTAATAATACAATATACAAATAAGTTTGTGAGTATGTTTGTAAGTGCTCTAGGTAGTTCGCTATGTCTCACGACTCGACTAGACTTGAACCAGTGACTGACAAAGTCCTCACATCAACTAACTTCTTGACCACCTGGCAATCAGAACAGCTTGCTTGAACAATAAACGACCGCTAAGCCCTATAGCAATATAACAAGCAACTGCGACACAGAATCAGGATCAAGGAGATAATATAACGACACTAAGTAGGGACCATCTACAGATCCTCCAAAAAAGTCACAAAACTCCCATATTACTGAATTCTAATTCAGCATAAGAAAATCCCCGACTCTGACAGTACACAGATACCAGTACAAGTTAGGTCAGAAGCTACAGCTCATGACCTGAGTTGCTCAGAGTGTCATGCGACACACAACCTCAGTACAACGTCGAAAATCACTATGTCTAGACAATGTTCTTGAACAGTGTTCTAAAAGAACCAACAAGAAAGCTACAGAGACGATCTTCCAACAAGGCCAAATAAGGAAGAGTTAGGCACATCTCGTCAGGAATACGTCCAAAACCACCAAGAGAGTCTAGCCCAGACTGACTACTTCAGGCGAGGTGTGAACACCCCCCCTCGATCACGTGATAGCTCCGTGGACAGTTGCTGCCCAGCAACACCGAGAAGCCGGCAGAGTAACGAGCCACGAGCGATAATTACAGTAGTTAGACAATCAAGACTTGAACTATAAGCACATAATAATAATATATGAATGTTACATCCTATCTAACAATATAACTAAGTCAAATAATAATATAAAGTAATATATTTACGATTTAGCTATTATCGCAAATATAAGCAATATAAAATTATATGAAAAGGTAATATACATTATATACATTGTGACCCATTCAGGGGTTGCAACACTACTCCATCCCACTACTCCAACACACTACTCCATCCCACTACTCCATCCCACTACTCCAACACACTACTCCATGACACTACTCCAACACAATACTCCATCACACTACTCCATCCCACTACTCCAACACACTACTCCAACACAGTACTCCAACACACTACTCCATCACACTACTGCACCCTCGCTAGAAATGATCGTGCACAGAGTTCTACCACTCCTATTATTACTACTACTACTGCTGCTGTTGGTGCTGTTGCTACTGCTACTACAACTACTACCTCCACCACCACCACTACTATTACTACTACTACTACCACCACCACAACTATTATTAGAGCTAGTAACACGACCATCACTACTCTTACTACGACTACTACTACTATCACTACAAGTATTGCTCCTAGTACTACTGCCACTACTATTATTACTACTATCACTACTACCACCACCACCACTACTACTATTACTGCTATTACTACTATTACTAATACCACACACTATTACTACTATTACTAATACCACACACTATTACTACTATTACTAATACCACACACTATTACTACTAAAATTACTACTAATACTACTGCTGTTACTGCTACAACAACAACAACAACAACAACAACAACAACAACAACAACAACAACAACAACAACAACAACAACAACAACAACAACAACAACAACAACAACAACAACAACTATTACTACTACTACTACTACTACTACTACTACCACCTACTGGACTGTATATAGCCTCAGTGGTCATACATGAATCCATTTACCTACCTTAACCTGTCACGTTACGTTGACATGAGAGGTCAATCTGTCACGTTACGTTGACAGGACAGAAAAGCCTGACACAGCTGCTACAGCAGGTTCATTTGTCAGGTTGAACTGACATGACTGCTTCACCTGTGCTGTTAAAGATGATAGCAGAGTGTAGTTTATTATTGTAAGCTGAGGTATTATTACCAGCTACTGGCTCATTATGACGCTTGTGACGTGACGTGGTGGTGGTGATGGTGGTGGAGGGGGTGGTGGTGGTGGTGGTGTGGTGGTGGTGGTGGTGGTGGTGGAGGTGGTGGTGGTGGTGGTGGTGGTGGTAGTAGTAGTGGTGATGGTAGTGGTGGTTGTTACGCCCCCCTGCCAAACTAGCGGTTAAATAGTTAACCTGCCGGCCGGCAGTACCACTGGGTACGTCATCAAACCCATTGTGGGGACTGCTGAGCCGGCCTTAGAAGCATAAAGTACCTGAACTCTTCAGGGTACGCATCTAAGCAGTAGGTACCTGGACACCTAATGGTACACATCTACTGGCTTTAGAAACATTAAGTACCTGAACTCCTCAGGGTACGCAACTAAGCAGTAGGTACCTGGACACCTAATGGTACACATCTACTGGCTTTAGAAACATTAAGTACCTGAGTGCCTCACGGTGCGCATCTAAGCAGTAGGTACCTGACCACCTAATCGTACACATCTACTGGCTTTAGAAACATTAAGTACCTGAACTCCTCAGGGTACGCATCTAAGCAGTAGGTACCTGGACACCTAATGGTACACATCCACTGGCTTTAGAAACATTAAGTACCTGAACTCCTCAGGGTACGCATCTAAGCAGTAGGTACCTGGACACCTAATGGTACACATCTACTGGCTTTAGAAACATCTACGCAGTAGGTACCTGAACACCTAATCGTACCCATCTACTGGCGTTAGAAGAACCGCTCACCGCAGCTCACTGAGTCTGTTGGCCTCAGTTACTTGACGGCCGCATTCAGTGAGCTTGCAGCATGGTGTTCGGCTAGCGGTGTGTCAACCGGCTTTGGAGAGTATTTACTGGACTACCGGTGATGTCTGCGGACTCACCGTCTACGCTTGTCAACTGTGGGCCGGAGTCATCTGATGCTGTTTAGTGGGACATTACGTGAAGAAAAGGTTGGAGTGTTACACTGAACTGGGCCAGGACCGTAGTGTGACACTTAGGGAAGTATGATGGAGTGGAACACTGAGATATGCTAAAGGACCGTAGTGGAACACTGAGAAGAAAAGGGTGTCGTGTGACACTGAAGATGGCCTGGTTGTAGTGTACATTGAATAGGGTCATGTGATTGGCCTCGACAAAGACTCTATGCGGGTAGTATGACGCAGAGACAAGGGTGTCAAGTGTGACACGGTTGCGAAAGTGTGTGTATTACAGAGAAAAGGGTGTCAAGTGACACGGTGGAGAAAGAGCGTCACAACTCGGAAAAGTGTCGTGAGAAACAGTTGATTGTAATTTATTATTTTAAATGTTACTTAATTTATTATTTTAGCATATAGATATATGACACAGTAGTGTCAAGAGTTGTACCCTGTGTAGGGTCGGGATTTATTTATTATTTTAATAAAATGCTAATTATAATTTATTATTGTAACATGTATATATCAGATGTTAGTTCAAATACCTCTAGACCAAAGAAAGTTGATTTTTATATAATATTAAAGATTAATGGATTTTAATGTGTGTATTTATGTATCCCGAACTCTTTATTACAAAAGGAGTAAAACTTACCATCTTTAAAAATTACTTTTTTTTTGTAATGGTGGTGGTAGTGGTTGTGGTGGTGGTGGTAGTGGTAGAGGTGGTAGTGGTGGTGGTAGTGGTGGTGGTAGAGGTGGTGGTGGTGCTGGTGATGGTGGTGGTGGTGGTGGTAGTTGTGGTGCTGGTGGTGGTGGGGGTGGTGGTAGTGGTGGCGGTGGTGGTGGTGGTGGTGGTGGTAGTGTTGGTGGTAGTGGTGGTGGTAGTGGTGGTAGTTGTGGTGGTGATGGTGGTAGTTGTGGTGGTGGTGGTGGTAGTGGTGGTGGTAGTTGTGGTAGTGGTGGTGGTAGTGGTGGTAGTGATGGTGGTGGTGGTGGTGGTGGTGGTAGTGATGGTGGTGGTGGTGGTGGTAGTGGTGGTGGTAGATGTGGTGGTAGTGGTGGTGGTAGTGGTGGCAGTGGTGGTGGTGGTAGTTGTGGTGGTGGTAGTGGTGGTGGTGGTAGTTGTGGTGGTGGTAGTGGTGGTGGTAGTTGTGGTGGTGGTAGTGGTGGTAGTGATGGTGGTGGTGGTGGTGGTGGTGGTGGTAGATGTGGTGGTGGTGGCGGTGGTGGTGGTTGTGGTGGTGGTGGCAGTGGTGGTGGTGGTGGTGGTAGTGGTGGTCGTGGTGGTAGTGGTGGTGGTAGTGGTAGTGGCGGTGGTGGTGATGGAAGTAGTGGTAGCAGTGGTGGCGGTGGTAGTGGTGGTGAGGATAGTGGTAGTGGTGGTGTTGGTGGTAGTCTTGATGGTGGTAGTGGTGGTGGTGGTGATGGTGGTAGTGGTGGTGGTTGTGATGGTGGTAGTTGTGCTAGTGGTAGTGGTGGTGGTGGTGGTGGTGGTGGTGGTGGAAGTAGTGGTAGCAGTGGTAGTGGCGGTGGTAGTGGTGGTGAGGGTAGTTGTAGTGGTAGTGGTGGTGTTGGTGGTAGTGCTGATGGTGGTAGTGGTGTGGTGGTGGTGATGATGGTGGTAGTGGTGGTGGTAGTGGCGGTGGTTGTGATGGTGGTAGTAGCGGTTATTACGAACACAGGTTATGATGGCCTGTTGACGTGGTCGTAATGGTACTTGGAGCGAAAATGAACACATTATGTATACTATGTACACTTATGTGCACTATTTACAAGAGTTTGAAATACAAGTGTACTGCACGGTAATCAAGGCGGAGAGAGAGAGAGAGAGAGAGAGAGAGAGAGAGAGAGAGAGAGGGAGGGAGAGAGAGAGGGAGAGAGAGAGAGAGGGAGGGAGATAGAAAGAGAGAGAGAGAGAGAGAGGGAGAGAGAGAGAGAGAGGGAGAGAGAGAGGGAGGGAGAGAGAGGAGAGGGAGAGGAGAGAGAGAGAGGAGAGGAGAGAGAAAGAGAAAGAGAGAGAGAGAGAGAGAGAGAGAGAGGGGAGAGAGAGAGAGAGAGAGGGAGAGAGAGAGAGAGAGAGGAGGAGAGAAGAGAGGGAGAGAGAGAGAGAGGAGGGAGAGAGAAAGAGAGAGAGAAGAAGAAGAGAGAGAAAGAGAGAGAGAGAGAGAGAGAGAGAGAGAGAGAGAGAGAGAGAGAGAGAGAGAGAGAGAGAGCCATTCTCAACCAGCGGCTATGCGAGTCTGGTAAGTGTTGACTGTGAGTGATACCACGTCACTTCAGCACCTGGCAGGCCCACCTGATGATTGGTTAATGAACCAAGGTACGGATTTAACGATGTGTATCCTTACCGTTAAACCCTTAGCACCTGGTTCGCTGGTTGGGAGGAAGTGTTGCATACAGGGCCACTATTTAAGCCTGTTTAGCCCTTTCTTGCAACAAATAAACAGGATTGAATATCCTGTTCTAGATGAAATCGTTCAAGGGTTCAGTAGTAAACAATCACAATGTTTCTTTCCGGTTTTTTATTAAGTTTCTTAATAAACCATAGAAGGGTTTTATATTAACTTTAAAAAGGTCGCACCATAAAACAGTACTCATGAAATTTACACTTAAGTTCACTTAAAAGATAATACACAGTATTATCTTGATTATAGTACTGAACGGCTCTAGTATCATAACGCCTTCTCTTCACATAATAACACTTTGCTTAACTCAATCCAAATGAGACAGAAGACGTAACACTTCGATAATAATTCACTCTTATTCAACTTTCATAATATACTAAGTGAGATTAGGAATATTTTACACTTAAAGGAATTTTGAGGCGAGTCTGTCTCCCATGACTTTTTCACCGTCCTCTTTGAACCAATACTGCTTAAATTCACTCCTAGCAGAGTTAGGGACAATCACCAGCGTCTCCAAAACAGCAACACACACTTCGTCCGAGACGTTTCTGTCAGATACCGTCCGAGGTACTGGAGGGTCACTAGGGAACCTCATGTGGGACCAGAAGTTTAAATCCAGGAATCAGGGAGCTTCCCTCACGAGAGGTGAGGAAGGTATGAACTGAACTCTGTGAGGCTTTACCAGCCCACTTTGTCTTGGTCGGAGCAGGGGTCGAGCAGCTCAACACACCTACTGGTGCTTGGCCAGGTCACCAGCAGTTGACACTAATTAAATGACCTACCTAAATACAAAGCTAAGTAATACGACCAGATAATATTATAAAATCGAGTAAATCCATTTTAGCTACTAATGGAATTACTCCTGAATATAATATTAAGTGAAATAGCAAAAATAACATGTAATAGTATACCATTGTGATAATAAGAAAATGAACAAAATGAACAAAAGGGTGTAACAGGAAGCCTATATGGGTATATGTGTATGCTCCAAATAAAGTGTAACATACTCTTTGCATGCTACACCACCACCCCTAAAGGGGTCTGATAGCCAGGACTAGGCTTCCACCTCCATGGGTAGCGTGCAGCCATGGCACGGTACTATAATGGAACTGCCTTTCCTCTCAACCATCCAACTCATTAAATAGAGCTCAACTTTTCTCGAGACATAAAGCCAAACTCTAAACTTAGAGCGAGACAGCAAACAGTAGGGCTAACATAGGTTCAGGATACCTGCTGACGGTAGCACAATATCCCCTCACTAAAAAAACAATCGACACCATTTACATTAAGTATTTTATATATACAAAGGGGGAAGAAAGAGCTATTCTACCCATATAGTCTCTAACACAGCCTAACCTAACACATTCTAACTTTAAATACATGAAAGAGAATCAGCCAGCTTACTATCCTTGCCGGAAATATGTACAATGTTCATATTGTAAGGTCGCAACCTGAGACTGGTTCTTCATGGCGTTTAGATAAACCAGAGGGTTGTGGTTATTGTAGATTGTGATCACTTGAGACGACTGCACCACCTAGACTTCAGAATGTTCTAATGCCAGTAGCAGGGCGAGGGCTTCTTTTTTAGTTGTGGAGTTTGCCTTTTGATGAGGTTGATATCTGGCCGAGAAATAAGCTACAGGCTGCTAGCATTCTTCCCTAGCTTTTTGTAGAAGTACTGCCCCTACCCCTGACTCACATGCATCAACCTGGAATGTGAAAGGTTTTGGAAAGTCGGGAGATATGAGAATGGGTGCAGTACAAAGTAGAAGTTTCACTTTAGTGAACGAATCTTGGCACTCTGGGGTCTACTGAAACTGGGATTTCCGACTGGTAACTGAGGTTAGGAGGGCTGCAATATTTGCAAAGTTCTTACAGGACTGTCTATAAAATCCTACCATACCTAAGAAACGTTGGAGGGATTTCCTATCAGGAGGTACTGGATAATTTTTAATGGCAAGAATTTTAGCAAATTTAGGGGCCACTTTGCCCCTACCTACTTCATGGTCCAAAAATCTAACAGTGGATTGGCCAAAGAATGACTTAGATAAATTAACAGTTAATTGGAAATTCTGAAATTTCTCAAAGAGAAATTTTAAGTCTGAACATATGTTGGTCCCAAGTATCGGACACGGCTACAGTATCATCTAGATAAGCTGCCGTGCCTTCAAGTCCTTTAATAGCCTGATGGATCAGCTTTTGGAACGATGACGGCGAGTTTTTCATTGCGAAGGAAGTTACTGTATATTGATAATGACCTCCTGGAATTACGAAGGCAGAGATTTCCTTCGCCATATCTGTCAAAGGTACCTGACAGTAACCTTTAAGGAGGTCTAACTTGGACACAAAAGTAGCCTTACCCATGAAGTCGATTACGTCATCCAAACGTGGCAAAGGGTAAGCATCTGGAACAGTGACCTCATTCACCTTACTATAGTCTGTACACATTCGAAAATCTCCATCAGACTTCTTAACAAGGATACACGGTGAAATCAACGAACTAGAAGACTCCTCCAATAACCCGTCTTCTAACAGAAATGCTACCTCCTGCTGATGTAACCTTTGTTTTTCAGGATTAGCTCTGTAAGAAGAGATTAATGGGTTTAGAGTTTCCAACATCTACATCATGGTATCCTAGTGTACATTTTTTCAGAACATCGGAAAAGATGTCAGGGTAAGATTTATTGTCCTCAGTTAAACTTGTTACTTGATTCTTAGACAGCTCCACCAAAAATGGGCTAGGGTCCTCTGAGGAGGACAGAATTTGGAAGCTTTTCTTGAATTTCAGGAATAGGGTGCAAAGACTTGTCAAGGGGAGCTACAGTATAATTTACATCAGATAGTTCACTTACAATTTGCATAGGTCCCATAAATCTAGCTTTTAAGGTGCCGCCAGGTATAGGTTCCTGCACGAGTATCTTGTCTCCTGGATGTTTCATAGTATTTTGAGCTGTTTTGAAGTTAGCCTTAGCCAAGCGAGGTGTCATCTGCAACCTTGAAGAAGGGTTGTAGAGTATTAAGAAGGCGTCTTCTCCCATCCATCCTTCCTTGAGCACTCGAAGAGGACCTCGTACGTTGTGCCCAAAGATTAGCTCAAACGGACTGTACCCTGTGGACTTCTGCACAATTTCTCTCATTGCGAACAACAACAGAGGAAATGATTATCCCAGTCGGTAGGAAAATGCATGCAATAAGTTCTCATCATGGTTTTTAATGTCTGATGAAATCTTTCCAAGGCACCTTGGGACTGAGGATGATAGGCAGTGGATAATCTATGAATTATTCGTAGCCTAGTTAATACTTCCCAAAATGCTTTGGCAGTAAAATTAGTACCCTGGTCACTCGGAATAAACTTAGGAATGCCAAAGCAGAAGATAAATTTACTTAGGGCTTTAAGAATAGCTTTGGTGTTGATACTGCACATTGGGATAGCTTCTGGATACCTAGTAACTTTGTCCATAATCGTGAATATGTACTGATTCCCAGACTTGGACTCAAGTAGTGGGCCAACACAGTCTATGATTAACTCTGCGAAAGGTTCTCCATCTATCGGTATGGGATGGAGAGGTGCAGGTTTAATGGGGTGTCCAGGTTTCCCTACTTGCTGACATTCCCTACAACAACGGATGTGATTCTTCACATCTTGCCTTAGCTTTGGCCAGTAAAATTCTTTTAGTATTCTATACAAAGTTTTAGTAATTCCTAAGTGTCCTCCTAACGAAGAGTTGTGAACTATATTAATATTTGTGATCTAAACTTTTTAGGAACTACTACCCTATATGTCTTTTGCTTTCCCTCTACCTCCTTACCAGTCTCAGTGCAGATTAAGAAGTCTTTTTAATTTTATATTTGACTGGGTGATCTAAGGAGGATTCACCCGTGGCTGCCTGAAAAGCGAAATTCATGGAAAAGTTTTCTCGCTGTTCTTCCCGGAAGGACAGTCCCTCAGGCATGGTAACAGAGATATCTGGCAATCCTGCAACCCTGGAATAGGAAGGCTTGATCTGGGTCTGTTCACTAAATTTACTAGGCCCTGGCCAGTTTTCTTCGTAAAACAAATTGGCTAGTCCAAGATCAGAGTCGTCCAAGGATGGGTCAGCATTCTCATCAGACATCCCTTGGGATTTTGCCCGAGTTATGGCCAACATCGGAGAAGAATTAGTCATTATAGGTTCTGAACACTTGGTAGAAATAATGTTATTATTTAGTAATAACATGGCATCTTTCATAGGAAATCCATCAGAAACACCTACAGTCAAATATCCAGTGTAATATTTATTCTGCACATATATTTTATGTAAAGGGACAGAAAATACTGCTCCTCCAAATGCTTCTAAAAGCACTGAAGAGTGCAATGAAGTTTGTTCAGAAAGGGGAAGTACTCCCTCTCTTATAAGGGAATAATAAGCTCCGATATCCCTAAATGTTCTTACTTCAGTTTTCTTTCAATTCTTCTGAAGGGAGATATGACAAGTACTGTAGTATGGGGCCATCCCATGCTCTACTTTTTGATTCATTTCAATTGGGAGATTAGTAATTCTCCCTAATAGTTGGAGTTTAGCTGGGCAGTTGGTTTGCAAATGGCCGGATTTATGGCAAAAGTAACAGGTTGCCTCTTCTATTCCTTTAGCTCCCCGCTGATTTTGTGGTTGGCACCAGTCTGTGTACTGACGTCGTTGTTCACCGTATTGAGCATGAGTTTGATGTCACTCACCAGGTTGACCGTGAGTTGGATATCGTGACTCACCAGGTGACTTAGTTGGTTGGCGTCGTCGTTCACCTTCGTCCTGCCACTTCGTCCTCCAGTCAGGAACTCTTCTCTGACGATCTCTACACATGCCACGCCGTTGGGAAGAAAGATACGACCGCTCGGACAAGGAGCGGCTAGTCTCATAAGTGTCAGCCAACCTGGCTGCTTCTAAGGCAGTGGTCAGCGAATGATCTTCAAGAAAGACTCTAACCTCTGGTTCAACAGATTCCAGCAGGTTATCCAAGAGCAGCTGGACTAGGTCTGAGAAATTAGCGACACCACTTGCCTTATACCACTTGGTAAAGGCTTTCGACTGCTGCCTTAAGACTGACCCAGCTGTCGAATGCCTAGTTTGAATTCCCTCCTGTACTTGGCGGGAATACACTGATCAGCAGTAAGAACCGTGGTTTAACCATCCGATAGTTGACAAAATGGTCAAAATTCAACACAGATGCAAACTCCTGTGCCTTACCGTACAACGCTGTATGCATCAATGCTGCCCAATGCACCTCAGGTAGTGCTGGCAGCAGTGGGGGTGGGGATTGTAGTTGTGGTGGTGATGGTGGTGATTGTAGTGGTGGAATTGGTGGTAGTGATAGTGGTGGTGGTGGTGATAGTAGTGGTGGTGGTGTTGATGGTGATGGTAGTGATGGTAGTGGGTGGTGGTGGTGATGGTAGTGGTGGTGGTTGTAATGGTAGTGGTAGTGGTGATGGTAGTGATGGTGGTGGTGATGGTGGTGATGGTAATGGTGGTAGTGGTGGTAATGGTAGTGGAAGGAGTGGTGATGGTAGTGGTGGTGGTGTTAATGATAGTCATGGTTTAGTTGTAGTGGTGGTAGTGGTGGTAGTGGTGGTAGTGGTGGTAGGGGTGGTAGTGGTGGTAGTGGTAATGGTGGTAGTGGTGGTAGTGGTGGTAGTGGTGGTAGTGGTAGTGGTGGTAGTGGTGGTAGTGGTGGTAGTGGTAGTGGTGGTAGTGGTGGTAGTGGTGGTAGTGGTAGTGGTGGTAGTGGTGGTAGTGGTGGTAGTGGTAGTGGCGGTAGTGGTGGTAGTGGTAGTGGTGGCAGTGGTGGTAGTGGTGGTAGTGTTGGTAGTGGTAGTGGTGGTAGTGGTGGTAGGGTGCATGGTGGTAGTGGTAGTGGTGGTTTGGTAGGGTGGGAGTGGGAGTGGTGGTAGGGTGGAAGGGTGGTATTTGGGGTGGTAGGGTGGATGGGTAGTGGTGTGGGGGGTTTGCGGTAGTGTGGTGGTGTGGTAGTGGTGGCGTGGTAGTGGTGGTAGTGGTATGGGGTGTGGTAGTGGTGGTAGTGGGGGTAGTGGTGGCAGTGGTGGTAGTGGTAGTGGTGGTAGTGGCAGTGGTGGGGGTTTGGTGGTAGTGGTGGTGGAGGGGGGTGGGGGGTGTGGGGGAGGGTGGGAGTGGGGTAGTGGTAGGGTGGGGTGGTAGTGGTGGTAGTGGTGTGGTGTTTAGGGTAGTGGGGGTAGTAGTGGGAGTGGTGGTGTGGTGGTAGTGGGGGTAGTGGGGAGTGGTAGTGGTAGTGGTGGTAGTGGGAGTGGGGGTAGTGGTGTTGTGGTGTGGTGGAGTGATTTTGGGGGTAGTGGTAGTGGTTGGGAGTGGTAGTGGTGGGGGGGTGGTAGTGGAGTGGTGGTGTGGGGTATGGTATGGTGGTAGGGGGGTGGTGGTTTGGGTGTAGTGGTGGTAGGGTATGGTGGTGTGGATGGTGGTGTGGTAATGGTGGTAGTGGTATGGTGGTGTGGTGGTGTGGGATGGTGGTAGTGGTGGTAGTGGTGGTAGTGGTGGAAATGGTGGTAGTGTGGCAGGGGGTAGTGGTGGGTGGGGGTGGTAGTGGGGTAGTAATGGTTTGTGGTGGTAGTGGTGGTGGTGGTAGGGTGGTAGTGGTGGGGTTTGGTAGTGGTGGTAGTGGTTTTGGGGGAGTGGTGGTAGTGGGAGTGGTGGTGTGGTGGTACTGGGGGTACTGGGGGTGTGGTGGTAGTGGTAGTGGTGGGAGTGGTAGTGGTGGTTTGGTGGTAGTGGGTTGGTGGCGTGGTAGTGGTGGTAGTGGTAGTGGTAGTGGTGGTAGTGGTAGTGGTGGTAGTGGTGGTTTGTGGTGGTAGTGGTGGTAGTGGGTGTGGTGGTAGTGGTGTGTGGTAGTGGAGTGGTGGTGTGGAGTGGTGGTAGTGGTATTGGGGGATAGTGATTAGTGGTGGTTTGTGGTGGTGTGGTGGTAGTGGTGTGGTGGTGTGGTGGTAGTGGGGGTAGTGGTAGTGATGGTAGGGTGGGTGGTAGGGTAGTGGTGGTAGTGGGGTGGGGTATGGTGGTAGTGGGAGGGGGTAGTGGTAGTGGTGGTAGGGTGGTAGTGGTAGTGGTGGTTTGTGGTTGTGGTGTGGGGTAGGGTGGATTTTGTGGTGGTGTGGTAGTGGTGGTGTGGGGGTGGTAGTGGTGGAGTGGTGTGGTGGTTTTGGGGGTGTGGTGGGAGTGGTGGTAGTGGTGGGAGTGGGGTAGTGGAGTGGTGGTAGTGGTTGGGGGGTGGTAGGGTGGTATGGGGTAGTGGTATGGTTTGGAGTGGGGTAGTGGTGTGGGGTAGTGGTGGGAGTGGTAGGGTGGTAGTGGTAGTGGTGGTGTGGGGTGGTGGTGTAGTAGTGGTGGAAATGGTGGGGGTGGTGGTTGTGTTTACCAGTGAAACAGAGGTTACTGTTAACAAGCTGGAGACAGAGAGTCAGGTTTTACCCGAGGAGTCTGAGGTATATTGTTTCCCAGTGGAGACACGAGAGTTTAGTTTTCACCGCTGGAGTCATGAGGTATGTGTGGGCCCGTTGGAGCAGAGAGTATGTGTTCCCAGTTTAAAGACCGAGAGTTGTGTTCACCGTGGAAACTGGGATAGTGTTCACCAGCTGGAGTCACGGAGATGTTTTCACCAGTGGGTCCGAGAGTATGTGTTCCCAGTGGGTCACGGGTATGTGTTCCCCAGCGGAGTCCGGGTATAGGTTCCCCAGGGGAGTCACGAGATTTTAAATGTTCCCCAGTGGAGTCACGAGAGTTGTGTTCACCAGGGGGGTCACGGAGTATAGTGTTCACCAGCTGGGTCACGGGGTATAGTGTTCCCGCTGGGTCACGAGAGTATGTGTTCCCCAGTGGAGTCACGAGAGGGTATAGGTTACCAGTGGATTTCACGGGTATAGTGTTCCCAGTGGAGTCAGAGAGTTAGTGTTCACCAGCTGGGCCGAGGTTGGTTCACCAGCGGGTACGAGGTAAGGTTCCCCAGTGGAGTCAGATTTATAGTGTTCACAGCTGGAGTCACGGAGTTTATGTTCACCAGCTGGAGTCCGAGAGTATAGTTTTCCCCGCGGGAGTCACGAGGGGCCTATATATCTACTGAAATCAGCGGCTACCCTCCCTCCACGAAACATCAGAGGTACCCCCCTCTACTAAAAAATTCAGAGGCTACCCCCCTTCACTGAAACTCGCAGGCTCCCTCCCTTCACTGAAACATCAGCAGGCTCCCTCCCTTCACTGAACATAGCAGGCTCCCCTCGCTCACACTGAAACATAGGAGGCTACTCTACCTGACACTGAAAAACATCATCAAGGTACCCTCGCTCACACTGAAATCGCAGGCTACGCTACCTGACATTAAAAACTCAGGTCCCCTTCGTTCACACTGAAAATATCGGTTTTACCCTCGTTACATGAAAAACTTTGCGGCCCCCTCCTCACACTGAAACATTAAGGAAACCCTCCCACAAGAAATCAAAGGCTACCTCGCTCCCTAAAACATCACCGGTACCTCCCCCCGGGAACATCACCAGGCTACCCCCCCTACACTGAAAATCATCACCCAACCCTCGCTTACACTGAAAAATCAACGGGTTACCCTCGCTCACACTGAAACTCCCCCAGGCTACCCCCCCCCTCACACTGAAACATCACGAGGGCAGCTTAGTTAACCAAATAAATTCCTAAATTGTAAAAATCAACGGTTTTAGGGACTCGCCTGGGAATACAGCTGGGGGAATACGCTTCAAAACCATGGCGAATACACGGGTTTTTTTTGTTGGCGCGAATGAGGCGAATCCCCCGTAGCAGAAAGAATGAAACACCTGCAAGGGAACACACGCTTTGCATTCCCCGCACGACATTGGTGGTGATGGTGGTATGGTGTGGTGAGGGTGGTAGTGGTGTTTGGGTGGTGGTGGTGGGGGTGGGGGGGGTAGTGGGGGGGTGGATGTGTTGGTTATTGTTGTTGTTGTTGTTGAATCCCCCAGCTGTAAATTTAATCATATATGAGCTGCAGGTACGAGGCAGGAATTGTGTGGCCCTGCCTCGCCTCCTGGAGGTCCCCCAGGCACCTCACTCCCTGAAAGTGTTCATCCGTCCCCCCACCTGAGGGAAGACCCCTTAGAGATTTTGGGCCCTCCCTTTCCCCGGGGGGGGAACACTCTGGCTTAGGAAACCTTTTAAAAACCCCGGGGACCCGGAGCCGGGGGACTGAGGACCCGGGGGATCTGAGAGACCCGGGAGACCCGTGAGATGCGGGAAACCTGAGAGACCCAGGAAAACTGAAGACCTTGAGGTCACACAAAAGGGCATGTTTTCCCTTAGATATTAGGAAATTGATCGAAGTGCTATTTTGTGGCCCCTTGGTTGTAAGTTTTGTTTATAAGTTCATGTTTTAGGTTCCTTTTATAAGTTTTGTTTTTAAGTTCTTGTTTTAGATTTGTTTACGGGTTTTGTTTTAAGTTTTTTTTTAGGTTCTTTTTTAGAGTTCTTTTTTTAGTTGTTTAAGGTTCTTGTTTTTTTAGTAAGACTTGGCCGTTTTGGGTACGATTATGTGCCTTTGTTTGTGAATGTATCGTGTTTGGGCTGTCTGTGAATGTTTGTTGTGGTCTGTCTGTGAATGTATTGTTCTTGTCTGGTGTGAATGTATAATTGTGGTCTGTTTGTGAATGTCTGGTGATGGTCTGTCTGTGAATGTCTTGTGATGGGCTTCTGTTAATGTCTTTTGATGGTCGTCTGGAATTTTCTTGCGTGGTCTGTTGTGAATGTTTTGTGATGGTTGTCCGTGAAGTATTGTGTGGTCGTCTGTGAATGTCTTTTAGTGGGTTTTCTGTGAAGTTTTGTGGTGTGTGGTTGTGAATGTTTATTTGGAAACGACATTAAACATCTTGACTAGTCAGGATTGAGGAGAACGAAATTTTTCATTTCGGTGAACGATTAAAAAAAAATTTTTGGGGGGTGCCCTGCGTTGTGGGAATGATGGGGCGGTAGGGCACAATGATGGAGGAGAAAGAAGAACGACGGGAAAAGAAGTAAAGGCGATGGTTGGAAAGATAAACAATGGAAAAGGAGGATAGAAAGATAAAAAGGATAGAACGATGGAGGATTAAAGGAAGGGGCACGAAGAAAAAGAATTTTGGGATGGTAGTGGGCATTGCCCATACTCGGAGAATTACACCCCTTTTTTTCTCACCCTTCAAATCCCCACCACTTACTCTCCCCCTACACTCCCACTCCCCACTCATCACCCCCTCTCTCCTCACCCTCCCACCCCGTCTGTGTTTTGACAAAAAAACACACCCGGGTTTTGTGGGAAGGGAATTACTAAGTGCAAGCAACATGCGTGCGGGGAACCCCGCCCGAAGCACGCAAGAAAAGATGCGCTGTTTTACAAAAACCCCAAAGAAGGCGGGCCGCGGCTAAAAAAAAATGCGCTCGCGATTAAGGGGATCCGCCTTCAGTGTTTAAGTGGCAGATTTTTTTTATTTCCAGTGGGGTTTTAGCCTTGCTACCTCGTCGGTATCCCACTCCGTGGTTTTGAGCATTTCTCGTTTGGTATCCCCCTCCGTGGTTGCAGCACTTGTACCCCGTTGGTTCCCGTCCCGTGGGGTTGTAGCACTTCTACCTCGTCTGGTATCCCACCCAGTGGTTTAGCCCTTTTACCCTCGTCTTGATCCCCTTTTTTTTTTAAAAAAAATCCCGTATTTTTTTGCAAACAACTCTGGTGTGAAGGTGGGGCTGCACCCTCTGCAATTTTCCCGAGGGCTCAGGTTTGGTAACCAATTAGCCCCCTTGAATCCACTAAGTACCCCCCTTCGCTTGAGACCAAAACAATGTGGTAAAGTCACCACAACCCTTTCAGCTTAAGTGGAAGGAAGGTTTTCTAAGGATTTAAGGATTTTAAAACGGTGGTGACACAAACCGAATTGTTTTTATCTTCAGGGCCCGTCACCTGTGCTCTGAAAAAAGACCCTTCGACCTGTTTGTGGGGTTGTGGTATGTGTGTCTTACCTAATTGTACTCAACTAATTGTGGTTGCAGGGGCCCAAGGGGCCCCGCTCCTGGCCCGCTCTTCACCGAGTGTACTGGTCCTCTCTCCCCTGCTCTATGACTTTTTCCCTACCCATCTTAAAACTATGTTGGTTCCTGCCTCCCCTACCCATTTGTGGGGTTTTTCCACTTAAAGACTATGATTGAAAATACTTTTAACATTTCCCTTTGACTCTATGGGT
>NC_069417.1:46071658-46081658 GCF_026875155.1 Cherax quadricarinatus
TATCTAGAGAAGAGGATGTATACTAGAGAAGAGGATGTATACTAGAGAAGAGGATGTATACTAGAGAAGAGGATGTATACTAGAGAAGAGGATGTATACTAGAGAAGAGGATTTAAACTAGAGAAGAGGATGTGTACTAGAGAAGAGGATATGTACTAGAGAAGAGGATGTATACTAGAAAAGAGGATGTGTACTAGAGAAGAGGATGTGTACTAGAGAAGAGGATGTGTACTAGAGAAGAGGATGTATACTAGAGAAGAGGATGTGTACTAGAGAAGAGGATGTGTACTAGAGAAGAGGATGTATACTAGAGAAGAGGATGTGTACTAGAGAAGAGGATGTGTACTAGAGAAGAGGATGTGTACTAGAGAAGAGGATGTGTACTAGAGAAGAGGATGTGTACTAGAGAAGAGGATGTGTACTTGAGAAGAGTTAAAATTAGGAAAAAAAATAATTGAAAAAAAATGTTGCTGCTTCAAGTTTTGCTTTCGTTTTACGTCACAGACATTAATAATTGTTATAGTATAATGCGGGTAATTGGTACTCTTAATAGCTCTTAAAGTAATTACTTGATCACGTAATTAGGAATACTTCTGTAATTAATGTAGTTTATTACCCTAAGCCTCGAGTAACCTTTGTTAATATTTTGAGAGAGAGAGAGAGTAATAGAGAGAGAGAGAGAGAGAGAGAGAGAGTGAGAGTGAAAACTCAAGAATAAATTGCACTTGCAGTGATTCCTTTTACTCAGCGAGATGTACTCACGAGTTGTACTCACGACTCTGTTTACGGAGGAGTCAAGTCTCCGGCTTTTAACTTACAATCGACCTTTCTCTCTCGGTTCCTCGTCTCGTGTGCCTGATCATGCATATGCTTGAAGCTGTGTATTGCAGCTTTACTCAACTACATGAAACTCATTCCACTTGCATTAAGTTCGTAACATCCACTGGAGCCCTTCAGTTGTTACAGCTTCCATTTACACTCCCCCTGGCCCTCCCTGTGCCCAGCGGAATGTAAACACAAGAGATATAATTGTAAAAGAACTTAAAAATCAACATCTAAATTCACTTGCAGACCAGCTAGCACCTCCTCTAACTCGCATCTTTCAGCACTGCCTAGTACAGTGTAAATGGCCCTTTCTGTGGAAAGAGGCAAATATAGTCCCTGTTCACAAAAAGAAGAGCAGAGCAGAAATCAGCAACTACAGACCAGTGTCACTCCTGTCAATCACTGGTAAGATTCTTGAGACAATAATCTCAAGACAAATGACAGAGTTTTTTGACTACCACTCACTACTTTGTGATCGTCAATATGGCTTCAGGAAAGGTTACTCTGCTGCTGATCCGTTGTTAAACCTCTCCACTAAGTGGCACCAGTCACTGGATGAATCCAAAGTCAGCTGTGTGGTAGCACTGGACATTGCTGGTGCTTTCGACCGGGTGTGGCACCAGGGCCTCTTAGCAAAACTGCAAGCACTGGGAATTGCAGGCTCTACGCTATGTCTCCTCAGTGATTACCTTCATGGTAGATCTCTAAGTGTAGTTCTCAATGGAACGGAATCAGCAAGACATCCTATTGGGGCAAGTGTTCCACAAGGAAGCGTGCTGGGACCATTGTTATGGAATGTCTACTTCAACGACCTTTTTCATCTCATCCCAGAATCCCATGCATATGCAGATGACTGTACACTGACATTCACTTATCCAAGAGAAGAAATGCCAGCTGCTCTAAGCTATATCAATCACCAGCTATGAGCTATATCAGCTTGGGGAAAGAGATGGCAAGTAACATTTGCACCTGAGAAAACGCAAATGATGATAGTCTCTAGGCACCATGATGGTAATGCTGGTGCAGTAGTAAGGATGAATGGGAGGGTGTTGGCACCTGGAGAAGAAGTTGATATCCTTGGGGCGAAATTTGACTCCAAACTAACCATTAAGAATCATGTTGTAAATCTTGCAAACAAGGCAGCCAGGAAGCTTACAGCACTTCGCCGTATCTCGCATCTGCTTGACAGTAGGGGTTGCAAGATTCTGTACGAGGCACAAGTACGCTCACACTTTGAGTATGCGCCACTTTCTTGGTTTGCCTGCCCCCCCCCTCTTATCTGCGAGTGCTTGACAGAGTAGAGAACAGAGCAAGACGTCTCATCTCTCGCCTGGACCCATCCTGGATAGACCTGTCATTTCAGCAGAGCCTTCAACACAGGAGGGATGTGGGTGGCCTTACTGTTATGTACAAGACCAATATTGTCAAAGTACCACACTTGGATCCACTTCGAGGACAGCGTGAAACAAGCTTTTATACCACAAGACGGGCAGAAAGCAGCAACTTTACTCTGGCTGTACCCTTCTCCAGAACATCACTCCATCTGAGATCATATATACCCAGGATGACTCGAGTATGGAACACATTCGTACAGCATAATGATGTCAACGAGATAAAGTCAGTTGATCAAATGAAAATGCTGGCCCACGGATGGCTCCAACTTCATCCTGTTCCCTACTTGTATGTCTCATAACAATAAAAATACTTTCAAATGAGCTGATGTAGGTAACAACTCTTAGCTTGTCAATAAAGTTAGGAATCCTTAACCTGTAAATAGCTTGTCAAACCCTGTGTAAAAAAAAAAAAAGAGAGAGAGAGATTAGATCTTGCTTTAACTTGTGGGATTAAAACAAATTCTTCTTAGTCTTGCCTTACTCCTCACAGTCAGACTCTTCCTGCTTGATACTGTCAGGTTTCCTGCGTTTTTCCTGCCATCATCTCCCTCTTTTAAAACCGTCAGATACAATTCTTTTATTTTCTACTCAGTTTTCTCTGATCCGGGACTAATCTTGTTTGAAGCCTGGAGGGTCAGGAGTCCTTCAGTCACTGGAGGGTCAGGAGTCCTTCAGTCACTGGAGAGTCAGGGGTCCTTCAGTCACTGGAGGGTCAGGAGTCCTTCAGTCACTGGAGGGGCAGGAGTTCTTCAGTCACTGGAGGGTCAGGAGTCCTTCAGTCACTGGAGGGACAGGAGTCCTTCAGTCACTGGAGGGTCAGGAGTCCTTCAGTCACTGAAGGAGCAGGAGTCCTTCAGTCACTGAAGGAGCAGGAGTCCTTCAGTCACTGAAGGAGCAGGAGTCCTTTAGTCACTGAAGGAGGAGGATTTATCCAGTCACTAGAGGGGCAGGAGTCCTTCAGTCACTGGAATTGCAGGAATCCTTCAGTCACTGGAGGGGCAGGAATCTTTCAGTCACTGGAGGTGCAGGAATCCTTCAGTCACTGGAGGGTCAGGAATCCTTCAGTCACTGGAGGGGCAGGAATCCTTCAGTCACTGAAGGAGCAGGATTTATCGAGTCACTAGAGGGGCAAGAGTCTTTCAGTCACTGAAGGAGTAAGAGTCCTTCAGTCACTGGAGGGGCAGGAGTCCTTCAGTCACTGGAGGCGCAGGAATCCTTCAGTCACTGGAGGGGCAGGAATCTTTCAGTAACTGGTGGGGCAGGAATCTTTCAGTAACTGGTGGGGCAGGAATCTTTCAGTCACTGGAGAGGCAGGAATCCTTCAGTCACTGGAGGGGCAGGAGTTCTTCAGTCACTGGAGGGGTAGGAATCCTTCAATCACTGGAGGGATAGGAATCCTTCAGTCACTGGAGGGGTAGGAGTCCTTTACTCACTGGAGGGGCAAGAATCTTTCAGTTACTGGAGGGGCAGGAATCCTTTAGTAACTGGTGGAGCAGGAATCTTTCAGTCACTGGAGAGGCAGGAATCCTTCAGTCACTGGAGGGGTAGGAATCCTTCAGTCACTGCAGGGGGCAGGAGTCCTTCAGTCACTGGTGGGGCAGTAATCCTTCAGTTCCTGGAGGAGTTGGAGTTCTCCAGTCATTGGACAGGCAAAAGTCCTCCAGTCCTAATTATTTGTCCTAATATTCATTTTTTTTATGTGAAGAATGTCCTCCACATTCTCCAGCAGAATATCCTCCACATTCTCCAGCAGAATATCCTCCACATTCTCCAGTAGATTGTCCTCCACATTCTCCAGCAGAATATCCTCCACATTCTCCAGCAGAATGTCCTCCACATTCTCCGGTAGATTGTCCTCCACATTCTCCAGCAGAATGTCCTCCACATTCTCCAGCAGAGCGTCCTTCACATTCTCCAGCAGAATGTCCTCCACATTTTCCAGCAGAATGTCCTCCACATTCTCCAGCAGAATGTCCTCCACTTTCTCCAGCAGAATGTCCTCCACATTCTCCAGCAGAAAGCCCTCCACATTTTCCAGCAGAATGTCCTCCACATTCTCCAGTAGAATGTCCTTCTCTTCTTCCTCCAGAGTTCCCTTCTCAATTATAAAAAAAATCTCGTGAAAAGCAAGCGGCAATTTCCCCATTAGCCTCTGTGCCGGGGGACCGGAGCACCGAATTGAGTTTTGCGCACTGATTGAACTTTTATGGTACAGAAACTGAGATGAATTTGTTCATCCCCGTGGAATATGCCCGTGCAGGAGGGGGACTTAATGCTCGTGGTAGAGGGGGACGTAGAGTGCCCGTGCTGGAGGGGGACTTAGTAGATGCGTTGAAAGGGAGCTTAGTGCCTGTGTAGAAGGAGGGGAACTTAGTAGTCCTGCTTGAGTGGGACTAAAGTATGTCTGTGATAAAAGGGAGCTTAAAATACCTGTGCAAGAAGGTGTATTTTTAGTTCCAGTGTGCTGGTGTGACGGGATATGTATACCGAGAGGTTTCTCTCGGTATACATATCCCTTGTTTTAGGGGTTAAAGTTTTCTCGACTTGTGGTAAACTGGTTAATATGCAGCCTTAATAACCCTCGTGCTCTGGATAAAGCTTCATACCCCATAACAAACACAACAATAACATGGATGGTACCAGATTCAAGGCAAAGTATTTTCTTACACACTAAGAGAGGTGTGTTTTCTGAAGATAATTACGAACTGTGGTGGAAATATTGCTCTCCCCTCTGTGTTATGTGAGGGATATTGTTCTCCCCTCTGTGTTATGTGAGGGATATTGTTCTCTCTGTATTGAGGTGTATTGTTGTGTTATGAGGAACATTGTTCTCCGTACTGAGGTGTATTATGTTATGTGAGAGATATTGTTCTCTGTGTTGAGGTGTATTGTTCTGTGTTATGAAGTATTTTATTTTCTATTTTCTGTGTAACATAAAATGTGACACGAAGATCAGTCGCCATACGAGACAAACCCGTCAGTGATTAAAATATATTTCGTTTTTTAATCGATGTTCAAAATATTCTTCATTAATTATAGCAGTAATGTCAGTTCATGTCTGAGGCTAGGAAGTATTCCAGTGTCATCCGTCGAAGAACTTTACGTGCACGAATCACCAACAACTGTGTCAGTGCAATAACTTGTAAGAGTGAAAAACTTGTTTCTGACAATTTTTCAGTCATATTCTCCTCTGGTGCCTCTCTCTCTCTCTCTCTCTCTCTCTCTCTCTCTCTCTCTCTCTCTCTCTCTCTCTCTCTCTCTCTCTCTCTCTCTCTCTCTCTCTCTCTCTCTCTCTCTCTCTCTCTCTCTGACAGATAGATAGAAAACTCTTCCACATCTATCCTTGACTCATACACCTAGACAATACACAGTCGTTTGTAATCAGTAGAGGTAGATAATACTCAGCAGTTAGCCTCGTTGTGAACTTCCATATCCCCTGATAGCTATCTTTCCCATGTACTCTCTCTCTCTCTCTCTCTCTCTCTCTCTCCCTCTCTCTCTAGACATATATCGTGGCTCTGGTATCAGCATTGCTGGTGTGTGTTTGTTTCTGGTGTCTGTATGGTCGGTATTCCTTTCGTTAAGTGTGTTCAGTTAGCACATACGAAGTAAAAACAAACATTTTAGGTAAAAAAAAATTTCCATTTGTCAAACGAATTTTATGTTACACTATATTGCTCTCTCTTGCGTGAGGTTTATTCTTTTCTCGCATATCTATTTTTTTCCTGTCATTTCCGTTACTTTTCTATACATTTTTTTTAGCTATCCTTTTGGCTATAATTTGATCTGTCTTTTCTTATGTTCTGAAAACAAAAATTCTTCATTTTATACATAATTCCTAATTTACATTTTTTTTAACGTTTTATGTTTTCCTGTTGCGTTTTACTCTCGCGTTTTTTCATATGTTGGTCTTGTTTCTCATCCGGAGAGGGTCATCCAGAGATGAAAAACACATTTGCCATGACTCACTCCATGGCTTTTTTTTCAATGCGTGAACAACAAGATACAAATAATACATCCAACTGTAACATCTCCCATCCATCTAATATGTAGGTCGTTCCTATCCCAGACACTGTGTCACCTCTCCTTTCTGGATGTAGGTCGTTCCTATCCCAGACACTGTGTCACCTCTCCTTTCTGGATGTAGGTCGTTCCTATTCCAGCCACTGTGTCACCTCTCCTTTCTGGATGTAGGTCGTTCCTATCCCAGCCACTGTGTCACCTCTCCTTTCTGGTTGTAGGTCGTTCCTATTCCAGCCACTGTGTCTCCTCTCCTTTCTGGATGTAGGTCGTTCCTATTCCAGCCACTGTGTCTCCTCTCCTTTCTGGATGTAGGTCGTTCCTATTCCAGCCACTGTATCTCCTCTCCTTTCTGGTTGTAGGTCGTTCCTATCCCAGCCACTGTGTCACCTCTCCTTCTTTCTGGTTCTAGGTCGTTCCTATCACAGATACTGCATCAACTATCCATCTCTCTGACTGTAGGTTGTTCCTATCCCACCCACTGCATCATCTATCCATCTTACAGCCTTAGTCTGCAGTAAATCTTCCTCTTCCCTCGACACAGGCAGCTGCTCCTGCCTGACCTTCCTGCCTCACTGCTGCCTTAGCGTGTCTTAAGAGGGATCGATAAGCCGTTGCTTTGTATCCAGAGAGTTGTAAAAAGCATTGCGAGGGCTAGTCGCCGGTGCGTTCCTCTATAATAGACGAAAACTGATCAGTGCTCACAGTTAGTCATGATGACTCTGTCTACTGCCGACGCGACGTAAGGAATCGTAGGCTACTGTTAAAACAACTGCTGGAGTATTGTAGGCAACTTTTAAAACTACTGCTGGAGTTTTGTACGCTACTGTTAGAACTACTGCTGTAGTATTGTAGGCTTCTGTTGCAATTACTGCTGTAGTATCGTAGGCTACTGTTGGAGCTACTGCTGGAGTGCTGTAGGTTACTATTTGAACTACTGCTTGAGTATCGTAGGCTACTGTTGGAGCTACTGCTGGACTATTATAGGCTACTGTTTGAACTACTGCTGGAGTATCGTAGGCTACTGTTGGAACTACTGCTGGAGTGCTGTAGGTTACTATTTGAACTACTGCTTGAGTATCGTAGGCTACTGTTGGAGCTACTGCTGGACTATTATAGGCTACTGTTTGAACTACTGCTGGAGTATCGTAGGCTACTGTTGGAACTACTGCTGGACTATTGTAGACTACTATTGGAAATACTGCTGGAGTACCGTTGGCTACTGTTGGAACGACTGCTGTAGTATTGTAGGATACTGTTGGAACTGCTGCTGAAGTATCGTAGGCTACTGTTGGAGCTACTGTTGAAGTAATGTAGGCTACTATTTGAACTACTGTGGAGTATTGTAGGCTATTGTTTCAACCACTACTGAAGTATTGTAGGCTGCTGTTGGAACTACTTTTGCAGTATTGTAGGCTACTGTTGGAACTACTTTTGTAGTATTGTAGGCTACTGTTGAAACTACTGCTGGAGTATCCTAAGCTACTGTTACAACTACTACTGGAATGTTGTAGGCTACTGTTGAAACTACTATTGCTAGAGTATCGTAGGCTACTGTATTCAAGAAGGAGCTGGACAGGCACCAAAAGTCAGTACCTGACCAGCCGGGCTGTGGTTCGTAAGTCAATTTACGTGCGACCAGCAGTAACAACCTGGTTGAACAGACCCTGATCCACCACGAGGCCTGGTCTCAGACCGAGCCGCGGGGGCGTTAACCCCCGAAACCCTCTCCAGGCATACTCCTGTATACTGCTGTAGTATTGTAGGCTACTGATTTAACTACTACTGGAGTTTCGTAGGCTATTGTTGGAACTATTGCTGTAGTATTGTAGGCTATTGTTGAAGTATCATAGGCTACTGTTGGAGCTACTGCTCTAGTATTGTAGACTACTGTTGGAACTACTGCTGGAGTATCATAGGCTACTGTTGGAGCTACTGCTCTAGTATTGTAGGCTACTGTTGGAACTAATGCTGGAGTATCATAGGCTACTGTTAGAACCATTGCTTTAGTATTGTAGGCTACTGTTGGAACTACTGCTGGAGTGTCATAGGCTACTGCTGGAACTACTGTTGGAACTACTGCTGGAGCATCATAGGCTGCTGGTGGAACTACTGCTGTAGTATTGTAGGCTTCTGTTGGAAATACTGCTGTAGTATTGTAGGCTACTGTTGGAAATACTGCTGTAGTATTCAAGGCTAATGTTGGAACTACTGCTGTTGTATTGTAGTCTACTCGTGCAATTCCTGCTGGAGTATTGAAGGTTACTGCTGGAACTACTGCTGTAGTATTGTAGGCTACAGTCTGAACTACTGCTGTGGTATTGTAGGCAACTGTTGAAACTTCTCCTGGAGTATTGTAGGCTACTGTTGGAGCTACTGCTGTAGTATTGTGGGCTACTGTTGGAACTACTGCTGTAGTATTGCAGGCTCCTGTTACAACTGTTACTGGAGTATTGTAAGCTACTGTTGCAACTACTGTTGGAGCATTGTAGGCTACTGCTGGAGTGTCGTTGGGAACTGTTGGAAAGACTACTGGAGTATCGTAGGCTACTGTTGGAGCTACTGCTGTAGAATTGTAAGCTACTGTTGGAACTACTGCTGGAGTACTGTTAGAACTACTGCTGGAGTATTGTAGGCTACTGTCGCAACTACTACTGAAATACTGTAGGCAACCGTTGGAACTAGCGCTGGAGTATCGAAGACTACGGTTGGACCTACTGTTAGAGTATTGTAGGTTACTCTCTCTCTCTCTCTCTCTTCCTACCTTCTCTCTCTCTCTCTCCAAAACACACACACACACACACACACACACACACACACACATATAAAATATATATATATATTATATATATATATATATATAATATTATATATATATATATATATATATATATATATAATATATATATATATTATATATATATATATGCAAAACAACCAATGAGAAAGAGTAGTGGAATTCCAAGCGCTTTCGTGACTACTCACATTGTCAAGGAACTATGAAAGTAATACATCAAAGGAAGGCAATTAAAGGGCTTAGACCACACCTCACAGTCAACTCCCACAACAAATAAACACCTGACGCGGGACAATATCGGACTCATAAGAAAAGAGGAACACTGCAGCAGGTCCGCTGGTCCAACTAGACAGGTCTTCACGACACCCACCAACCAATTATTCTACCCAAGAAATAAGGTTTATTATTTGTCCAACGTATTATTAAACTCTAACCAAATTTTATTAATTATAAAGGAATCTAATTTATACAAACCTAAGGAAATATTCATATTATTTTCAAAACTGCTTTTTATGAAACAAGATTCAATTATATTTCTGTCAACCATGGACTTGCTTGATACAACTTTCTCAACTTTTTGAAAATCAATTGGATGGTTAAAATCTCTCACATGAATAAATAAAGCATTGGAATCTTGTCCAGTTCTAATGCTATATTTATGTTGTTTTAATCTAAGTTCGAGACTTTTACCAGTTTGACCGTAATAAACTTTATCGCAAATTTTTCAAGGAATCTTATAGACACATCCGTCAGCATTTTGAGGGGAATTCTTTATCAAAAGTTTTTTACTGTATCAAGATTTTTAAATACAACTTTAATATTAAAAGTCTTAAGAAGAGAAGGCATATCAACCAAGTTTTCATGGTAAGGGAGAGCCAACATATTTTTTGTTGAATAAGGCTGGTTGTCCCTTGTTGGGCTGTAAAAAGTATTTCTAGCAATTTTAAATGATTTATCAATTACA
>NC_069417.1:46086658-46146809 GCF_026875155.1 Cherax quadricarinatus
ATCTTGCTCGAAATTATTTCCTTATTTTCATTAAAATTTCTTGACAGTGCCTCTCCCACTCTATCATCTGCTCTCCTTTTGCACTCTCTCACCACTCTCTTCACCTTTCTTTTACTCTCCATATATTTTACTCTTCGCATAACACTTCTACTTTGTAAAAACCTTTCATAAGCTACCTTTTTCTCTTTTATCACTCCCTTTACTTCATCATTCCACCAATCACTCCTCCTTCCTCCTGCACCCACCCTTATATAACCACAAACTTCTGCAACACATTCTAATACTGCATTTTTAAAACTATTCCAACCCTCTTCAACCCCCCCCCCCCCCCACTACTCATACTTGCACCAGTTCACCTTTCTGCCAATAGTTGCTTATATCTCACCCGAACTTCCTCCTCCAGTAGCTTATACACTTTCACCTCTCTCTTACTTGTTGTTGCCATTTTCCTCTTGTCCCATCTACCTCTTACTCTAAATGTAGCTACAACTAAAAGATGATCCGATATATCAGTTGCCCCTCTATAAACGTGTACAGCCACCAATACATAATCTAACAAACTACTTTCATTACGTGCTATATCATACCTTGTATAATTATTTATCCTCATTTTCATAAAATATGTATTAATTATTACCAAACCTCTTTCTACACATAGCTCAATTAAAGGCTTCCCATTTTCATTTACCCCTGGCACCCCAAATTTACCTACTACTCTCTCCACAACATTTTTACCCACTTTAGCATTGAGATCCCCAACCACAAGTACTCTCACACTTGGTTCAAAACTCCCCACACATTCACTCAACATTACCCAAAATCTCTCTCTTTTCTACATTTCTCTCTTCTCCACGTGCATATACGCTTTCTATAACCCACTTTTCACACCCAACCTTTATTTTACTCCACATAATCCTTGAATTAATACATTTATAGTCCCTCTTTTCCTGCCATAGCTTATCCTTCATTATTATTGCTACTCTTTCTTTAGCTCTAACTCTATTTGAAACCCCTGACCTAATCCCATTTATTCCTCTCCACTGAAACTCTCCCACCCCCTTCAGGTTTGTTTCACTTAAAGCCAGGACATCCAGCTTCTTCTCATTCATAACATCGACAATCATCTCTTTCTTATCATCCGCACAACAACTGAAGCTCTGACTCAGCACTGGGCCCAAGAGGCTTCCACCAACTCAATCGATGAAACCAATGAAACAAATTTTATGGTTGAACTTTTGGTTCATTTTGTAGATGTTACGGAGACATATTTAACCAACTTTGGTCATTAACCGAACGACCTTCACTGTCAGTAATTTGGCCAATGTTATCTAGTGGACATCCACCCACCAGCCTGTGGCAGGAGGGAGCCAAACATTCTAATGGATAACCTCAGGTGCTCACCTAACGGACTTAATTCATGAGCTCACTTGACCAAATCATCTCATCAGCAACGGTAAGTCAACGATGACTGTTGATGATCGTTACACTCCGATCACTGAGACTGTCAAGGTCAAGGCAGAGGTTGCTGTTGATCATGGTGATACTGAGATCACTGAGACTGTCAAGGTCAAGCTAGCGGTGACAACTGCCACAGCTCACCACTTTTCAAGAACGACTTGAGAGACAGTCTTGCCTCTTCCGCACAGCAGTGCCTGGCATCACTGAGATGCTCATCTTACCTCAGACACAAGTGTCAGTTTATTTTCCCCTGACCAATACTCAAGCGGTAATCATCCTTAGGACGTAGGTGTGAAGAGTCTTGATGAGTGCGTGGTTCATGGCGTCATCTTAATAACGCAAATAACGTCAGTCTTGTTTGTGGAACTGATGTCAATATTGATGGTGAGAATGTTGCGCTTATTTGCTTCATATGAACTTAGCAGAAGTTTAATGGTTATTTTGTAACGGCGTATGTCTGGTGATGTTAACGTGGGCTTAGAGTAGCAGTATGTGGGAGTGGGCTGGAGACGTGGGCGGGGTTGTAGGATGTATGGGGCTAGTTAGTGCATGCGTGACATATTCTTCATGAATTTCTCTGGTTGCCTGAGAACAAGCCATGCCTTCTCAAGTTACCAGAGAAATAATACTGTATACGACTTTCATAAATCGCGGTGAGTCACGAAACAAAAGCACACGCGAGCAACGCTCTCCTACCAGCTCAGGCAGTGGTGATTTAGGCAGGATATACATCACGCATAATTGATCAAATCGTTCTTATCTAATATATTCTGTCATAGAGAAGTGAGTAACGATGCGATGGAGGCATCTCGGCACGAATTATTCGGTCATATATAAGCACAGCGGAAAATGGTGTTCCTCTAGCCATTCCCAAGTCTTTCCTTTGTGTTCCTTCCTCCTGTCCTGGAAACTGCAGCATCATCAATATTCCTCCTCGGAGGTAAACTTGATAGTATTTACCAGCCCTCAGCGTTCCCTAGAGCAGTGGGGGCTTTTACCACCGTCCCGGAATATGAAATGTTGGCATTTTCGAGCTTGGCATGATGCCAGGAGCAATTTCACGCCTGTATCGTTTCGATCCATTATACTTACTGAAGAACTTCATTGTCAAGATTTTGTTGTTGTTGTTGTTGCTACAATGGTTGTCCTTGTATATCCGACACCGAGTCAGCATCATATAGGCTTCATCATAACACTCAACGTCACGGCTCCGTCATCATTATTAACTACAACACTAAAACCCTAAATAATGTATCAGTAATAATGCATGTTTAAATGAAGGAGTGGGTGCAGCTCACAGACACAAGCACAGGGAGTGGGTGCAACTCACAGACACAAGCACAGGGAGTGGGTGCAACTCACAGAAACAAGCACAGGGAGTGGGTGCAGCACACAGACACAAGCACAGGGAGTGGGTGCAGCTCACAGACACAAGCACAGGGAGTGGGTGCAGCTCACAGACACAAGCACAGGGAGTGGGTGCAGCACACAGACACAAGCACAGGGAGTGGGTGCAGCTCACAGACACAAGCACAGGGAAGTGGGTGCAGCACACAGACACAAGCACAGGGATGTGGTGCAGCTCACAGACACAAGCACAGGGAGTGGATGCAGCACACAGACACAAGCACAGGGAGTGGGTGCAGCTCACAGACACAAGCACAGGGAGTGGGTGCAACTCACAGAAACAAGCACAGGGAGTGGGTGCAGCACACAGACACAAGCACAGGGAGTGGGTGCAGCTCACAGACACAAGCACAGGGAGTGAGACACAAGCACGGGGAGTGGGTGCAGCTCACAGACACAAGCACAGGGAGTGGGTGCAGCTCACAGACACAAGCACAGGGAGTGGGTGCAGCACACAGACACAAGCACAGGGAGTGGGTGCAGCACACAGACACAAGCACAGGGAGTGGGTGCAGCTCACAGACACAAGCACAGGGAGTGGGTGCAGCTCACAGACACAAGCACCAGGAGTGGGTGCAGCACACAGACACAAGCACAGGGAGTGGGTGCAGCTCACAGACACAAGCACAAGGAGTGGGTGCAGCTCACAGACACAAGCACAGGGAGTGGGTGCAGCACACAGACACAAGCACAGGGAGTGGGTGCAGCTCACAGACACAAGCACAGGGAGTGGGTGCAGCTCACAGACACAAGCACAGGGAGTGGGTGCAGCTCACAGACACAAGCACAGGGAGTGGGTGCAACTCACAGAAACAAGCACAGGGAGTGGGTGCAGCACACAGACACAAGCACAGGGAGTGGGTGCAGCTCACAGACACAAGCACAGGGAGTGGGTGCAGCTCACAGACACAAGCACAGGGAGTGGGTGCAGCTCACAGACACAAGCACAGGGAGTGGGTGCAGCTCACAGACACAAGCACAGGGAGTGGGTGCAGCACACAGACACAAGCACAGGGAGTTGGTGCAGGTCACAGACACAAGCACAGGGAGTGGGTGCAGCTCACAGACACAAGCACAGGGAGTGGGTGCAGCACACAGACACAAGCACAGGGAGTGGGTGCAGCTCACAGACACAAGCACAGGGAGTGGGTGCAGCTCACAGACACAAGCACAGGGAGTGGGTGCAGCACACAGACACAAGCACAGGGAGTGGGTGCAGCTCACAGACACAAGCACAGGGAGTGGGTGCAGCTCACAGACACAAGCACAGGGAGTGGGTGCAGCACACAGACACAAGCACAGGGAGTGGGTGCAGCTCACAGACACAAGCACAAGGAGTGGGTGCAGCTCACAGACACAAGCACGGGAGTGGGTGCAGCTCACAGACACAAGCACAGGGAGTGGGTGCAGCTCACAGACACAAGCACAGGGAGTGGGTGCAGCTCACAGACACAAGCACAGGGAGTGGGTGCAGCACACAGACACAAGCACAGGGAGTGGGTGCAGCTCACAGACACAAGCACAGGGAGTGGGTGCAGCTCACAGACACAAGCACAGGGAGTGGGTGCAACTCACAGAAACAAGCACAGGGAGTGGGTGCAACTCACAGAAACAAGCACAGGGAGTGGGTGCAACTCACTGACACAAGCACAGGGAGTGGGTGCAACTCACTGACACAAGCACAGGGAGTGGGTGCAACTCACAGAAACAAGCACAGGGAGTGGGTGCAACTCACTGACACAAGCACAGGGAGTGGGTGCAACTCACTGACACAAGCACAGGGAGTGGGTGCAGCTCACTGACACAAGCACAGGGAGTGGGTGCAGCTCACTGACACAAGCACAGGGAGTGGGTGCAACTCACTGACACAAGCACAGGGAGTGGGTGCAACTCACTGACACAAGCACAGGGAGTGGGTGCAGCACACAGACACAAGCACAGAGAGTGGGTGCAGCACACAGACACAAGCACAGGGAGTGGGTGCAGCTCACAGACACAAGCACAGGGAGTGGGTGCAGCTCACAGACACAAGCACAGGGAGTGGGTGCAGCACACAGACACAAGCACAGGGAGTGGGTGCAGCTCACAGACACAGCACAGGGAGTGGGTTGCAGCTCACAGACACAAGCACAGGGAGTGGGTGCAGCACACAGACACAAGCACAGGGAGTGGGTGCAGCTCACAGACACAAGCACAGGGAGTGGGTGCAGCTCACAGACACAAGCACAGGGAGTGGGTGCAGCACACAGACACAAGCACAGGGAGTGGGTGCAGCTCACAGACACAAGCACAGGGAGTGGGTGCAGCTCACAGACACAAGCACAGGCGAGTGGGTGCAACTCACAGAAACAAGCACAGGGAGTGGGTGCAACTCACAGAAACACAGCACAGGGAGTGGTGCAACTCACTGACACAAGCACAGGGAGTGGGTGCAACTCACTGACACAAGCACAGGGAGTGGGTGCAACTCACAGAAACAAGCACAGGGAGTGGGTGCAACTCACTGACACAAGCACAGGGAGTGGGTGCAGCTCACTGACACAAGCACAGGAGTGGGTGCAACTCACTGACACAAGCACAGGGAGTGGGTGCAACTCACTGACACAAGCACAGGGAGTGGGTGCAACTCACTGACACAAGCACAGGGAGTGGGTGCAACTCACTGACACAAGCACAGGGAGTGGGTGCAACTCACTGACACAAGCACAGGGAGTGGGTGCAACTCACTAACACAAGCACAGGGAGTGGGTGCAATCACTGACACAAGCACAGGGAGTGGGTGCAACTCACTGACACAAGCACAGGGAGTGGGTGCAACTCACTGACACAAGCACAGGAGTGGGTGCAACTCACTGACACAAGCACAGGGAGTGGGTGCAACTCACTGACACAAGCACAGGGAGTGGGTGCAGCTCACTGACACAAGCACAGGGAGTGGGTGCAACTCACTGACACAAGCACAGGGAGTGGGTGCAACTCACTGACACAAGCACAGGGAGTGGGTGCAACTCACTGACACAAGCACAGGGAGTGGGTGCAGCTACGGGAGAGAGACACACACTGCGGAAAAAAGATAATGAATTGTTTAATTGATTCCGACTGGAAAGTGTAAAAAATATCGACAAAACTCAAGGGAAGTGCAGAGTGACTGTTACCCTTAAGAACTGAGGTGCAGTGGCTGTTACCCTTAAGAACTGAGGTGCAGTGACTGTTACCTTTAAGAACTGAGGTGCAGTGGCTGTTACCTTTAAGAACTGTGGTGCAGTGACTGTTACCTTTAAGAACTGTGGTGCAGTGACTGTTACCCTTAAGAACTGAGGTGCAGTGACTGTTACCTTTAAGAATTGAGGTGCAGTGACTGTTACCTTTAAGAACTGAGGTGCAGTGACTGTTACCTTTAAGAACTGAGGTGCAGTGACTGTTACCTTTAAGAACTGAGGTGCAGTGACTGTTACCTTCAAGAACTGAGGTGCAGTGACTGTTTCCTTCAATAACTGAGGTGCAGTGACTGTTACCTTCAAGAACTTAGTTGCAGTGACTGCTACCTTCAAGAACTGAGGTGCAGTGACTGTTACCTTCAAGAACTGAGGTGCAGTGACTGTTACCTGTAAGAACTGAGGTGCAGTGACTGTTACCTTTAAGAACTAAGGTGCAGTGACTGTTATCTTTAAGAACTGAGGTGCACTGACTGTTATCTTTAAGAACTGAGGTGCAGTGACTGCTACCTTTAAGAACTGAGGTGCAGTGACTGTTACCTTTAAGAACTGAGGTGCAGTGGCTGTTACCTTCAAGAACTGAGGTGCAGTGACTGTTACCTTTATGAACTGAGGAGCAGTGACTGTTACCTTTAAGAACTGAGGCGCAGTGACTATTACCTTTAAGAACTGAGGTGCAGTGTCTGTTACCTTTAAGAACTGAGGTACAATGACTGTTACCTTTAAGAACTGAGGTACAATGACTGTTACCTTTAAGAACTGAGGTGCAGTCACTGTTATCATTAAGAACTGAGGTGCAGTGGCTGTTACCATCAAGAACTGAGGTGCAGTGGCTGTTACCTTTAAGAACTGAGGTGCAGTGACTGTTACCTTTAAGAACTGAGGTGCAGTCACTGTTATCATTAAGAACTGAGGTGCAGTCACTGTTACCTTCAAGAACTGAGGTGCAGTGGCTGTTACCTTCAAGAACTGAGGTGCAGTGACTGTTACCTTTAAGAACTGAGGAGCAGTGACTGTTACCTTTAAGAACTGAGGCGCAGTGACTATTACCTTTAAGAACTGAGGTGCAGTGTCTGTTACTTTTAAGAACTGAGGTGCAGTGACTGTTACCTTTAAGAACTGAGGTGCAGTGTCTGTTACTTTTAAGAACTGAGGTGCAGTGACTGTTACCTTTAAGAACTGAGGTACAATGACTGTTACCTTTAAGAACTGAGGTGCAGTCACTGTTATCATTAAGAACCGAGGTGCAGTGACTGCTACCTTTAAGAACTGAGGTGCAGTGACTGCTACCTTTAAGAACTGAGGTGCAGTGACTGCTACCTTTAAGAACTGAGGTGCAGTGACTGTTACCTTTAAGAACTGATGTGCAGTCACTGTTATCATTAAGAACTGAGGTGCAGTGACTGTTACCTTCAAGAACTGAAATGCAGTGGCTGTTACCTTCAAGAACTGAGGTCCAGTGAGTGTTACCTTTATGAACTGAGGTGCAGTGACTGTTACCTTTAAGAACTGAGGTGCAGCGACTGTTACTTTTAAGAACTGAGTTGTGGTGACTGTTACCTTCAAGAACTGAGGTGCAGTGGCTGTTACCTTCAAGAACTGAGGTGCAGTGACTGTTACCTTTAAGAACTGAGGTGCAGTGACTGTTACCTTTAAGAACTGAGGTGCAGTGACTGTTACCTTTAAGAACTGAGGTGCAGTGACTGTTACTTTTAAGAACTGAGTTGTAATGACTGTTACCTTTAAGTACTAAGGTGCAATGACTGTTACTTTCAAGAACTGAGGTGCAGTGACTGTTACCTTTGAGAACTAAGGTGCAGAATAACTGTTACCTTTAAGAACTGAGTTTCAGAGTGAAGGTTACCTTTAAGAACTGAGGTGTAGTGACTGTTGCCTTTAAGAACTGAGATGCAATGACGGTTACCTTTAAGAACTGAGTTGTAGTGACTGTTTATTTTAAGAACTGAGTTGTAGTGACTCTTGCCTTTAAGAACTGAGGTGCAGAGTGACTGTTACCTTTAAGAACCGAGGTGCAGTGACTGTTACCTCCGAGAACTGAGGTGCAGTGAATTTTACCTTCAAGAACTGAGGTGCAGTGACTGTTACCTTTAAGAACTGAGGTGCAGTGACTGTTACCTTTAAGAACTGAGGTGCAGTGACTGTTACCTTTAAGAACTGAGGTGCAGTGACTGTTACCTTTAAGAACTGAGGTGCAGTGACTGTTACCTTTAAGAACTGAGGTGCAGTGACTGTTACCTTTAAGAACTGAGGTGCAGTGACTGTTACCTTTAAGAACTGAGGTGCAGTGACTGCTACCTTTAAGAACTGAGGTGCATTGACTGTTACCTTTAAGAACTGAGGTGCAGTGACTGTTACCTTTAAGAACTGAGGTGCAGTGACTGTTACCTTTAAGAACTGAGGTGCAGTGTCTGTTACCTTTAAGAACTGAGGTGCAGTGACTGTTACCTTCAAGAACTGAGGTGAAGTGACTGTTACCTTCAAGAACTGAGGTGCAGTGACTGCTACCTTTAAGATCTGAGTAGCAGTGACTGTTACCTTAAAGAATTGAGGTGCAGTGACTATTACCTTTAAGAACTGAGGAGCAGTGACTGTTACCTTTAAGAACTGAGGCGCAGTGACTGTTACCTTTAAGAACTGAGGTGCAGTGACTGTTACCTTTAAGAACTGAGGTGCAGTCACTGTTATCATTAAGAACTGAGGTGCAGTGACTGTTACCTTCAAGAACTGAGGTGCAGTAGCTGTTACCTTCAAGAACTGAGGTGCAGTGACTGTTACCTTTAAGAACTGAGGAGCAGTGACTGTTACCTTTAAGAACTGAGGTGCAGTCACTGTTATCATTAAGAACTGAGGTGCAGTGACTGTTACCTTCAAGAACTGAGGTGCAGTGGCTGTTACCTTCAAGAACTGAGGTGCAGTGACTGTTACCTTTAAGAACTGAGGTGCAGTCACTGTTATCATTAAGAACTGAGGTGCAGTGACTGTTACCTTCAAGAACTGAGGTGCAGTGACTGTTACCTTTAAGAACTGAGGTACAATGACTGTTACCTTTAAGAACTGAGGTGCAGTCACTGTTATCATTAAGAACTGAGGTGCAGTGACTGTTACCTTCAAGAACTGAGGTGCAGTAGCTGTTACCTTCAAGAACTGAGGTGCAGTGACTGTTACCTTTAAGAACTGAGGAGCAGTGACTGTTACCTTTAAGAACTGAGGCGCAGTAACTATTACCTTTAAGAACTGAGGTGCAGTGTCTGTTACTTTTAAGAACTGAGGTGCAGTGACTGTTACCTTTAAGAACTGAGGTGCAGTGTCTGTTACTTTTAAGAACTGAGGTGCAGTGACTGTTACCTTTAAGAACTGAGGTACAATGACTGTTACCTTTAAGAACTGAGGTGCAGTCACTGTTATCATTAAGAACTGAGGTGCAGTGACTGTTACCTTCAAGAACTGATGTGCAGTGACTGCTACCTTTAAGAACTGAGGTGCAGTGACTGTTACCTTTAAGAACTGAGGTGCAGTGACTGCTACCTTTAAGAACTGATGTGCAGTGACTGCTACCTTTAAGAACTGAGGTGCAGTGACTGTTACCTTTAAGAACTGTGGTGCAGTGACTGTTACCTTTAAGAACTGAGGTGCAGTGACTGTTACCTTTAAGAACTGAGGTGCAGTGACTGTTACCTTCAAGAACTGAGGTGCAGTGGCTGTTACCTTCAAGAACTGAGGTGCAGTGACTGTTACCTTTATGAACTGAGGTGCAGTGACTGTTACCTTTAAGAACTGAGGTGCAGTCACTGTTATCATTAAGAACTGAGGTGCAGTGACTGTTACCTTTAAGAACTGAGGTGCAGTCACTGTTATCATTAAGAACTGAGGTGCAGTGACTGTTACCTTCAAGAACTGAGGTGCAGTGGCTGTTACCTTCAAGAACTGAGGTGCAGTGACTGTTACCTTTATGAACTGAGGTGCAGTGACTGTTACCTTTAGAACTGAGGTGCAGTGACTGTTACCTTTAAGACTGAGGTGCAGTGACTGTTACTTTTAAGAACTGAGTTGTGGTGACTGTTACCTTCAAGAACTGAGGTGCAGTGGCTGTTACCTTCAAGAACTGAGGTGCAGTGACTGTTACCTTTATGAAATGAGGTGCAGTGACTGTTACCTTTAAGAACTGAGGTGCAGTGACTGTTACTTTTAAGAACTGAGTTGTGGTGACTGTTACCTTTAAGAACTGAGGTGCAGTGACTGTTACCTTTAAGAACTGAGGTGCAGTGGCTGTTACCTTTAAGAACTGAGGTGCAGTGACTGTTACCTTTAAGAACTGAGGTGCAGTGACTGCTACCTTTAAGAACTGTGGTGCAGTGACTGTTACTTTTAAGAACTGAGTTGTAATGACTGTTACCGTTAAGTACTAAGGTGCAATGACTGTTACCTTCAAGAACTGAGGTGCAGTGACTGTTACCTTTGAGAACTGAGGTGTAGTGACTGTTGCCTTTAAGAACTGAGATGCAATGACGGTTACCTTTAAGAACTGAGTTGTAGTGACTGTTTATTTTAAGAACTGAGTTGTAGTGACTCTTGCCTTTAAGAACTGAGGTGCAGAGTGACTGTTACCTTTAAGAACCGAGGTGCAGTGACTGTTTCCTCCGAGAACTGAGATGTAAAGTTCTTTATGTATACTAAAGCTGCTCCTGGCTAAACTTCTTATGCAGCTACAAAAGAGGCCAGAAGTAGAGATGATTCACAAGGCTCCAGCCAGGCTGATTATATACATGGACAGACACTCATCCCCACCTACATCTATAGGCAAAGGGAAGGTATATAGGCTTCATCTGAGGAAGGTGGGAGTAGCCCCAGTTCTTTGGATCAAGGTAGTGTTAGGGGCATGAAGGCAAATCTTTCCCTGACAGGGACGCCCTGGATGATAATGATTGTTAACACTGAAGAAGAAGAGTTACTCTGCTAGACGCTGCCTCTCTGGAATCTCCAAATCCCGTCTGAAGCGGAAAAAAAATATTTAATGAACAGGTTTTCCTGGATATGATTAGCAAAAAAGTGAAAAGTTTACATCTATAAAATTCATCACATTTGAGAACAATTCTGAACAGTTATGAGAAGGCCACATGTAAAAATAACTAGCCCTGATAAAACCGACCCTGATAAAACTGGCCCTGATAAAACCGACCCTGATAAGACGAGCCCTAATAAGACGGGCCCTGATAAGACCGGCCATGATAAGACCGGCCATGATAAGACCGGCCTTGATAAGACCGCTTCTGAGAAGAAGAGTTTTGCGAAGAGCGGGTCCGCCGCGTTGGAGACCTCGCATGTAAACTAATTATGTTTTGCGTGCCACACTCAGAGTGCTCCCTGAGGACTGGGGGTGCAAGAGACTCGGGCCATTATTAAATTTTCACAGAAGACGCTCGTTGTTGAAATGCAATTAGCAGTGGCCGTGTATACAGCCAGATCTAATTATAAGGAGAATATCCTCGTGGTAAAGTTTTGCGACTGATGCCCTTGTAGAACCCCTCAAGGCAGGTTCCTTGGCGCCTTCCATTTCCTAGACGCTTGTTGATGCTCATACAGGTGTCAAACAATGCCTAGATAATAGTATATAAAACTTGTAAAAGAGCTTTATGATTTTCCATTGGTTATTTTTTTTCATTTATCTTTTCGTTTATTATTTATTCATTTCACGCTTTTTTAATGTTCTTTTCGTCTGATTTCTTGCGCATAGAGTGTATGGGAAAAGTCAAATTTAATTGTAGTAATGAATTATGGTGATCTTTTCAACCTGTAAAATAATAATAATAATAATAATTATTATTATTATTATTATTATTATTATTATTATTATTATTATTATTATTAGTAGTAGTAGTAGTAGTAAGTAGTAGTAGTAGTAGTAGTAGTATTTACTTAATTTTGCTACTAGTCATTGCTTACGATTTCATCCACGTGCATCAGACGCCAGTTACACCATGCTGTCTCTATCCCTTCCCTCTCCTTCATCTTATCTTCTCCTCTCCTCCTCCTCATCTTCCATACTACCTCCTGCCCCTCCTCTCCCACCCAGTTCACTCAACTTTCACCTCAGATCGCTTTCTGATCCCGTTGTGTCTCTTTGTATTAGAGTCAAGTGGAGCGACGCACCCCAAGATTTTCTCCATTGATCTGCACCGGCAATTTCCCTTTCAAAAAGACGAATATATCTGACTTTCTATTTCAATTTTTGCTCCTCGCCTCTCGACGTTGGGGAACTTTTCATTCCAGACAAGAGCCGTTTCATCTGGGCCGCGGAGAATGTCTTGGAGGAGTTTGAAAATTGAACTAGCACCGCCTGAGATGGATGGCTTGAGGCATCAAGCCATCCCCTGTCACTCGTCAACTATCACTCACCTATAACTCATTTTTTTTTTGTCAACTACTGCCTATACAGCGTGTAACATCTCGTACACTGTACTGGTCCTGGATAAATTAAAAGAGTCAGGGTACAGTTTCCACCTTTGAGATGAATACATTAATGTAAATAAGGTTGAAGTCAACGAGTGTAGTCTGTGTTAGGAAGCCAAGGTATCCTTCTACTGGGTGAACGTATATTTACCCTTCCTTCAAGATACTGAATGTTCCCTTCCTTTAAGGGGGTAAATATGTCCGTCCTTCCTTCAAGAAAATAAACACTTCTTTCTTTCAACATAAACACATGTTTTCTTCTAGATAAACGCATCCTTCCTTGAAGAACGTAAACGTGTCTTTCCTAGCAGAAGGTAAACAAAAAGGTAAATGAGTCCTAGCTGCGAGAAAGTAAATTTGTCCTAGCTGCGAGAAAGTAAATTTGTCCTACCTTCAAGTAGGCAAGCATAACCTACCTTCAAGAATGCAAGCATGCCCTACCTTCAAGAATGTAAGAGCCCTAACCTTAAAGAATGCAAGCATCCCTACCTTCAAGAATGCAAGCATGCCCTACCTTCAAGAATGCAAGCATGCCCTACCTTCAAGAATGTAAGCATGCCCTACCTTCAAGAATGCAAGCATGCCCTACCTTCAAGAATGCAAGCATGCCCTACCTTCAAGAATGTAAGCATGCCCTACCTTCAAGAATGCAAGCTCATGCCCTACCTTCAAGAATGAAAGCATCCCTAACCTTCAAGAATGCAAGCATGCCCTACTTCAAGAATGCAAGCATGCCCTACCTTCAAGAATGCAAGCATGCCCTACCTTCAAGAATGCAAGCATGCCCCTAACATTCAAATGAACATGTACTCAAGTGAACAATGCCCTACCTTCAAGAATGCAAGCATGCCCTACCTTCAAGAATGATGCCTCTAAAGCAATATGCCCTACCTTCAAGAATGTAAGCATGCCCTACCTTCAAGAATGCAAGCATGCCCTACCTTCAAGAATGTAAGCATGCCCTACCTTCAAGAATGTAAGCATGCCCTACCTTCAAGAATGCAAGCATGCCCTACCTTCAAGAATGCAAGCATGCCCTACCTTCAAGAATGCAAGCATGCCCTACCTTCAAGAATGCAAGCATGCCCTACCTTTGCAACATTACGTCACTCCTTCCCAAGAAAAAATTGCACGTGAGCATTGCACGTAACACATAAATCTTACTAATAGATGCTAGGAAATTCTCCTTAATGTCTCGAGGAAACAAGCGACTAGCATAACTTCTTCCCTCATGTTTACGAGGGAACTTGGCCCTCCTCGACGGGATTTATGAATGAAGCAACATAAAGTGCTTTGAGGGATCTGAGCGCCTCGGCCAGTGTAGTGCAGTGTGCTTGTTTCCAACTGTGGGACCTAGTGAGCTCCTTCTCATTAAGGGTTCGTATTATTATTATTATTATTATTATTATTATTATTATTATTATTATTATTATTATTATTATTATTATTATTATTATTATTATTATGAGTATTATTATTATTATTGTTGCTTTTGTGTTGATCTGTTGTTGTTGTTGCTGATGTTGATGAAGGCAATAAATAGTAACAATAATTATATCATTATTATTATTATTATTTTAGTTATTATTATTACTATGGGGAAGCGCTTTATCCGTATGAGTCCTCTAGTTCTTGAGAAATGAGAGGCAATCATATTTAATCCAAGGAAAAAGAAGGTAGTTCTAATTCCCTGGAACAAGAGCCCTTCACCTGAATTAATGCACTTCCCTATGAAAGAGCATTTTCTAGTAAACGAAGAAAAGTCTTTGAAGCCTTGAAGACGAATACATGATGGTAGACAACGTTTCGCCCACGCAGTGGGCTTTCTCAATTGACAGACGGATTAATCTGGTATGGAAGAAAGATCTTCCAAAGTAGTGTGTGGCGGTAAGGTAAGGAACGAGTGAGGTGCGCGCCTGGCCACACTAATTCCCAATCTTCCTAAAAGTTATCTAGCAAGAGGTTAAGATAACGTGTAGGAACCGTTGTTGCAGCTGAAGCTCCTGAAGAACATTGGTAAGTGTACTGTGAAGGTATTTTCTTGTCTGAGCGTCCTTCAAGTGTTTACAGGAAAAACGGTGTAGTGCGCAGGCGCTGTGAAGGTTCACTGTTTCGCTGGTGTGCTGATGGTCTAAAATGCCCTTGTAGACTTACTCGGATGTTTTACCGTTGTACATATTATAACAGATGTTACATGGGATTGTGTACACTCCTTTAGAAGTGATGTTGATAATGATGTCTTTGATGGTAGTAGAAGCGGTGGTGGTTATGTTGAGGTTATTGTTGCAGCATATGTTGCAGATGTGTTTGGCAGTAGAGTTGTGGGGGAATAATACATATCTTTTTTTCCGGTGATGTCAGGTCTAGGCGAAACTAATTATGTTAGCGGCGAGTCATCTCCTGTCCCTGATGAAAAGTCGGGGAGGGATGGAAGAGGCAAGTAATGTTCTTTGGTGAAAATTTATTAGAGAGGAAAAAACTCTTCAAGAAATTCGGTATAGAAGATGCAGACAACTCTTCGTAAACATAACCTATAATAACACCACGTTGAAAGATAACCTGTAAGAAACACTACGTTGAAAGATAACCTGTAAGAAACACTATGTTGAAAGATAACCTGTAAGAACACTACGTTGAAAGATAACCTGTAAGAAACACTACGTTGAAAGATAACCTGTAAGAAACACTACGTTGAAAGATAACCTGTAAGAAACACTACGTTGAAAGATAACCTATAAGAACACTACGTTGAAAGATAACCTGTAAGAAACACTACGTTGAAAGTTAACCTGTAAGAAACACTACGTTGAAAGATAACCTGTAAGAACACTACGTTGAAAGATAACCTGTAAGAAACACTAGTTTGAAAGATAACCTGTAAGAAACACTACGTTGAAAGATAACCTATAACAAACACTACGTTGAAAGATAACCTGTAAGAAACACTACGTTGAAAGATAACCTGTAAGAAACACTACGTTGAAAGATAACCTGTAAGAAACACTACGTTGAAAGATAACCTATAACAAACACTACGTTGAAAGATAACCTGTAAGAAACACTACGTTGAAAGATAACCTGTAAGAAACACTACGTTGAAAGATAACCTGTAAGAAACACTACGTTGAAAGATAACCTGTAAGAAACACTACGTTGAAAGATAACCTGTAAGAACACTACGTTGAAAGATAACCTGTAAGAAACACTAGTTTGAAAGATAACCTGTAAGAAACACTACGTTGAAAGATAACCTATAACAAACACTACGTTGAAAGATAACCTGTAAGAAACACTACGTTGAAAGATAACCTGTAAGAAACACTACGTTGAAAAATAACCTGTAAGAAACACTACGTTGAAAGATAACCTGTAAGAAACACCACGTTGAAAGATAACCTGTAAGAAACACCACGTTGAAAGATAACCTATAAGAACACTAGGTTGAAAGATAACCTGTAAGAACACTACGTTGAAAAATAACCTGTAAGAAACACTACGTTGAAAGATAACCTATAATAACACCACGTTGAAAGATAACCTGTAAGAACACTACGTTGAAAGATAACCTGTAAGAAACACTACGTTGAAAGATAACCTATAATAACACCACGTTGAAAGATAACCTGTAAGAACACTACGTTGAAAGATAACCTGTAAGAAACACTACGTTGAAAGATAACCTATAATAACACCACGTTGAAAGATAACCTGTAAGAACACTACGTTGAAAGATAACCTGTAAGAAACACTACGTTGAAAGATAACCTATAATAACACCACGTTGAAAGATAACCTGTAAGAACACTACCTTGAAAGATAACCTGTAAGAAACACTACGTTGAAAGATAACCTATAAGAAACACTACTTTGAAAGATAACCTATAACAAACACTAGGTTGAAAGATAACCTTTAAGAAACACTACGTTGAAAGATAACCTATGAGAAACAGTACCCTGAAAGATAACCTACAAGAAACAATACCTTGAAAGATGAAGAATTGAGACACTTATGCAACACATGGGAATCTTTATTGAAGAAACGTTTCGCCACACAGTGGCTTCATCAGTCCAATACTTTGTATTAGACTGATGAAGCCACTGTGTGGCGAAACGTTTCTTCAATAAAGATTCCCATGTGTTGCATAAGTGTCTCAATTCTTCAACTTGTCGGTTTTCAAAACCATTCATCACACCTTGAAAGATAACTTATAAGAACCACTAAGTTGAAAGACAGCCTTTGAGAAACACTACGTTGAAAGATAACATGAGAAACAATACCTTGAAAGATAACCTATGAGAAACACTACGTTGAAAGATAACATGAGAAACAATACCTTGAAAGATAACCTATGAGAAACACTACGTTGAAAGATAACATGAGAAACAATACCTTGAAAGATAACCTATGAGAAACACTACGTTGAAAGATAACATGAGAAACAATACCTTGAAAGATAACCTATGAGAAACACTACGTTGAAAGATAACATGAGAAACAATACCTTGAAAGATAACCTATGAGAAACACTACGTTGAAAGATAACATGAGAAACAATACCTTGAAAGATAACCTATGAGAAACACTACGTTGAAAGATAACATGAGAAACAATACCTTGAAAGATAACCTATGAGAAACACTACGTTGAAAGATAACCTATAAGAAACACTAAGTTGAAAGATAATCTATGAGAAACAATATCTTGAAAGATAACCTATGAGAAACATTACGGTGAAAAATAACCTATGAGAAACACTACGTTGAAATAACAAAAAAAGTTACAATACCGTGACTGGAACGATACACAAATAACCCGCACATAAAAGAGAGAAGCTTACGACGACGTTTCGGTCCGACTTGGACCATTAACAAAGTCAATGTGCGGGTTATTTGACTACGTTGAAAGATAACCTATGAGAAACAATATCTTGAAAGATAATCTAGGAGAAACAATACCTTGAAAGATAACCTATGAGAAACACTACGTTGAAATGTAACCTATGAGAAACACAACGTTGAAAGATAACCTAATGAGAAACAATACTTTGAAAAATAACCCATGAGAAGACCACGGTGTGTCCTGGGTCGTAGTGTGAGTGGAAGAGGAGATCGCGTTCCTTAGTAAGTTTCTGATAAACCTTGGAACAAAGGTCGCTGGCAGAGTTGCAGAGTAAAACATCTAGGAATAAAAAGTGTTTTTGGTTTCCATTCCGAGTGTAAATTGTATTGAAGGCTTGAGTCGGATGAGACTGTTTTGGAGAAGTGAAGTCAGGTGATGGGGGAAGGGATGATGTTAGAGAAACACTCATCTTCAAGATGTTTCAAGCAGGAGTTCGTTCAGACTGCACCTCAGGAGGAACCCATATATAAGCCGAAGGTCTGTTAGGTAAAAGGACACAAGTGCAACTAATATCACATTTTATTGTGGCAACGATTCGCTTTCCAGGAGCTTTGTCAAGCCCTTGACAATGGCTTGACAAAGCTCCTGGAGAGCGAAACGTTGCCACAATAAAATGTCATATTAGTTGCACTTGTGTCCTTTTGCCTAACATACTGTCGACAATTCTATCAACATTACTACAAGCCGAAGGACTACTGCAAATATGATGTCTTCAAAGGAGAAGCAATTGAAAGCGAAACTTTAACCGGGCCAGTAACATTCAGGAAGTTAGAAAATCGTTGTGATCCGACGCACACCTCAGTCGTTCTTCACCTCATCTTTATAACCTATCCATCTCGTACCAGGTTTCTTTGTGACTTGAAAACTTCCACTGAGTGGGCCAAAAGTCGTCGATAAATTTTTCATATCGTATCGGTATCTCATACCGTTACCTACCCATGAGTATATTATATTTTCACTGTGGCCTTGTGGAAGGCATGGCACATACCGCGGTCCAAACCTAGGGTCTCAGGCCATGGTGGCCCAGAAAATCACATCCCACGAAGGACCACAGTGAGAAGCTGAGTACCACAGCTCACACAGGGCTATCGTAGCCCAGGGAACCACCACCAATAACAGACCATTCTCACACTTGAAGAACACTACCTACACCGGAGCATTACTGGCCACGACAACCCTGAGGACCAGTACCTACACCGGACCATCATGGCCCTGAGAACCTTGAGAACCGCCACCCACACAAGACCACGAGCCAGTGAATAAGCCCTCTCCGGATACTAATCATAAATTATTGCCTCAGTCCTCACTATAATAAGGAAAAATAAAGAAATACTTGAAGTTTTCTACCTTGGTAAACAATAACTGGACACTGACCTTGAGGACCACCAATGTCACAGGACCATGCTGAGCCTGTGGACCACTACCCACGACCATCATGGACCACATGCACACAGAGCCATCATGGTCCTGAGTACTACAACGCACACAGGACCATCAGGGTCCTGAGGACCACCACGCACACAGGACCATCATGGTACTAAGGATTATCACCTACACAGGGCCATCATGGTCCTGAGGGTCACCACCCACAGGGCCGTCATGGACCTGAGGACCACTACCCACAGGGCCATCATGGACCTGAGGACCACCACGCACACAATGCCTCGGGCCATCTCAGCAAAGTGTCGTCAGTGCCACTACTCGACTGGGATTCTCACTTTATTGGATTAGAAGTGCGTCTCCGGCAGCGATAACTGTGTTCACGACCTTCCTTTATTATCCTCTTGTATCCATATTATTAAGTTTATTGTTGATCTGATTGTATACTCCGATGTGGATTCACATGTATACAACACACACACACACACACACACACACACACACACACACACACACACACACACACATACACACACACGCGCGCGCACACAACACACACACACACACACACATACACACACACACACACACACACACACACACACACACACACACACACACACACACAGGAGCTCGGACTCGACCCCCGCAACCTCAACTAGGTGAGTACACACACACACACACACATACACCTAGGAGTGAGTATAACACCGAGCACGTCTCCGGAAGCACACATTAACCAGATAACTGCTGCGGCATATGGGCGCCTGGCAAACCTGAGAATAGCGTTCCGGTACCTCTGTAAGGAATCGTTCAAGACTTTATACACTGTGTACGTCAGGCCCATACTGGAGTACGCAGCACCAGTTTGGAACCCATACCTGGTCAAACACGTCAAGAAATTAGAGAAAGTGCAAAGGTTCGCAACAAGGCTAGTTCCAGACCTAAGGGGAATGTCCTATGAAGAAAGGTTAAGGGAAATCGGTCTGACGACACTGGAGGACAGAAGGGTCAGGGGAGACATGATAACGACATATAAAATACTGCGTGGAATACACAAGGTGGACAGAGACAGGATGTTCCAGAGATGGGACACACAAGCAAGGGGTCACAATTGGAAGCTGAAGACTCAGATGAGTCAAAGAGATGTGCTTGGCTAGGTGTGGGTTCCAAACTGATGCCGCATATTTCAATATGGGCCTAACGTACACAGTGTACAGGGTCCTGAACGATTCCTTATTAATTAAGATTTCGGAATGCTGTTCTTAAGTTTGCTAGGCGCCCGTAAGCTGCCACAGTTACTTGGTTGATATGGGCTTCAGGATATGTGCCCGGTGTTATACTCACCCCAAGGTTCTTTTCTTTGAGAAAGGTTTGTAGTCTCTGGCCTCCTAGACTGTACTCTGTCTGCGGTCTTCATTGCCCTTCCCCAATCATCATGACTTTGCACTTGGTGGGGTTGAAATGCAGGAGGCAGTTGCTGGACCAGGCCTGCAACTTCTCCAGATCCCTTTGTAGTTCTGCCTGCTCCCCGTCCGATTGAATTCTTCTCATCAACTTCACATCATCTGCAAACAGGGACACTTCGGAGTCTATTCCTTCCGTCATGTCGTTCACAAATACCAGAAACAGCACAGGTTCTAGGACTGACCCCTGTTGAACCCCGCTCGCCACAGGCGCCCACTCTGACGCCTCGCCACGTACCATGACCCTCTGTTGTCTTCCTCACAGGTATTCCATGATCCTTTCAGTGCCTTCCCTGTTATCCCTGCGTGGTCCTCCAGCTTTTGTGCTAATCTCTTGTGTGGAACTGCGTCAAACGACTTCTTACAGTTTAAGAAAATGCAATCCACCCACCTCTCTCTCTCTCTTGTCTTACTGCTGTCACCCTGTCATAGAACTCCAGTAGGTTTGTGACACAGGATTCTCATCCCTAAAACCGTGATGGCTGTCGTTGATAAGTTCATTCCATTCTAGGTGCTCCACCACTTTTCTCCTGATGATCTTCTCCATGACTTTGCATACTATATATGTCAGTGACACTGGTCTATAGCTTAGTGCTTCATGTCTGTCTCCTTTTTTAAAAAATTGGGACTACATTTGCTGTTTTCCACTGAAGATTGTTGGTAGCGGTTCTCATAGCACCTCTGCTCCCTCTCTTAGGACCCAAGGAGAGATGTTTTCCGGCCCCATCGCCTTTGAGGTATCTAGCTCGTTTAGCAGCCTCTTCACTACTTCCTCGGTTGTACGTATTGTGTCCAGAAGCTGATGGTGTACCTCACCTCTCCGTTTTTCTGGAGTCCCTTCTGTCTTCTCAGTGAACACTTCTTTTAATCACAAGTTGAGCTTGTCACATACTTCACGGTCGTTTCTTGTGATCTCCCCTCCATCCTTCCTCATCCTGATTACCAGGTCCTTGACTATCGTTTTCCTCCTGACGTGGCTGTACAACAGCTTCGGGTAAGATTTAGCTTTCGCTGCTATGTCATTTCCGTATTGCCGTTGGGCCTCCCTTCTTACGTGTGCATATTCATTTCTTGCTCTACGACTTCTTTCCTAATTTTCCTGGGTCCTTTGCCTTCTATACTTCTTCCATTCTCTAACACACTTGGTTTTGGCCTCTCTGCACTTTTGCGTGAACCAAGGGCTCACTCTGGCCTTCTCGTTATTTCTGTTACCCTTGGATACAAACCTCTCCTCATGTTCCTTGTATATTGTTATCACATATTCCATCATCTCGTATACTGACTTCCCTGCCAGTTCTCTGTCCCACTGAACCCCGTGCAGGAAATTCTTCATGCCTGTGTAGTTCCCTCTCTTGTAGTTTGGCTTCATTCGTCCTGCCCTTCCTGCTTCCCTTTCCAGTTGTAACTCTACTATATATTCGAAGCTCAGAACCACATGATCACTGGCTCTCAGGGGGTTTTCATAGATCATGTCATCAATATCTGCACTACCCAAGGTGAATACTAGGTCCAGTCTTGCTAATTCATCCTCTACTCTCTCTCTGGTAGTGTCCTTTACGTGTTGGTTCATGAGGTTTTCCAGTACTACCTTCATCATCTTAGCCCTCTACTTTTTTGGGCCCCATGTGGCACCAGGTTCTCCCAGTCGATTTCCTTGTGGTTGAAGTCACCCATAATCAGCAGCTTTGCCCTGCTCGCATGAGCCCTTCTGGCCACTTCAGTCAGTGTGTCAACCATTGCTCTATTACTCTCATCATACTCTTGCCTTGGTCACCTGCTCTTCTGTGGTGGGTTATACATCACTGCAATTACCACCTTTGGGCCTCCAGACTGAAATGTTGCTATTATGTAGTCTCTTGCTTCTCCTTTGTTTCCTCTCTCCAGCTCCTCAAACTCCTATCGATTTTTTGATGATCAGTGCCTCTCCTCCACCCCTTCTGTTCCCTCTGTCTTTCTTCAGGATCTGATATCCCGTTGGAAAAATGGAATCTGTTATCATTACTCTGAGCTTGGTTTCTGTGAGAGCTATGATGTCCATTGATGCCTCTTTGACTCTTTCGTGCCACTCCTCCCACTTATACATTACCCCATCAGCGTTGGTGTACCATACCGTAAGTTTCCTCTCCACCACTGTGTTCTTGGGTCTCTCCACCACTGTGTTCTTGGGACCTGGCAGTGTGCTGTGGGATTCTACAGCGTAGTGTGGGGGGGGGGGAGTCTGTAAGTGTGGATTGTGGTTTGTGTTAGGATAGCATGTTTGGTTGTGGGGTTCTAGGGGTGGTTCTGTGTGTGCTTGTGCTTGTTGTTCTGCCCTACTCTTTTTGTCCTCTGCTGATTCTGTCCTTGTCTCTCCTCCTAGCCCATTTTGCTTATGCGTCCTCTCCCTCAGCTATTCTCTGAAAATTTACTATCTGTCATATTCTCCTGCTTATTTCTTTGATGATGTTTTCAATCTCACGTTTTTCCTCCTTCTGTCTTTCACTGTGTGTCTTTTCCTCGCTCTCCTGAAGCCCATGAATAAACACTGACTTCTCCCTCTCCTGCTCCCATTGCCTTTCCCATATTGTCTCCCTTATTTTTTTTCCTGTAGCTCTTGGTGGCATGGTCGTGCCACTGCATGGGCCCTATCCCCCTCCCAGCCTTCTCCCCCCCTCCCTTGCTGCTATCCCTGCTCCCAACTGCCCTTTCACTTCATTCCTCGATCCTGCTTGATGAGGTGACAGGGTCATGGCATAAGTCGTGTCTCCTTCCTTTCCATTTGGCTCCTCGTTCAGTAGGGGTGTACCTGCTTCAGATGCTATGTCTCCTCTGGGCAATATCCCTGTAACTCGCTTCAGCCTATTTTCTTCATATTCTAGGTGTCGCATGCAAAAAGTATGTTACATTTATTCGGCATAAGTACACACTCCCGTATAGGCTGCCTCCCAACCAGCGAACCGGGTGCTAAAGGTTTAGCGATTAAGGGGTCCCCATCATTAGATCAGTACCTTGTTTCAGTCAATCATAAGGTGGGTTGGACAATTGCTAAGGTGATGTGGTAGTACTCACCCTTAGCTCTTGCCACATTCATACAGCTGCTGGTTGCTCTCGGTTGTCTCTCTGTTTTTGGCTGTTATTTGCCTTTTGACTACCATGATACACTTATTTTCCAAACTCTAGTACATAGTGTACATAAGTGTAAATACCTATAATCATACTTGGTGAAGGAAAATACAATTTAAAGTCTACTGCTGTATTTATTTCGGTCCAAGTCTAATTACGACTCAGGTTAGCAGGCCTTTCTTACTTGGGTGCGTAATACTAGGGCCTTATCCTGGCTTCTGAGGCTTCGGCTTGTGACTCCAATTTCTTCCTCTCCACCTCCATCCTCTTCTCCATTTTCGCAGAAAACTCACCTAGCATGCCCTCCCACTCTTGTTCCAGCCTTTTACATTGCTCCTCCATCCATTGTTCCTCACCAGAGCCATTTTCCTCTGATCCTCTGAGCCTTCGACTTCCCTTCTGAGCTACCATGTGTAAGTGTGTGTGTGAGTGTGTGTGTGTGTACTCACCTATTTGTACTCACCTATTTGTGGTTGCAGGGGTCGAGTCTTAGCTCCTGGCCCCGCCTCTTCACCGGTTGCTACTGGGCCCTCTCTCTCCCCGCTCCATGAGCTTTATCGTGTGTATGTATGTTTGTGTATGTGTGTGTGTGTGTGTGTGTGTGTGTGTGTGTGTGTGTGTGTGTGTGTTGTGTGTGTGTGTGTGTGTGTGTGTGTGTGTGTGTGTGTGTATGTGTGAGGTGTATGCTTCAACACGTGCTAGAATAGGATCCAAGAGTAGGTACGTGTTACACCAACGGACAATGACACGAACACAGCTTTTCTTCAGTAACTACAAGAATTATGTTTTCACGGGGAAGTGCTAATACCATAAAGGTCAAACACATACTTTATGACCACTTAAGAAATAAGTGTTCATCATGTATGATTCGAGGAAGGGAAGGGTAGGTTCAATTTGTTTGAATCAAGAGCCTCTCCCACGTCTTGAAGGTGACTGCGCTGGAAACTGCTGTGGTGACTGCTATAAAAGGAACAAGACACAAGGGAGAACAGGAAGACTCAACATGGAAAACTCTGGCTGCTCTCGGAGTCCAAGAATAACGTCGCCAGGAAGAATTCTTCCCGAGTCAGTTCCTCCACCATTCTTCTGCCTTTCTTTGAAGATTTTTATCACAGACTGCTCGGGCTGTTTGTTGGTGGTACTGCGCTCTACCACTACCACCACCACTACCACCACCATCACCACCACCATCACCACCAACACCACCACTACCACCACCACCACCACCAGTGCCACCACTACCATCATCACAGCTACCACCACCACCACTACCACCACCACTATCACCATCACCACCACCACCAATACAACCACCACTACCACCACCACCACTACCACCACCACCACTACCACCACCACTACCACCACCACCACCACTACCACCACCACTACCACCACCACCACTACCACCACCACTACCACCATCACCACCACCACCAATGCAACCACCACTACCACCGCCACCACTACCACCACCACTAACCACCGTCACCAACACCACCACTACCACAACCACCACCACCATTACAACCACCACCACACCACAACAACCACCATCACCACCACTACTAGCACCACCACCACTACTACCACCACCAACAACACTACCACCACCACTACCACCACTGTAACCACTTCACCACCATGCAACCACTACTACCACTACCAACACCACCACTACCACCACCACTACCACCACTGTCACCACTTCCACCACCGCAACCACTACTACCACTACCAACACCACCACTACCACCACCACCTCCATTGGGCAAATCCGGGGGGGTTCAATGGGCTAATACGGGTAGAGACATGACCTGCTCCAATGGTCAGTAGGCCTGTTGCAACGTTCCTTCTTTCTTATGTTCTTATGTTCTTTCACCACTACCACCACCACCACCACCACCTCTACCACAACCACAACCACTACCACCACCATCACCTCTACCACCACCACCTCTACCATCAATACCACCAACACCACCACCACTACCACCATCACCACCACCACCACTACAACCACCACTACCACCACTACCACCACCACCACCACACCACCACCACAACAACAACAACAACAACAACAACAACAACAACAACAACAACCACCACCACTACAACCACTACTACCACCACCACCATTACCACCAACACCACTACGACCACCACCACATCTACCACCACCCGTAACATCACCACTACCACCACCACTACAACAACCGCCACTACAACCACCACCCTTATTACCACCACCACTACCACCACTACCACCACTACAACCACCACCCTTATTACCACCACCACCACTACCACCACTACCACTACCACCACTATCACCACCACCACCCCCGCCACCACTACTACCACTACCACCACCACTACCACCACCACTATCACCATCACCACCACCACCAATACAACCACCACTACCACCACCACCACTACCACCACTACTACCACCACCACCACCACTACCACCACCACTACCACCACCACTACCACCATCACCACCACCACCAATGCAACCACCACTACCACCGCCACCACTACCACCACCACTACCACCGTCACCAACACCACCACTACCACAACCACCACCACCATTACAACCACCACCACGCACAACAACCACCATCACCACCACTACTAGCACCACCACCACTACTACCACCACCAAGAACACTACCACCACCACTACCACCACTGTAACCACTTCCACCACCGCAACCACTACTACCACTACCAACACCACCACTACCACCACCACTACCACCACTGTCACCACTTCCACCACCGCAACCACTACTACCACTACCAACACCACCACTACCACCACCACCACCATTGGGCAAATCCGGGGGGGTTCAATGGGCTAATACGGGTAGAGACATGGACCTGCTCCAATGGGTCAGTAGGCCTGTTGCAACGTTCCTTCTTTCTTATGTTCTTATGTTCTTTCACCACTACCACCACCACCACCACCACCTCTACCACCACCACCACCACCACCACCACCTCTACCACCACCACCACCTCTACCATCAATACCACCAACACCACCACCACTACCACCATCACCACCACCACCACCACCACCACTACAACCACCACTACCACCACTGGTGGTTAACGCTCTCGCTTCACACGGCGAGGGCCTGGGTTCGATTCCCAGCCAGAGTAGAAACATTGGACGTGTTTCTTTCCACCTGTTGTCTATGGTCCCCATCAGTAAAATGGGTACTTGGGTGTTAGTCGACTGGTGTGGGTCGCATCCTGGGACACTGACCTAAGGAGGCCTGGTCACAGACCGGGCCGCGGGGGCGTTGACCCCCGGAACTCTCTCCAGGTAAACTCCAGGTAAACCACCACCACCACCACCACCACTACAACAACAACAACAACAACAACAACAACCACCACCACCACCACTACAACCACTACTACCACCACCACCATTACCACCACCACATCTACCACCACCACTACAACAACCGCCACTACAACCACCACCCTTATTACCACCACCACTACCACCACTACCACTACCACCACTACAACCACCACCCTTATTACCACCACCACCACTACCACTACTACCACTACCACCACCACTACCACCATCACCACCACCACAACCCCCACTACTACCAAAACAACCACCACCACCATCACAACCACTACCACCTACACTACCACCACCACTACAACCACCACCAACACTAGCACCACCAGTACCACCACTATCACCAGCACCACCACCGCAACCACTACTACCACTACCAGCACCACCATCTCCACCACTACCACCACCACCACCATTACCACCACTACCACCACCACTACAACCACCAACACAACTACCACCACCACCACCACTACTACCACCACCACCACTACCACCACCACCTCTACCACCACCACCTCTACCACCACTACCACCACCACCACTACCACTATCATAACCACAACCAATACAACCACCACTACCACCACCACCACTACAACAACCACTACAACAACCACTACCACCACTACCACCACCACCACCACCACCACCACTACAAACCACCACCAATATTTCCACCACCAACAACACTACCACTACCACTACCACCACTATCAGCACTACCACAAACGCCACCACTACAACCACTACCACTATTACCACCACCAACAGCACTACCACCACCACTCCCACTACCACCACTGCCACCACTACTACCACCACCAACACCACCACTACCACCACCATCACTTGCACCACTACCAAAGCCACAACTTCCACCACTACCACCACCACCACCACCACTACCACCACCATCACCACCACCACCACCACCACTACAACCACCACCACCACTACGACCACCACTACCACCACCACCACTACCACCTCAACCACTTCAACCACCACTACCTCCACTGCCACCACCACCACCACCAACTACCACCACCACCACCACCACCACCACCACCACCACCACCACTACAACCACCACAACCACTACCATCACCACCAACTCTACCACCACTACCACTACCACCACTATCACCACCACCTCCAACGCCGCCACCACCACCACCACCACTACCACCACCACCACTTCAACCACCACTACCTCCACTACCACCACCACCACCACCAACACTACCACCACCACCACTACAACCACCAACACCACTACTACCACCACCACCACTACAACCAACACCACCTCTTCCACCACCACCAACACTGCCACCACCACTACCACCACCACTACCACCACCACTACCACCACTATCACCACTACCACCACCGCCACCACTACTACCACTACCACCACCACCACTACAACGACCACCACCAATACCACCACCAACAACACTACCACCACCACTACCACTACCACCACTATAACCACTACCACCACTATCACCACTGCCACCACCGCCTCAACTACTACCAGTACGAACACCACCATTTCCTTCACTACCACCACCATTTCCACCACTACCACCACCACTACAACCACCACCACCACCACCACCACCACCACCACCACCACCACTATCACTACCACTACCACCACCACCACTACCACCACCACCAAAACCACCACCACCACCACCACTTCCGTCACCACTACCACCACCACTACCACTACCACCACCACCACTAGCACCACTACCACCACCACCACCACCACAACCACCACCACCACCACCACCACCCTTACAACCACCACTACCATCACCACCACTACCATCACCACCACTACCACCACCACTACCACCGCTACCACTACCACCACCACCACTACCACCACTACCACCACCACTATCACCACCACCAACATCACCACTACCACCTGCACCACCGCCACCACTATATCCACCACCAGCACTACAACCACCACCACCATCACGAACACTGCCACCACCACTACCTCTACCACCACCACTACCACTACCACCACTATCACCACTACCACCACTATCACCACTACCACCACCGCGGCCACTTCCATCACCATCACCACTTCCAACACCACCACCACCACTACCACCACCACCACCACCACCACCACCACTACCACCACCGCCACCACTTCCATCAACACCACCACCACCACTTCCAACACCACCACCACCACTACCACTATCACCACCACTACACCACCACTACACCACCACCACCACCACTTCTACAACAACCACCACCACCACTACCACCACTACCACCACTGTCACCATCATCACCACTACCATCAACACCACCACCGCCACCACCACTGCAATCATCACCACCCCTACCACCACGACCACCACCACTATCACCACTATCACCACCACTACCACCATCACCATTACCCGCCACCACCACCACCATTACCACCACCACCACTACCACCACCACCACCACCACCACTACCCGCCACCACCACCACCATTACCACCACCACCATTACCACCACCACCACTACCACCACCACCATCACTACCCGCCACCACCACCACCATTACCACCACCACCACTACCACCACCACCACCACTACCCGCCACCACCACCACCATTACCACCACTACCACCACCACCACCACTACCCGCCGCCACCACCACCACCGTTACCACCACCACCACCACCACCGTTACCACCACCACCATTACCAGTACCACTACCACCAACACTCCTAGAATAGCTGTTTTATGTATATCTTCAGAGCACAATATTCAAGCATCCTATTGCAACCCCTGAATGGGTCACAATGTATATAATGTGTATTACCTGTTCATATAATTTTATATTGCTTATATTTGCAATATTAGCTAAATCATAAATATATTGCTTTATATTATTATTTGACTTAGTTATAATATTATGTAGGATGTAACATTTATATATTATTCAGTGCTCATAGTTCGAGTGTTAAGTAGCTGACAACATTGTCTAACTACTGTAATTTTCGCTCCACTCGTTACGCTGCCGGCTTCTGTGTTGCTGGGCAGCAGCAGTCCACGGAGAGTGACGTGATCAGCGGGGGTGATCACACCTCACCTGGAGTGTGGGTCGGTCTGGCCTGCGCTAGCTATTGTCTGTTCGGCGTGCCTTCCAACAAGATTTTCGACGTTGTACTGAGGTTGTGTGTCGCGTTGACACTCTGAGAAACTCAGGTCCTGAGCTGTAGCTTCTGACCTAATTTGTACTGGTATCTGTGCACTGTCACAGTCGGGGATTTTCTAATGCTGAACTTAGATTCAGTAGTATGGGAGTTTTGTGACTTTTGTGGACGATCTGCAGATGGTCCCTACTTAATGTCGTTATATTATCTCCTTGTTCCTGATTCTGTGTCGCTTTTGCTTGTTATATTGCTGTTCGGCTTAACAGTCGCTTTATTGTTCAAGCAAGCTGTTCTGATTGCCAGGTTGGTCAAGAAGTTAGTTTATGTGAGGACTTTTAGTCAGTCACTGGTTAAGACTAGTCGAGTCTTGAGACATAGCGAACTACTTAGAGCACTTACACATATACACACAAACTTGTATATATTTGTATTATGTTATTAAATGTTAACAATGTACCAGACGGTACTTAAAAGCCATAAAGATGTGATGTGTGTCTTCAGCACAATACTACTGTACACGAGAGAAGTGTAGCAACTTGTGTCCTATATTATATTCAATTGATTACTACAATTTACTTTGATCTTATACGCCTAGACAACTTTATTGTTATTAATAAACTTATTAAATGTTAATTTATTTAGTTAGTATCCTACCAGTTTTAATCCTGAAGCACTATTGAATCTTACTAAGTTCTAATGGATAATTGGACCAGGATACTGACTACTTGTTATAAAAGCCCAGTAACAGGCTGGATGCTAGAAGGGCAGTCCTTTCTAGTATTCACTGGAGATCTCTATGCTTATTAGATATCGCGTTTTTTTATAACACATCCTCACACTCACTCTCTGAAACTCTACATTTGGACCTATGCTGGTATGACTGGCATATCAGGCCTGCGTGTAGGGATATACACTTTGTAGAAGAGGTATTTATTCTGACGGACTTTCGGTGTACTGAGTTACATCAGGTCACACTAGATACAGTACATGTAACCATCTCTGAGCAGAGGTGAGGGAACATGAAGGAAGGAGAGTATATAATCACTGACCCAGGACACACGAACAATTCAACACTGAAGCAAACATTGGTGTGATTGTGTGCCCAGGTTGGTAAGCTATACTGGAGAAAATTAATGTATCTTGAACACCCGGGTCCTAGACCACAAGCAAGCGTGATAAACCCCCAATTTGAACAAATTTTGTCATATACGGGATGTAACAGTCACACCTCTTAAACAGGAGATAAAACTAGACTTATCAGTTCAATGAATGACTGGACAAGAAGACATTGTACTGCAGCAGGTAGGATTCAGACCAATAACATTATCGAACAAAATCAAGGAGCAGACTGTCTCGTAGGTCTCTCCACCTACATACTAACACATAGACTGGCATCGCCTGGAATAACATATATAGTTCAGCATGAAAAAAACTTCATGAGAATAAAGACCTGTTATCAAAACTGCGTCTCTGTACCACACTGATATGTAAATATCCACAGCGTGATTCCTCATCTTTCAGCTCAGAGTTTTATATATTCACAGTTGATAAACATCGTTGTTTTCCATATTTGTTATTATAAAGGAAGAAACTTGTGAAAAATACGTAATATTAACACTTAAAAGTTAAAACAAAAAATAAAGACCTTCTAACGATGAAAATATAAACCACTCTCAGTAGCAAGCACATAATAAGTAAATAAATAATATTACATTAAATTAAAAATGACCTAAGTCAGATTAAAACATTAAATTAATAACATCAGAGGCCTTCCGTAAAAGTTATTCGAGGTCCCTACTGGAACCACGAGGTCCCTAGGGCACCCCAAGGTCCATACAGGTAAGTTCAGCCTCAAGAAACAATAACAAGTGACATATAACTCACTGCTCCTGTGTTCTTAACGCCTCCAGCTGCCCGGGTCACTGCAGATGTTGTCTTTCATCGACTAAATGAGCCACCGGGGCTTGCCTCATACTGTAAAAATAACAGCTGGCAATTACCAACAGAAGCTTCAATTAGCGGACGGAGGATCGAGCCTCCACCACTATTTGCGCTGAATGACCCACATGGGTTTACCACGTTACTGTGAATATAATAATAATGTAGTTTTACTTCTCCTTGCAGCTGGACAATTTGGTGTCATGCAATTATAGAGGTAAGAGCCGGGCCATCAGCCACGTGAGCGTAGCACATGTAACAGACAAACTCCGTCTGGGGACACAGCGCTACACCACCTCTCAAGCAGAATCCCAAGCCGCAACTCAGGATGAAAACAACCCAATGCAGCACAGCATAGGAGCGAGTATACTTTGCTTTTCATAATGTTGCGCTGGCGAGTAATTTGCTCTATACCGCCTGAAGGGTAAAGCCTGGCTCCAAGAGCTTCCGTCTCGCTATTAGGAAACGGAGGATCGAGCAGCCACCACCACTTCCTGACTTTATTGCTTTGTAATATATATATATATATATATATATATATATATATATATATATAAAATATATATATATATATATATATATATATATATATATATATATATATATATATAATATATTATATAATATATATATATATATATATATATATATATATATATATATATATATATATATATATATATATATATATATATAATATATTATATATATATAAAATATATATATATATATGTATATAATGTGTGAGTGTGGTGAAAAGTGTTGAATGATGATGAAAGTATTTTCTTTCTTTTTTGGGTCACCCTGTCTCGGTGGGAGACGACCAACTTTTTGAATATCATATATATATATATATATATATATATATATATATATATATATATATAATATATATATATATATATATATATATATATATATATATATATATATATATATATGCAAAACAACCACTCCGAAAGAATAGAGAAATTCCAAGCGCTTTCGTGACTACTCACATTATCAAGGAACTATGATAATGTGAGTAGTCACGAAAGCGCTTGGAATTTCTCTATTCTTTCAGAGTGGTTGTTTTGCATATTCTGAAATCACCCGTTTACTGTGATCTTATTGCATATATATATATAATATATATATATATATATATATATATATATATATATATAAAATATATATATATATATTGTGTGTGTGTGTGTGTGTGTGTGTGTGTGTGTGTGTGATAAGATCACAAATAAAAAGGTGATATCAGAATGTGCAAAACAACCATTGTGAAAGAATAGTGAAATTTTGCCTTTTCTAGGTGTTTTAATTATTAAAGGTAATAATGACGTCAAATAGTTGATTGCCAAGGTGAACATGGCTGCTACAATTGAACACCTCGGTGTGTGGTCTTTGTTTGTATCCTCCTGTGGTGTAGCGCTACAGTATATTTTCCTTGTTTAAGGAAGGTTCCCCTATTGTAAATTATGCTCAAGTAGTCCCCTGTTGACCGTAGTTTTTATTTACAGCGTTTATGAAAGCAAACTTCCAGAGCGCTGCCTACGTTAGGAAGGCAGAGATGCGCAAGATATTTGTGGAATAGAAAGAGAGAGAGAGAGAGAGAGAGAGAGAGAGAGAGAGAGAGAGAAATTTAATTGCTGCTACTGGTTGTCTGATCGGTTTGCATTAAGTGCTAGGAGTGAGGTGCCGCGGGTATACTTGCTAGGAGTGAGGTGTCGAAGATATACTTGCTAGGAATGAGATGTCATAGATATACTAGCTAGGAGTAAGGTGTTGTAGATATACTTGCTAGGAGTGAGGTGCCGTAGATATACTTGCTAGGAGTGAGGTGTCGCGGGTATATCTGCTAGGAGTGAGGTGTCGCGGTATACTTGCTAGGAGTGAGGTGTAGAGGGTATACTTGCTAGGAGTGAGGTATCTCGAGTATATTTGCTAGGAGTGAGGACCCCTCAGGGAAGGTTCCTTGATGTTGGTGAGGGGCTCTTGATTTAGGGAATTGGATCTGTGCTCCAGTTCCCCGAATTAAGCCTGAATACCTTCCACATTCCCCCCCCCAGGCGCTGTATGATTCTACGGGTTTAGCGCTTCCCCTTGATTATAATAATAATAATAATAATAGGAGTGAGGAGTTGCGATTATGCTTGCTAGGCTTGATCATTCTCTGAGACATTTCTATTGAATATTGACTGCATCATCTGTTCTCCCTCTCATCTATATTAACAAGCAAATTCAGCTAAGTTGAGAGAAGGGAAAACTAATCTTGATATGAACGGCATCCTGACGTTCTCAAGGCTGTGTTTACACGTTCGATATTTAAAGATCGATGTGTGAATGTCTGACAATCACAATATACTCTAGATGACTTCTCGGTCCTTCCTGAATCACTGTCAGTTCACAACGTAACAATAGTCCAGGAAAGATCAAGATGTCGTTTGAAGTTATCTCTAATTGTAGGTTAGTTGTGACTTGTAGCCACGGTATTGTAACTTACTGCAGCCACGGTAGTGTTTTTTGTAATCACTGCGACGGTGTTTTTGGTTGTTGTAGCTACGGTATTATTGCTTGTGGTAGCTACGGTGTTGTTGGTTATTATAGCTACGGTGTTGTTGGTTGTCGTAGCTACGGTGTTGTTGGTTGCTGTAGCCACGGTATTGTAACTTACTGCAGCCACGGTAGTGTTTTTTGTAATCACTGCGACGGTGTTTTTGGTTGTTGTAGCTACGGTATTATTGCTTGTGGTAGCTACGGTGTTGTTGGTTATTGTAGCTACGGTGTTATTGCTTGTCGCTACGGTGTTGTTCCATGTTGTAGCTACGGTGTTGTTCCTTGTTGTAGCTATGGTGTTGTTCCTTGTTGTAGCTACGGTGTTGTGACTAGCAGAAGTCACGGAATTCTGACTTATTCTACCTCGGTAAACTTCCTACACCGCCTCTCTCAACATATTGGTAGTTTTCTCTACATGAGGCAGGCCGCTCCATTTGCAGTCTGCGTTCACAGTCATGACGTAAACAATGAAAGTACTCGCCCTTATCGTATCTAAATAACAAAAAGGAATCTTCCCCATAATCCCTTGTATAAATTAACAAATTTAAAAAAAGAAAATCTTTCTTTTGATTTTTTTTAATTTTTAGGGAGTTCGGCCTATTCGCCGAACATGGCAATGCTTTTATAAGCATTGGCATAGAGTCGACCAATGCTGAGCCCAGTTAGGCAAGTTCTTCGTCGTGGTATCAGGTCCTAATAACAATAGCAATTAGCTTTTCCAAAGTTGAAGAGTCCTGTTTCACGATCCTGCGTTTAATTATTGCATATAAATTCTCAATTGGGTTGAGGTCCGGAGAGTTTCCGAACCAATTTAGAACACTTTGCTCACTCTCTTCGAAGAAAGTAGCAATTTTCTGGAAGTGTAACAAGGAGAAAGATACTGCTGGAAAATGCCTTCTCCTTCAGGAAAGTATCCACAATGGGGAGCAAATGAGTTGCCAGGATTACCCTGGTCATCGTTCCCTGAACAATAACAAGCCGTCCTGAGCCTTTAGCAGTAAAACTATCTCAAAACATCTTAATTGGGTGTTTTGATGTATGTGTTGAATGTGTCCATTTTCAAGAGGTTCGCCCTTGCTTTGTCTCACTACTGTTGATCTGTATTCATATACTTCAAAATGCTCCTAATCTGAAAATATAACTTTTCTTCATTCATCTGTTGTCCGTCCCTTATGATCGAGTGCCCACCTAAGTCATTTTTTCATCATAGCAGAAGCCAATAATTGTTTCTTTACCTGCTTTCTGGCAGTTCTGCCAACTTCAAGGAGCCTTCGATGAACCGTTGAATCAACATTTACTCCAGCTGAAGGTAAATATCTCTGTAGATCTTTGTTAGTTTTCTTGGGATCCTTCACACTATTTTTTATGACAACCTTGTTATCGTTAGATGTTGTATAGCGTCTTCTTCCATATCTTCCTCAAACCAGCAATCCACAATCACCAGTGTGGTCAGCTCTTTAGAATCCAACCCTCTCAAATTTTCGTCGATCTATCTGATACTCAAATCAGAATGTGTTTTCAAAAATGTATAATACTTACATGCTTCCTAGGTGTAACATACATCATGAATTTCAACAGTAATCATGAACTGAAGGGGAGAATTTGGTGAAACGACAATCACTCACTGATCACACATTCAAGATTAGCCTTACAGGACAACAGTTGTTGTAGCACCGAGTCGTAGGGTAACGCCACAGCTGGATGGTTACTAGAAGTCGGTAGCAAACTCTTCTGAAAAGAAAAGAACCTAAATTATATTAAGCAGAAGACTAACATATTATGAGATGATCGCAAAATAAACTTCTGTCCCAAATAACTTTCACACTACTGTACGTATTTACCAACAAACAGATGCAGACAGGCGATCTAACAAATTCCACCCCCCTTGCTTGTCTTGCATATAATAAATAAATAAATATAAATATAAATAAATAAATAAATAAATATGTATATATTATATAATATATATATATATATATATATATATATATATAATATATATTTATTATTATTTTATTTATTATCACACTGGCCGATTCCCACCAAGGCAGGGTGGCCCGAAAAAGAAAAACTTTCACCATCATTCACTCCATCACTGTCTTGCCAGAAGGGTGCTTTACACTACAGTTTTTAAACTGCAATATTATATATATATATATATATATAATATATATATATATAAATATATATAATATATATATATATATATATATATATATATATATTCCTAGGTAGTAGGCTGGTAGACAGCAACCACTCAGGGAGGTACTACCGTCCTGCCAAGTGAGTGTAAAACGAAAGCCTGTAATTGTTTTACATGATGGTAGAATTGCTGGTGTCTGTTGTCTGTCTCATAAAAATGCAAGATTTCAGGTACGTCTTGCTACTTCTACTTACACTTAGGTCACACTACACATACATGTACAAGCATATATATACACATACATACCCCTCTGGGTTTTCTTCTAGTTTTTTTCTAGTTCTTGTTCATGTTTATTTCCTCTTAGATCCATGGGGAAGTGGAGCGAAATTCTTCCTCCGTAAGCCATGCGTGTTGTAAGAGGCGACTAAAATGCCGGGAGCAAGGGGGTAGTAACCTCTTCTCCTGTATGTATTACTAAATGTAAAAGGAGAAACTTTCGTTTATTCTTTTGGGCCACCCCGCCTCGGTGGGATACGGCCGGTTTGTTGAAAGAAAGAATTTTATATATATATATATATATATATATATATATATATATATATATATATATATATATATATATATATATATATATTATATATATATATATATATATATGTATATATAGAGCATGCCGAACACGTAAAACTTGCAATTGTGTCTTAAATAGCAACGCTCTTCTTGGCGAGTAAGGTAAGCGAAAATTTGTGTATGCAGTAATTGTACAAAAATCATTCTGAATCTAACGAAAAAAATCTATATTTGATTGTGCTTGTTTATTATTAAATTATTGTAAACTTATCTAAAATATTTTTAGTTGGATTAGGCTAAATTAAATTGCGCCTTTCATAATAAGGTTAGGTAAGTTTTCTGAGATTCTCTTGGTACAAAATTATTAATTTTTACATTAACGTAAATGAAAAAAATATATCTTTAAACGTTTACGAGATGACTTTTAGAAAGAACTTAACTTTAAATGAGTTCTTGTTAAATGGCCAATTTTACTTATTCGGCACCGCACACACACACACACACACACACACACACACACAAAGGTTTGCAACAAGACTAGTCCCAGAGCTAAGAGGTATGTCCTACGAGGAGAGGTTAAGGGAAATCAACCTGACGACACTGGAGGACAGGAGAGATAGGGGGGACATGATAACGACATACAAAATACTGAGGGGAATTGACAAGGTGGACAAAGACAGGATGTTCCAGAGATTGGACACAGTAACAAGGGGACACAGTTGGAAGCTAAAGACACAGATGAATCACAGGGATGTTAGGAAGTATTTCTTCAGCCACAGAGTAGTCAGTAAGTGGAATAGTTTGGGAAGCGATGTAGTGGAGGCAGGATCCATACATAGCTTTAAGCAGAGGTATGATAAAGCTCACGGCTCAGGGAGAGTGACCTAGTAGCGATCAGTGAAGAGGCGGGGCCAGGAGCTCGGACTCGACCCCCGCAACCTCAACTAGGTGAGTACAACTAGGTGAGTACACACACACACACACACACACACACACACACACACACACACACACACACACACACACACATACACACACACACACACTCGTGGAGGAGTCACGCGGTTTGAGCTCGTGTTTTGGTGATAATTTCTGACTGTGCCATAAGGAATAGAGTGTGGGATATAGGCGTGTGCACGCATAAGAGTGCATATAATCACTTAAGCCCCGAAAAAAGGAAATATAAGTGATCACAGAAAAGGAAATATTGGCTGAGTGTTTAGTGAGGGCCGTTGGAAGGATGAACGGTTGTGTCAGGCCTAAATAGTGTTGCCATAATAACGCAGTGGGGTATTTTGAAGAATAAGTGCGACTCAAGACCAGGGAGATAAGAGATATGTATAGATGTGTCAGTAAATACAGTGAGTGAGTGAAAAAATTAGAAGAGCTAGAGACTATAGTGCATACAGGAAGTTAGTGGAAAAATTACCGAGAAGCATCAAACATCAACTTCTGGGACAGGACAGACCGGCAACGTTACTCCACTGCCAGCCGCAAGTAATATTCACCTAGTTTGAGTTGCATGGGGTCAATAGTACCTGTCTCTAGCTGGAATTGGGGGTCACTCTCCTAGAGCTATCAGAATTAGGATAAGCAGCATTTACTGGCATTTAATAGAATTTAGAGGTAGCGGCATATAGGCGAAGCCTATATGCCTATAATTTTAAACGCATAAGACTACAGTGGGAACCAAGAGATCGGGTACATATACAATACATATGTAGTACATACTTGGGAAATAAGGACTGTTTACATAAACATATGCACACACACTTGATGAGAACAGCTCTGCTGTTAGGTACTTGAATAGCTGTAGCACACACACACAACACACACACACACACACACACACACACACACACACACATAACACATACACACCACACACACACACACACACACACACACACACACACACACACACACACACACACACACCTCACACACACACACACACACACGTGAAGCAGTATCGCTAAATAGTGCTCCCAGGATTTAGCGTTCTACTGGCTGTCCTAAGATATTATTAGCGGTCATCGTACGTGAGTGAATCAGTGAACATACCTACAAGAGAGTAATAGCTTTCAAGAGTGCGAATAATGTGATAAGATCAAGAATTTTACAATTTAAATTTGAATGAATTGTGAGTGAGGGAGGGTAGCAGTCAGTGATCAGGCTGCGGGCTGCAGTGTTGACACAAAATATCCAAACAGTTAATTGGGTTAACGGTGTGATCTGAAATATTAACAAATACATATGTTAGTCATATAAGGTCATAAAAGAGTGATTAAGTAAATACTGAAAGTAAGAAAAAATTAGTCAATCCCCAGCTGTTGGTGTTGTGAATGTAGCTAACATCATCAGACTTGTTATGACCATAATACTGTACTAAAGAAAAAGAGGGAATACCAAGTCTTAAAAGAAAAATAAAATAAAAACTTGAATGCATGATAAAGTTCCTGAAGGAGTTACAAAATTGAAGGAGTTGACAGCAGCCGACCAGCAGGAACCTCCATTGTTGTGCAGACGACATCACTTGCCTATTTGTGGTTAATTTTGGTTAGTGTCTAAAGTCTCCATGTCTCGCCCTGCTGGTTGTTGCTATACCATCACTCTCTCCCTATTTCAGTACCAGGAGATAGATAGTGGTAACCCTGATAATGTTTAGTAAATTATCTAAATATCTCCAGTGACCCCCCCCCCTGACAGCGACAAGCTAGTAAACAAGTACGCATATACAAACACACGTGTGCACCAGTAAACAAGTACGCACATACAAACACACGTGTGCACCAGTAAACAAGTACGCACATACAAACACACGTGTGCACCCGTAATTATTATTATAATAAACATTAGTATATATTAATAAGGAATTGAGTGAGAAAAAATAATCCTATAATCTTAAAAAAGTAAAGTAGCCTAGTGTGCGGAGATCTGGGCCGGGAGAGTACCGGTGAACCAAGAACAATAAAGATCTGGGCTGGGAGAGTACCGGTGAACCAAGAACAATAAAGATCTGGGCCGGGAGAGTACCGGTGAACCAAGAACAATAAAGATCTGGGCTGGGAGAGTACCGGTGAACCAAGAACAATAAAGATCGGGGCCCGGGGAGAGTACCGGTGAACCAACAACAATAAAGATCTGGGCCGGGAAGTCCCGGGTTTGAACCAACAACAATAAAGATCTGGGCCGGGAGAGTACGTGGAACCCAAAGAACAATAAAGATCGGGGCCGGGGAGAGTTTCCGGTGAACCAACAACAATAAAGATCTGGGCCGGGAGAGTACGGTGAACTAACAACAATAAAGATCTTGGGCCGGTGAGAGTACCGGTGAACCAAGAACAATAAAGATCTGGGCCGGGAGAGAACCGGTGAACCAACAACAATAAAGATCTGGGCCGGGAGAGTACAGGTGAACCAAGAACAATAAAGATCTGGGCCGGGAGAGTACCGGTGAACCAACAACAATAAAGATCTGGGCCGGGAGAGTACCGATGAACCAACAACAATAAAGATCTCGGCCGGGAGAGTACCGGTGAACCAACAACAATAAAGATCTGGGCCGGGAGAGTACCGGTGAACCAACAACAATAAAGATCTGGGCCGGGAGAGTAACAGTGAACCAACAACAATAAAGATCTGGGCCGGGAGAGTACCGGTGAACCAACAACAATAAAGATCTGGGCCGGGAGAGTACCGGTGAACCAACAACAATAAAGATCTGGGCCGGGAGAGTACCGGTGAACCAACAACAATAAAGATCTGGGCCGGGAGAGTACCGGTGAACCAACAATAAAGATCTGGGCCGGGAGAGTACCGGTGAACCAACAACAATAAAGATCTGGGCCGGGAGAGTACCGGTGAACCAACAACAATAAAGATCTGGGCCGGAGAGTACCGGTGAACCAACAACAATAAAGATCGGGGCCCGGGAGAGTACCGGTGAACCAACAACAATAAAGATCTGGGCCGGGAGAGTACCGGTGAACCAACAACAATAAAGATCTGGGCCGGGAGAGTACCGGTGAACTAACAACAATAAAGATCTGGGCCGGGAGAGTACCGGTGAACCAACAACAATAAAGATCTGGGCCGGGAGAGTACCGGTGAACAACAAACAATAAAAGATCTGGGCCGGGGGGAGTACCGGTGAACCAAGAACAATAAAGATCTGGGCAGGGAGAGAAACCGGTGAACCAACAAAAAAAGATCGGGGCCCGGGAGAGTACCAGTGAAACAACAACAATAAAGACGGGGGCCGGGAGAGTACCAGTGAACCAACAACAATAAAGATCTGGGCCGGGAGAGCCCGGGTGAACCCAACAACAATAAAGATCTGGGCCGGGAGAGTACCAGTGAACCAACAACAATAAAGATCTGGGCCGGGAGAGTACCGGTGAACCAACAACAATAAAGATCTGGGCCGGGAGAGTACCGGTGAACCAACAACAATAAAGATCTGGGCCGGGAGAGTACCGGTGAAACAACAACAATAAAGATCTGGGCCGGGAGAGTACCGGTGAACCAACAACAATAAAAGTTTCTGGGCCGGGAGAGTACCAGTGAACCAACAACAATAAAGATCTGGGCCGGGAGAGTACCGGTGAACCAACAATAATAAAGATCTGGGCCGGGAGAGTACCAGTGAACCAACAACAATAAAGATCTGGGCCGGAGAGTACCGGTGAACCAACAACAATAAAGATCTGGGCCGGGAGAGTACCGGTGAACCAACAACAATAAAGATCTGGGCCGGGAGAGTACCGGTGAACCAACAACAATAAAAATCTGGGCCGGGAGAGTACCGGTGAACCAACAACAATAAAGATCTGGGCCGGGAGAGTACCGGTGAACCAACAACAATGAAGATCTGGGCCGGGAGAGTACCAGTGAACCAACAACAATAAAGATCTGGGCCGGGAGAGTACCGGTGAACCAACAACAATAAAGATCTGGGCCGGGAGAGTACCGGTGAACCAACAACAATAAAGATCTGGGCCGGGAGAGTACCGGTGAGCCAACAACAATAAAGATCGGGGCCGGGGAGAGTACCAGTGAACCAACAACAATAAAGATCTGGGCCGGGAGAGTACCGGTGAACCAACAACAATAAAGATCTGGGCCGGGAGAGTACCAGTGAACCAACAACAATATAGATCTGGGCCGGGAGAGTACCGGTGAACCAACAACAATAAAGATCTGGCCCGGGAGAGTACCGGTTAACCAACAACAATAAAGATCTGGGTCGGGAGAGTACCGGTGAACCAACAACAATAAAGATCTGGGCCGGGAGAGTACCGGTGAACCAACAACAATAAAGATCTGGGCCGGGAGAGTACCGGTGAACCAACAACAATAAAGATCTGGGCCGGGAGAGTACCGGTGAACCAAAAACAATAATGATCGGGGCCGGGGAGGGGTACCAGTGAACCAACAACAATAAAATCTGGGCCGGGAGAGTCCCCGGTGAACCAACAACAATAAAGTTCTGGGCCGGGAGAGAACCGGTGAACCAACAACAATAAAGTTTCTGGGCCGGGAGAGTACCAGTGAACCAACAACAAAAAAGATCTGGGCCGGGAGAGTACCGGTGAACCAACAACAATAAAGATCTGGGCCGGGAGAGTACCGGTTAACCAACAACAATAAAGATCTGGGTCGGGAGAGTACCGGTGAACCAACAACAATAAAGATCTGGCCCGGGAGAGTACCGGTTAACCAAAAAACAATAAAGATCTGGGTCGGGGGGAGTACCGGTTTGAACCAACACAATAAAGATCTGGGCCGGGAGGAGTACCGTGAACCAACAACAATAAAGATCTGGCCGGGAGAGTACCGGTGAGCCAACAACAAAAAGATCTGGGCCGGGAGAGTACCAGTGAACCAACAACAATAAAGATCTGGGCCGGGAGAGTCCCGGGTAAACCCAAACAACAATAAAGATCGGGGCCCGGGGAGAGTACCAGTGAACCAACAACAATAAAGATCGGGGCCCGGGAGAGTACCGGTGAACCAACAACAATAAAGATCGGGCCCCGGGGAGAGTACCGGTTTACCAACAAACAATAAAGATCTGGTCGGGAGAGTTCCCGGGTGAACCAAAAAACAATAAAGATCTGGGCCGGGAGAGTACCGGTGAACCAACAAACAATAAAGATCTGGCCGGGAGAGTACCGGTGAACCAACAACAATAAAATCTGGGCCGGGAGAGTACTGGGTGAACCAAACAACAATAAAGATCTGGGCCGGGAGAGGTACCGGTGAACCAACAACAATGAAGATCTGGGCCGGGAGAGTACCAGTAAAACCAACAACAAAAAAGATCTGGGCCGGGAGAGTACCGGTGAAACCAACAACAATAAAGATCTGGGCCGGAGAGTACCGGTGAACCAACAACAATAAAGATCTGGGCCGGAGAGTCCCGGGTTTGAGCCAACAACAAAAAAAGTTTGGGGCCGGGAGAGTACCAGTGAACCAACAACAATAAAGATCTGGGCCGGGAGAGTACCGGTTGAACCAACAACAATAAAGATCTGGGCGGGAGAGTACCAGTGAACCAACAACAATATAGATCTGGGCCGGGGAGAGTACCGGTGAACCAACAACAATAAAGATCTGGCCCGGGAGAGTACCGGTTAACCAACAACAATAAAGATCTGGGTCGGGAGAGTACCGGTGAACCAACAACAATAAAGATCTGGGCCGGGAGAGATACCGGTGAACCAACAACAATAAAGATCGGGGCCCGGGGGAGAGTCCCGGGTTGAACCAACAACAATAAAGATCTGGGCCGGAGAGTACCGGTAACCAACAACAATAAAGATCTGGGCCGGGAGAGTACCGGTGAACCAACAACAATAAAGATCTGGGCCGGGAGAGTACCGGTGAACCAACAACAATAAAGATCTGGGCCGGGAGAGTACCGGTGAACCAACAACAATAAAGATCTGGGCCGGGAGAGTACCGGTGAACCAACAACAATAAAGATCTGGGCCGGGAGAGTACCGGTACACAATTAATATTATATAGCATATATTAGTGTATATTAATAAGGAATTGATTGTGAAAAAAAAAATAATAATCTTCAAAAGAGTAGCGTAGCCTAGTGTGCGTAGCCTAGTGTGTGTAGCCTAGTGTGTGTAGCCTAGTGTGTGTAGCCTAGTGTGTGTAGCCTAGTGTGTGTAGCCTAGTGTGTGTAGCCTAGTGTGTGTAGCCTAGTGTGTGTAGCCTAGTGTGTGTAGCCTAGTGTGTGTAGCCTAGTGTGCGTAGCCTAGTGTGCGTAGCCTAGTGTGCGTAGCCTAGTGTGCGCACGCACACCCATACCCCCACACACACCCACACACACCCACACACACCCACACACACCCACACACACCCACAAACACCCACACAAAACCCATAACACCACACACACACCCACACACACCCATACACCCACACACACCCAACACACACCCACACCCCACCCACCACACCCACACACACCCCACACCCACACACACCCACCACCCACACACACCCACACACACCCACACACACCCACACACACCCACACACACACACACACACACACCCCACACACACACACACACACACACACACACCACACACACACAAACACACACACAACACACATCACTCACACACACACATCACACACACACAAAACACACACACACACCACACACACACACACACACACACACACAACACACACACCACACATAACCACACACACACGCAACACACACACACACACACACACACACATTGCCAGACTCACACATACACTCCCCCCCCCACACCGACATTCACTCCTTCACCTGATCCCTCCCCTCCCTCTTTCACCCCCCCCTCCCCACCTCTCCCTCCTTCACCCTCTCCCCCCACTCACCACTTGCTTCACTCTCCTTCCCACTCCCCCTCCACACTACTCCCCACATAGCCACAGTTCCTCCTCTACCTCCCCCCTCCCCCCACACTCGACATACACAATACTAACCTAACATACAGAATTACATAGGTTTCCCACTCTGAGGCAATCAGGATAAAACAAAAATGGGTTGCCAGAGAGCAACAAGAAAAACCAAGGGGAAAGGGGGAGGGAAACTGCAAAGGAAGATTGGGCAGCAGAGCTCACAAAAAGGGAACATGAATGGGAAAAGAAACTAGAAGAACTTAGCATGAGAATGGAAAGAGAGGATAGACATGGAAAGCAGGAATGGGAAAGGGGCAAGTCAAAGCAGCAGAGGCCAGGATACAGAGTTTAGAAGAGAACTGAAAAATCTGAAACAGCCTAAAGAACTAAAGAACATTTTGGGGTTGACAACAGAGACTGCTACCTCAGTCACAAATAAGGGACTGTAGGGGAAAAAAGGAGCAAAACTGCAAGTAAAGCTCAATCAGTGGAGACTGTAGTAAATGAAAGAGCTAAGCTATATTTTGGAGGCCCTAACAGACCACAGCAGAGCCCGGGAAAGCCGAGAAGGGGGAAAAAGACAGGCCACTGAGCCTAAGTACATTAGCTAGTGAAACTCAAGAAAGGAAAGCTGCAATGGAAGGAAATCAAATTGAATGAGGGGATACACAGGGATATGCAGTGGGAGCATGAAAGGGTGAGGTCAGTCTTTGTGTATGGGCTCCAGGAAGTTGAAGGGAAACATATGAAGCAAGAAAACAAGGGGAAAAAAACAATTGAAAGCATCATGAAAGCAATAGGAGAAGACGACATGACCCAGCTGGAAAATTTTCGGAGAATAGGGGGGTTTGTAAAAAAAGAACCCAGCCAGTGAAAGTGACCTTCAAGGCAGAATCGACTCGGAACAGGATCCTGCAGGAGAAAGCACGATTAAGGGACATGCCAACATACAGGAAGGTTCTCTCGACCGCGACGAACACAAGCAGAAAGGCAGAAACAGAGAGAGATGGTACAAAGGCGAAACGAAAGAGAGGGGATGGAGAAGACAGACAGGAGATCCCAGACCCAGGAAGATCAAATACAGCTTCCCTCACAACTTCCTATAGAAGCCTCTCAACCAGATCAACTCCAGTGCAACCAAACATTCTAAACCAAAACACCCATGCCACATCCAATGCCCCCACCCACTGCATTACAAACTCCACCCCCACAGCAACCACCCATAGTTCCTTATCAGGTCTCCCATTTCCCCAACCCCAATACACCTCCCAGACCACAATCTTAGAAAAGAAGTTGAAGGTGTGGTATACAAATGCAGATGGAATAACAAATAAGTATGAGGAGTGGCACGAAATAATCAAGGAGACATCCCCAGACATAATAGCACTCACAGAAAAAAAACTCACCAGAATGATAACAGATTCAATCTTTCCATCCGGATATCAAATCCTCAGGAAAGACAGAGGAAGGAGAAAGGGGGAGGAGGAGTTGCACTGTTCATTAAAAACCAGTGGGGGTTTGAGAAAATGGAAGGAATGATGGCACGGGCGAAAGGGACTATTAGTAGGAACAATCCAGTCTGAGGGGCATAAGGGGGATAATTTTCAGTAATGTACAACCCACCACAGAATTGCAGGAGGCCATAGAAGAATAGATGAGAGCAACAGAGCAAAGGTCGGGCACACTAGCCGAGATGGCCAGGAAGCAACCCCATGGGGGGAGCAAAGTTACTAGTTATGGGTTTATTTCAATCACAAGGAGATTGACTGGGAAAAACCTGGAGCCCCCTGGGGGCCCGAAACATGGAGAGCCAAGATGATGGATGTGGTACTGGAAAAAACCCCATGCATCAACATGTTAGAGACACTACTAGAGAGAGAGGAGAGGATGACCAGCAAGACCCGGGCCTTGTATTCACCTTGAGTAGTTCTGACCGAGGATATCATTTTATGAAAGGCCCCTGGGAGCTAGTGATCATGTGGTTCTGTGCTTCGACTACATAGTTGAGCTCCAAGTGGAGAGAGCAGCAGGAATAGGGTGGGAAAAACCAAACTACAAAAGGGGGAACTACTCAGGCTTGAGGAACTTCTTTCAAGACATTCAGTGGGAGAGGGAACGAAAGGAAAACCAGTACAAGAAATGATGGACTATGTGGCAACAAAATGAAGGATGCAGAGGAGAGGTTTGTTCCCAAGGGAAACAGAAATAATGGGAAGACAGAATGAGTCCTTGGTTCACCCAAAGGTGTAGGAAGGCAAAAACTAGGTGTACTAGAGATGGAAAAGGTACAGGAAGACAGAGAACTCAGGAAAATAAAGAGATAGCCGAAGAGCCAGAAACGAATATGCACAGAAGAGGGAGGCTCAGCGGCAATACGAAAATTTACATAGCATCGAAAGTCAAGACTGACCCGAAGCTGTTGTACAGCCACATCAGGAAAGGGAAAAAAACAGTCAAGGACCAGGTTTAAACAGACTGAGGAAGGGTGATGGGGAATTCACAAGAAAAAGACCTGGAGGTATGTCAGGAGCTCAACACAAGATTTAAAGAAGTATTTACAGTGGAAACCAGTAAAGGGCTCCAGGAAATCAGAGCAGGGGGGTGCACCAGCAAGTGCGGAGGGGAAGAAACTGCTATGCGAACTTGACACCTCAAAGGCGGTGGGACCAGACAACATCTCTCCATGGGTCCTTAAAGAGGAGCAGAGATATTGTGTGAGCCATTAACAAAGATCTTCAACACATCATTTGGGAAAATCGGCAACTCCCTGAAAGGATGGAAAATGGCAAATGTAGTCCCCAAATTTTTAAAAGGAGGAGGGAACATGAGGCACTAAACTACAGACCTGTATCACTAACGTGTATAGTATGCAAGGTCATGGAGATCATCAGGAGGAGAGTGGTGGAGCACCTGGAAAGAAACAAGTGTATAATTGACAACCAGCATGGTTTCAGGGAGGGAAAATCCTGTGTCACAAACCTATTAGAGTTTTATGACAAGGTGACAGAAGTAAGACAAGAGAGCGAGGGGTGGATCGACTGCATTTTTTTGGACTGCAAGAAGGCCTTCGACACAGTTCCTCACAAGAGGTTACTGAAAAAGCTAGAGGATCAGGCACACATAACATAAGAACATAAGAACATAAGAACATAAGAAAGGAGGAACACTGCAGCAGCCCTGTTGGCCCATACTAGGCAGGACCTTTACAATTCATCCCACTAACAAACATTTGACCAACCCAATTTTCAATGCAACCCAAGAAATAAGCTCTGATGTGCAAGTCCCACTCAAATCCAACCCCTCCCACTCATGTACTTATCCAACCTAAATTTGAAACTAACCAAAGTCCTAGCCTCAAAAACCCCAACTAGGTAGACTGTTCCACTCATCAACTACCCTATTTCCAAACCAAAATACTTTCCTATGTCCTTTCTAAATCTAAACTTATCAAATTTTTAAATCAATTACTGTGGGTTCTCTCTTGAAGAGATATCCTCAAGACCTTGTTAATATCCCCTTTATTAATACCTATCTTCCACTTATACACTTCGATCAAGTCTCCCCTAAATTTTTCGTCTAACAAGTGAATGTAACTTAAGAGTCTTCAATCTTTTTTTCATAAGGAAGATTTCTAATGCTATGTATTAATTTAGTCATCCTACGTTTAATTTTTTTCTAACAAATTTTTATGTCATTCTGTAATAGGGAAAGACCAGAACCGAGCTGCATAACTGGGTGAGGCCTTACTAATGATGTATAAAGCTGCAGTATGACCCTGGACTTCTGTTTGCTTACACTCTTGATATAAAACCCAGTAATCTATTTGCCTTATTATGTACGTTTAGGCATTTCTGTCTTGGGTTTTAAAGGGTTTCTGCTTACCATAACCCCCAAGTCCTTTCGCAACTGTATGGCTAAGTTCTACATTATTTAACTTATAAGTGCTAGGGTTAAAGGACCTCCCGAGCTTCTGAACCTTGCATTTATCTACATTGAACTGCATCTGCCACTTTTCTGACCAAGAGTAGAGTTTGTCTAAATCCTCCTGAAGTTCCTAACATCTACGTTTGAATCAATTATCCTACCTATCTTCGTGTCATCGGCGAATTTGCCATATCCTAGTAATTCCTTCATCAAGATCATTGATAAATATTAATAAAACAACAACGGGCCCAAGACTGATCCCTGTGGAACGCCACTTGTTACTGATCCCCACTGGGATTTAACCCCATTTATGGACACCTCTGCTTCCTGTCTGTGAGCCATGATTCGATCCACGAGAGCACCCTTCCCCCAATGCATGAGCTGCAAACTTTCTTCAACAGTCCTTGGTACGGAACTCTTCAAATGCCTTACTAAAATCTAAGTAAATAATATCAAATTCTTTATCGTGGTCAACACCCTCAAAAGTTTTACTGAAGAAAGTTAATAAATTAGTTAGATGAGACCGGCCTCTTCTGAATCCGTGCTGAGTATCATTAATCAAGCTATGCTTATCGAGATGGCTTCTTATAATTATTTTTTTTTTATCACACTGGCCGATTCCCACCAAGGCAGGGTGGCCCGAAAAAGAAAAACTTTCACCATCATTCACTCCATCACTGTCTTGCCAGAAGGGGTGCTTTACACTACAGTTTTTAAACTGCACCATTAACACCCCTCCTTCAGAGTGCAGGCACTGTACTTCCCATCTCCAGGACTCAAGTCCGGTATGCCGGTTTCCCTGAACCCCTTTCATAAATGTTACTTTGCTCACACTCCAACAGCACGTCAAGTTTTAAAAAACCATTCGTCTCCATTCACTCCTATCAAACACGCCACGCACGCCTGCTGGAAGTCCAAGCCCCTCGCACACAAAACCTCCTTTACCCCCTCCCTCCAACCTTTCCTAGGCCGACCCCTACCCCCCTTCCTTCCACTACAGACTGATACACCTCTTGAAGTCATTCTGTTTCGCTCCATTCTCTCTACATGTCCGAACCACCTAACAACCCTTCCTCAGCCCTCTGGGCAACAGTTTTGGTAAATCCCGCACCTCCTCCTAACTTCCAAACTACGATTCTCTGCATTTATATTCCAAACACCACACATTGCCCTCAGACATGACATCTCCACTGCCTCCAGCCTTCTCCTCGCTGCAACATTTATCACCCATGCTTCACACCCATATAAGAGTGTTGGTAAAACTATACTCTCATACATTCCCCTCTTTGCCTCCAAGGACAAAGTTCTTTGTCTCCACAGACTCCTAAGTGCACCACTCACCCTTTTCCCCTCATCAATTCTATGATTCACCTCATCCTTCATAGACCCATCCGCTGACACGTCCACTCCCAAATATCTGAATACATTCACCTCCTCCATACTCTCTCTCTCTTATAATCTCAGCTATAATTGACTCTAGTAATTTGCCTACAATTGAGGTCAGGCTTATTGGGCGGTAATTTGACGGTAACGACTTGTCTCCTGTTTTAAAACTAGGAATTACATTAGCCATCTTCCACATATCAGACACTACATCTGTTTGAAGAGATAAATTAAAAATATTAGTTAATTGTTCACAGACTTCCATTTTGCATTCCTTTAGAACCCTTGAAAAAACCTCATCAGGACCCGGTGACTTATTTTGCTTCAGTCGGTCTATCTGCTTCACAACCATTTCACTAGTGACTGTGATGTTACATAATTTATCTTCTTCTGGCCCACTATAAAAATTAATTACCGGAATATTTATAGTGTCTTCCTGTGTAAAAACAGAGAGAAAATAATTATTTAAAATCGAGCACATTTCATTCTCTTTGTCAGTAAAATACCCATAGTTATTTTTAAGGGGACCTATCTTATCTCTGACGTTTGTTCTACATACCTGGAAAAAACTTTTTTGCTTAGTTTTAGAATCCCTAGCAACTTTAATTTCATAGTCCCTTTTAGCTTTTCTTATCCCCTTTTTAATGTCCCTCTTAATGTCAATATACTGATTCATAAGATGACCCTCGGCTCTTTTGATACGCCTATAAATTCCTTTCTTATGCCCTAGTAGATATTTCAGCCTATTATTCATCCATTTTGGGTCATTTCTATTTGATCTAATTTCTTTATAAGGGATAAACGTTCTTTGAGCAGCATGTATTGTGTTTAGAAAACTGTCATATTGATAGCTCTCTTCGTTACCCCAGTCAACAGATAAGTGTTCTCTAAGTCCATCGTAATCTGCTAAGCGAAAATCTGGGACTGTTACTGAGTTATCCCTACTATCATACTTCCATTCAATGCTAAATGTAATTGATTTGTGGTCGCTAGCACCCAGTTCCTCTGAAACTTCTAAATTATTAACAAGGGATTCATTGTTTGCCAGACTAAGTCAAGCAGGTTATAACCCTTGTAGGTTCTGTCACAAACTGCTTCATAAAACAATCCTGAACTACTTCTAAGAAGTCGTATGATTCTAAATTCCCATCAAGAATTTCCAATCAATATGACTAAAGTTAAAGTCTCCTAGAATTACTACATTATCGTGCCTTGTGGCCCTAACAATTTCCTCCCATAGTAGTCTCCCCTGGTCCCTATCTAAATTTGGGGGACGGTATATCACGCCTAAAATTAATTTTTCATGCCCCTCTGAAAATTCTATCCAAACAGACTCTGTATGTGTTACTTCAGACTTAATACCCTTTTTTTATGCAACAGTTCAAGCGATCTCGAACATACAATGCCACCCCACCCACCTTTCCGACACTTCAATCTACTTGGAACAATTTAAAATCCCGAATGTGACATTCTGCAGGCATGTCCCGACTTTTTGAATTAAACCACGTCTCAGTAATGGCAAATACATCTATGTTACCTGCACTAGCAACTAGTCTCAACTCGTCCATCTTATTCCTAGCACTGCGAATATTTGTGTAATAAATATTTAAAGACCCTCCTCTCTCTTTACCCTTCCTGCTCCTTTCTGTTATTCCACTAAACCTATTACTGTCCTTGTCAATTAGTGCCACTGGCTTTCCAATATCCACCTCATTTTGCTTATTACTAGTTCTCCTAGTACTCATATTACTACCCTGCGACTTCACAGTTTTCCCGCAAAAACCCATACCACTAACTATTCCTAGTTTAAAGACCTAACAGCTCCCTCCACTGCGTTGGCCAGTGCTCCCACCCCCACACCTAGATAAGTGAACTCCATCCCTGGCATACATGTCATTTCTGCCATAGAGGAGGTCCCAGTTGTCAATGAATGTTACCGCATTTTCCTTACAGTATTTGTCCAGCCAGCAATTGACACCAATTGCCCTGGACAACCATTTTTTTTTGCAACTCCTCTCCTTGGCAAAATGCCACATATGACAGGTTTCCCACCCTTCCTCCTAATTATCTCAATTGCTGACCTATACCTGCTAATCAGGTCCTCACTCCTACGTCTGCCAACATCGTTGCCTCCAGCACTGAGACAGATAATAGGATTGCTCCCATTACCTCTCATGATGTCATCCAGACGGCTAACAATATCCTTCATCCAAGCCCCAGGAAAACACACTCTCTGCCTCCTACTCCTGTCCTTCAAGCAGAATGCCCTATCCATGTACCTAATCTGGCTATCCCCAACAACAACAATGTTTTTACCTTGGCGTCGTCCGTCGTGATGCTCCGAGTAGTCGACTCACATTCGCCAGGTAGCATTACACCACTTGTAGAATTCGTCAAGACGTTCTCGATGGGCTTCGTTGGGGTTTCTAGGGATGTCTCACTCACGTCTGCCAATGCTCCTTTGGTGCTCGTTGTGGCATTCCCAGTAGAACACTCACATTCGTCAGGTAGCACCGAGAATGGGTTGGAAGTTTCCACGGTAGTCTTCTGGTTTCTCGTTGTTTCTGCCTCTCCACCCGTTTTCTTGATCTTCAGCTTGGTTCCATGTTGCCCGGCCACTGACCAAGCTCCCCTCTTAACCTGGGGACTCACAACAGGAGGATTACTACGAATCCTCTTGTTCTCCTCCGTTAATCGCCGTATCTCCATCTTAGCAACTCTGAGCTCTTCTCTCAGCTGCTGGTAAAGTTGCTCAAGAGAGGGCATTCTGGTTCAGATTTACAGAGAGCACACAAACAGGTTTCACAGAGCTAAGTACACGTCCATTGCAGGAAAGGCACTGCAATGGATAAGAGAATACCTTACAGGGAGGCAACAACGAGTCATGGTACGTGATGAGGTGTCAAAGTGGGCGCCTGTGACAAGCGGGGTTCCACAGGGGTCAGTCCTAGGACCTGTGCTGTTCTTGGTATATGTGAATGACATAACGGAAGGGATAGACTCAGAAGTGTCCTTGTTTGCGGACGATGTGAAGTTAATGAGAAGAATCAAATCGGATGATGATCAGGCAGGACTACAAAGAGACCTGGACAGGCTACAAGCCTGGTCCAGCAACTGGCTCCTTGAATTTAACCCCGCCAAATGCAAAGTCATGAAGATTGGGGAAGGGCAAAGAAGACCGCAGACACAATATAGTTTAGATTGCCAAAGTCTGCAAACCTCACTCAAGGAAAAAGATCTGGGGGTGAGTATAACACCGAGCATATCTCCTGAGGCGCACATCAATCAGATAACTGCTGCAGCATACGGGCGCCTGGCAAACCTACGGATAGCGTTCCGTTACCTCAGTAAGGAGTCGTTCAAGACTGTATACCATTTACGTCAGGCCCATACTGGAGTATGCAGCACCAGTTTTGGAATCCACACCTAGTCAAGCACGTCAAGAAATTAGAGAAAGTGCAAAGGTTTGCAACAGACTAGTCCAGAGCTACGGGAATTGTTCTACGAAGAAAGGTTGAGGGAAATCGGCCTGACGACACTGGAGGCCAGGAGGGTCAGGGGAGACATGATAACGACATATAAAATACTGCGCGGAATAGACGAGGTGGACAATGACGGGATGTTCCAAAAGTGGGACACAGACACAAGAGGTCACAATTGGAAGCTGAAGACTCAGATGAATCAAAGGGATGTTAGGAAGTATTTCTTCAGTCATAGAGTAGTCAAGCCGTGGGAAAAGCCTAGAAAGTGAAGTAGTGGAGGCAGGAACCATACATAGTTTTAAGGCGAGGTATGATAAAGCTCATGGAGCAGGGAGAGAGAGGACCTAGTAGCAATCAGTGAAGAGGCGGGGCCAGGAGCTATGACTCGACCCCTGCAACCACAAATAGGTGAGTACAAATAGGTGAGTACACAAAACACACACATGCACACACACACACACACACACACACACACACACACACACACACACACACACACACACACACACACACACACACAACACACACACACACACACACACAGTATGTCCTACGAGGAAAGGGTTTAAAGGAAATCAACCTGAAGACACTGGAGGACAGGAGATATAGGGGGGACATGATAACGACATACAAAATACTGAGAGGAATTGACAAGGTGGACAAAGACAGGATGTTCCAGAGATTGGACACAGTAACAAGGAGACACAGTTGGAAGTTGAAGACACAGATGAATCACAGGGATGTTAGGAAGTATTTCTTCAGTCACAGAGTAGTCAGTAAGTGGAATAGTTTGGGAAGCGATGTAGTGGAGGCAGGATCCATACATAGCTTTAAGCAGATGTATGATAAAGCTCACGGCTCAGGGAGAGTGACCTAGTAGCGATCAGTGAAGAGGCGGGGCCAGGAGCTCGGACTCGACCCCCGCAACCTCAACTAGGTGAGAACACACACACACACACACAGGAGCTCGGAGGTCGGACTCGACCCCCGCAACCTCAACTAGGTAAGTACAGACTCACACGCTCACATATACAGGATTTCACACCTTCCTGTGAAGTAACCCTCTAACCCTTTCCCCCCCATCTCTCTCCCTCTCCTCTCCTCTCTCTCTCTCTCTCTCTCTCTCTCTCTCTCCTCTCTCTCTTCATCTCTCTCTCTCTCTTCTCTTCTCTTCTCCCTTTCTCTCATCCTCTCTCTCTTCCTCTCTCTCTTCCTCTCTCTCTTCCTCTCTCTCTCTCTTCCTCTCTCTCTTCCTCTCTCTCTCTTCTTCCTCTCTCTCTCCCTTTCCCTCTCTCTCTTCCTCTCTTACTCTCTCTCTTCCTCTTCTTTTCTCTCTCTCTCTCTCTCCTCTCTTCCCTTGTCACTCTCCACCTCTCTCTTACCTTTTCCCTCTCACTCACTTTCTCCCCTTTTTCCCTTCTTTTCCCCTCCTTCTACCCTCCCCTTCTCTCTCTTTCCCCCTCTCTCCCCCTTTTTCTTTTTCTCTTTCTCTCTCTCTTTCACTAAAAAAAAAAAAATAAATGATTGGGACTCGCAGGAATCAGGGATCAGATGACAATGGTACTGGTAGGGAGGAATGGATGGAGGAACAGTGGAAAAGGATAGAGCAAGAATGGGAGAGAAAATTAGGAGAGCATTCTGAAAAAATGGAGAAAGAGCTCACTGTGAAATGGGAAAAGAGGTTAGAGAAGGAGACGAAGAATTGGGAGGCACAAGTCGAAACTGCAGTAGCCAGGGTAAAGGTCCTTGAATTTGAGGTAAACAGGCTGAAGCAAGTCTCAGGGGTAGTGACCAGAGAAGACACACCATACGAAGCTGATAGGCTGAACAGGAAGGAAGGAGATATGAATTATGCTAAGGTCATATCAGCCTGCAAAGAAGGGCCAGGGAGTGGAAGGGAAGAGCAGACGGGTGCAGATGGAGAGGGAGATAGGTCGAATGCTGAGGCACAACCATGCTACCAAGAGCCACTGGAAAAATCAAGGGAGAAAATGACCACATACAGACAGGAACCAGAGTCACAGAGGGAGAGGCAATGGGAGGAGCAAAGGGCAAAATCAGTGATTATCCATGGGCTTCGGGAGAGAGAGGAAAGGACACACACTGAAAGACGGCAGGAAGAAAGAAAGGAGATTGAGAAAATCATCACGGAAATAGGGGGAGAAGACATGGATGAGATTGTAAATTTTCAGAGAATAGGGGGGTACTTGAAGGGGAGAAACACTGAACGACCGATCAAGCTGATTCTCAGGACAAAAACATGCAGAACAGGATCCTCCAAGAGAAACCACGTTGAAAAGCTCGGAAGAGTACAAGGTGTTCCTAGACAGAGACAGAACACAAACGGAGAGACAGCAGCTGAGGGAGAGGACAAAAAAGCGAAAGGAGCTAGGAAAGGAGACAAGGATGGAACCAGCAGAGGTCAGTCAGAGCAGAACAGAGCAGCAAGGGCAAGCACACACACAACTATCCTCAGAACCCCAGAACCTATCACACCATCCCAACACACAATACAATCCATACCCACAGCTTCCACCCAACCCCCAACCATAGAATCCCACAGTATGCTACCAGGTCTCCCACCCCCACAGGCCCCCCAAATCACAGTGTTGGAAAGGAAACTGAAGGTATGGTACACAAATGCTGATGGAATAACAAACGAGTGGGAAGAGTGGCACGAAAGAGTCAAAGAGGCATCACCAGACATCATAGCGATCACAGAAACCAAGCTTACAGGTATGATAACAGATGCCATCTTTCCAGCGGGATACCAGATCCTGAGAAAAGACAGAAGGAACAGGGAGGGTGGAGGAGTGGCATTGCTGATCAAACACCGATGGAATTTTGATGAGCTGGAGAGAGGAGACAGCGGAGAAGAAAGTCATTACATAGCAGGAACGCTTCACTCTGGAGGTCCCAAGGTGATAATTGCAGTGATGTATAACTCACCACAGAACAGCAGGAGGCCAAGGCAAGAGTATGATGAAAGCAATAGAGCGATGGTTGACACATTGGCTACAGTGGCCAGAAGAGCTCATGCATGCAGGGCAAAGCTCCTGATCATGGGCGACTTTAACCACAAGGAGATCGAATGGGAGAACTTGGAGCCACATTGGGGCCAAGATACATGGAGGGCTAAGATGATGGAGGTGGTACTGGAAAACTTCATGTACCAACACGTAAGGGGCACTACAAGAGAGAGAGGAGAGGATGAACCAGCAAGACTGGACTTAGAGTAGTGCAGATATTGAGGACATCACATATGAAAGACCCCTTGGGGCCTACGATCATGTGGTTTTGAGCTTCGAATACACAGTAGAGCTACAAGTGGAGGGGGCAGCAGGAGGGCCAGGACAAATGAAACCAAACTACAGGAAAGGGGACTACACAGGAATGAGGAACTTCCTGAATGAGGTTCAGAGGGACAGAGAACTGGCAGGGAAGCCAGTTAATGAGATGATGGAATATGTAGCAACAATGTGCAAGGAGGCTGAGGAGAGGTTTGTACCCAAGGGTAACAGGAATATTGAAAAAGCCAGGATGAGCCCATGGTTCACCCAAAGATGCAAGGAGGCAAAAACCAAGTGTGCTAGGAATGGAAGAAATATAGAAGGCAAAGGACCCAGGAGAATAAGGAGAGCAGTCGTAGAGCCAGAAACGAATATGCACAGATAAGAAGGGAGGCCCAACGTCAATATGAAAACGACATAGCAGCAAAAGCCAAATCTGACCCGAAGCTGTTATACAGCCACATCAGGAAGAAAACAACCGTCAAGGACCAGGTAATCAGGCTAAAGAAGGAAGGAGGAGAGACAACAAGAAATGACCGTGAAGTATGTGAGGAACTCAACAAGAGATTCAAAGAAGTGTTCACAGAGGAGACAGAAGGGGCTCCAGAAAGACGGAGAGGTGGGGTACACCACCATGTGCTGGACACAGTACACACAACCAAGGAAGAAGTGAAGAGGCTTCTGAGTGAGCTAGATACCTCAAAGGCAATGGGGCCAGATAACATCTCTCCACGGGTCGTGAGAGAGGGAGCAGAGGCGCTATGTGTACCTCTAACAACAATATTCAATACATCTATCGAAACAGGGAGATTGCCTGAGGCATGGAAGACAGCAAGTGTAGTCCCAATCTTTAAAAAAGGAGACAGACATGAAGCACTAAACTACAGACCAGTGTCACTGACATGTATAGTATGCAAAATCATGGAAAAGATTGTCAGGAGAAGAATGGTGGAACATCTAGAAAGGAATGATCTCATCACCAGCAGCCAACATGGTTTCAGAGACGGGAAATCCTGTGTCACAAACCTACTGGAGTTCTATGACATGGTGACAGCAGTAAGACAAACGAGAGAGGGGTGGGTAGATTGCATTTTCTTGGACTGCAAGAAGGCGTTTGACACAGTACCACACAAGAGATTAGTGCAAAAACTGGAGGACCAAGCAGGGATAACAGGGAAGGCACTGCAATGGATCAGGGAATACTTGTCAGGAAGACAGCGGCGAGTAATGGTACGTGGCGAGATGTCAGAGTGGGCACCTGTGACCAGTGGGGTCCCACAGGGGTCAGTCTAGACCAGTGCTGTTTCTGGTATTTGTGAACGACATGACGGAAGGAATAAACTCCGAGGTGTCCCTGTTTGCAGATGACGTGAAGTTGATGAGAAGAGTTCATTCGATCGAAGACCAGGCGGAAATACAAAGGGATCTGGACTGGCTGCAGACCTGGTCCAGCAACTGGCTCCTGGAGTTCAATCCCACCAAGTGCAAAGTCATGAGGATTGGGGAAGGGCAAAGAAGACCGCAGACGGAGTACAGTCTAGGGGGCCAGAAACTACAAACATCACTCAAGGAAAAAGATCTTGGGGTGAGTATAACACCAGGCACATCTCCTGAAGCGCACATCAACCAAATAACTGCTGCAGCATATGGGCTCCTGGCAAACCTCAGAACAACATTCCGACGTCTTAATAAGGAATCATTCAGGACCCTGTACACCGTGTACGTTAGGCCCATATTGGAGTATGCGGCACCAGTTGGGAACCCACACCTAGCCAAGCATGTAAAGAAACTAGAGAAAGTGCAAAGGTTTGCAACAAGACTAGTCCCAGAGTTAAGAGGTATGTCCTATGAGGAGAGGTTAAGGGAAATCAACCTGACGACACTGGAGGACAGGAGAGATAGGGGAGACATGATAACGACTTACAAAATACTGAGAGGAATTGACAAGGTGGACAAAGACAGGATGTTCCAGAGACTGGACACAGCAACACGGGGACACAGTTGGAAGCTAAAGACACAGATGAATCAAAGGGATGTTAGGAAGTATTTCTTCAGCCACAGAGTAGTCAGGAAGTGGATAGTTTGGGAAGAGATGTAGTGGAGGCAGGATCCATACATAGCTTTAAGCAGAGGTACGATAAAGCTCACGGTTCAGGGAGAGTGACCTAGTAGCGACCAGTGAAGAGGCGGGGCCAGGAGCTTGGACTCGACCCCTGCAACCTCAACTAGGTGAGTACACACACACACACACACACACACACACACACACACACACACACACACACACACACACACACACACACACACACACACACACACACACACACACACACACACACACACACACACAAAAAAAAAAAAAAAAAAAAAAAAAAACTGCAAAACTGCAAAAACTGGAGGACCAAGCAGTGATAACAGGGAAGGCACAACAATGGATCAGGAAATACCTGTCAGGAAGACAGCAGCGAGTCATGGTACGTGGCAAGGTGTCAGAGTGGGCACCTGTGACGAGTGGGATTCCACAGGGGTGAGTCCCGGGACCAGTGTTGTTTCTGGTATTTGTAAACGACATGACGGAAGGAATAGACTCCGAAGTGTCCCTGTTTGCATATAATGTGAAGTTGATGAGAAGAATTCAATCGGACGAGGACCAGGCAGAACTACAAAGGAATCTGGGCAGGCTGTAGGTCAGGTCCAGCAATTGGCTCTTGGAGTTCAACCCCACCAAGTGCAGAGTCATGAAAATTAGGGAAGGGCAAAAACGACTGCAGACGGATTACAGTCTTGGGCGCTACAGACTACAAACCTCACTCAAGGGAAAAGATCTAGGGGTGAGTATAACACCAGACACATCTCCTGAGATGCACATCAACCAAATAACTGCTGCAGCATATTGGCGCCTAGCAAACCTAAGAACAGCATTCCGACATCGTTCAGGACCCTTTTTTTAACT
>NC_069417.1:46147309-46241122 GCF_026875155.1 Cherax quadricarinatus
TCAAGTAACCCCTTTTGACCTCCCTTAAAAAGAAACAAAATGACCCCCTTAAAAGTAAACACCATCACCCTCCCTTAAAAGAAAACACCCCTTTCACCAACCTTAAAGTAACACACCATGACCCTATTAAAATTAACCCCCAGCACCCTCCTTACAAGTAACAACCATACCCCAAATTACAAGGACACACCAGACCTACTTAAAGAAAACCCCCAGCCCCCACCTTACGTAAACACCATGCCCTACCTTACAAGTAAACAATCCCCCTCCCTTAAAGTAACAACCATGACCTACCTTACAAGTAACACCATGCACCCTCCCTTACAAGTAACACACAAACCCAAATAAAATGTCACACCTGCACCTACCTTACAAGAAACACCATGCACCCTACCTTACAAGTAACACACCATGCACCTACCTTACAAGTAACCACATGCACCCTACCTTACAAGTAAAAAACACCAGCACCCTACCTACAAGTAACACACCATGACCTACCTTACAAGTAACACCACAACACCCCTCCCTTACAAGTGACACACCATGCACCCTACCTTACAAGTAACACACCTGCACCCTACCTTACAAGTAACACACCATGCACCCTACCTTACAAGTAACACACCATGCACCCTACCTTACAAGTAACACACCATACACCCTACCTTACAAGTAACACACCATGCACCCTACCTTACAAGTAACACACCATGCACCCTACCTTACAAGTAACACACCATGCACCCTCCTTACAAAAACCCACACCATGCACCTAACCTTAACAAGTAACACACCAGGGCACCCTACCTTACAAGAAAACACACCATACACCTACTTACAAGTAACACACCATGACCCTCCCCTTACAAGTAACACACCATACACCCTACCTTACAAGTAACACACCATGCACGCTACCTTACAAGTAACACACCATGCACCCTACCTTACAAGTAACACACCATGCACCCTACCTTACAAGTAACACACCATGCACGCTACCTTACAAGTAACACACCATGCACGCTACCTTACAAGTAACACACCATGCACGCTTCCTTACAAGTAACACACCCTGCACAACGCTCCCCGAGTCTGGAAGAATACAAATCTTCCTTACTGATTCCTTCGTTTCTAAGACTTTTACTTTTAGTGTGACGTTAATTTTTTTTAATTCTGCGATCTTTTTATTAATGCGTTTAAGAAATATTTAAATCTGATGTTTATTATTTTCTTTCATTTTATTACTTTCTTTCAGTTTTCTTCATTTTGGTTTTATCAACACTCATTAAGAACTCTGGTCTTTTTTTAATGATTTTTAGCGAACCTGCGCGGGTTTTTAATACTAATGTGTGGTGTCAGCTGTGTTTTAAACATTGACAGGAAGGTGTCAACTGTTTAGTAAAAAATGGAGTGTCAGGTGTGTTGTAAACAATGGAGGGCGTCAGCAGTGCTGTAAACAATGGGGGTGTCACCTGTGTTGTAAACAATGAAGAGTGTCAGCTGTGCTGTAAACAATTGAGTGTCAGCTGTGTTGTAAGCAACAGAGAGCGTCAGATGTGTTGTAAACAATGGAGAGCGCAAGGTGTGCTGTAAACAGTGGAAGGTGTCAGCTGTGTTGTAAACAGTGGAATGTGTCAGCTACGTTGTAAACAATAGAGAATGTCAGCTGTGTTGTAAACAGTGGAGGGTGTCAGCTGTGTTGTAAACAATAGAGAGTGTCGGCTGTGTTATAAACGGTGGGGGATGTCAGCTGTGTTGTAAACAATGAAGAGTGTCAGCTCGTTGTAAACAATGGAGGGTGCCAGCTGATTTATAAACAGTGGACGGTGTCAGCTGTGTTGTGAACAGTGGAGGTTGTCAACTCTGTTGTAAACCGTGGAATCTGTCAGCTATGTTGTTAACAAAATAGAGTGTCAGCTGTGTTGTAGACAGCGGAGGATTACAGCTGTGTTATAAACAATTGAGAGTGTCAGCTGTGTTGTAAAAAATGGAGGGTGTCAGCTGTGTTGTAAATAGCGGTGGGAGTCAGCTGTGTTGTAAACAGTGGAGAAAAACAGCCCGTTTGGGAAAAAAATGGAGCCCTGTCAGCTGTATTGTAAAAATGGAGGGTGTCGCTGTGTTTTTTAAAAAAATGGCGGGGTCAGCTTTACTCATATAAAAGGGGAGGGTGTCAGCTGTGTTGTAAACGTGGGAAATGTGTCAGTTTTGTTGTAAACAGTGGGGGTGTCAAACTGTGTAGTAAACAGGGAGGTTTTCAGCTGTGTTATTTTAAAAAATGGAGGGTGTCAGGTGTTTCGTAAAAACCCAGAGGGTGTTTAGCTGTGTTGTAAGCAACCCGGGTTCAGCTTTACTCATAAACCCGTGGGGGGGGTGTCGCTGTGTTTTTAAAAAAATTGGGGGGTGTAAACTGTGTTGGGAAACAGTGGGGATGTCCTGTGTTGTAAAAAAGTGTTTTTTTGTCAGCACTGTTGTTTAAAAAATGGGGGGTTTTCGCTGGGTTTTAAACTTTGGGGGGTTTTCAGCTAAAGTTATAAGCAAATTAGGGGGTCAAACTTGTGTTGTAAAAGTGGAAGGGGTTGGGCAAGGCTGCAGTTTTTAACCGGTTAAAGGGGGGGTGTCAACTGTGTTGTAAAAAAAGGGGGGGGGTTTAGCTATGTTGTAAAAAATTGAGGGGTCGTTTTGTTTTAAACAGTGGAGGGGTGTAAATTGTGTTGAAAAAAATGGAGGGTTTTTCAAAACTGGTTTTTAAACAGTGGGGGTGTCAGTTGTGTTGAAAAAAAATGGAGGGTTTTCAGCTGTGTTGGAAACAGTGGGGGGTTTTCGTGGGTTGAAAAACCCAAAGGAGGATGCCGCTGTGTAGGGAAAAGGGAAGGGTGTGCTGGTTTTTTAAAAAATGGAGAGTATCGCTGTGTTTTAAAAAAGTGGAAGGGGGTCAAAACTCTTTTTAAAAAACTGGGGGGTTTTTCGGCGTGTTGTTTTTAAAAAATGGAGGGTGTCAGCTGAAATCAAACCGTGGAGTGTGTCAGCTTATTGTAAAAAAGTGGAGGGGGTCAGCTGTTTGTAAACAGTGGGGAAGGAAACTGTGTCGTAAAAAGTGGTTGATGTCAGCCTTTTTGAAAACAGTGGAGGGGGGTAGCTGTGTTGTAAAAAGTGGAGGGTGTTTAGCTATGGGTTTTAAAACAATTTAAAAGGGGTCAGGTTTTTTGTAAAAAAAAAGTTTTGGGGGTGTTTTCTTTTGCTGTTTTTTTAAACAAAGGAGGGTGAAACTGTGTTGTAAAAAAATGGAGTGTGGAGGGTGTAGCGACTCATTAAAAAATGGGGGGGGGTTTAGTGTGGTTTGTAAAATTAAAGGAGGGTTGGCAGTGGGGGTTTTTTGTAAAAATTTAAAACGTGGAGGGTGTCAGGGTGGTTGTAAACGTGGGGGTGTCAACTGTGTTTTAAAAAAATGGGGGGTGTCAGCTTTTGTAAACAAGAGAGGGTGTCAAATTTTGTTGTTTAAAAAATGGGGGCGTCAGTTTTTTAAAAACAATGGAGGGTGTCAGTTGTTTTTTAAACAGGGGGGTTTTTAGTTTTGTTGAAAAAAATGGAGGGTGTAAACTTGTTTTAAACAGTGGAGGGGGGTCGCTGTGTTGGAAAACAAGGGGAGGGGGAAGCATGTTAAAACTAAGGGGGTCAGTGTGTTTTTAAAAAATGGAGGGGTTTAGCTGTGTTGTAAAAAGTGGAGGGGGGTAGCTGGTTTTTAAAAAATGGAGGGTGTCGGGTGTGTTGTAAACAATGGAAGGGGGGAGCTTTTTTAAACAGGGAGGGGTCACTGGGGTTTTTAAATTGTGGGGGTGTCAGCTTGTTTTAAACAATGGGGGTAATTTTTTTGTTTAAAAGTGGGTGGTTGGTTTTGTTTTGAAAACAATGGAGGGTTTTCAGCTGGTTGTAAACGTGGGGGTGTCAGCTTGTTAAAACAAGGGGGTGTCAGTGTTGTAAAAGGGAAAAAGGGTCCGCTGTGTTTTAAAGTTTGGGAAGGGTTTAGGTGTGTTGTAAAAAATGGAGGGTTTTGGGCGGGTGATTGTAAAAAAATGGGAGGGTGTCGGGTGTGTTGTAAACAAAAAGGGGGGGGTGTCAGGCCCTGGGGGGCAAAACAGTGGGGTGTGTCAAACTGTTTTGTAAAAGTGGAAAGGGGGTCAGCTGTATTGTAAAACGTGGAGGATGTCAGCTGTGTTTTAAAAAATTTGGGGGGTGTCAGCTTTTTTTGTAAAAACAGGGGGGAAAGGGGGGTCCGCCCCGTTTAAAAACCAAAAAGGGGGGGTTTTAAACTGTGGTTTTAAACAGTGGAGGGTTCAGTTGTTTAAACAATTAGGTGTAAACTTTTGTAAAAAAGGGGGATTTTTTGTTTACCCGTGTTGTAAAAAAGTGGAGGGTGTCAGCTGTGTTGTAAAAAGGGGAAAGGGGGGTCAGCTGGTTGAAACAGTGGAAGGGGGGCAGCTTTGAAAATTAGGGGGTTGGGTTGTTGTAAAGGGGAGGGTGTCAACTTGTTGTTTGGGAAAAGTGGAGGGGGGTAGCTTTTTGTTGAAAAAAATGGGGGTGTCAATTTTTTTTGTAAAAGTGAAGGGTGTTTGTTTTGTTTAAAAAAGGGGGGGGTGTAGTTTGTTGTAAACAAATGGGGGTGTCAACTTGTTTGGAAAAAAATGGAGGGTTTTCAGCTGTGTTGTAGGAAAAAGGGGAAAAGGTTTTTAGCTGGTTTTAAAAATGGAAGGGGTTCGGGGTTTTTGTAAAACAATTGGGGGGTGGGCAGCTGATTTAAAACATTGGAAAGGGGGTCGGGTGTGTTGTAAAAAAATGGGGGTGTCAGCTGATTAAAAAAAGGGGGGTGTCCGGGTTTTGTAAACAGTGGAGGGTGTCGTTTTTTGTTTAAAAAATGGAGGGTTCAACCAGTTGGTTAAAAAAAATTGGGGGGTGTCAGCTGTGTTGTAAATAATCTAGGGTGTCAGATTTGTTTTAAAGAGTGGAGGGTGTCAGCTGTGTTGAAAACAGTGGAGGGTGTCAGCTGTGTTGTAAACAGTGGAGGGTGTCAGCTGTGTTGAAAACAGTGGAGGATGTCAGCTGTGTTGAAAACAGTGGAGGGTGTCAGCTGTGTTGTAAACAGTGGAGGGTGTCAGCTGTGTTGTAAACAGTGGAGAGTGTCAACTGTGTTGTAAACAGTGGAGGGTGTCAGCTGTGTTGAAAACAGTGAATGGTGTCAGTTGTGTTGTAAACAGTGGAGGGTGTCAGCTGTATTGTAAACAGTGGAGTGTGTCAGCAGTGTTGTAAACATTGTAGGGTGTCAGCTGTGTTGTAAACAGTGGAGAGTCTCGACTGTGTTGTAAACAGTTTAGAGTGTCAGCTGTGATGTAAATAGTGGATGGTGTCAGATGTGTTTTAAACAATGGAGAGTGTCAGTTGTGTTGTGAAGAATGGAAAGTGTCAGATGTGTTGTAAACAGTGGAGAATGTCAGCTGTTTTATAAACAGTGGAAAGTGTCAGCCGTATTGTAAACAGTGGAGGGTGTCAGCTGTGTTGTAAACAGTGGAGGATGTCTTCTGTGTTATAAACAGTGGGGGGTGTCAGCTGTATTGTAAACAGTGGAGGGTGTCAGCTGTGTTGTAAAAAGTGGAGGGTGTCAGCTGTGTTGTAAACAGTGGAGGGTGTCAGCTGTGTTGTAAACAGTGGAGGGTGTCAGCTGTGTTGTAAACAGTGGAGGGTGTCAGCTGTGTTGTAAACAGTGGAGGGTGTCAGCTGTGTGTGCGTGTTAGTTAATTACCATTTTTTCCTAGGCACATGTCGATTAGACACTAGGCCTGGTGTGTGTGTGTGTGTGTGTGTACTCACCTAATTGTACTCACGTAATTGTGGTTGCAGGGGTCGAGACTCAGCTCCTGGCTCCGCCTCTTCACTGATCGCTACTAGGTCCTCTCCCTCTCTGCTTCCTGAGCTTTGTCATACCTCTTCTTAAAACTATGTATGGTTCCTGCCTCCACTACTTCACTTGCTAGGCTATTCCACTTCCTGACGACTCTTTGACTCCTAAAGTCCCTGTGACTCGTCTGAGTCTTCAGCTTCTAGTTGTGACCCCTTGTTTCTGTGTCCCCTCTCTGGAACATCCTATCTCTGTCCACCTTGTCTATTAACCGCAGTATCTTGTATGTCATTATCATGTCTCCCCTGACCCTTCTGTCCTCCAGTGAGGTCAGTCCGATTTCCCACAACCAATCCTCGTACGACATTCCCCTGAGCTCTGGGACTAGCCTTGTTGTAAACCTTAGTACTTTCTCTAACTTCTTGACGTGCTTGACCAGGTGTGGGTTCTAGACTGGTGCTGCATTCTCCTGTATGGGCCTAACATACAGTGTACAGTGTCTTGAACGATTCCTTATTAAGGTATCGGAACGCTATTCTCAGATTTGCCAGGCGCCCGTATGCTGCAGTAGTTATTTGGTTGATGTGTGCCTCCGGTGACGTGTTCGGTGTTATGGTCACCCCAAGGTCTTTCTCCCTGAGTGAGGTCTGTAGTCTTTGTCCACCTAGCCTATACTCTGTCTGCGGTCTTCTTTGCCCCTCCCCAATCTTCATGACTGCATTTGGCAAGGCTGAATTCGAGAAGCCAGTTTCTGGACCACATGTCCAGCCTGTCCAGGTCTCTTTGCAGTCCTGCCTCATCCTCATCCGAATTAATTCTTCTCATCAGCTTCACATAATCTGCGAATAGCGACACTTCAGAGTCTATTCCGTCCATCATGTCGTTCGCATATATCAAAAATAGTACTGGTCCTAGAACTGACCCCTGTGGGACCCCTCTCGTCACAGGCGCCCACTGTGATACCTCTTCACGTACCATGACTCGTTGCTGCCTCCCTGCCAGGTATTCCCTTATCCATTGCAGTGCCCTTCCTTTTACGTGTGCCTGATCCTCCAGCTTCTGCACTAATCTCTTGTGGGGAACTGTGTCAAAGGCCTTCCTGCAGTCTAGGAAAACACAATCAACCCACCCCTCTCTCTCGTGTCTTACTTCTGTTACCTTGTCATAAAACTCCAGAAGGTTTGTGACACAGGATTTGCCTTCCATGAACCCATGCTGGTTTTCATTTATAATCTTGTTCCGTTCCAGGAGTTCCACCACTCTCCTCCTGATAATCTTCTCCATGACTTTGCACACAATACATGTCCGAGACACAGGTCTGTTGTTTAGTGCATCATTTCTTTTTCCTTTCTTAAATATGGGGACTACATTTGCTGTCTTCCATTTCTCAGGTAGTTGCCCAGTTTCAAGGGATGTGTTGAAGATTGTGGTTAGGGGCACGCACAGCATCTCTGCTCCTTCTCTAAGGACCCATGGGGGGATGTTGTCCAGTCCCATCGCCTTTGAGGTATCAAGGTCACTTAGCAGTTTCTGCACCTCCTCCTTGGTTGTTCGTATGTCATCCAACACTTGTTGGTATATTCCCTCTTGATGTTCCCTTCTGTGCTGTCTTCCCAGAGCCCTTCCTGTCTCTACTGTAAAAACTTCCTTAAATTTCCTGTTTAGCTCCTCACATACCTCCTGATCATTTCTTGTGAGTTCTCCACCTTCTGTCCTCAGTCTGATCACCTGGTCTTTGACTGTTGTCTTCTTCCTGATGTGGCTATACAACAGTTTTGGGTCAGTCTTGATCTTCGATGCTATGTTATTTTCATAGTGTCGCTGGGCCTCCCTCCTTACCTGTGCATACTCGTTCCTGGCTCTGCGACTGATCTCCCTATTTTCATGTGTTCTCTGCCTTCTGTACTTTTTCCAGTCTCTATTGCACTTTGTTTTTGCCTCCTTACACCGTCGGGTAAACCAGGGGCTCGTTCTGGTCTTCCCATTGTTTCTGTTGCCCTTGGGAATAAACCTTTCCACTGCCTCCTTGCATTTTGTTGTTACATATTCCATCATTTCATTTACTGGCTTTCCTGCCAGTTCTCTGTTCCATGGAACCTCCTGCAGAAGGTTCCTCAACCCTATGTAGTCCCCTCTTTTATAGTCAGGCTTTTCCCATTCAACTCCTTTTGCGCTCTCCACATGCAACTCTACTATGTATTCAAAGCACAGAACCACGTGGTCACTAGCTCCTAGGGGACTCTCATATGTGATGTCCTCAATGTCTGAACTGCCCAGGGTGAACACAAGGTCCAATCTTGCTGGTTCATCCTCCCCTCTCACTCTGGTAGTGTCCTTAACATGTTGGTGCATGAGATTTTCCAGCACCACATCCAACATCTTGGCTCTCCATGTTTTGGGACCCCCATGTGGCTCCAGGTTTTCCCAGTCAATCTCCCTGTGGTTGAAATCCCCCATAACCAGCAACTTTGCTCTGCTGAAGTGAGCTCTTCTTGCCACCTCCGCAAGAGTGTCTACTATTGCTCTGTTGCTGTCTTCATATTCCTCTCTTGGCCTCCTGCAGTTCTGTGGTGGATTATACATCACTGCAATGACCACCTTGTGCTCCCCAGACTGAAGCGTACCTACTATGTAGTCCCTTTCTCCTGTCTCGTCTATGCCTCTTATTTTCTCGAATTTCCATCTGTTTTTTACGAGCAGAGCAACCCCTCCTCCCCCTCTGCCCCTTCTATCTTTCCTCATGATCTGGTATCCTGGTGGGAAGATTGCATCTGTTATTGTCTCCGTGAGTTTTATTTCTGTAACTGCTATGATGTCTGGGGACTTCTCATTGGTTCTTTCTTGCCATTCCTCATATTTATTCGTTAATCCATCAGCATTTGTGTACCAAACCTTCAACATCTATTCTATTACTGTAACTGTGGTCCTGGGGAAATACTGGGGTTGGGAGAGCAGGAGCCCTGGTGGGGGCCTGTGGGGGGTTGCAGTGGAGGTGGAGGAAGAGCTCCCATAGGGGGTTGCTGTAGGGGTAGGGTTCGTGGTGCGGTGGGTGGGAACAGAGGGATCGGTGTGTGATGGTTGGTTTAGATTGTTCAGTTGCCTTGGGGGTGTCGTGGCTAGAGTCCTTCTGCAGGTGTTTCTGGGGGATGTGCTTGTCCTTCCACCTGTTCCTGGGTTATTCTGCTGTCCTTTTTTATTTCCTCCCATTCCTCCTTTCGTTTTTACACTCTCTCTTTCAGTATCATCCTTTCCTCCTGTGTTCTGTCTCAATCGAGGTACACACTCATAAACTCCCGTTTGCCTCTCAGCCGTGCTTTCTCCTGCAGGATCATGGTTCGGGTTGATTCTGCCTTGAAAATTACTTTGAGAGGCCGATTCCTTTTCTTTGTGAGCCACCCGATTCTCCAAAAATTTGCCACCTGGGTCATGTCTCCCTCGCCTATCACCTTTATGATACCATCAATTGCTTTTTTCTCCTCCTTTCTTTCATCATAAGTTTCCCCTTCAGCTTCGTCTAGCCCATAGACAAAAACTGATCTCTCTCTTTCCACCTCCCACTGTGACTCCCATTGCATTCTCTGATGTGTTTTAGTTCCTTCCCGTGGAGTATTCCTTCCTTCGGTCCCTTCTCTAGCTGTGGCCCCTATGCTCATTGGTTTGTCCTTCCTGCTCACCTGTTCCTGGCCCCCACAAGTGTCTGGTAAGGTCCCTGCACATGTCCTAGTTCCTTCAATGTCTTCCAACCTCTCATTCTGTCCTAGTGTGCTCTCTGTCTTTGTTTTGGCCCCATGTGGGTTTGACAGGACCTCTGCACACAGTTTAGCTTCCATGCTCCCTTCAGTCCCGTTGTCTGTGTCTGATGTAGACATTGCTGATGCTACTTCTGTAATATCTTTGTCTCTAGGCTTTGAGATGTCTCAGCTCCTCTTTTAATCTCTGTATCTTGGCTTCTGCTACTGTGGCATGTTGCTCCCATCTTCTGCATTCTGCTGCTAACCTCTCCTCTATCTTCCTTGCAAGCTCATCTAACCTCCTTCCCCAGCCTTCCTCCATTTTTTTGAGCTCTGCCTCCCAGTCCTCCCTCCCAGATTCGTCATTCAGGCCCTTTGTTCTCATCCTAGTTCTAGGTTGCCCCATTGCTCCACAGAAGGAAGGGGGAGAGATGGTTAGGGGGAGTGGGGATGGAAGGTTATGGGAGAGGGGGAGGATGGTTATTGGAGGGGGAGAGGTAGTTGGGGGGAGGGGGTTAGATGGTTTGGGGGAGGGGTTAGATGGTTTGAGGAGGGGTAGGTGGCTAGGAGGAGAGGGAGAGGTGGTTAGGGGAAGGGGAGTACGTGTTTGTGTCAAGTGTACATGTGCTTATGTATGTGTGTTTGTGTATGTGTGTGTGCATGTGTGGGAGAGAGAGGGATAGGATTAAGGGGGAGGGGGAGGGGGAGAGAAGGATGAGTGACCCTTAGAAGTAGGGGAGGTATGTGTGTGTGTGATGGAATTAGAAGGGGAGAGAGGGGAAGGAAGGCTGAGGTAGAGTGACTGCTTGATAATGGGGCCCTTTTACGGGTGTGTGTGTGTGTGTGCGTGTGTGTGCGTGTGTGTGTGTGTGTGTGTGGTGTGTGTGTGTGTGTGTGTGTGTTCGCCTAGTGCAGGTGTGTGTGTGTGTGTATGTGTGTATATGTGTGTGTTCGTGTGTATGGGGGAGGTCTGAGGGGGAGATACTGCTAATACATACCAGTAATTCTGAGTTATAAAAAGCGGAAATTGCTACTAGGGTCTAAAGCTTCTATGAGTGTCTACCCTTGTGTGTGTGTATGTGTGTGAGGGAGAGATGGTTAGGGGGGGTAGGGGAGGGGTTGTAGTGGTTGAGAGATCTGTTATACCTCTGTCGTGTAGCCTCAAATTAGTCCCAGGTGTCTTTCCTAGTATTGCTACTCTCTCCACTTATTGCCCTTTCTGGATTTAAGTATCAGTTACTACTGGTTATTATCCTATTTCTTGCTCACATTGAGAGAGGACTTCCTAGCTTCCTAAGTATTCATACTGCTAATAACTACCGGTAGTAATACTACATTACCCCTCGCTAGACTGCTGTCCTCCTCACACTCTCCTCAACACTATCTTCACTTTATCCATGCTATTTCTACTCTAATTCTGGTAATAGCTTGCAGGAGTGAGTGACCACTATCTAACAGTGATGCAGAGACCAGAATCCAGAGCCAACATGCAACCACAGTAGATGAGTAATACTTGCGCTGGCAGCGGTGCGGTGACAACCTGCCAGATGCTGATGACGTAGTCGTCGTACTATCACTATTTTGGAGATCCTTCAACCATGATGTTTATAACCATATATGCTCATACATCCAGCGTTCCTCACGTAATTTCACTTTTCACTTATGATAGTATACACTTCACATTATATACACTTCACTTTATATGTATAATGGCACACAACTTGTTGTGACGTCACTGCTTCAACAGGCTTACTCGGCCACTTTCCCTTATTATATATTTTATTTTTTCTTTCTCCTTTTGCTTATTAACTTTTTCACTCTCACTGTATGGTGCCCCACATTTCACTTGTTATCCAAACGCTGGTAATTCTTGAACACCCACTTCCACACTCACTTTGATCTTTGTATATTTGAATCTGTGTGGCAACAGGTGCCTACTGCCCCTTTGAAATATTAATGATTTCAGGCTTCCTCTCGACTTTTTTTTAACTAATAACTTTAGTTATCACTCGTAGGATTGTTCACTGACGTTGTCACTACCAATGATTACTGCTAGCAGTTACTGCACTCCTTAAAAACACTAAGGTTCTCTGAGCCTTGTGCACCCACGTCTGCGTGACATATGTGTGTGTGTGTGTGTGTGTGTGTGTGTGTGTTTGTGTGTATGTGAGTGTGTGTGTGTGAGTGTGTGCGTGTGTGTGTGTGTACTCACCTAGTTGTACTCACCTAGTTGAGGTTGCGGGGGTCGAGTCCGAGCTCCTGGCCCCGCCTCTTCACTGATCGCTACTAGGTCACTCTCCCTGAGCCGTGAGCTTTATCATACCTCTGCTTAAAGCTATGTATGGATCCTGCCTCCACTACATCGCTTCCCAAACTATTCCACTTACTGACTACTCTGTGGCTGAAGAAATACTTCCTAACATCCCTGTGATTCATCTGTGTCTTCAGCTTCCAACTGTGTCCCCTTGTTACTGTGTCCAATCTCTGGAACATCCTGTCTTTGTCCACCTTGTCAATTCCTCTCAGTATTTTGTATGTCGTTATCATGTCCCCCCTATCTCTCCTGTCCTCCAGTGTCGTCAGGTTGATTTCCCTTAACCTCTCCTCGTAGGACATACCTCTTAGCTCTGGACTAGTCTTGTTGCAAACGTTTGCACTTTCTCTAGTTTCTTTTACGTGCTTGGCTAGGTGTGGGTTCCAAACTGGTGCCGCATACTCCAATATGGGCCTAACGTACACGGTGTACAGGGTCCTGAATGATTCCTTATTAAGATCTCGGAATGCTGTTCTGAGGTTTGCTAGGCGCCCATATGCTGCAGCAGTTATTTGGTTGAGGTGCGCTTCAGGAGATGTGCCTGGTGTTATACTCACCCCAAGATCTTTTTCCTTGAGTGAGGTTTGTAGTCTCTGACCCCCTAGACTGTACTCCGTCTGCGGCCTTCTTTGCCCTTCCCCAATCTTCATGACTTTGCACTTGGTGGGATTGAACTCCAGGAGCCAATTGCTGGACCAGGTCTGCAGCCTGTCCAGATCCCTTTGTAGTTCTGCCTGGTCTTCGATCGAGTGTGTGTGTGTGTGTGTGTGTGTGTGTGTGTGTGTGTGTGGGTCTATGTGTGTGTGTATGTGTGTGTGTGTGTGTGTGTGTGTGTGTGTGTGTGTGTGTGTGTGTGTGTGTGTGTGTGTGTGTGTGTGTGTGTGTGTGTGTGTGTCTGTGGGTCTATGTGTGTGTGTATGTGTGTGTGTATGTGTGTGTTTGTGTGTGTGTGTGTGTGTGAGTGTGTGTGTGTGTGTGTGTGAGTGAGTGTACATTCGACCGAGATATCTCAAAATCCAATGAATAAATTAGAGAGGCAGGCGACAACCTGAGGTTCAGAGGCCAGAACAAGGTATTAAATTTGGCTGACGAGTGGACCAACACTACTCAGGTCATGATAGTGGACCAACACTACTCAGGTCATGATAGTGGACCAACACTACTCAGGTCATGATAGTGGACCAACACTACTCAGGTCATGATAGTGGACCAACACTACTCAGGTCATGATAGTGGACCAACACAACTCAGGTCATGATAGTGGACCAACACAACTCAGGTCATGATAGTGGACCAACACAACTCAGGTCATGATAGTGGACCGACACAACTCAGGTCATGATAATGGACCAACACTACTCAGGTCATGATAGTGGACCAACACAACTCAGGTCATGATAAGGGACCAACACAACTCAGGTCATGATAGTGGACCGACACAACTCAGGTCATGATAATGGACCAACACTACTCAGGTCATGATAGTGGACCAACACAACTCAGGTCATGATAGTGGACCAACACAACTCAGGTCATGATAGTGACCGACACAACTCAGGTCATGATAATGGACCAACACTACTCAGGTCATGATAGTGGACCAACACAACTCAGGTCATGATAGTGGACCAACACAACTCAGGTCATGATAGTGGACCGACACAACTCAGGTCATGATAATGGACCAACACTACTCAGGTCATGATAGTGGACCAACACAACTCAGGTCATGATAGTGGACCAACACAACTCAGGTCATGATAGTGGACCGACACAACTCAGGTCATGATAATGGACCAACACTACTCAGGTCATGATAGTGGACCAACACAACTCAGGTCATGATAGTGGACCAACACAACTCAGGTCATGATAGTGGACCGACACAACTCAGGTCATGATAATGGACCAACACAACTCAGGTCATGATAGTGGACCAACACAACTCAGGTCATGATAGTGGACCAACACAACTCAGGTCATGATAATGGACCAACACAACTCAGGTCATGATAGTGGACCAACACAACTCAGGTCATGATAGTGGACCAACACAACTCAGGTCATGATAGTGGACCAACACAACTCAGGTCATGATAGTGGACCAACACAACTCAGGTCATGATAGTGGACCAACACAACTCAGGTCATGATAGTGGACCAACACAACTCAGGTCATTATAGTGGACCAACACAACTCAGGTCATGATAGTGGACCAACGCAACTTAGGTCATTATAGTGGACCAACACAACTTGGGTCTTTTGGACCAACACAACTGGGTCATTATATGGCCCAAACAATTTGGGTCATTAAGTGGACCAACACAACTCACGCATGACGGGGGACCAACAAAAACTGGGGTCATTATAGTGGACCAACACAATTTAGGTCATTATGTGGACAACAAAACTAGGTCATGATAGGGGACCAACGCAATTAGGGTCATTATAGGGGCCCAACACAACTCTGTCATTATAGTGGACCAACCAACTCATGTCTTTATAGGGGGCCAAACACAACCGGGTCAGATAGTGGCCCCAACCCAACTTACCATATAGTGGACAAACAACCGGTCATGAAGGGGGCCCAACCCAACTTACGTTTTTGGGACAAAACAACCAGGATGATAGTGGACCAACACAACTCGGGCCATGAAGTGACCAACACAATTACTCATTTAGTGGCAACCAACGGGGTCATATAGTGGACCAACCAACTTACGTCATTATGGGGGTAAAAACAACCGGGCCATGAAGTGGACCAACCCAACTTACGTATTATAGTGGACAACACAATAGGTCTGTATGGACCAACACAACCGGCCATGATAGGGGACCAACCAACTTACGCATTATAGGGGCAAACAACTCGGTCAGGATAGGGGCCAACACAACTCGGGTCATGATAGTGGACCAAACAACTCAGGTCATATATGGACAACCAACTCAGGTCATGTAGTGGCCAAACCCAAACTTAGGTCTTTTATAGTGGCCAACACAACCGGGACAGATAGTGACCAAACAACTCGGGGTCAGATAGTGGAAAAACACAACTTAGGTCAATAGGGGCCAAACAAACTCGGTATCATAGTGGACAACACAACTCAGGTCTTAAGTGGACCAACCAACTTAGGTCATTATATGGACCAAAAAACTCTGACATGATAGGGGACCAACACATTCAGGTCATCGTAGTGGCCAAACACAATCAGGTCATGTAGGGGCCAACACAACTCGGTCATGATATGGACCAACACAACTCAGGTCATGATAAGGGGACCAACACAACCAGGTCTAAAATTTTTTGGACCAAACAATTCAGGTCATCGTATGGACCAACGAAACTAGGTCATGATGGGGCCCAAACACAACTCAGGTCATGATGTGGACAACACAACCAGGTCATGATAGTGGACCAAACAAAATTCAGGTCATCGTAGTGGACCAACACTACTCAAGTCATGATATCAACAAACACAATCAATCATAATTTTGTCCAAAACACTCAGGTCATAATAGTGGCCAACAAAATAGGTCAAAAAGTGGACAACACAATCAGGTCAATAAGGCCAAACAACTCAGTCATGATAGGCCAACACAACTCAGGTATAATAGGGACCAACAAACTCAGGTCATGTAGGGCCCAACAAAAACTCAGGCATGATAGTGGACCAACACAATCAGGCAGATAGGGACCAACACAACCAGGTCATGATAGGGGACCAACACAACCAGGTCATGATATGGACCAACACAACTAGGTCATGATAGGGGACCAAACACAACCGGGTCATGTGTGGCCACACAACTCAGGTCATGTAGGGGACCAACAAAAAACCCAGGTCATGATTTGGCCAAACATACCGGTCTGATAAGGCCCGACACACCAGGTCATGAAAGGACCAACAAACGGGTCATGAAATGGCCAACACAACTCAGGTCATGATAATGGACCGACACAACTCAGGTCATGATAATGGACCGACACAACTCAGGTCATGATAATGGACCAACACAACTCAGGTCATGATAATGGACCAACACAACTCAGGTCATGATAAGGGACCGACAAACTCAGGCCCAGATAAGGACCACACAACTCAGGTCATGTAATGGAAACCCCACAACCAGGTCATTTAAGGGACGACAAAACTAGTCATGATAATGGACCGACAACTCAGGTCATGATAATGGACCGACACAACTTAAGTTCTCTCACTTCAGAGACAAAGTTTTAGCCTAAATATTACTGAAAACTTTTAGGTCAATTTTTTCGTAATACAAAGTTTAAACTACAAAGAAAATTTCAGTGTCAAATTTTAAAAAGCTTTAAAATCCCAGGAACAAGTCTAAGTTAGAGAAAAAAAAATAATAAAATACAAATTCAAAATTAAAGCTTAAAAAAGTTTAAAAAGTTTATAGACAAAAGTCTAAAACCTAAATTTTAAAAAAAAAATTTTAACAAAAAACTTTTTTTAAAGTTTTAGCTAAAAAAACTTTAGAATTTCACTTCCCCTTAATGTTTTTTTTTTTGGGTTAAAACTTGAACATGAAGTTTTTTTTGAGAAGTTCTTACTTCAGTGCTGAACTTTTATCATTGAAAAATTCTTTTTTCTTCGAACTTTTTGTCATCTCTGGGAAATTTTTTTTTCATTTGAACAAAGAACTTCCCGATGAAGACAAATAAAAAGACAAATTAAAATAAGAAAATTCACTTGAGAAGTTCTTTGTTTTTACTGAACTTCCAATTTCCTTTAAAAGATCTTTCCTCATTATTAAAATTCTTTTTTTTTGACTTTTCAAATCTTGTGAAAAACGAATATTTAAGTAATGTTTGTTGCAACAGAATGTGCAACTGCACCACACCGTAGACGAGGACTGTTTGCAATGTTAATGTTGACTTAAAGTTCGTATGATGCCACAACTTTATGGTGTCATCCATTGTATTGGCATCCTTGTATTCGTCATCCCTTATTGTGTCATCCATTGTATTTTTGTCACCATTGATTGGTCATCCATTGTATTTCGTTCCATTTATTGTTTCATCCATTGTATTTTCATCCATTGTTTGGTCATCCATGTATTGTTTCTCATTGTATTTGTCATCCTTGTATTGTGTCATCCATTGTATTGTGTCATCCATTGTATTGTGTCATCCATTGTATTGTGTCATCCATTGTATTGCGTCATCCAATGTATTGTGTCATCCATTGTATTGTGTCATCCATTGTATTGTGTCATCCATTGTATTGTGTCATCCATTGTATTGTGTCATCCAATGTATTGTGTCATCCTTGTATTGGTTTTCCCTTGATTGGTCATCCAAAGTATTTTGGGCATCCATTGTATTGTTCATCCCTTGTTTTTTGTCATCCCCTTGTATTTTGTCATCCATTGATTGTGTCATCCATTGTATTGTTCATCCTTGTATTGGCATCCATTGTTTGTGTCCCAATTGTATTGTGTCATCCATTGTTTGTGTCATCCAATTTTTTGTGTCATCCCTTGTATTGTGCTCCAATTATTGTGTCAATTTTTTTTCATCCCTTTTATTGGGCATCCAAATTTTTGGTCACCATTTTTTTTTTTATTGGTGTTTCCCTTGTATTTTGCTCCATTTATTGTGTCTCCCATTGTATTGTGTCATCCATTGATTGGTCCCAATTGTTTGTGTACCAATTTTATTGGGGCATCCAAAGTATGTGTCATCCTTGTATTTGTCATCCTTGTATTGTTATCCCCTTGTAATTTTTCATCCATTGATTTTTCATCCTTTTTAATTTTGTCATCCATGTTTGTGTCATCCTTGTATTGTGTCATCCATTGTATTGGCATCCATTTTTATTGTGACCACCATTGTTTTGTGCACCATTGTTTTGTGCACCATTGTTTTTTGCCCCGAGGCACCGAGCTCATCCAATTACTCTTGTCCATTGTATTGTGTGTCCATTGTATTGTTTCCCTCCATTTTTTGGTCTCCAGTTTGGCACCAGTATTGCGTCATCCAATGTTTGCGCACCCTTTTTTTGTGCAACATTGTTTGTGTCATCCATTGTATTGTGTATTTAAGGGGTTTGGATCAAATTTTATGTGTAAACCGAGGGGGATAATGAATTGTAATTTGTTTTTGTTATTGTATTGTGTTATTGATTGTGTATTTGTATTTGTTTAAAATTTTTGTGTTATTGTTTTTGTATATGTTTTTTGGTATATTGTTTTGGAATTTTAATTTGGGATAATGTATTTGGTATTTGTATTGTTTTTTAAAAGGTATTTTATTGTGATGATTGTTAAAATTTTTTGGATAAATTTTAAAGTGGTTTTTATTGTATATTTGTATGTGTATTTTGGGTATTGTGTATAAATTGTTTGGTATAATAATTTTTGTATTATTTATTGGGGGTATAATTTTTTTTATTTTTGTGTCCAAATTGTTTTGTGATCCATTGTTTGGCCATCATTTTATTTGGAATCCATTGATTGTACCATTTATTTTTCACCATTTATTGTGTATCCAATTTTATTGTGTCATAATTGGTTACCTTTTAGGCATCCATTTTATGTGTCCCAACTGGCATCCAATATGTGCAACCATTGTATTTGTTTTCCCCTTTTATTTTGGTCATCCAAAGATTGGTCATCCATTTTATTGCACCATTGTATTGTGCATCCATTTATTTTTGTATCCTTGTATTGTGTCACCATTTTATTGTTCTCCATTTTATGTGTCATCCATTGTTTGGTATCCATTGTATGTGTATCCATTTTTATTGTGTCACCATTGATTGCCCCTTTCCCAAATTATTGTGTCATCCATTGATTGTGTCATCCATTGTATTGTGCATCCATTTATTGTTCCACCCATTGATTTTGAATCCATTGTATTTGTAATCCTTGTATTGTTCATCCAATTTTATTTGTCATCCATTGTATTTTGTCATCCATTGTTTGGTCACCTTTTTTTTGTGCTCCCTTGTATTGTGTCATCCCTTGTATTGTGCTCCATGTTTTGTGTCATCCATTGTATTTTTATTCATTGTATTGGGATTGTGTCTCCATTTTATTGTCCCTCCATTTTATTGTGTTCCATTGTATTTGTAAACCATTTTATTGTGCATCATTGTAATTTTGTCATCCTTGTACTGTGTCCCTCCATTTCTGGGTCATCCATGTATTTTGTCTCCTTTTTGTGTCAAACATTGTATTGGTATCCTTGTATTGTGTCACCATTGTACTGTGGGCATTCATTGTCTCGCTTTACACTGTATTGTGTTTCCAAAATTTTTTTATGGTCTCCCTTTTAAATTTTGCCAACCATTGTATTGGTATCCATTTATTTGTATCCTTGATTGTGTCATCCATTGTATGTGTCTCCATTTATTGTGCACCATTATTTTGTCCCATTGTTTGTGTCATCCATTTTATTTGTAAACCTTGTATTGTTCATCCATTGTATTGTGTACCTTGTATTTTGTATCCATTGTATTGTGTCATCCATTTTATTGGCCCTCCATTTTATTGTGTAAACCATTTTTTGTGTATCCATTGTATTTGTCATCCAATGTATTTGTCACCATTGTATTGTGTCATCCATTTTATTTTTTCCCAAATTGTGTATCCTTGTTTTTTGTCACCCTTGTTTTGTGTCATCCAAAAGTGATAGTTTTATCCAAATGTATTGGTCATCCATTGTATTGTGTACCTTGTTTTTTTCCATTGTTTGTGCCTCCATTTTTTTTATTTGTAGGATCCCTTTTATTTGGGATCCATTTTTTGTGTCTCCATTGTTTGTCATCCATTGTATTTTTGGGATCCCTTTATTTTGGGCATCCTTTTATTGTGTCTCCATTGTAGTGTCATCCATTTTATTGTGTCATCCTTTTTTGGTATCCATTGTTTGTGTCATCCATTGTTGGATTGTTTCCAAACCCTTGATTGTATCCATTGTTTTTTTTTTTTGTCATCCATTGTATTGTGTCTCCATTTTATTTGGGATCCAATGTATTGGTCTCCATTGTATTTTGTCATCCATTGATTGTCTCCTTGTATTTTGGGCATCCATTGTATTGTGTCATCCATGTATTGGTCATCCCTGTATTGGGCATCCATTGTATTGTGTCCCTCCATTGATTTGGGGCTCCTTGTATTTGGTCAAATTTCATTTGTATTGGTCATCCCTTTTTATTTGTCACCATTTTTTGTGTCATCCTTGTATTGGTCACCCTTGTATTTTGTATCCATTGATTGTGCATCCATTGTATTGGTCATCCATGTATTGGAATCCCTTGTTTTTTCATCCTTTTATTGTGTATCCTTGATTGGTCATCCATTTTATTTGGGCATCCCCTTGTATTTTGCATCCATTGTAATGTGTATCCCTTGTATTTTGATCCTTTTTTTAACTTGAGGGGACCATTGTATTGTGTCATCCAAATTAATTTTGGGCTCCATTTTATTTTGGGCTCCATTTTAAATTTTGATCCATTGTATTGTGTCATCCCTTGTATTGTGCATCCATTGTATTGTTCATCCATTGTATTTGTCACCATTTTTTGTCATCATTTTTTGTGTCATCCTTGTTTTGGTCATCCATTTTTATTGTGCATCCCTTGTATTTGGAAACCATTGTATTGTGTATCCATTGGGTTTTTTTATATTGTATTTGTCACCATTTTATTGTGTCACCATTGTATTTTGTCTCCATTGTATTTGGTTTATTTTGTGCACCATTTTTTATTGTGATCCATTGTATTGGTTAAAACCCTTGTTTGTGTTCCAAAATTTTATTTTGTTAATTTTTTGCATTTGGGTCATCCTTGTATTGTTCATCCATTTTATGTGTCATCCATTGTATTTTGGGCATCCCTTTTTTTGTGTCATCCATTTTATTTTGTCATCCATTGTATTTTTATCCATTGTATTGTGTATCCATTTATTTTGCCCCCCCCTTGATTTTGGGATCCCTTTTATTTTGTATCATTGTTGGTCACCATGTATTTTGTCTCCTTGTATTGGTTCATCCATTGTTTGTGTATCCATTGTATTTTGTATCCATTGTATGTGTCATCCATTGTATTGTGTCACCATTGTAGTGTTCCATCCCTTGTATTGTGCATCCATTTTATTTGACCCCAATTTTGGGAAGTTTTTATCCATTGTATTTGTGTAAACCATTGTTTTGTTTATCCCTGTATTTTGGGCATCCTGTATTTTGGGCATCCTTGATTTTTCATCCATTTTTTTGGCATCCATGTATTGTGTTCCATTGATTTTGTCTCCATTGTTTGTGTATCCCTTGTTTGGTCATCCATTTTATTGTGTATCATTGTATTGTGTATCCCTTGTTTGTGTCATCCCTTGATTGTGCACCATTGTATGTGTATTTATTGTAGGTATCCTGTATTGTGTCATCCATTTTATTTTGGGCATCCATTTTTTGTGTCATCCATTTTTGGGATTGTAGTTCATCCCTTGTATTTTGTCTCCATTGTATTGTGGGTTCCCTTTTTGGGACCTTTTTTGTCATCCCTTGTATTGTGTATCCATTTTATTTTTATCCATTTTTTTATTTGTTTTTTCATTCCCTTGATTTTTGGGTCATCCTTTTAATTGTTTTTTATCCATTTTTTGTGTAAAACCCCCTTGATTTTGTCTCCAATTGTATTGTGTCCCATTGTTTTGTAAACCATTGTATTGGTATCCCTTGTATTTTCTCCATTGTATTGTTCATCCATTTTAATTTTGATCCCTTTTCGGCATCCAGTATTGTGTCATCCATTGTATTGTGCATCCCCTTTTAGTGTCATCCATTGTTTTGTGTCATCATTTGGGTTACCTGTTTTTTTCATCCTTGTATGGTATCAGTATTGTGTATCCATTTTTTTGGCATCCATTGTATTTTGTCTCCTTGTATTTTGTCATCCCTTGTACTGGTCATCCATGTATTGGTCCCTCCATTGTATGTGTCTCCTTGTTGTGGCTCCATTGTATTTTGTATCCCTTGTATGGTCCCTCCTTTTTTTTTTGTCACCTTTTTATTTTTCATCCCTTTTATGTGATCCATTTTAAATTTTGTCATCCATTTTATTGTGTCTCCATTTTTTGGTTTTTTGTCCCCCATTTTATTTTGCATCCCCTTGTATTGTGTATCCATTGATTGGTATCCTAAATGTTATTGTTTTTCATCCTTGGTTTTAATTGTTTGGTTTTAACCATTGATTGTGTAAACCATTGTATTGTGTCACCCACTGTATTGTCACCACTGTGTTGTGTCATCCACTGTATTGTGTCATCCACTGTATTGTGTCACCCACTGTTTGTGTCATCACTGTGTTGTGTCATCCACTGTATTGTGTCACCCATGTGTTTGTGTCATCCACTGTATTGTGTCATCCACTGTATTGTGTCACCCACTGTGTTGTGTCATCCACTGTATTGTGTCATCCACTGTATTGTGTCACCCACTGTGTTGTGTCATCCACTGTGTTGTGTCATCCACTGTATTGTGTCACCCACTGTATTGTGTCACCCACTGTATTGTGTCACCCACTGTATTGTGTCATCCACGGCATTGTGTCATCCACGGCATTGTGTCATCCATTGTATTGTCACCCACTGTATTGTGGCATCCACTGCATTGTGTCATATACTGTATTGTGTCACCCACTGTATTTTGTCACCCACTGTATTGTGTCACCCACTGTATTGTGTCATCCACTGTATTGTGTCATCAACTGTATTGTGTCATCCACTGTATTGTGTCACCCACTGTATTGTGTCATCCACTGTATTGTGTCACCCACTGTATTGTGTCACCCACTGTATTGTGTCATCCACTGTATTGTGTCATCCACTGTATTGTGTCACCCACTGTATTGTGTCACCTACTGTATTGTGTCACCCACTGTATTGTGTCATCCACTGTATTGTGTCACCCACTGTATTGTGTCATCCACTGTTGTGTCACCCACTGTAATGTGTCATCCACTGTATTGTGTCTGTTACAAAAAAGTGATATCTAATAAGCATAGAGATCTCCAGTGAATACTAGAAAGGACTGCCCTTCTAGCATCCAGCCTGTTACTATGCTTTTATAACAAGTAGTCAGTATCCTGATCCAATTATCCATTAGAACTTAGTAAGATTCAATAGTGTTTCAGGGTTACAACTGGTAGGCTACTAACTAAAGAAATTAAAATTTAATAAGTTTATTAATAACAATAAAGTTGTCTTGGCGTATAATATCAAAATAAATTAAAGCAATCAAATGAATATAATATAGGACACAAGTTGCTACACTTCTCTCGTGTACAGTAGTATTGTGCTGAAGGCACATATCACATCTTTATGGCTTTTAAGTACCGTCTGGTACATTGTTAACATTTAATAACATAATACAAATATATACAAGTTTGTGTGTATGTGTGTAAGTGCTCTAAGTAGTTCGCTATGTCTCAAGACTCGACTAGACTTAACCAGTGACTGACTAAAAGTCCTCACATAAATTAACTTCTTGACCAACCTGGCAATCAGAACAGCTTGCTTGAACAATAAAGCGACTGTTAAGCCGAACAGCAATATAACAAGCAACAGCGACACAGAATCAGGAACAAGTAGATATTATAACGACACTAAGTAGGGACCATCTGCAGATCCTCCACAAGTCACAAAACTCCCATACTACTGAATCTAAGTTCAGCATTAGAAAATCTCCGACTGTGACAGTACACAGATACCAGTACAAGTTAGTCACAAGCTACAGCTCAGGACCTGAGTTGCTCAGAGTGTCTACGTGACACACAACCTCAGTACAACGTCGAAAATCAATAAGTCTAGACTATGTTCTGTGAACAGAATTACACAAAACCAACAACAAGAAAGCGACAGAGACGATCTTCCAACAAGGGCCCACAAGGGAGAGCAGTAGAGAGACCTCTTGTTAGAAGCAACGTCCAACAGACAAGAGCTAGCGCAGGCCAGACCGACCCTCACTCCAGGTGAGGTGTGATCACCCCACCCTGATCACGTGACTCTCCGTGGACTGCTGCTGCCCAGCAACACAGAAGCGGGAAGGGACACAAGCGGAGCGATAGTTAGACAATGTTGTCAGCTACTTAACACTCGAACTATGAGCACTGAATAATGTATAAATGTTACATCCTACCTAATAATATAACAAAGTCAAATAATAATATAAAGCAATATATTTATGATTTAGCTAATATCGCAAATATAAGCAATATAAAATTATATGAACAGGTAATATACATAATATACATTATGGGGTCGCAATAGTGTCATTCACTGTATTGTGTCCACCACTATATTGTGTCATGCACTGTATTGTGTCATCCACTGTATTGTGTCATCCACTGTATTGTGTCATCCATGTATTGGCCCACTGTATGTGTCATCCACTGCATTGTGTCATCCACTGTATTGTGACAACCACGTATTGTGTCATCCACTGTATTGTGTCATTTACTGTATTGTGTCATCCACTGTATTGTGTCATCCACTGTATTGTGACAACCACTATATTGTGTCATCACTGTATTGTGTCATCCACTGTTTTGTGACAACCACTTTAATGTGTCATCCACTGTATTGTGTCCTCCACTGTATTGTGTCATCCACTGTATTGTGTCCTCCACTGTATTGTGTCATCCACTGTATTGTGTCCTCCACTGTATTGTGTCATCCCCTCCAAATGGTATCTGATAATTATTTTCTTTTATTTACTCGTTCTCTTAAAGGAAAGTTTTAGGTTGTTTCCTGATTTTTTATTTTTTCCCCTTGCCGTTTTTTTCACCCTCTCCAAATTTTCGTTCTATGTCGTTCATAACACAGGAATGCCTCATCCGATCGGCTTGAAACTTTCACCGTTGGTGTAGGGTAACTAGCAGATGATTCCTGCGACTAATGTCATGTACAGGTGCCCCACGAGTTAAATTGAGCAACCTCTTTTAAGGTTCCTGGAATATTTTAAATAACTTTTAAAAGTGTCTGTTGCTTGGAGAAGACTGCGGAGCGTGTGACTTAAGTGTACAGGAACGCGACTGTTGATTTTATGTGTAAAATAACGTAAAACTCTTAATCAGTCCCTTTAAATTTGATTCTATCTCTTCTGAATAGTTTCACTTTTAAATATCTAATGCAGCTTACGGCCAGGGTAGTACCCATTAAGTTTAGATTGTGTGCAGACTTACGACGTTAGACTTTCGACGTTAAACTACAACATTTGATTTACGACGTTGGACGTTGTTAAGGATATTTAAGAGCGTGTGTAAAAAGTAGAAAGTTTTAATGACCACCGGAAATGAGGAAGATGGTGAGAGCATGATGATGAATATGAAGGGAAAGATTGGAAGAAGTATGGAGGGAGTGCACACAGGGTGACCCAAAACTCTGGTCACACACTTCTGGGCTTTTATAAATCCTACTGAGGGTTTCTCGAGGAAGTATATGTCCAGACTTTTGGGTCACCCACTATATTTAGGTATTTGGGAGAGGATTCTCTGTCAGGTGAGTGTATGAAAGATTAGGAGAATCAGTGAGTACATGATGTGAAGACAGCAGCTGGTGTTTTGAAGTCTGTGGTAAGAAGAAATTTTGTCAGTGGATGCAAAAGAAAGTAATGTAACGGTGCATAGTGGTTCAGTGTTTTTGCATTGACTATATTGCAACGAGGATGCTGCTGGAGACAGTGGAGATGTGCTCAGACATCAGTGTATGCCAAAAATGTTATACACAGACTAAGGAGTTTGGACATTAGATTGTTAGTATGACAAGTACGATTCTGGGTCCAGAGGAGAGTCTGACGAGATGGATGCTCAAGAAATATATAAATCTAGATGTGGATGGAAGATATAGTGGAGATCATATAAAGGGTTGCGAGGAGGTTGTTAAGAACGTTTATAGAGACAGTGACAATAACATCTTGTAGGAATGTGTGTCCAGTGGAAACAAGCAATTGATGGGATATAACGTGCTGCTGGAGTGTGAGCAAGGTAATATCTATGACGAAGGGATTCAGGGAAATTGGTTAGTCGAGCTTGTATTATGGAGGTGGGAAGTTCCTGTGATTAGTCATGTCATTTGAAAAGTGAAGTCTGTGCAGATCTAGAAAGACAGCTGTTGAATGACTGATGGTAAATGTTTCCTTCTTTGGACCTACCTACCCGTGTACTCACTTAGATGTGGTTGTGAAGTGTGTGTGGTGTGTGTGTGTGTTGTGTGTGTGTGTGTGTGTGTGTGTGTGTGTGTGTGTTGTTGTGTTGTGTGTGTGTGGGTTGGTGTGTGTGTGTGTTGTGTGGTGTGTGTGTTGTGTGTGTGTGTGTGTGTGTGTTGTGTGTGTGTGTGTGTGTGTGGGGTGTGTGTGTGTGTGTGTGTGTGTGTGTGTTGTGTGTGTGTGTGTGTGTGTGTGTGTGTGTGTGTGTGTTGTTTGTGTGTGTGTGTGTGTGTGTGTGTGGTGTGTTGTGGTTGTGTGTGTGTGTGTGTGTGTGTGTGTGTGTGTGTGTGTTGTGTGTGTGTGTGTGTGTTGTGTGTGTGTGTGTGTGTGTTGTGTGTGTTGTGTGTGGTGTGTGTGTGTGTGTGTGTGTGTGTGTGTGTGTGTGTGTGTGTGGTGTGTGTGTGTGTGTGTGTGTGTGTGTGTGTGTGTGTGTGTGGTGTGTGTGTGTTGTGTGTGTGTGTGTGTGTATGTGGTGTGTGTGTTGTGGTTGTGTGTGTATGTGTGTGTGTGGTGATTTTGTTTTTGTGTGTGTATTGATAGTGTGTTGTGTCTGTAGTTGTGCGTGACATGGCTTGTGTTTGTGTTTGGTGATAGTGTGTGTGTGTACATCAAACCTACAACTTTTACTTTAGGACTAAACAGAATGTATGTTGTTACCTATACTAACTGCGTAGGAACATTATCATGTCTTGTGTTACCAGTACTAGGGAACTCATGTTTGTGTGCACAGACATACTTTGGCAATATGGATTGTGTGCACCCAGTACATACATAGGGAATACATTGTCTGTGTGACAGTACTTGTTGGCAACATAGGCCTGAGTGTGCACCCGTACAACACTCGGCAACATATGATTCTCTGTGTGTACCCAGTACATACATGTGGCAACATCATGGCTCTGTGTGTGCACCCAGTACATACATGTGGCAACATCATGGCGCTGTGTGTGCACCCAGTACATACATGGCAAATCATGGCTGTGTGCACCAGTACATCATGGAACATCATGCTGTGTGTGCACCCAGTACATCTAGCATACATGGTCTGGGACATACATACATGGCAACATCATGGCGCTGTGTGTGCACCCAGTACATACATAGGGCAATATCATGGCTCTGCGTGTGCACCCAGTACATACATGTGGCAACATCATGGCTCTGTGTGTGCACCCAGTACATACACGTGGCAACATCATATCTCTGTGTGTGCACCCAGTACATACATGGGGCAACATCATGGCTCTGTGAGTGCACACAGTACATACATGTGGCAACATCATGGCGCTGTGTGTGCACCCAGTACATACATAGCGCAATATCATGGCTCTGTGTGTGCACCCAGTGCATACATGTGGCAACATCATAGCTCCCTGTGTGCACCCAGTACATACATGCGGCAACATCATACATGGAGCACTATCATACATGCGGCACTACATACATGGAGCAATATCATGGATCTGTGTGTTCATCCAGTACATACATGGAGCAACATCATTGCTCTGCGTGTGCACCCAGTACATACATGGTGCAACATCATAGCTCTGAGTGTGCACCTAGTACATACATGTGGCAACATCATGGCTCTGTGTGTGCACCCAGTACATACACGGTGCAACATCGTAGCTCTGTGTGTGCACCCAGTAAATACATGGGGCAACATCGTGGCTCTGTATGTGCACCTAATACATACATGGGGCAACATCGTGGCTTTGTGTGTGCACCAATGCATACATGGGGCAACATCGTGGCTCTGAGTGTGCACCCATACATAAATTGGACATCATCGTAGCTCTGTGTGTGCACCCAGTAAATACATAGGGAAACATCGTGGCTCTGTATGTGCACCTAGTACATACATGGGGCAACATCGTGGCTTTGTGTGTGCGCCAATACATACATGGAGCAACATCGTGGCTTTGTGTGTGCACCAATACATACATGGGAGAACATCGTGGCTCTGTGTGTGCAATCAGTACATACATGGGGAAACATCATGGCTCTATATGTGCACCCGGTAAATACATGGGACAACAACGTGGCTCTGTGTGTGCACCCAGTACATACATGGGGCAACATCGTGGCTCTGTGTGTGTGCACCCAGTACGTACATGGGACAACATCGTGGCTCTGTGTGTGCACCCAGTGCGTACATGGGGCAACATCATGGCTCTCTGTGTCCACTCAGTACATACATGGGGCAATATCATTGATCTGTGTGTGCACCCAGTGCATACACGGGGCAACATCATGGCTCTGTGTGTGCACCAATACATACATGGGGCAACGTCATGACTCTGTGTGTACAGCCAGTACATACAATGAGCAATATCATGCCTGTGTGTGTGTGCACCCAGTACATACATGGAGCAACATCATAGCTCTGAGTTTGAACCCAGTACATACATGGGACAACATCGTTGCTCTGTTTGTGCACACAGTACATACATGGGGCAACATCATGGATCTGTATGTGCACCCAGTGCATACATAAGACAACATCGTGGTTCTGTCTGTGCACCCAGTACGTACATGGGGCAACATCATGGCTCTGTGTGTGCACCCAGTACATACATGGGACAACATCGTGGCTCTGTGTGTGCACCCAGTACATACATGGGGCAACATCATGGATCTGTATGTGCACCCAGTGCATACATAAGACAACATCGTGGTTCTGTCTGTGCACCCAGTACGTACATGGGGCAACATCATGGCTCTGTGTGTGCACCCAGTGCATACATAAGACAACATCGTGGCTTTGTGTGTGCACCCAGTACGTACATGGGGCAACATCATGGCTCTGTGTGTGCACCCAGTGCATACATAAGACAACATCGTGGCTCTGTGTGTGCACCCAGTACGTACATGGGGCAACATCATGGCTCTGTGTGTGCACCCAGTGCATACATAAGACAACATCGTGGCTCTGTGTGTGCACCCAGTACGTACATTGGGCAACATCATGGCTCTGTATGAGCACCCAGTGCATACATAAGACAACATCGTGGCTCTGTGTGTGCACCCAGTACATGCATGGGGCAACATCATGGCTCTGTGTGTGCGCCCAGTACATACATGGGGCAACATCATGGCTCAGTGTGAGCATCCAGTACATATATGGGGCAACAACATGGCTCTGTATCTACACCCAGTACATACATGGGGCAACTTCATGGCTTTGTGTGTGCATCCAGTACATATATGGGGAAACATCATGGCTCTGTGTGTGCACCCAGTACATACGAGGAGCAACATCTTGGCTGTGTGTGGGCACCCAGTACATACGTGGAGCAACATCATGGCTCTGTGTGTGCATCCATTACATATATGGGGCAACATCATGGCTCTCTGTGTCCACCCAGTGCATACACGGGGCAACATCATGGCTCCTTGTGTACAGCCAGTACATACATTGAGCAATATCATGCCTGAGTGTGTGTACCCAGTACATACACGGAGCAACATCATACCTCAGAGTGTGCACCCAGTACATACATGGGGCAACATCGTGTCTCTGTATGTGCAACCAGTACATACACAGGGCAACATCATGGCTCTGTGTGTGCACCTACTACATACCTGGGAGAACATGTCTTTGTGTGTGCACCCAGTACATACATGGGGCAACATCATGGCTCTGTGTGTGCAACCAGTACATACATGGGGCAACATCGTGTCTCTGTGTGTGCACCCAGTACATACATTGGACAACAACGTGGCTCTGTGTTTGCACCCAGTACATACATGGGCAACATCGTGGCTCTGTGTGTCCACCCAGTACATACATGGGGCAACACCGTGGCTCTGTGTGAACACCCAGTACATACATGTGACAACATCGTTGCTCTGTGTGTGCACCCAGTATATACATTTCACAATATCATGGCTCTGTGTGTGCACCCAATACATATGTGGGACAGCATCGTGTCTCCGTGTGTGCACCCAGTACATACATTGGACAACATCATGGTTCTGTGTGTGCACCCAGTACATACATGGGGCAACATCATGTCTCTGTGTGTGCACCCAGTACATACATTGGACAACATCGTGCTCTGTCTGTGTGTACCCAGTACATACATGGGGCAACATCATGGTTCTGTGTGTGCACCCAATACACATATGGAACAACAACGTGGCTCTATGTGTGCACCCAGTACGTACATGGGGCAATATCATGACCATGTGTGTGTGCACCCAGTACATACATGGGGGAACATCAATGCTCTGTGTGTGCACCCAGTACATACATGAGGAAGCATCATGGCTTTGTGTCTGCACCCAGTACATACACGGAGCAACATCATAGCTCTGAGTGTGCACCCACTACATACATGAGGCAACATCGTGGCTCTGTATGTGCACCCAGTACATACATAGGGCAACATCATGTCTCTGTGTGTGCACCCAGTACATACATTGGACAACAGTGAGGCTCTGTGTTTGCACCCTTTACATACATGGGGCAACATCGTGGCTCTGCGTGTGTACCCAGTACATACATGGGGCAACACCGTGGCTCTGTGTGAACACCCAGTACATACATATGACAACATCATGTCTCTGTGTGTGCACCCAGTACATACATTGGACAACATCATGGCTCTGTGTGTGCACCCAATATACATATGGAACAACAACGTGGCTCAATGTGTGCACCCAGTACATACATGGGGCAACATCATGGCTCTGTGTGTGCACCCAATACATACATGGGGCAACATCATGGCTCTGTGTGTTCATCCGTACATAATAACCATTTCTGTGTGTGCACACAGTACACATGTGCGACAACATCGTGGCTTTATGTGTGCACCTAGTACATACATGGGACAACATTGTTGCTATGTGTTTGCACCCATTACAAACATGGGGCAACATCATGGCTCTGTGTGTGCACCCAGTACATACATGGGGCAACATCATGGCTCTGTGTGTTCACCGAGTACATACATGGAGCAACATCGTGGCTCTGTGTGTGCACCCAGTACATACATGGAGCAACATCATGGCTCTGTGTGTGCACCCAGTACATACATGGAGCAACATTATGGCTCTCTTTGTGCTCCCAGTACATACGTGGGAAAACATCGTGTCTTTGTGTGTGCACCCAGTACATACATGGGACGACATCGTGGCTCTGTGTGTGCACCCAGTACATACATGGAGCAACATCGTGGCTCTATATGTTCACTCAGTACATATATGGAGCAACATCATGGCCCTGTGTGTTCACCGAGTACACACATGGAGCAACATCGTGGGTCTGTGTGTGCGCCCAGTACATACATGGAGCAACATCATGGCTCTGTGTGTGCACCCAGTACATACATGGGAAAACATAGTGTCTTTGTGTGTGCACCCAGTACATATATTGGACGACATCGTGGCTCTGTGTGTGCACCCAGTTCATACATGGAGCAACATAGTGGCTTTATATGTTCACTCAGTACATACATTGAGCAACATCATGGCTCTGTGTGTCCAACCTGTTCATGCATGGGGGCAACATCATGGCTCTGTGTGTGCACCCAGAACATACATGGGACAACATAGTGGCTCTGTGTGCACCCAGTACATACATGGGGCAGCATCATGGCTCTGTGTGTGCACCAAGTACATTCATGTTGAAAGATCATGGCTCTCTGTGTGCACCCAGTACATACATGGGGCAACATCATGGCTCTGTGTGGGCACCTGTTACATACATGGGACAACATCGTGGCTCTCTGTGTTCTTAATTAACTTTGGCTTCTCTTCTTGTTTCCTGTAACGTAATTACCAGGTTAATTTTAATCTAAAATTTTTACTGAAATTACGACACTTGATTTATTATGTATCACATAGGGTAACATCTTCTGAAACATGTGCGGTAACAACATGTGTGGTTACAACATGTGTGGTTACAACATGTGTGGTCACAACATGTGTGGTTACAACGTGTGTGGTTACAACATGTGTGGTCCCAACATGTGTGGTCACAACATGTGTGGTTGCAACGCGTGTGATTACAACATGTGTGGTCTCAACATGTGTGGCCACAACATGTGTGGTTACAACACGTGTGGTCACAATATGAGTGGTCACAATATTTGTGGTGACAACATGTGTGGTCACAGCATGTATTGTCACAGCATGTGTGGTCACATGTGTGATCACAACATGTGTGGTCACATCATATGTGTTCACATGTGTGATTACATGTGTGGTCACAGCATGTGTAGTCACATGAGTGGTCACAATATGTGTGGTCACATGAGTGGTCACAACGTGTGTGCTCACAGCATGTGTTGTCACAGCATGTGTGGTCACAACATGTGTGTTTGCACCATGTGTGGTCACAACATTTGTGATCACAACATGTGTGGTCACATCATGTGTGGTCACATCATGTGTGGTCACAACATGTGTGGTCACATAATATGTGATCACAATATGTGTGGTTACAACATGTGTGGTCACAGCATGTGTGGTCACAACATGTATGGTCACAACATGTGTGGTTACAACATGTGTGGTACAGCATGTGTGGTCACAACATGTATGGTCACATGTGTGGTCACATTATGTGTGATCACAGCATGTGTGGTACCAACATATGTAGTTAAAGCATGTGTGGTCACAACGTGTGTGCTCACAGCATGTGTTGTCACAGCATGTGTTGTCACAGCATGTGTGGTCACAAGATGTGTGTTCGCACCATGTGTGGTCACAACATTTGTGGTCAGAACATGTGAGGTCGCATCATGTGTGGTCACTTCACGTGTGGTCACAACATATGAAGTCACATAATATGTGATCAAAATATGTGTGTCACAACATGTGTGATCACAACATGTATGGTCACAACATGTGTGGTTACAACATGTGGTACAGCATGTGTGGTCACAACGTGGATGATCACAACATGTGTGGTCACATTATGTGTGGTCACAGCATGTGTGGTCATAACATGTATGTGGTCACAACTTGTGTGGTCACAACATGTATGGTCAGAACATGTGTGGTTACAACATGTGTGGTACAGCATGTTTGGTCACAACATGTATGGTCACAACATGTGTGGTCGCATTATGTGTGGTCACAGCATGTGTGGTCACAACATATGTGGTCAGCAGCATATGTGGTCACAACATGTGTGGTTACAGCATATGTGATTACAACATGTATGTGGTCACAACATGTGTGGTCACAGCATGCGTAGTCACAACATGTGTGGGAACATGTGTGATCACAATATCGGGATTACAACATGTGTGGTCACAACCTTGGTGGTCACATATGTTCCTGAGTTTACCGAGATTCGGGGTCAACGCCCGGGCGTGGACGCCTACATTGTGTCACATGTGTGGTCACAACATGAGTGGTTAAAACATGTGTGGTCACAACATGTGTGGTCCCCTCATGCGTGGTCACAGCATGTGTGGTCACAACATATGTGGTCACATCATGTATGGTCGCAATATGTGTGGTCACATAATGTGTAGTCACAATAAGTGTGGTCACAGTATGTGTGGACACAACATGTGTGGTTACAGCTTGTGTGGTTTCAACGCGTGTGGTCACAACATGTGTAGTCACAGCATGTGTGGTAACAACATGTGTGGTAACAACATATGTGGTCACAATATGTGTGGTAGCAACATGTGTGGTCACAGCATGTGAGGTAACAACATATGTGCTCACAACTTTTGTCGTTATATGTGTGGTCACAACATGTGTGGTCACAACGTGTGTGCTCACAGCATGTTTGGTCACAACATGTGTGCTCACAACATGTGTGGTCACCTCATGTGTGGTCAGAGCATGTGTGGTCAGAGCATGTGTGGTCACAACATATGTGGTCACATCATGTATGGTCACAATATGTGTGGACATATCATGTATGGTAACAATCTATGTGGTCGCAACATGTGTGATCACAGCGTGTGGTCACAGCATGTGTTCACAACATATGTGGTAACATGTGTGGTCACAATATGTGTTGTCACATCATACGTGGTCACAACATGTGTGGTTACAACATGTGTAGTCACAACATGTGTGGTCACATCAAGTATGGTCACAACATGTGTGGTCACAACATGTGTTGTTACAACATTTGTAGTCACAGCATTTGTGGTAACGTGTTTTGTCAGATCATGTGTGGTCACATCGTGTGTGTCACATCGTGTGTGGTCACAGCATGTCAGGTCCCAACATGTGTCGTCGCAACATTTGTGGTCACATCTTTTATGGTCACAACATGTGTGGTAACAACATGTGTGGTCACATCATGTGTGGTCACAACATGTGCTGTCACAACATGTGTGGTCACAGCATGTGTGATCACATGTGTGGTCCCAACATGTGTGGTCAGAGCATGTGTCATGACATATGTGGTCACAACATGTGTGGCTACAACATGTGTGGTCACATCATGTGTGGTCACAACATGTGTGGTCATAACATGTGTGGTTACAACATATCTGGTCACAACATGTATGGTCACAACATGTGTGGTTACAACATACATTGTCACAGCATGTGTGGTCAAAACATGTGTGGTTACAGCATGTGTGGTCAGAGAATGTGTGGTCACAACATGTCGGGTAACAACATGTGTGATCACGATATCTTTGGACACAACGTGTGTTGTCACAGCATGTGAGGTCACAACATGTGTGGTCACAACATATGTGGCTACAACATATGTGCTCACAACGTGTGTGGTTATAACATGTGTGTTCACCTCATGTGTGGTCACAGCATGTGCGGTCACAACATATGTGGTCACATCATGTATGGTCACAACATGTGTGGCCACATCATGTTTCTTCAAAATATGAATGGTCACAACATTTGTGGTCACAGCGTGTGTGGTCACAGCATGTGTAGTCACAACATGTGTGGTCACATGTGTGGTCACATCATGTCTGATCACATCATATGTGGTCACAACATGTGTGGTTACATCATGTGTGGTCGCAACATGTGCGGTCACATCATGTGTGGTCACAACATGTGTGGTCACAACACGTTTCGTTATAACATATGTGTTCACGGCATGTGTGGTCACAACATGTGTGCTCACAGCATGTGTTGTCACATGTGGGGTCACAGCATGTGTGGTCACAACATGTGTTGTAAAAACATGTGTAGTCACATCATGTGTGGTCACATCATGTGTGGTCACAACATGTGTGGTCACGTCATGTGTGATTACAATATGTGGTCACAAAATATGTGGTCAGAAAATGCTAGGTCACAACATGTGTGGTCACAACATGTGTGGTTACATGTTTGGTCACAACATGTGTGGTAACAACAAGTGAAATCACATCATGTGTGGTCACATCATGTGTGGTCACAAGATGTGTGGTCACTACATGAGTGGTTACATCATGTGTGGTAACAACATGCGAGGTCACAGCATGTGTGGTCACAGCGCGTGTGGTCATATCGTATGTGGTCACATCATGTGTGGTCACAAAATATGTGGTCACATCACGTGTAATCAGAATTTGTGTGGTCTCAACATGTATGGTCACAGCATGTGTGGTCACAACACGTGTTCTCACAACATATGTGATTACAACATGCGTGGTCACAACATGTTTTGTCACACCGTGTGTGCTCACAGCATGTGTGGTCACAACATGTGTGGTCACAACATGAGTGGTTACAACATATGTGGTCACATGTGTTGTCACAGGATTTGTGGTCACAGCATGTGTGGTCATAACATGTGTGGTCATTTCATATGTGGTCACAGCGTGGGTGGTCACATCATGTGCGGAGATATTTCCGGTCATATCACGTGTGGTCACAATATGTCTGGTCACAAAATGTGTGGTCACAGCATATGTGGTCATAGCATGTGTGGTCACGACATTTGTGGTCACATCATGTGTGGTGACATGTGTGGTCACAACATGTGCGGTCACATCATGTGTGGTCACAGCAAGTGTGGTCGTAACTTATATGGTCATATCATGTATGGTCACAACATGTGTGGTCACATCATGTGTGTTCACAATATGTGTGCCGCAACATGTGTAGTCGCAGCATGTGTGGTCACAGCATGTGGTCACAACGTGTTTGGTCACATGTGTGGTCACAACATGTGTGGTCACATCATATTTGGTCACAATATGTGTGGATACAACATTTGTGTTTACAACATGTGTGGTCACATAAGTGGTCACAGTATATGTGGTCACGTCATGTGTGGTCACAACATGTGTGGTCAAAACATATGTGGTTACAACATATGTTGTCACAGCATGTGTGGTCACAACCTGTGTGCTCACAGCATGTGTGGTCACAACATGTGTGGTTACAACATGTGTTTACAATATGTGTGGTCACAACATGTGTTTTCGCACCACATGTGGTCACAACATGTGTGGTCACAACATGTGTGGTCAAATCAAGTGTGGTCACATGATGTGTGGTCAAATCATGTGTAGTCACATCATGTGTGATCACAATATGTGTGGTCATAACATGTGTGGTCACATCAAGTGTGGTCACATGATGTGTGGTCAAATCATATGTGGTCACATCATGTGTGATCACAATATGTGTGGTCATAACACGTGTGGTCGCAGCATGTGTAGCCACAACATGTGTTGTCACAACATGTTTGGTTAAAACATGCGTGGTCACAACATGTGTGGTCACAACGTGTGTGGTCACAACATGTGTGGTCACATCAAGTGTGGTCACATGATGTGTGGTCAAATCATATGTGGTCACATCGTGTGTGATCACAATATGTGTGGTCATAACACGTGTGGTCGCAGCATGTGTAGCCACAACATGTGTGGTCACAACATGTTTGGTCACAACGTGTGTGCTCACAGCAGGTATGGTCACACCATGTGTGGTCAGAACATGAACAGTTACAACATGAGTGGTCACAACATGTGTTGTCACAGCATGTGACGTCACAGCATGTGTGGTCATAACATATGTGGTCACTTCATATGTGGTCACAGCGTTTGTGGTCACATCATGTGCTGTCAAAACATGTGTGGTCACATCATGTGTGGTCACAATATGTGTGGTCGCAACATGCGTGGTCACAGCATATGTGGTCAGAGCATGTGTGGTCACAACATGTGTGGTCTCATCATGTGTGAAAACATGTGTGGTCACATGTGTTATCACATCATGTGTTATCACAACATGTGTGGTCACATTATGTGTGGTCACAGTATGTGTGGACACATCATGTGTGGTCACAGCATGTGTGGTCACAGCATATGTGGCTACATCGTGTGTGGTTACAACAAGTGTGGTTACATGTGTGGTCACATCATGTGTGGACACAATATGTGTGGTCACAAAATGTATGGTCACAGCATGTGTGGTCACAGCATGTGTGGTCACAACATGTGTATTCACATCATGTGTGGTAATATGTGTGGTCACAACATGTGTGGTCACATCATATGTGATCACAACATGTGTGGTCACAGCATGTGTAGTCACAACATGTGTGGTCACAACATGTTTGGTTAAAACATGTGTGGTCACAACGTGTGTGCTCACTGCAGGTATGGTCACACCATGTGTGGTCACAACATGAACAGTTACAACATGTGTGGTCACAACATGTGACGTCACAGCATGTGTGGTCATAACACGTGTGGTCACTTCAAATGTGGTCACAGCGTTTGTGGTCACATCATGTGCTGCCAAGGCATGTGTGGTCACATCATGTGTGATCACAATATGTGTGGTCATAACACGTGTGGTCACACCATGTGTAGTCACATGTGTGGTCACAACATGTTTGGTTAAAACATGCGTGGTCACAATATGTATGGTCACAACGTGTGTGCTCACAGCAGGTATGGTCACACCATGTGTGGTCACAACATGAACAGTTACAACATGAGTGGTCACATGTGTTGTCACAGCATGTGACGTCACAGCATGTGACGTCACAGTATGTGTGGTCATAACATATGTGGTCACTTCATATGTGGTCACAGCGTTTGTGGTCACATCATGTGCTGTCAAAACATATGTGGTCTCATCATGTGTGGTCACATGCATGGTCACTTCATATGTGGTTACATCATGTGTGGTCACAATATGAGTGGTCGCAACATGCGTGGTCACAGCATATGTGGTCACAGCATGTGTGGTCACAACATGTGTGGTCTCATCATGTGTGGACACATGTGGTCACAAAATGTGTGGTCACATTTTGTGTTATCACAACATGTGTGGTCACATCATGTTTGGTCACAATATGTTTGGTCACATCATGTGTGGTCACAGCATGTGTGGTCACAGCATATGTGGTCACATCGTGTGTGCTTACAAGTGTGGTTACAACATGTGTGGTCACATCATGTGTGGTCACAGCATGTGTGGTCACAACATGTGTGGTCACTACATGTGTGTTCACATCATGTGTGGTAGCATGTGTGGTCACAACATGTGTGGTCACATCATATGCGGTCACAACATGTGTGGTCACAACATGTGTGGTAACAACATATGGGGTCACATCATGTGTGATCACAGCAAGTGTGGTCACAACTTATATGGTCACATAATGTATGGTCACAACATGTGTGGTCTCATCATGTTTGGTCAAAATATGAGTGGTCACAACATATGTGGTCACAGCGTGTGTTGTTACAGCGTGTGTGGTCATAACATTTGTGGTCACATGTGGGGTTACAACATGTGTGATCACATCATATGTGGTCACAACATGTGTGGTTACAACATGTGTGGTCAAAACATGTGGGGTCACTTCATGTGTGGTCACAGCATGTGTGGTCACGGCACGCTTCGTTTCAACATATGTGGTCACAGCATGTGTGGTGACAACTTGTTTGCTCATAGCATGTGTGGTCACATGTGTGGTCACAGCATGTGTGGTCACAATATGTGTGGTCACAACATGTGTGGTCAGAAAATTTAGGTCACAACATGTTTGGTCACAACATGCGTGGTTACATGTTTGGTCTCAACATGTGTGGTAACATGTGTAGCCATATCATGTGAGGTCAAATCATGTGTGGTCACAACATGTGTGGTCACATCATGCGTGATCACAATATGTGTGGTCACAACATGTGTGGTCAGAGAATGTTAGGTCACAGCATGTGTTGTCACAAAATGTGTGGTCACAACATGGGTGGTTACAACATGTGTGGCCACATCATGCGAGGTCACAGCATGTGTGGTCGCAGCACGTGTGGTCACATCGTATGTGGTCACATCATGTGTGGTCACAACAAGTGTGGTCATATCACGTGTAATCACAATATGTGTGGTCACAACATATGTGGTCAGAGCATATGTGGTCACAGCATGTGTGGTCACAACATTTGTGGTCAGAGCATGTGTGGTCACATCATGTGTGATCACAACATGTGTGGCCACATCATGTGTGGTCACAATATGTGTGGTAACATGTGTGGTCACAGCATGTGTGATCACAGCATGTGTGGTCACAGCAGGTGTGATCAAAACATGAATGGTTACAACATATGTGCTCATAAAATATGTGGTCACAGCATGTGTGCTCACAGCATGTGTGGTTACAACATGTGTGGTCACAGCACGTTATCGTTTCAACATATGTGGTCACATCATGTGTGGTCCCAACATGTGTGGTCACATATGTGGTGACAACATGTGTGGTCCATTGTGTGGCCACAACATGTGTGGTCACAGAATTTGTGGTCACAGCATGTGTGGTCACACCGTGTGTAGTTACAGCGTGTGTGGTCATAATATTTGTGGTCACATGTGAGGTTACAACATGTGTGATGACATCATATGTGGTCACAACATGTGTGGTTACAACATGTGTGGTCAAAACATGTGTGGTCACATCATGTGTGGTCACAACATGTGTGGTCACAGCACGTTTCGTTTCAACATATGTGGTCACATCATGTGTGGTCCCAACATGTGTGGTCACATATGTGGTGACAACATGTGTGGTCCATTGTGTGGCCACAACATGTGTGGTCACAGAATTTGTGGTCACAGCATGTGTGGTCACAGCATGTGTGGTCACATCATGTGTGATCACAACATGTGTGGTCACATCATGTGTGGTCACAATATGTGTGGTCACAGCATGTGGAGACACAACATCTGGGGTAAAAACATGTGTGACCACGATATGTTTGGTCTCAACGTGTGTTGTCACAGCATGTGAGGTCACAAAATGTGTGGTCACAACATATGTGGTTACAACATGTGTGCTCACAACGTGTGTGCTTACAGCATGTGTGGTCACAGCAGGTGTGATCAAAACATGAATGGTTACAACATGTGTGCTCATAAAATATGTGGTCACAGCATGTGTGCTCACAGCATGTGTGGTTACAACATGTGTGGTCACCTTATGTGTGGTCACAGCATGTATGGTCACAAGATGTGCAGTCTCATCATGTTTGGTCAAAATATGAGTTGTCACAACATATGTGGTCACAGCGGGTGTGGTTACAGCGTGTGTGGTCATAACATTTGTGGTCACATGTGGGGTTACAACATGTGTGATCACATCATATGTGATCACAACATGTGTGGTTACAACATGTGTGGCCAAAACATGTGTGGTCACATCATGTGTGGTCACAACATGTGTGGTCACAGCACGTTTCGTTTCCACATATGTGGTCACAGCATGTGTGGTGACATCGTGTTTGCTCACAGCATGTGTGGTCACATGTGTGGTCACAGCATGTGTGGTCACAACATGTGTGGTAACAACATGTGTAGTCACAACATGTGTGGTCACATCATGTGTGGTCACAACATGTGTGGTCACATCATGTGTGATCACAATGTGTGGTCACAACATGTGTGGTCAGAAAATGTTAGGTCACAACATGTTTGGTCACAACATGCGTGGTTACATGTTTGGACTCAACATGCGTTGTAACATGTGTAGTCATATCATGTGTGGTCAAATCATGTGTGGTCACAACATGTGTGGTCACATCATGCGTGATCACAATATGTGTGGTCACAACATGTGTTGCCAGAGAATGTTAGGTCACAGCATGTGTGGTCACAAAATGTGTGGTCACAACATGGGTGGTTACAACATGTGTGGTCACAACATGCGAGGTCACAGCATGTGTGGTCGCAGCACGTGTGGTCACATCGTATGTGGTCACATCATGTTTGGTCACAACATGTGTGGTCACATCACGTGTAATCACAATATGTGACGTCACAACATGTGTGGTCACAGCATGTGTGGTCAAAACATGTGTGGTTACAACATGTGTGGTTACGACATGTGTGGTCACAACATGTGTGGTCACAACGTGTGTGCTTACAGCATGTGTGGTCACATGTTTGGTCACATCATGTGTGGTCACAACAAGTGTGGTCACATCATGTGTGGTCACAACATGTGTGGTCACAACATGTGTGGTCACAATATGTGTGATCACAGCATGTGTGGTCACAACATGTGTGGTCACATCATGTGTGGTCCCAACATGTATGGTCACATGTGTGGTCACAACATATGTGGTCACAGCATTGTGATCACAGCTTGTTTGGTCACACCATGTGTATTCACATCATGTGTGATCACAACATGTGTTGTTACAACGTGTGTCGTCACAACGTGTGGTCACAACTTGTGTGGTCAAAACATGTGTGGTCACAACATGTGTGGTCACGGCATGTGTGGTAACAACATGTGTGGTCACAACATGTGTGGTCACAACATGTGTGGTCACAGCATGTGTGGTTACATGTGTGGTCACAACATGTGTGGTCACAACATGTGTGGTCACAACATCCCTCACTATCTCATCTTCATTTTCTTGTCTGGCATTAATTAATCTCACTAGTATAATATAATTCCTCAGTCTCTCTTTCCTTCATTAATATCTCTCGCCTTCGTCAAATGTCTCTCCACTCTCTCTTCCACATATAGTTCAATCTCTTACCCTTCAATTGCCTCGCCTTCTCTTCTTCTTCTCTTAATGAAGGTATCGTCCTCCTTCATCAAGTCTCTCTCTCTCTCTCTCTCTCTCTCTCTCTCTCTCTCTCACTCTCTCTCTCTCTCTCTCTCTCTCTCTCTCTCTCTCTCTCTCTCCTCTCTCTCTCTCTCTCTCTCTCTCTTTTGCGTATCGTCTCACTGAGATCTGTGTCTTTCTCTCATCTCGCCATTCTCTATTGTTTATTTCCCTTAACATCTCTATCTCTTTTCCTCTTCCAAACTGTCCTCCTCAGTCATCCATTCAATCTTATCCTTCCTGTATCTCTCCCTCCATCATCAGTCCCTCCTTCCTTTCTCATTGATCTCTCAATTACCAACTCTCTCTCTCTTCTCTCTCTCTCTCTCTCTCTTCTCTCTCTCTCTCTCTCTCTCTCTCTCTCTCTCTCTCTCTCTCTCTCTCTCTCTCTCTCTCTCTCTCTCTCTCTCTCTCTAATATCTATCTATCTGTCTGTCTGTCTCTCTCTCTCTTTCTCCTGGTCACTGTCTCCTCACTTGCAGGATCAACAATACTGTTGTACCTTCCGGCTCAACACACGACTTTCAAAAGCCTAACAGTTAAGAGGATTTTCTGTGCCATAGTAGTGCCGAGCCCACGGCTGCCGTGTATCGCTCACACGACTGCCGTTGTTCACAAGGCAGCCGTGCATTCATTCACACGGCTGCAGTGCATTGTTCACACGGCGGCTGTAGATCGTACTGCGGTTATTTGAATTGCTGATTCACATCGTTCACTGATGTACCGAATCGTACACTGGTACCTTTGATCGTCAAATGACAAAGGAAGATAAGAGAATCGGTTGTAATCTGTAATATTGCTAATAATATTGCCCAAACAACAATACTCTTGAATACTTGAATACTGTTCCTCTTCTTAAATACGATAAACCTTTAACGAAGGTACTTGATCAACAAACAGTAAAAATATATTAATGACCCACAGTCATTATGTCACATGTGCAGCAGTTGGGAAGCTTTGTTGCTAGTTCAGCAGTGTACGTTGGTCAACTGTGGAGGTGACTAGTGGTGGAGGCGGTAGGAACAGTGGAGAGGTAAATATGTATGAGGTGGTCGGTCTTAAGACCTCGTTAAATGTTACGTTAGGCTGCCCACTCACTGATGAATTGAAACTAGATTAATGGACACAGGAATTGTGGAGGTGTGAGCAGCACACTGATGGTGGAGTGGCTGAGTGCGGTTGATATGTATCAGTAGATGGTATTAGAATACCACTATTGTATGGAAACACTCACTGGTTATACATTATACACACAAAACCAATAACGTCAAAGTGTATTCAGACGTTGCCCTAGTTTTTCTAGTCGGTAGAATATACCTGGGGACAGAAGATTATAGCCAGAAGCGAGGAGAAGGCAGAAAGGGGAAGAGTTCAGATGCGAGGAGAGGTCAGGAGCGAAGAAAGGTCTGGAGCGAGGAGAGGTCAGGAGTGAGGACAGGTCAGGAGCGAAGAAAGGTCAGGAGTGAGGACAGGTCAGGAGCGAGGACAGGTCAGAAGTGAGGAGAGGTCAGGAGTGAGGACAGGTCAGGAGCGAGGAGAGGTCAGGAGTGAGGAGAGGTCAGGAGCAAGGAGAGGTCAGGAGTGAGGACAGGTCAGGAGCGAGGAGAGGTCAGGAGTGAGGAGAGGTCAGGAGCGAGGACAGTCAGGAGCGAGACAGCAGAGCGAGGAGAGGTCAGGAGTGAGGACAGGTCAGGAGCGAGGAGAGGTCAGGAGTGAAGAGAGGTCAGGAGCGAGGACAGGTCAGGAACGAGGAGAGGTCAGGAGTGAGGACAGGTCAGGAGCGAGGAGAGGTCAGGAGTGAGGAGAGGTCAGGAATGAGGAGAGATCAGGAGCGAGGAGAGGTCAGGAATGAGGAGAGATCAGGAGCGAGGAGAGGTCAGGAGTGAGGACAGGTCAGGAGTGAAGAAAGGTCAGGAGTGAGGAGGTCAGATGCGGGTATCTCTAAGGGTTACATAAGTCTTGATGGAAAAGGGACAATAAACCTAGTGAAATTTTGAGTAGTTGGAGTGTGTTGTAGCAGCTCGTTGGTACTTCTGGTGGTGCATCAAGTTGGTACTTCTGGTGGTGCATCAAGTTGGTACTTCTGGTGGTGCATCAAGTTGGTACTTCTGGTGGGGCATCAAGTTGGTACTTCTGGTGGTGCATCAAGTTGGTACTTCTGGTGGTGCATCAAGTTGGTACTTCTGGTGGTGCATCAAGTTGGTACTTCTGGTGGTGCATCAAGTTGGTACTTCTGGTGGTGCATCAAGTTGGTACTTCTGGTGGTGCATCAAGTTGGTACTTCTGGTGGTGCATCAAGTTGGTACTTCTGGTGGTGCATCAAGTTGGTACTTCTGGTGGTGCATCAAGTTGGTACTTCTGGTGGTGCATCAAGTTGGTACTTCTGGTGGTGCATCAAGTTGGTACTTCTGGTGGTGCATCAAGTTGGTACTTCTGTGGTGCATAAAGTTGGTACTTCTGGTGGTGCATCAAGTTGGTACTTCTGGTGGTGCATCAAGTTGGTACTTCTGGTGGTGCATCAAGTTGGTACATTCTGGTGGTGCATCAAGTTGTATTTCTGGTGGTGCATCAAGTTGGTACTTCTGGTGGTGCATCAAGTTGGTACTTCTGGTGGTGCATCAAGTTGGTACTTCTGGTGCTGCATCAAGTTGGTACTTCTGGTGGTGCATCAAGTTGGTACTTCTGGTGGTGCATCAAGTTGGTACTTCTGGTGGTGCGTCAAGTTGGTACTTCTGGTGTGCATCAAGTTGGTACTTCTGGTGGTGCATCAAGTTGGTACTTCTGGTGGTGCATCAAGTTGGTACTTCTGGTGGTGCATCAAGTTGGTACTTCTGGTGGTGCATCAAGTTGGTACTTCTGGTGGTGCATCAAGTTGGTACTTCTGGTGGTGCATCAAGTTGGTACTTCTGGTGGTGCATCAAGTTGGTACTTCTGGTGGTGCATCAAGTTGGTACTTCTGGTGGTGCATCAAGTTGGTACTTCTGGTGGTGCATCAAGTTGGTACTTCTGGTGGTGCATCAAGTTGGTACTTCTGGTGGTGCATCAAGTTGGTACTTCTGGTGGTGCATCAAGTTGGTACTTCTGGTGCTGCATCAAGTTGGTACTTTCTGGTGGTGCATCAAGTTGGTACTTCTGGTGGTGCATCAAGTTGGTACTTCTGGTGGTGCATCAAGTTGGTACTTCTGGTGGTGCATCAAGTTGGTACTTCTGGTGCTGCATCAAGTTGGTACTTCTGGTGGTGCATCAAGTTGGTACTTCTGGTGGTGCATCAAGTTGGTACTTCTGGTGGTGCATCAAGTTGGTACTTCTGGTGGTGCATCAAGTTGGTACTTCTGGTGCTGCATCAAGTTGGTACTTCTGGTGTGCATCAAGTTGGTACTTCTGGTGGTGCATCAAGTTGGTACTTCTGGTGGTGCATCAAGTTGGTACTTCTGGTGTGCATCAAGTTGGTACTTCTGGTGGTGCATCAAGTTGGTACTTCTGGTGCTGCATCAAGTTGGTACTTCTGGTGGTGCATCAAGTTGGTACTTCTGGTGGTGCATCAAGTTGGTACTTCTGGTGCTGCATCAAGTTGGTACTTCTGGTGGGGCATCAAGTTGGTACTTCTGGTGGTGCATCAAGTTGGTACTTCTGGTGGTGCATCAAGTTGGTACTTCTGGTGCTGCATCAAGTTGGTACTTCTGGTGGTGCATCAAGTTGGTACTTCTGGTGGTGCATCAAGTTGGTACTTCTGGTGGTGCATCAAGTTGGTACTTCTGGTGGTGCATCAAGTTGGTACTTCTGGTGCTGCATCAAGTTGGTACTTCTGGTGGTGCATCAAGTTGGTACTTCTGGTGCTGCATCAAGTTGGTACTTCTGGTGGTGCATCAAGTTGGTACTTCTGGTGCTGCATCAAGTTGGTACTTCTGGTGCTGCATCAAGTTGGTACTTCTGGTGGTGCATCAAGTTGGTACTTCTGGTGGTGCATCAAGTTGGTACTTCTGGTGGTGCATCAAGTTGGTACTTCTGGTGGTGCATCAAGTTGGTACTTCTGGTGGTGCATCAAGTTGGTACTTCTGGTGGTGCATCAAGTTGGTACTTCTGGTGCTGCATCAAGTTGGTACTTCTGGTGCTGCATCAAGTTGGTACTTCTGGTGGTGCATCAAGTTGGTACTTCTGGTGGTGCATCAAGTTGGTACTTCTGGTGGTGCATCAAGTTGGTACTTCTGGTGTGCATCAAGTTGGTACTTCTGGTGGTGCATCAAGTTGGTACTTCTGGTGGTGCATCAAGTTGGTACTTCTGGTGGGTGCATCAAGTTGGTACTTCTGGTGGTGCATCAAGTTGGTACTTCTGGGGGCTGCATCAAGTTGGTACTTCTGGTGGTGCATCAAGTTGGTACTTCTGGTGGTGCATCAAGTTGGTACTTCTGGTGCTGCATCAAGTTGGTACTTCTGGTGGTGCATCAAGTTGGTACTTCTGGTGGTGCATCAAGTTGGTACTTCTGGTGGTGCATCAAGTTGGTACTTCTGGTGCTGCATCAAGTTGGTACTTCTGGTGGTGCATCAAGTTGGTACTTCTGGTGGTGCATCAAGTTGGTACTTCTGGTGGTGCATCAAGTTGGTACTTCTGGTGTGCATCAAGTTGGTACTTCTGGTGGTGCATCAAGTTGGTACTTCTGGTGGTGCATCAAGTTGGTACTTCTGGTGGTGCATCAAGTTGGTACTTCTGGTGGTGCATCAAGTTGGTACTTCTGGTGCTGCATCAAGTTGGTACTTCTGGTGGTGCATCAAGTTGGTACTTCTGGTGGTGCATCAAGTTGGTACTTCTGGTGGTGCATCAAGTTGGTACTTCTGGTGGTGCATCAAGTTGGTACTTCTGGTGCTGCATCAAGTTGGTACTTCTGGTGGTGCATCAAGTTGGTACTTCTGGTGGTGCATCAAGTTGGTACTTCTGGTGGTGCATCAAGTTGGTACTTCTGGTGGTGCATCAAGTTGGTACTTCTGGTGCTGCATCAAGTTGGTACTTCTGGTGGTGCATCAAGTTGGTACTTCTGGTGGTGCATCAAGTTGGTACTTCTGGTGGTGCATCAAGTTGGTACTTCTGGTGGTGCATCAAGTTGGTACTTCTGGTGGTGCATCAAGTTGGTACTTCTGGTGGTGCATCAAGTTGGTACTTCTGGTGGTGCATCAAGTTGGTACTTCTGGTGGTGCATCAAGTTGGTACTTCTGGTGGTGCATCAAGTTGGTACTTCTGGTGGTGCATCAAGTTGGTACTTCTGGTGGTGCATCAAGTTGGTACTTCAGGTGGTGCATCAAGTTGGTACTTCTGGTGGTGCATCAAGTTGGTACTTCTGGTGGTGATTCAAGTTGGTACTTCTGGTGGTGCATCAAGTTGGTACTTCTGGTGGTGCATCAAGTTGGTACTTCTGGTGGTGCATCAAGTTGGTACTTCTGGTGGTGCATCAAGTTGGTACTTCTGGTGGTACATCAAGTTGGTACTTCTGGTGGTGCATCAAGTTGGTACTTCTGGTGGTGCATCAAGTTGGTACTTCTGGTGGTGCATCAAGTTGGTACTTCTGGTGGTGCATCAAGTTGGTACTTCTGGTGGTGCATCAAGTTCGTACTTCTGGTGCTGCATCAAGTTGGTACTTCTGGTGGTGCATCAAGTTGGTACTTCTGGTGGTGCATCAAGTTGGTACTTCTGGTGCTGCATCAAGTTGGTACTTCTGGTGGTGCATCAAGTTGGTACTTCTGGTGGTGCATCAAGTTGGTACTTCTGGTGGTGCATCAAGTTGGTACTTCTGGTGCTGCATCAAGTTGGTACTTCTGGTGGGTGCATCAAGTTGGTACTTCTGGTGGTGCATCAAGTTGGTACTTCTGGTGGTGCATCAAGTTGGTACTTCTGGTGGTGCATCAAGTTGGTACTTCTGGTGGTGCATCAAGTTGGTACTTCTGGTGGTGCATCAAGTTGGTACTTCTGGTGCTGCATCAAGTTGGTACTTCTGGTGCTGCATCAAGTTGGTACTTCTGGTGGTGCATCAAGTTGGTACTTCTGGTGCTGCATCAAGTTGGTACTTCTGGTGGTGCATCAAGTTGGTACTTCTGGTGATGCATCAAGTTGGTACTTCTGGTGCTGCATCAAGTTGGTACTTCTGGTGCTGCATCAAGTTGGTACTTCTGGTGCTGCATCAAGTTGGTACTTCTGGTGGTGCATCAAGTTGGTACTTCTGGTGGTGCATCAAGTTGGTACTTCTGGTGCTGCATCAAGTTGGTACTTCTGGTGTGCATCAAGTTGGTACTTCTGGTGGTGCATCAAGTTGGTACTTCTGGTGCTGCATCAAGTTGGTACTTCTGGTGCTGCATCAAGTTGGTACTTCTGGTGGTGCATCAAGTTGGTACTTCTGGTGGTGCATCAAGTTGGTACTTCTGGTGCTGCATCAGTTGGTACTTCTGGTGGTGCATCAAGTTGGTACTTCTGGTGGTGCATCAAGTTGGTACTTCTGGTGGTGCATCAAGTTGGTACTTCTGGTGGTACATCAAGTTGGTACTTCTGGTGGTGCATCAAGTTGGTACTTCTGGTGATGCATCAAGTTGGTACTTCTGGTGCTGCATCAAGTTGGTACTTCTGGTGCTGCATCAAGTTGGTACTTCTGGTGCTGCATCAAGTTGGTACTTCTGGTGGTGCATCAAGTTGGTACTTCTGGTGGTGCATCAAGTTGGTACTTCTGGTGCTGCATCAAGTTGGTACTTCTGGTGGTGCATCAAGTTGGTACTTCTGGTGGTGCATCAAGTTGGTACTTCTGGTGCTGCATCAAGTTGGTACTTCTGGTGCTGCATCAAGTTGGTACTTCTGGTGTGCATCAAGTTGGTACTTCTGGTGGTGCATCAAGTTGGTACTTCTGGTGCTGCATCAAGTTGGTACTTCTGGTGGTGCATCAAGTTGGTACTTCTGGTGGTGCATCAAGTTGGTACTTCTGGTGGTGCATCAAGTTGGTACTTCTGGTGGTGCATCAAGTTGGTACTTCTGGTGGTGCATCAAGTTGGTACTTCTGGTGCTGCATCAAGTTGGTACTTCTGGTGGTGCATCAAGTTGGTACTTCTGGTGGTGCATCAAGTTGGTACTTCTGGTGGTGCATCAAGTTGGTACTTCTGGTGGTGCATCAAGTTGGTACTTCTGGTGGTGCATCAAGTTGGTACTTCTGGTGCTGCATCAAGTTGGTACTTCTGGTGGTGCATCAAGTTGGTACTTCTGGTGGTGCATCAAGTTGGTACTTCTGGTGGTGCATCAAGTTGGTACTTCTGGTGGCTGCATCAAGTTGGTACTTCTGGTGGTGCATCAAGTTGGTACTTCTGGTGGTGCATCAAGTTGGTACTTCTGGTGGTGCATCAAGTTGGTACTTCTGGTGGTGCATCAAGTTGGTACTTCTGGTGCTGCATCAAGTTGGTACTTCTGGTGGTGCATCAAGTTTGGGACTTCTGGTGGTGCATCAAGTTGGTACTTCTGGTGGTGCATCAAGTTGGTACTTCTGGTGGTGCATCAAGTTGGTACTTCTGGTGGTGCATCAAGTTGGTACTTCTGGTGCTGCATCAAGTTGGTACTTCTGGTGGTGCATCAAGTTGGTACTTCTGGTGGTGCATCAAGTTGGTACTTCTGGTGGTGCATCAAGTTGGTACTTCTGTGGTGCATCAAGTTGGTACTTCTGGTGGTGCATCAAGTTGGTACTTCTGGTGTGCATCAAGTTGGTACTTCTGGTGGTGCATCAAGTTGGTACTTCTGGTGGTGCATCAAGTTGGTACTTCTGGTGGTGCATCAAGTTTGGGACTTCTGGTGGTGCATCAAGTTGGTACTTCTGGTGCTGCATCAAGTTGGTACTTCTGGTGGTGCATCAAGTTGGTACTTCTGGTGGTGCATCAAGTTGGTACTTCTGGTGCTGCATCAAGTTGGTACTTCTGGTGGTGCATCAAGTTGGTACTTTTGGTGGTGCATCAAGTTGGTACTTCTGGTGGGGCATCAAGTTGGTACTTCTGGTGGTGCATCAAGTTGGTACTTCTGGTGGTGCATCAAGTTGGTACTTCTGGTGGTGCATCAAGTTGGTACTTCTGGTGCTGCATCAAGTTGGTACTTCTGGTGCTGCATCAAGTTGGTACTTCTGGTGCTGCATCAAGTTGGTACTTCTGGTGGTGCATCAAGTTGGTACTTCTGGTGGTGCATCAAGTTGGTACTTCTGGTGGTGCATCAAGTTGGTACTTCTGGTGGTGCATCAAGTTGGTACTTCTGGTGGTGCATCAAGTTGGTACTTCTGGGGGTGCATCAAGTTGGTACTTCTGGTGGTGCATCAAGTTGGTACTTCTGTGGTGCATCAAGTTGGTACTTCTGGTGGTGCATCAAGTTGGTACTTCTGGTGGTGCATCAAGTTGGTACTTCTGGTGGTGCATCAAGTTGGTACTTCTGGTGGTGCATCAAGTTGGTACTTCTGGTGGTGCATCAAGTTGGTACTTCTGGTGGTGCATCAAGTTGGTACTTCTGGTGGTGCATCAAGTTGGTACTTCTGGTGGTGCATCAAGTTGGTACTTCTGGTGGTGCATCAAGTTGGTACTTCTGGTGGTGCATCAAGTTGGTACTTCTGGTGGTGCATCAAGTTGGTACTTCTGGTGGTGCATCAAGTTGGTACTTCTGGTGGTGCATCAAGTTGGTACTTCTGGTGGTGCATCAAGTTGGTACTTCTGGTGGTGCATCAAGTTGGTACTTCTGGTGGTGCATCAAGTTGGTACTTCTGGTGGTGCATCAAGTTGGTACTTCTGGTGGTGCATCAAGTTGGTACTTCTGGTGGTGCACCAAATTATAGTAGTCCAGGTATGTGCAATTACCGGATGGTATGTCGTGCCGAATAGGTAAATCTTGCGATCTTGGCTTAAATAGCAATGCTCATCTTGCCATATAGCACAAGCGAAAATTTGTGTATGCAATAATTTCAGCAAAATCATTCTGAATCTAACGGAGAAAATATATTTCACTGTGTTCGTTTAGTATTAAATTATCGTAAACAAATCTAAAATATATTTAGTTGGGTTAGGCTAAAATAAATTGTTCTTGTTATAATAAGGTTAGGTAAGTTTTCTAAGATTCTTTTGATGTAAAATTATAAATTTTTACATTAACATTAATGAAAAAATATATCTTTAAACGTATAAGGGAAATTTTTTAGAAAGGACTTAATTTTAAATGAGTTCTTGCTAATTGACCAGTTTTACCTATTCGGCACGACACACACACACACACATACACACACACACACATATATATATATATATATATATAATATATATATATAATATATATATATATATATATATATATATATATTATAATATATATATATATTATAATATATAAGTAGTGCTGAAGGCGGCTGAGTGGCTCCTGCGGCTGAGCAGTCATTCCTGAGTGGTCCATTCCTGAGCGGTCCCTCCTGAAAGGGCTGCGGCTGAGCGGCTCCCTTTCCTGAGCAGACTCCTTTTCACACCTTTATGCTAATGACCTTGACCCCACCCACGACCCCCACCCACGACCCCTCACCAACGACCCCACCCACGACCCCACCCACGACCCCCCACCAACGACCCCACCCACGACAACCATCCATGCACCCGCCCGCCGCGCCCTCGCGCCAGCCCGCCCGCGCCCTCGCACCCGCCCGCGCCTTCTGCAGCGTCGTCCGGATCGCCCCCGCTCCCCGAATTTTTTTTCGATTTTTTTCAAATTTGTTTTGAATTTCATTTTCTTATGATCTCCATCTCCTCGGATCAAGTTTTTTGGATTCCCCCTCCCACTTTCACCCCCATCCCAAATTCTTTTCGATTTTTTTTTTGAATTTCTTATGATCTCCATCTCCCCGGAACAAGTTTTTTGGATTCCCCCCTCCCACTTTCACCCCAAATATTCCTTGGATCAGGTATTTTGGATTTCCCCTGTGGGTACCCCTCCCACCACCCACCTTCACCCCAAATATTCCTCCTCCATCTCCTTGGATCAAGGTTTTCTCCTCCATCTCCTCGGATCAAGGTTTTTGGGTTCCCCCCTCTGGGGGTAAGCATTCAAATGAACTCCCACTTGCATCTCAAATTCCCTGCTCCAATTCCTCGGATCAAGTTTTTGGATTCCCCCCTATGGGGTTTCAAAATTCTTATGATCTCTTTGGATCAAGTATTTCTCCTCCATCTCCTCGGATCGAGTTTTTGGATTCCCCCTCTGGGGGTAAGCATTTCAAATGAACTCCTCCTATGGGGCATGGTACTTTCTCTTACTACAGGTCTAAACAAGTGTGACGTCACCCCACCTGTGTTTACTCGACGGTCAGTGACGTCACGTGATGACCTCATATATACAGGCTGAATCGTATCGACCTCCCCCTATGTCAGTGACGTCACGTGATGACCCCACACACACAGGCTGAATCTTGTCGACTTCCCCCTACACATTTTTCACTCTTCACCCAGGATAACCCAAATAATTTCACATTTTTTTCGTTAATACCCACAACAATCCACAATTTCTTTACAAAATACAACAAAAGTCTAGACATTTTTCTCATTTTAACTATTTCATCAGAAAAAGTCACCACAACACTTACAACTTATAACCACTTTTCGATAAATTCACTAGTCACAATTTTACATATTACGAAGTTAATACGCACACACACCTCACTTTACTTTGAACACCTTCAAAACACTCTCATAAATCATTTTGAATACACAAAAATACCCTTTTAACATTCCAAACAACACTGAAACACTTCCAAAATATCATTTTGAGTACTCCCAAATACACCACTGATTACTACTAAAACACCACTGAATACGGTCAAAACACCACCAAAATCACCATAAACTAAGATCAACATAACAGACTAACACCCATTTTCACACAAATGCCCTCAAATCACTATAACCAAGACGATTACCAATTTCTATGAGTACATTCACCTCCAACTAAGATATAACATGAGTGCAAAAAACATGAACACAATCCAAACACACACGAACACTTACAACAGAATCACTTCTTTTTCGGTATCTCTAGTTCGACAACAACGCCCACAATCCACAACACCCACAACCCACAACACCCACAACAACAACCCACAACTTATATCCACTTTTTCGGTATCTCTAGTTCTACAACAACGCCCAAAACCCACAACTCCCACATCCCACAACACCCACATCCCACATTTTTTTTCTCTCGTTTTAACTAATTTCATCAGAAAAATTCACAACAACAACCCACTTATAACATCTTTTCGGTATCTCTAGTTCGACAACAATACCCACAACCCTCATCACTTACCAATTTATTCACAATTTATTCGATACAAATTTTTCCCCTTCTTTTTACTGAATCTTAAATGTAATGCACATTCCTCCCTACATTACTAAAATTCTAATAAAATCCTCTCCATACCCATCTCCTTGTATCCACATAAATTGATAATATACTCACAACAACTAATCATCTCACTACCCAACTACTGCGGCATGTTTCTACACCCTCCAATCTTTTCCAATGCATCATAACTTTTCACTTCTATAATTTCTTTTTAAAATATGTTGTAATATTCACAACATGTCACAAATTTTTAGAAAACACTCATTTTATATAAATATATCACGAACACATCCAACTAAGATATGATATAATTCACATTTTTAGCCACATTCCCTCAATTTCGGTAATATGAACAAAATGATTGGGATAACATTAGAACATTTTCAAATTACTTTGGAACACATTCAAAAATATATTGTAACACTTCCAAAATACATTAGAGTACTCCAGAATTACTTTGAACGACTCCACTTTTGGATATTTCCAAATTAGTTTTGGAAACTTTATCTTAAAATCGAACATTATTTTCTTGTTGGTAAACACACTCAATGGTAGAAATATTTACTCGATTTCCAAATAGAAACACATTCCTCGCTCTGAGAGACTCCTTGAGCTTATATGGCTTACCCCAAAGTATTGCATCATGATTTTTGTACAATCCCCTCCAGCGATGCCATGAAATGGTGTTCACACCCAAGGTAGATTTAAGATAATCATCTCTTTCCAGACCAACTGTGTCCTCTTTGTGCTAAAATTTGGTGAGGTCACAGGGCTGACAGACACCATGAAATTAACTTAAATGAGATATAACATTTGTATTCTACCTCAATACATTTTTCATGTAAGGTTTGATTGATTTAAAACTTCATCATGTCTTAAAAATTTTTATTAACATTTCTCTTTTTAATGAATGAAACATCATATTTATTATTAATCTTGGTGTAACAACACGTTTAAACATCATAAATCCTCCCCTCTAAGTCTTGATCTTCCAAGCCCCGTCACATCGGTACCTGTAAATTTTAATATTTTTTTTATTTCATTAGCATAAATGGGAGAAATTTGCATCATCACCTGTAAAATATATAAACCAACTAAAGTTACATATTTTTTTTCACTTCCCAAACATATGCCTCTCAAGTGTTACATCATATCTTCTCGTTAACTTAAATATCTTCCCATTATTGACTTAAAACCATAATCAAACTGTGTCCCCTTATTAACTTAAATGAATTAAAAGCGTCTTGTTAACTTAAACGATGTAAGTATTATGGTAGACATGATTCTTGGTGTTCAGGTAGAGAGAGAAGGCCGAAATGGTAAGTGACACATTTCACGAAGAGGTAAATATGAGTTATATATATTAGTTCAAATATATCTCTCTCTTTTCAAGTTATAATTACTTCCTCATGATAATTTAAATGAACTAAACCACTGATACAAGGTAAATAATTTTGCTTACCTTATAAGTTACTCACACATTAGGTTCAATGTTTTTAATATATTGTTTAATATCTGTGAAAAGTTCTCTCCAAATTAATTTCCACTTCTTTGTGTTGTACCATCTATGCAAAATGCACAGATTATACTGTCTATTAAATATTTGACTGACAAAGTTTTCAGATATATTGTTTTTCAAAATATAATATAGCAGATCATCACTCCACTCCGTTACCATTTCATCAATGAATTTATGAGAATCAAGTTCATTTTCTAACCAATTTTTAACTCGTTGAAAATTCTTTTCACTCAATGACTCACCATCTTTCCTTAAGAGTTGATTGACAGTGTTGCAAAATTCCAACCAAGGAAGATCTTTCACCGTTTCACAAATAACAATGAAATCACCAAGTTTCCCCATATTAGATGTTTTCCATGTGGTTCCCGGACAATGTCTGGGGGTGACTTACACACAACTCTCCCATACACATAAAAAGTTGCTAAATAGTATTAAATGAAAATTTCATTAAACTTACCTAAACTAGGATCAGCCATTTCAAATCCATTTTCATAATTAATTTTTTGGGCTTTGGTATAATAAAAGTTTGAGATAAATGACTACTCCATTCACATTCTCGTAACAATAAATTTTCCAATATTTCTTCACTCCATCGTTGAGTCATTTCTCGTACCTCAGCTACAATAACATCATTTGAGAGAACATGTTCCGCATCAACTCTTTTTTGAATGGGTTCGACTCTCTTAATTGTATATAACATTTCTATAAACACCACACTAGTATGTTTTGTCGCAACCACCTCCATATTTCTTCTTCTGCTCAAGTGATTCCTTACCATTTCACTTCAAATATTTATACCAAAAATTTCAATCGTTGTCATCATCGAATATCATTTTTTTTTAATAATACAAATACACATTACAGGGGATTTCTTCAAAGCATATATATTATCCATTGTATATTTCAAATAATATGTTTAGCCATTGTTAACTTATCTTATTTTTCAGTAAAAGAAATTATTCAGACAATATTTTTTTTTGGCAACACTTACTACTTGCTTGTGACGTCACTGTCCAGCAACACGTTAAAACAGGATAGAGCATCTTCCCATTATTAACTTAAAAGCATAATCATACTGTATCCCCTTATTAACTTAAATGAACTAAAAGAGTGACGTCACGATACTCATTGATCAAATTATCTTACCTTTAATTGTCTTCATGCATTTCCAAGTATGTACCATCGGTATAGTAATAACAAGTCATAATACCATTGAAGTAAGTTATGATTACACTCTACAGGACCCAACAAACGCATTACCAATTCCAATCATTTGCTAGAAATCAACACACTTGGCGAAGTTCCCCTATGGGGGGTTTGTTCATCTATCATCCACGATACAACTTTTTCTTGCTAAGATCACCTCCTCCGGATATTAAAGGTTTATATTCATTCCACTTAAGATTCTTCACCTCACCAAAGAAATCCAACAAATGTTTAACTCTCCCCATCCTGTATGTCACTAAACTCGTGTAGGTTCATTCACCTATCGTCATGGTGATGCCACGTAGTGTTTTTCATGGAACAAATTTCTCTACACATATAGTTATAAAAATTACTAACTCGACAACCCTCGTGGTGAAAAGAGTATAAGAAGACACATCTGTATTGAGTTACAAGAGTATTTAGATGGAGACTTCAGATCTACGTAAGTTCCCTGGACTGTAAAAATTCAAGTGAGATTTTTGTTATAGTCTAAAAAAAAATTTGTGTTAGAGTCATCTTGTGTTTAAGTTAACAGGAGGAAAAGTTCATTTAATAAGTGGAAGTTACATGTGAAAAATTTGTTACAGAAGCAAAAGTGTCTACACATCACTGATCTGATAAAGAAACAATTAATTCGATAGAAGACTTTGATCACAACCCACCAAAACGAAGGAAGGTGACTGAACAATATCTCACCTATAAAGAAATGCTTATAGCAATGGAAGATTTTGAACTTGAGTTTTTAATGAGATATTATTGAGTAAATTCACCCACAATGTAATTTTTAGAAATTCTAATGAGAATTTTTTTTTTCATTTATTGAGTAACAAACTTAATTTTTGGGATATAATACTATATTTTATCAAAATTACAGGTAAAGAAGCAACAAAAGATGAAGAAAAATATCTTTCATTAATGAAAGGTAATATTACAAAAGATTTTAGTGGCAGTGATAAAATTCTTTTAGTACAACAAGCAAGTTGTTGTGCTGTTAAATTGAAAAAGGGAGGTCTTACTGATGCTTTAAGTCAGGTTTTACCACTTAGCAATCCATATTTATTTAGATCACCTGGATGTCATAAAGCAAATCTAGCTAGTGAAGTCACTCGTGATAAATTTGGGAGCATAAAATTTGTAAATAATGGAAAAAAATAACTCCATGATTGCCAATATGTTTGGACAGTATGCGATGGGACCTCCACATAAGTATTATATGAACTGTAAAGTTGATAAGACCTACTATAATACATGCAAATATTTACATACAAAGAAAGGTTGTGAGATTATATTCAAAGAGTGCATGAATGATCTTGTTAAGTGGTTATTAACAGATCCCAACGGGATTATAATGGAAAAAGTTGTTTCCAGAAGGAATTGGATGTGCTTCAGCCGGAGGTGATTGGAATGCACACTTTTACTTCATTTAAATTAACAAGGGGAAAGTTCATGATTTTGCAAAGGAATTAAAAAAACGTCGTAGTAATATTGTTATTATTGTAAAATATGACAAATAAAATATCTCTATAATACTTTTTTGTTTTATTCACCACCACTCTAAAACCTTATTAGGCAACTGAATAGAGATCATACGTCTGACAGGAATGGTGATGAGTATAAACATCTCTGATCTTTGTTGTTCATACATTAGTACCACTTCCACCAGGGTGCGACTAACCATCTCAAGAAAATGGAGACAGACAATAGGATGGAAAAATATTTTAAAATTGAAGAAGGAAAATTGTACGATGAAAAATATTGTCGTGACAACGTCTGCATTATTTTTCATGCGAATTGTGTTGCTATTAAAGGATATGGTGCAAGTTATTATTTGGGTAAGACATATCCTTATGCTGATGTGTATCGGAGTAGAGAACCATTATTTAATCTGAGAAGATGCAGAGTTGAAGATCGTTATACTCCTGGAACTGTTATCGAGTTTGAACCTTCGCCGGATCAAAGAAAATTGAATCTTCCTTATTTAGCAGCCATAATAAGCCAGTTTGGAATTGCTGGACCATTGGAGAAAAATACCATTTCTCAAAATTTAATTGAAAAATCAAGAGATTCCCATTTGGTGTATGGTTTAAAGAAAGATACTATCGCAGACAGAATAAGATATTTCAAGGAATCCATTGAGAGAGTCATAAAAAGTGTGAAAGACGATAAAAATATACGAGAGGTTATCTTTCTGAAAGGTATTGGGAGGTATGAAACTTCAAATTATTATATTTTTAATACACATTATAAACCCATACTCGAAGATATGATAATGAAATTTAAGGAAGAAGGTATTCGTACAACAATGGTTGTCAAAGAAGAAATGAAAAACATTAACCAAGGTCAAGAATTAGAAGATGATTCGAAGTTATTGTCTTCTAGAATTGAAGGAAGTGCTTGGTATCCCTCATGAGGTAAGCAAAATTATTTACCTTGTATCAGTGGTTTAATTCATTTAAATTATTATGAGGAAGTAATTATAACTTGAAGAGAGAGAGATATATTTGAACTAATATATATATATAACTCATATTTACCTCTTCGTGAAATGTGTCACTTACCATTTCAGAATTCTCTCTCTACCTGAACACCAAGAATCATGTCTACCATAATACTTACATCATTTAAGTTAACAAGACGCTTTAATTCATTTAAGTTAATAAGGGGACACAGTATGATTATGCTTTTAAGTCAATAATGGGAAGATATTTAAGTTAACGAGAAGAGTACTGATGTAACACTTGAGAGGCATATGTTTGGGATAGTGAAAAAAATATGTAACTTTTAGTTGGTTTATATCTTTTACAGGTGATGATGCAAATTTCTCCCCATTATATGCTAATGAAATAAAAAAAATATTAAAATTTACAGGGACTGATGTGACGGGGCTTGGAAGATCAAGACTTAGAGGGGAGGATTTATGATGTTTAAACGTGTTGTTACACCAAGATTAATAATATATGATGTTTCATTCATTAAAAAGAGAAATGTTTAATAAAAAATTTTAAGACATGATGAAGTTTTAAATCAATCAAACCTTACCATGAAAAAAAGTATTGAGGTAGAATACAAATGTTATATCTCATTTAAGTTAATTTCATGGTGTCTGTCAGCCCTGTGACCTCACCAAATTTTAGCACAAAGAGGACACAGTTGATCTGGAAAGAGATGATTATCTTAAATCTACCATGGGTGTGAACACCATTTCATGGCGTCGCTGGAGGGGATTGTACAAAAATCATGATGCAATACTTTGGGGTAAGCCATATAAGCTCAAGGAGTCTCTCAGAGCGAGGAATGTGTTTCTCTTCGGAAATCGAGTAAATATTTCTACCATTGAGTGTGTTTACCAACAAGAAAATAATGTTCGATTTTAAGATAAAGTTTCCAAAACTAATTTGGAAATATCCAAAAATGGAGTCGTTCAAAGTAATTCTGGAGTACTCTAATGTATTTTGGAAGTGTTCCAATATATTTTTGAATGTGCTCCAACCTAATTTGAAAATGTTCTAATGTTATCCCAATCATTTTGTTCATATTACCGAAATTGAGGGAATGTGGCTAAAAATGTGAATTATATCATATCTTAGTTGGATGTGTTCGTGATATATTTATAAAAAATGAGTGTTTTCTAAAAATTTGTGACATGTTGTGAATATTACTGAGTCAAAATGCGGGTGACTTTTTTTTCTGATGAATTAGTTGAACTGAGAAAAATTGTGGGGTTATGAGTATAATATTAAACTATGTGGAGTTGAGGAGATAGATTTTATTAGAAATTTAGTGTAGGGAGGAATGTGGGGATTTCTATAAAATGGGTATTAGCTGGTAGTGTTGATCTTAGTTTCTGGTGATTTTTAGTAGTGTTTGGGTAGTATTCAGTGGTGTTTTGGGGTGTTCGAATTATATTTTTGGAGTATTCAATGGTAATTGATGGGTTTTTGGTAGTGTTCAAAGTAAAGTGCGTTGTCTGTGTGTGTGTTAGGTGGTCATAGAATTTTTGTGAATATCTGGTTACAGTGATTTTAGTGGATTTGAGATGGGTGATGAGATGCATTTGTGGATGTGAAATGTGATTTTTTGTGTTTGTTCTGAAAAGGTGTGTTGGGAGACGGTGAGTGGATGTGAAGAAATGTGGGTGAGATGGAGAGGGGTATGGGGAGGGTTGTATTAGGAATTTAATGAAATATGGGGGGATTTTACTGAAAATAAAGGTAATGTGTGAATATTTTAAAAGAAATTATAGAAGTGAAAAGTTATGATGCATTGGAAAAGATTGGAGGGTGTAGAAACATTCCGCAGTAGTTGGGTAGTGAGATGATTAGTTGTTGTGAGTATATTATCAATTTATGTGGATACAAGGAGATGGGTATGGAGAGGATTTTATTAGAATTTTAGTAATGTAGGGAGGAATGTGCATTACATTTAAGATTCAGTAAAAAGGAGAAAGATTTGTATCGAATAAATTGTGAATAAATTGGTAAGTGATGAGGGTAGTGGGTATTGCTGTCGAACTAGAGATATCGAAAAAGATGTTATAAGTGGGTTGTTGTTGTGGGTTGTGGGTGTTGTGGGTATTGTTGTCGAACTAGAGATACTGAAAAGATGTTATAAGTGGGTTGTGTTGTGACTTTTTCTGATGAAATTAGTTAAAACGAGAAAAAAAAAATGTGGGATGTGGGTGTTGTGGGTTTTGGGCGTTGTTGTCGAACTAGAGATACCGAAAAAGGGATATAAGTTGTGGTTGTTGTTGTGGGTGTTTGGGTTGTGGGTTGTTGTGGATTGTGGGCGTTGTTGTCGAACTAGAGATACCGAAAAGAAGTGATCTGTTATAAGTGTTAGTGTGTGTTTGGATTGTGTTCATGTTTTTTGCACTCATGTTATATCTTAGTTGGAGGTGAGTGCACTCATAGAAATTGGTAATCGTCTTGGTTATAGTGATTTGAGAGGATTTGTGTGAAAATGGGTGTTAGTCTGTTATGTTGATCTTAGCTTATGGTGATTTTGGTGGTGTTTTGACCGTATTCAGTGGTGTTTTTAGTAGTAATCAGTGGTGTATTTGGGAGTACTCAAAATGATATTTGGAAGTGTTTTCAGTGTTGTTTGGAAAGTTCAAAGGTATTTTTGTGAGTATTCAAATGATTTATGAGAGTGTTTTGAAGGTGTTCAAAGTAAAGTGAGGTGTGTGTGCGCATTAACTTCGTAATATGCAAAATTGTGACTAGTGAATTTATCGAAAAGTGGTTATAAGTTGTAAGTGTTGTGGTGACTTTTTCTGATGAAATAGTTAAAACTAGAAAAATGTCTAGACTTTTGTTGTATTTTGTAAAGAAATTGTGGATTGTTGTGGGTATTAACGAAAAAAATGTGAAATTATTTGGGTTATCCTGGGTGAAGAGTGAAAAATGTGTAAGGGAAGTCGACAAGATTCAGCCTGTGTGTGTGGGGTCATCACGTGACGTCACTGACATAGGGGGAAGTCGATAAGATTCAGCCTGTATGTCTGAGGTCATCACGTGACGTCACTGACCATCGAGTAAACACAGGTGGGGTGACGTCGCACATGTTTAGACCTGTAGTAAGAGGAAGTACCATGCCCCATTGGAGGAGTTCATTTGAAATGCTTACCCCCAGAGGGGGAATCCAAAAACTCGATCCGAGGAGATGGAGGAGAAATACTTGATCCAAGGAGATCATAAGAATTTTGAAACCCCATAGGGGGGAATCCAAAAACTTGATCCGAGGAATTAGAGCAGGGAATTTGAGATGCAAGTGGGAGTTCATTTGAATGCTTATCCCCAGTGAGGGAACCCAAAAACCTTGATCCGAGGAGATGGAGGAGAAAACCTTAATCCAAGGAGATGGAGGAGGAATATTTGGGGTGAAGGTGGGTGGTGGGAGGGGTACCCACAGGGGGAATCCAAAAAACTTGATCCAAGGAAGTAGAGCAGGAATATTTGGGGTGAAAGTGGGAGGGGGGAATCCAAAAAACTTGTTCCAGGGAGATGGAGATCTTAAGAAATTCAAAAAAAAATTCGAAAAGAATTTGGGATGGGGTGAAAGTGGGAGGGGGGAATCCAAAAAACTTGATCAAGGAGATGGAGATCATAAGAAAATGAAATTCAAAAAAAAATTGAAAAAAATCGAAAAAAATTTCGGGAGCGGGGGCGATCCGGACGACGCTGCAGAAGGCGCTGCAGAAGGCGCGGGCGGGCGCGAGGGCGCGGGCGGGCGGGCGCGAGGGCGCGGCGGGCGGGCGCGAGTGGCGGCGGGCATGTGCGAGGGCGCGGCGGGCGGGTTGCGTGGGTGGGGTCGTGGGTGGGGTCGTTGGTGGGGTCAAGGTCATTTAGCATAAAGGTGTGAAAAGGAGTCTGCTCAAGAAAGGAGTCCACTCAGCCGCAGCCCTTTCAGGAGGGACAGCTCAGGAATGGACCGCTCAGCCGCAGGAGCCAGTCAGCCGCCTTCAGCACTACTTATATATACATGTATATATATATATATATATATATATATATATATATATATATATTATATATAATATATATATAGATAGATAGATAGATAGATAGATAGATATATAGATAGATAGATAGACAGACAGAAAGATAGATGGGGTCCACCTCTGGTGCAAACTGTGGGACCCATAGCCTCGGAGAAGTGGATAAAAAGACTTCAAGGAAGAATATTTGGATTTCTTCCTGAAGCCGTTTGAATATTCCACTTTCCCTACCACCCCATCTTTTCATTCTTTTTACCAATAGGTATATTTTGTTATATAATAAGATTTAAGATACATTGTTGATATAAAGATGGCATATACAGTACATTAGGTGTGAGAGATAAATATCTAGCACATATTGTTACGTGTTTGTTTGTCACTGATTATAATACGAAAATCTCATCCAGCTCCTCAGAGCTGGGGTGCGTGCCCAAAATACAGCAGGCATTACCCCTATGAACAGCAGCGCTGAGTCGCTGGAACAGAAAACTAGCTGCCCTGGGATCCCTAGTTACCCTGATGAGTCTTTTGCCTAGCTCCTTAAGGAACTTAGATGCACTCTTTCCCCATGAGCCAAGGGTCTCTGAGCCTATGGGAACAAACATATAATTGTGGGCAAGTTCTCCATATTTTCTAGACTTTTGGGACTCCCTGAAGCTGGCAGCTGCCCCTCCTTCTTCCCTGGTGTATTGGAGATAGGTATCAGCCAAGGTAGATGCACATGTGTAGTCCCAGGCATGAGGGGTTATATATGTGTATATATATATATATATATATATATATATATATATATATATATAATATATATATATATATATATATATATATATATATATATATATAAGAACATAAGAAAGAAGGATCACTGCAACAGGCCTACTGACCCATGCGATGCAGGTCCATGTCCCCCCCGGATTAGCCCAATGACCCACCCAGTCTGGTCACCTCCACTCAAGGAAGGAGCATGGCACCAGACCCAGCAGCACAAGCAAGTCAGGTCAAACTCACACTCATGTATTTATCTAACCTATTTTTAAAACTACACAACGTTTTAGCCTGAATAACTGTACTCGGGAGTTTGTTCCACTCATCCACGTGCTTTCATCTCAACCAGTGCTTTCCTATATCCTTCCTGAATCTGAATTTTTCCAACTTGAAACCATTGCTGCGAGTCATGTCTTGGCTGGAAATTTTCAGCACGCTATTTACATCCCCTTTATTTACTCCTGTTTTCCATTTATACACCTCAATCATATCCCCCTTAACTCTACACTTTTCGAGAGAGTGCAGATTCAGGGCCCTCAGTCTATCCTCATAGGGAAGATTTCTGATACATGGGATCAACTTAGTCATCCTCCTCTATACGTTTTCCAGTGCATTTATATCCATTCTGTAATACGGTGACCAGAAATGAGCAGCAGAGTCTAAATGAGGCCTAACCAAGGATATATAGAGTTGAAGAACAACCTGAGGACTTCTATTATTTATAATTTTAGATATTAAGCCAAAAATTCTGATAGCTTTATTGCGAACACTAATGCACTTTTGTGTTGGTTTTAGATTACTGCTAACCAGAACTCCTAAATTCTTTTTGCAATTATTAGTATTAAGATCTATATTATTTAGTTTTAGAACTTTGCTTTTGTCAATATTAAACTGCATCTGCCACTTCTCCGACCATTGCATCAATCAATTCAAATCATCCTGGAGTGCTCTCTCCCTCTCTCTCTCTCTCTCTCTATCTATCTCTCTCTCTCTCTCTCTCTCTCTCTTCCTCTCTCTCTCTCTCTCTTCTCTCTCTCTCTCTCTCTCTCTCTCTCTCCTCTCTCTCTCTCTCTCTCTGTCTCTCTCTCTCTCTCTTTCTCGCTCTCTCTGTGTGTGTATATATATATATATATATATATATATATATATATATATATATATATATATATATATATATATATATATATATATATAATATATATTGGTGTGTGTTGTGTGTGTGTGTGTGTGTGTGTGTGTGTGTGTCGTGCCGAATATGTAAAACTGGTCAATTAGCAAGAACTCATTTAAAATTAAGTCCTTCCTAAAATTTTCTCTTATACGTTTAGAGATATATTTTTTCATAAATGTTGATGTAAAAATTTATAATTTTGCACAAAAGGAACTTAGAAAACTTACCTAACCTTATTATAACAAGCGCAATTTATTTAGCCTAACCCAACTAAATACATTTTAAATTTGTTTACAATAATTTTATACTAAACAAACACAGTGACATATATTTTTTCGTTAGATGAACATTGCTATTTAAGCCATATATATATATATATATATATATATATATATATATATATATATATATAATATATATATATATATATATAATATATATATATATATAATATATATATATATATATATTATATATTATATAATATATATATATATATATAATATAATATATATATATATATATATATATAAATATATATATATATGATATATAAATACATATGTACACCCAGTGTCCACCTTATTATGTACACCTGCTCGTTAATGCAAATACCTCAGTATATAAAAGCATGTGGACATAGCCAAGAGGTTCAATTGTTAAAACTAAACACCAGAATGGGGAGGAAATGTGACCTAAGTGACTTTGACCATGGAATGATGGTTGATGCCAGACAGATGGGGAATTTGAGTATCTCATAAACTGCTGATTTCCTGGGATTTTCACGCACAATAGTCTCTAGAATTTATAGAGAATGATGCAAAAAAAAATCACAAAACATCCAGGGAGCAACCGTTCTGTGGGCGAAAATGCCTAGTTAATGAGAGAGGTCAGGGAGGAATGGCCAGACTGGTTGTAGCAGACAGGAAGACGGCAGTAACTCAGATAACCATGCTTTACAACAGTGGTATGCAAAGAAGTATCTATGAACGTACAACGCGTCGCCGTTTAAAGTGGATGAGAAACCACCAGCAGTAGACCACACCAGGTTCCACTCCTGTCAGCTACGAGCAAGAAACTGAGACGACAGAGAGCAAATTCTCACCAAACCTGGACAGCTGAATATTAGAAAAACATCGCCTGGTATGATGAATAGCGATTTCTGCTGCAACATGTAGATTGTAGGGTCAGAATTTGACTTAAACCTTTGGAAAGTGAAGGAATGGGAGACTCACAGCATCAGTATGCAGTCTACAAATCTACAGCAACTGTGTGATACTGTGTCAGCTTGGACCAGAATCTCCAAAGAAGAATATTTCCAGCACCTTCTTGAATCAATGTCACGAAGAATTCAGGTTGTTCTGGGAGCAAAAGGGGGGCTTTACCCATTACTAGAATGGTGTACCTAATAAAATGGCCACTGAGTGTGAATGTCTTAATAGCCAAGGAAATAGTAATACAGTAGCCATTCGCCTCTCAGCATGAATGGTGGAGCACAACAGTTTCTAGTGAAGGTGTGAGCAAACGCGTCGAACCATCGTTGTTTCAGCTGCGTTTGACTTGAATCCCGCAGTTAGTGAGGAAGTTGGCAAATAGGCATTGAGTTTGGGAGAGGACGACGAATTTAATGCAAATTTTGTACATTGAGCCATCGCGTGAGGACGCATCAAAGCCTGGATCTCCCGCTTTTAGTGACGCACCGCTGAAAGTGCCCAGAGTGGCACACCAGAGTGTCGCAGTGGCATTGTTGAGAGCATCTGGAGAGACACTCATGAGTCCAACTGTGTGTGTTTTGTGTGTGCATTTTGTGGAGGGGAGAGCGGGCTATGCGTCTTCTTGGAGTGGGAGTGTTTGATTTGCACTCAATCAAACTTTTGTTCAAAGTCTGGAGTGGGACTGGCGAGATGGGTTATTTGTGCACAACAGTTTGTCTTTCTGCTTCTTAGGTTTCAGGAAATTGTTGGTGTTGGGAGATGGACAAGAAAACTGTCGTGAGTTATCTGCTGGTGATGGTGATTGTGAGAGAATGGTACGAGGGTTGCTGCTGGTGATGATGATAGTGGCTGAAGGGACGGAGTGAGGATAGTGATTATGACTGAAGGAATGGAGTGAAGGAAAGTGATAGCGACTGAGGAGGTGGAGTGAGGGATAGTGATGGCGACTGAGGGGATGGAGTGAGGGATAGTGATGGTGACTGAGGGGGATTGAGTGCGGGATAGTGATGGTGACTGAGGGAATGGAGTGAGGGATAGTGATGGTGACTAAAGGGATGGAGTGAGGGATAGTGATGCTGACTAAGGGGATGGAGTGCGGGATAGCGATGGTGACTGAGGGATGGAATGAGGGAAAGTGATGGTGACTAAGGGGATGGATGAGGGATGTGATGATGACTAAGGGGATGGAGTGAGGGATAGTGATGGGGGCTAAGGGATGGGATGAGGGATAGTGATGGTGACTAAAGGGATGGAGTGAGGGATAGTGATGGTGACTAAGGGATGGAGTGAGGGATAGGATGGTGACTGAGGGGATGGAGTGAGGGATAGTGAATGGTGACTAAGGGGATGGGTGAGGGATAGTGATGGGACTAAGGGGATGGAGTGAGGATGATGATGGTGACTGAGGGGATGGAGTGAGGATAGTGATGGTGACTAAGGGGATGGAGTGAGGGATAGTGATGGTGACTAAGGGGATGGAGTGAGCGATAGTGATGATGACTGAGGGGGGTGGAGTTGAGGATAGTGATGGTGAGTAAGGGGAGGAGTGAGGGATAGTGATGGTGACGAGGGGGATGGAGTGAGGGATAGTGATGGTGACTGCGGGGATGGAGTGAGGGATAGTGATGGTGACTGAGGGGCATGGAGTGAGGGAAAGTGATGGTGACTGAGGGGGGTGGAGTGCGGGATAGTGATGGTGACTGAAGGGATGGAGTGCGGGATAGTGATGGTGACTGAGAGGATGGAGTGAGGGATAGTGATGGTGACTAAGGGGATGGAGTGAGGGATAGTGATGGTGACTAAGGGGATGGAGTGAGGGATACTAGTGGTGACTAAGGTGATGGAGTGAGGGATAGTGATGGTGACTAAGGGGATGGAGTGAGGGATAGTGATGGTGACTAAGGGGATGGAGTGAGGGATAGTGATGGTGACTGAGGGGATGGAGTGAGGGATAGTGATGGTGACTAAGGAAGGGAGGAGTGAGGGATAGTGATGGTGACTAAGGGGATGGAGTGAGGGATAGTGATGATGACTGAGGGGGATGGAGTGAGGGATAGTGATGGTGAGTAAGGGGATGGAGTGAGGGATAGTGATGGTGACAGAGGGGGATGGAGTGAGGGATAGTGATGGTGACTAACGGAATGGAGTGAGGGATAGTGATGGTGACTGAGGGATGGATTGAGGATAGTCAGGTGACTGTGGGGATGGAGTGTGGGAGAGGGATGGTGACTGAGAGGATGGAGTGAGGACAGTGATGATGACTGAAGGGATGGAGTGCGGGAGAGTGATGTGACTGAGAGATGGAGTGAGGGACAGTGATGGTGACTGAGGGGGGTGGAGTGCGGGATAGTGATGGTGACTGAGGGATAGAGTGTGGGATAGTGATGGTGACTGAGGAATGGAGTGAGGATATGATGGTGACTGATGGATGGAGTGCGGGATAGTGATGGTGACTGAGGGGATGGAGTGTTTGATAGTGATGGTGACTGAGGGGTGGTGAGGGATAGTCGTGGTGACTGAAGGGATGTGGTGCGGGATAGTGATGGTGATTAAGGGGATGGAGTGAGGGAAAGTTATGGTGACTGAGGGGGATGGAGTGAGGGAAAGTGATGGTGACTGAGGGTAATGGAGTGCGAGACAGTGATGGTGACTGATGGGATGGAGGGAGGATATGATGGTGACTGAGGGGAATGGAGTAAGGGAAAGTGATGGTGACTGAGGGTAATGGAGTGCGAGACAGTGATGGTGACTGATGGATGAGTGAGGGAAAGTTATGGTGACTGAGGGGATGAGTGAGGGAAAGTGATGGTGACTGAGGGATGGAGTGAGGGATAGTGATGGTGACTGAGGGTAATGGAGTGCGAGACAGTGATGGTGACTGATGGGATGGAGTGAGGGAAAGTTATGGTGACTGAGGGGGATGGAGTGAGGGAAAGTGATGGTGACTGAGGGTAATGGAGTGCGAGACAGTGATGGTGACTGATGGATGGAGTGAGGGAAAGTTATGGTGACTGAGGGATGGAGTGAGGAAAGTGATGGGACTGGGTAATGGAGTGCGAGACAGTGATGGTGACTGATGGGATGGATGAGGGAAAGTTATGGTGACTGAGGGGGATGGAGTGAGGGAAAGTGATGGTGACTGAGGGGATGGAGTGAGGGATAGTGATGTGACTGAGGGTAATGGAGTGCGAGACAGTGATGGTGACTGATGGTGGAGGAGGGATAGTGATGGTGACTGAGGGAATGGAGTAAGGGAAGTGATGTGCTGAGGATGGAGTGCGGGATTAGTGATGGTGACTAAGGGGATTGAGTGAGGGATAGTGATGGTGACTAAGGGAATGGAGTGAGTAATAGTGATTGTGGCTAAGGGGATGGAGTGACGGATAGTGATGGTGACTAAGGGGATGGAGTGAGGGATAGTGATGGTGACTGAGGGGATGGAGTGAGGAATAGTGATTGTGACTAAGGGATGGAGTGACGGATAGTGATGGTGACTAGGGGAATGGAGTGAGGGATAGTGATGTGACTAGGGGATGGATGAGGGAAAGTGATGGTGACTAAGGGGATGGAGTGAGGGAAAGTGATGGTGACTAAGGGGATGGAGTGAGGGAAAGTGATGGTGACTAAGGGGATGGAGTGAGGGAGAGTGATGGTGACTAGGGATGGAGTGACGATAGTGATGGTGACTAAGGGATGGAGTGAGGGATAGTGATGGTGACTAGGGGGATGGAGTGAGGGAAAGTGATGGTGACTAAGGGGATGGAGTGAGGGAAAGTGATGGTGACTAAGGGGATGGAGTGAGGGAAAGTGATGGTGACTAAGGGGATGGAGTGAGGGATAGTGATGGTGACTAAGGGGATGGAGTGAGGGATAGTGATGGTGACTAAAGGGGATGGAGTGAGGGATAGTGATGGTGACTAGGGGATGGAGTGACGGATAGTGATGGTGACTAAGGGATGGAGTGAGGATAGTGATGGTGACTAGGGGATGGAGTGAGGAAAGTGATGGTGACTAAGGGGATGGAGTGAGGATAGTGATGTGACTAAGGGGATGGAGTGAGGGATAGTGATGGTGACTAAGAGATGGAGTGAGGGATAGTGATGGTGACTAGGGGGATGGAGTGAGGGATAGTGATGGTGACTAGGGGGATGGAGTGAGGGAAAGTGATGGTGACTAAGGGGATGGAGTGAGGGATAGTGATGGTGACTAAGGGATGGAGTGAGGGAAGTGATGGTGACTAAGGGATGGAGTGAGGGATAGTGATGGGACTAAGGATGGAGTGCGGGATAGTGATGTGACTAAGGGGATGGATGAGGACATTCCATTTCTTCCTAAACCCGGACAATTTTTAAAGTTCCTCCTGACTTTATCAAATTATCTTTCTTACTAAGTTCACTTTCCTTAACAATTTTCTTTTATTTCTAACCTGCTCCAACCTCCTCTTCTTATAAAAATTTATAAAAACATCACGAACGGACGAGACTCAAACCCAATCATGTCAATGATTTCGTGAGCTGTTCGATCAACTTTAGAAAATATTCACCCGCCGCTCTGTAAAGTTTGTTGTGTTGTAGTTGGTTAACTATTGTAGGATCCTGTATATCGAAGTTTGTATTTATTTTGAACTAAGTGATTCTGTAGTCACTATTTCATAGCATGTCTGCTGCCTCGCATGATTGCTTAAGATCACACTGTGCTGTGAAGATCCAGTGTGATGAGTAAGACTCATGTTCCACGTTAGGTATCTCTATTAAATGTAGCAGCGTTCTTAAAGATAACTAATGCTGCACATGTGTCTTAGTTCTTAACTTATTGGCACTGTTTTCCATGTATGATAAGATCCAGTATACTGTTACCAGGAGTGACAATTTGACAAGCTGTGTTACAAACCAGTGCTGAGTCATGTCGAGAAGTGTGGCAGCTTCTTGCTTCTCTGGCTGGCTCTTCCAGTTTATGTTAGGCGTATTAAAGTCATCACCTCTTATTGCTTCTTGGTTATTACTTATTTCTTGAATTTCATCATATGACAGACTGTCGTTTTCTTTGTGGAAACGACATACGACACTGACTATAATTTCCTCCCAATTGCCAAGAACTGATATATAAATATATATGCTGTCTAGTAGTTTATGTACCTGGCTTAAAAATATATAATATAACATATATATATATAATAATAAAATATATATTTATATATATAAAAATAATATATAATATAAAATTTATTATATATAAAAATATATATTTTAAAAATATATAATAATTAAATAAAAAATAAATATATATATATATAAAAATAAAAATATATAATATATAAAAAAATATATAATAAAAAAAATATAATATTTAAAAAATTTAAAAAAAAAAAAATATAAAAAATAAAATAAAAAAAAAAAAAAAAAAAAAAAAAAATAAAATTTTTAAAAAATAAAAAAAAAAAAAATTAAAGAAGTCTCCCTACCCCCGACGGCCCCCGACGTCCCCCAAAAAAAGGCCTCCGGCTCCCCCGGGGGGGGCTCCTTCCCGCCCGCGCGCCCCCCAACCACCCGTCCCGTGGAAACGCGACATTGACCCCCCCTCACCCCCATCGACCACCTTACCTCACCATCGACCCCCCTTGACCTCACCCCGACCACCTCGCCTCGACCCCCCTTGACCTCACCCTCACCACCTCGCCCTCAACCCCCCCCCCACCTCTTCCTAAACCCCCCCACCAGCCCTTAAAACCCCCCCCCAAAACCCCCCCCCCCCCCCCGTGCCGCGCCCCCGCCCCCGCCCGACCGGGGGCCCGACCCACCCCCCGCCCTCGCGCCCATCTCCCTTCGCAACCCTTCTGCAGCGTGTCCGGATCCCCCCCGCTCCCCAATTTTTTTTTCCGATTTTTTTTTAATTTTTTTTGAATTTCATTGCTCTCCATCCCCTGGGACAAGTTTTTCTCATAAAATAATACAAAATTTCCCCCCCACATCTCCCCCCACCCACTTCACCTCAAATATTCCTGCTCTACTCCTTGGATAAAGTTTTTCTCGATACAAAGACCCATCTCCTTGATCAATTTTTTTTGGTTTCCCCGCGGGGTTAACAATTTCAAAACGACTCCCACTTGCTCCCAAATCCCTGCCCCATCCCTGGGATCTTTTTTTTTCTCGATATCAATAATAAAAAATTTTTCCCCCCACACCTCCCACCACCCACTTCCATCCCAAAACCTGCTCCCACTTCCTTGGAAAAATTTTTCTCGAATAAATGATACAAAACTCCACTTCCCGGGATCAATTTTGGTTTCCCCCTCGGGGGGTTGCATTCAAAATAGACTTCCACTTTCACCCCAAATACCCTGCCTACTTCCTTGGGATAAAGTTTTTCTCAATATCAAAGACTCCATCCCTTGGATCAAGTTTTTTTGATTCCCCCTCTGGGGTAAGCATCAAAAATGGACTCCCATTGCATCCCAAATTCCCTGCTCCAAATTTTTCCTGGGATCAATTTTTTTCTCGATACCAAAAAATACAAAGACTCCATCTCCTTGGATCAATTTTTTTGTTTAACCCCCCAGCGTTAACATTCAAATAACTCCCCCTAGGGGGCATGTACTTTCTCTTACACAGTCTAAACAAATGTACATCACCCCCCTGTGTTTACTCCGGTCAGTATGACACTGAAACCCACACACACAGGCTAAATCTTTTCGATTTTCCCCCTATTTCGGTGACGTCACTGATGACCCCACACACAGGCTGAATCTTGTCGATTTCCCCCCCTTTTTAAAGTACGTCACGTGATGACCACACACACGGCTGAATTTTGTCGACTTCTCCCTATTTCAGTACTCACGTGATGACCCCACCAACTGAATCTTGTCGAGCAGACAAAAAAAATCGGATAACACTTTTTTTATTATAAAACCCAATAAAATTTCAAACATCCAACAAAAAAATTCTTTTAAAAAAAAAAGGTAAAATTCTTTGACTAAAATCAACATATTTTTTCTTAAAAAGAAATTTCGCGCATTTTTTTCTGGATCTTTTTTCGCTCACCATCTCAATAAAACACATTTCATATACAACAAAGGAAAAAACATCATCACTTTTAAACCCGGGATAACCCAAAAAATTTCACTTTTTTTCTCGTTAAACCCACAAAAATCTACAATTTTTTACAAAAGATTCACTCTCCTCAATCAGACATTTTTCTCGTTTTAACTATTTCATCAAAAAAATCACAACAAAACTTACAACCACTTTTTTGATAAATTCACTAACACAATTTTTACATATTACTAAGTTAACATGCACGGCGCACACAACACCAAAACCACACACCACACACAAACACAACAACAACACACACACACACCAACACAAAAAAACACACACACACACACACACCACAGACACAAACACCCCACCAACACTTTTCTCAATATCTCTTTAAAAAATTCACTACAACCTTTATCTCCCCACAAAACATCCCCCAATTATTTTAACACTCTCAAAATCATTTTGGGGTACCACAAAAATACCTTTGAAAAATTTCCAAACAACACCCAAACACTCCCAAAAAAAGATTTGACATCTCTAATTTTATCTACACTTATATTTTTTCATAAATTACAAATCATCCCCCAAAAAACCCCCCCTCATTCTCCCAAATTTTTTACAACAGTATCACAAAAAATAACTCAGACACTTTACTTTGAACAACACCAAAAAAACCATCAATTACCTTTGAATACTCCAAAAACATCATTCGAACACCCCCAAATCACCACTGAATACTCCCAGAACTCCTTCATAAATACTCTTGCACATCATTTGAACACCTTTAAAAACACCTTTGAATAGTCTCAAACACCACTTGAGTACTCCCAAATACACCACTGAATACTACTAAAACACCACTGAATACGGTCAAAACACCACCAAAATCACCATAAACTAAGATCAACATCACAGACTAACACCCATTTTCACACAAATCCTCTCAAATCACTATAACCAAGACGATTACCAATTTCTATGAGTACACTCACCTCCAACTAAGATGTAACATGTGCGCAAAAAACATGAACACAAACCAAACACACAAGAACACTTACAACAGAATCATCTCTTTTTCGGTATCTCTAGTTCGACAACAACACCCACAACCCACAACACCCACATCCCACAACACCCACAACCCACATCACCCACACCTCACAATTTTTTCTCGTTTTAACTAATTTCATCAGAAAAAGTCACAACAACAACCCACAACTTATAACCACTTTTCAGCATCTCTAGTGCGACAACAACACCCACAACCCACAACACTCACAACCCACAGCATCCACAACAACAACCCACTTATGACATCTTTTTCGGTATCTCTAGTTCGACAACAACACCCACAACCCACAACACCCACATCCCACAACACCCACAACCCACATCACCCACAACACAACCCACTTATAACATCTTTTCGGTATCTCTAGTTCGACAACAACACCCACAACCCACAACACCCACACCCACAACACCCACAACAACAACCCACAACTTATAACCACTTTCTCGGCATCACTAGTTCGACAACGACACCCACAACCCACATCACCCACAAAAACAATCCACTTATAACATCTTTTTTGGTATCTCTAGTTCGACTACATTACCCACAACCCCCATCACTTACCAATTTATTCACAATTTTTTGTCTTTCGATACAAATTTTTCCCATTCTTTTTACTGAATCTTAAATGTAATACACATTCCTCCCTACATTACTAAAATTCTAATAAAATCCTCTCCATACCCATCTCCTTGTATCCACATAAATTGATATTACACTCACAACAACTATTCTCACTACCCAATTACTGCGACATGTTTCAACACCCTCCATTCTTTTCCAGTATATCATAACTTTTCACTTCTATAATTTCTTTTAAAATATTCACACATTACCTTTATTTTCAGTAAAATCCTCCCCCCCCCATATTTCATTAAATTTCTAATACAACCCTCCCCATACCCCTCTCCATCTCACTCACATTTCTTCACATCCACTCACCCATCTCCCAACACACCTCTTCTGAACACACAAAAATCACATTTCACATCCACAAATGCATCTCATCACCCATCTCAAATCCCACTAAAATCACTGTAACCAAGATATTCACAAAACTCTATGACCGCCTAACACACACACACACACACACACACACACACACACACACACACACACACACACACACACACACACACACACACACACACACACACACACACACACACACACACACACACACACCTCACTTTACTTTGAATACCTTCAAAACACTCTCATACATCATCATTTGAGACTACCTTTTCTCAATATCTCTTAACAAATATTCTCTCATCCACAACCTTTATCATCTCACTACAGAGCCCCAAGATTACTTCGAACACTCTCATAAATCATTTGAATACTCACATTAAAACCTTTGAACGTTTCCAATCAACACTGAAGCACTTCCAAAATATCATTTTGAATACTCCCAAATAAAATTTATCATCTCTAATTTATCTACACTTACACATTTCATTAAATTACAATTCATCCACCATACTACTCCCTCAATCTCCAGACTTTACAACTTTATCACAAAAACTAACTCATACACTTATGACTATTACCAAACTAACACAAACACACCCACACACACCACACTTTACTTTGTACAACACCAAAAACAACATCAATTACCTTTGATTACTCCAAAAACATCATTTGAAAACATTCAAAAACATCAACAAGCTCCTTTGAATACTCCCAAAACACCACTGAATACTACCAAAACAGCACCGAATACTGCCCAAACAACACTAAAAATCACCAGAAACTAAGATCAACACCACCAACTAACACCCATTTTATAGAAATCCCTCTCAAATCACTATAATCAAGACGATCCCACTCACCTCAGACTATTATATAACATGAGCGCAAAAAAAAACACTCATAAATCATTTGAATACTCACAAAAAAAAACACCTTTGAACATTTCCAAACAACACCGAAACACTTACAGCAGGATCACCACCAACTGAAAACATAACATGTACACACACACAAAAAAAAAAAACTAAGACATACATCAACTATCATCAATGACCACTCACCTCAAAACCACTAAGATCGCACAAAAAATCACAATCACCAACTCCATACAATATCAAATACACTCCTCTCACTACCACCAACACATACCAGCACAGATAGGGATACCTCCCATGACATCACACTCCATCCTGTGTTTACTTGGCGACGTCACACCCCACTTTTACTTCATTTAACTTATTGAGAGGAAGCTACTTGTTTCAACCTGTTATATCTCCAATATCTAAGATCTCCACAATCAAGACGTTTACCAGATTCTATAACCCTACCACTAAGATCACACATTTTTGTACACATTCTCTTAAAATATCATCATAACGAAGATCACTAAAACTATCTATACTTTTACTAAGATCACATAACATTTTGTCTTCTCTAACTCACTCACCAATTTACATTCTCATTCACACTTACACATTTCATTAACCGAAATTGCATCTCATCGACCAAACTCCTCCCTCATTCTCCAGACTTTACAACATTTGCACAAAAAAAACTAACTCATACACTTATGACATGAGACATTACCATAACTAATACACTAACTAACTTTGAACCAACACTAAACAACACCAAAACACCACTGAACATCTTCAAAAAATACTCTGCACATCATTTGAACACCTTCAAAAACACCATCAAACACCTCCGAATACTCCCAAAACACTACTGAAAACTACCAAATCACAACTGAATACTACCAAAACACCGTCAAAATCACCAGAAACTAAGTTTAGCATCAACAGCTAACACCCATTTATAGAAATCCCCTCAAATCACTATAACCAAGAACACCCTCCCCATTAGCGCAAAAAAAAAAAAACATGAACACAAATCTAATTCACAAACACTTAGTACATGATCACCATCAACTGAAAACATATCTTGTACACACATAAATCTAAGACAACCACCAACAACAAAACACCCATATTCACTTACCTCAAAAACCACTAAGATCACAGAAAACACTCATTTTTTATACACATTCACACAAAAAAATAGTATTTGACTATATCTAAGCGCACTCACTTCACTACCACCAACACACGATGTCACACCCCACAGAACCGGCGAGGTCACCTCCAGTGACGTCATACTCCCATCTGTGTTTACTTGGTGGTTAGTAACATCACACCCAACCCACCTTGTTTCAACCTGTTGTACCCACAATATTGATATCGACAAAAACTTGATCCGAGGAGATGGAGCAGGAAATTTGGGATGCAAGTGGGAGTCCATTTTGAATGCTTACACCCAGAGGGGGGGAATCCAAAAAAAACTTGATCCAACGAGATGGAGTCTTTGATATCGAGAAAAACTTGATCCAAAGAAGTAGAGCAGGAATATTTGGGGTGAAAGTGGGAGTCCATTTTGAATGCTTACCCCCAGAGGGGATAATCCAAAAAAACTTGATCCGAGGAAGTGGAGTCTTTGTATTATTGATATCGAGAAAAACTTGATCCAAGGAAGTAGAGCAGGAATATTTGAGGAAGAATTGGGTGGTGGGAGGTGTGGGTGGGGGGAAAAATCTTTGTATTATTGCTATCGAGAAAAACTTGATCCGAGGAGATGGAGCAGGAATTTTGGGATGGGGGTGGAGTGGGGGAGGGTGTTGATCCGAGGAATGGAGAGCACAAGAAAATTAAATTAAAAAAAAAATCGAAAAAAATCGGAAAAAAATTCGGGGAGCAGGGGCGATCCGGACGACGCTGCAGGGTATGGGGAGGGTTGTATTAGAAATTTAATGAAATACGGGAGGGGGATTTTACTGAAAATAAAGGTAATGTGTGAATATTTTAAAAGAAATTATAGAAGTGAAAAGTTATGATATGTTGGAAAAGAATGGAGGGTGTTGAAACATGTCGCAGTAGTTGGGTAGTGAGATTAGTTGTTGTGAGTATAATATCAATTTATGTGGATACAAGGAGATGGGCATGGAGAGGATTTTATTAGAATTTTAGTAATGTAGGGAGGAATGTGTATTACATTTAAGATTCAGCAAAAAGAATGGGAAAAATTTGTATCGAAAGAGGAAAAATTGTGAATAAATTGGTAAGTGATGAGGGTTGTGGGTAATGTAGTCGAACTAGAGATACCGAAAAAGATGTTATAAGTGGATTGTTTTTGTGGGTGGTTTGGGTTGTGAGGTGATGTGGGTTGTGGGTGTTGTTGTCGAACTAGTGATGCCGAAAAAGTGGTTATAAGTTGTGGGTTGTTGTTGTGGGTGTTGTGGGTTGTGGGTGTTGTGGGTTGTGGGTGTTGTGGGTTGTGGGTGTTTGTTGTCGAACTAGAGATGCCGAAAAGATGTTATAAGTGGGTTATTGTTGTGGGTGATGTGGGTTGTGGGTGTTGTGGGATGTGGGTGTTGTGGTGTTGTTGTCGAACTAGAGATACCGAAAAAGATGTTATAAGTGGGTTGTTGTTGTGGGTGTTGTGGGTTGTGAGTGTTGTGGGTTTGTGGGTGTTGTTGTCGAACTTGAGATGCTGAAAAGTGGTTATAAGTTGTGGGTTGTTGTTGTGACGTTTTCTGATGAAATTAGTTAAAACGAGAAAAAATTGTGGGGTGTGGGTGATGTGGTTGTGGGTGTTGTGGGATGTGGGTGTTGTGGGTTGTGGGTGTTGTTGTCGAACTAGAGATACCGAAAAAGAGATGATTCTGTTGTAAGTGTTCGTGTGTGCTTGGTTTGTGTTCATGTTTTTTGCGCACATGTTACATCTTAGTTGGAGGTGAGTGTACTCATAGAAATTGGTAATCGTCTTGGTTATAGTGATTTGAGAGGATTTGTGTGAAAATGGGTGTTAGTCTGTGATGTTGATCTTAGTTTATGGTGATTATGGTGGTGTTTTTGACCGTATTCAGTGGTGTTTTAGTAGTATTCAGTGGTGTATTTGGGAGTACTCAAGTGGTGTTTGAGACTATTCAAAGGTGTTTTTAAAGGTGTTCAAATGATGTGCAAGAGTATTTATGAAGGAGTTCTGGGAGTATTCAGTGGTGATTTGGGGTGTTCGAATGATGTTTTTGGAGTATTCAAAGGTAATTGATGGTGTTTTTGGTGTTGTTCAAAGTAAAGTGTCTGAGTTAGTTTTTGTGATACTGTTGTAAAAATCTGGAGAATGAGGGAGGGGTTTGGGGGATGAGTTGTAATTTAATGAAATAATATAAGTGTAGATAAATTAGAGATGTCAAATCTTATTTGGGAGTGTTTCGGTGTTGTTTGGAAATGTTCAAAGGTATTTTTGTGAGTATTCAAATGATTTATGAGAGTGTTCGAAGTAATCTGGGGGATGTTTTGTAGTGAGATGATAAAGGTTGTAGATGAATATTTCTTAAGAGATATTGAGAAAAGTGTGTGTGTGTGTGTGTGTGTGTGTGTGTGTGTGTGTCTGTGTGTGTGTTGATGTGTGTGTGTGGTTGTGGTGCGCACGTGCGTGTTAACTTAGTAATATGTAAAATTGTGTCTAGTGAATTTATCGAAAAGTGGTTGTAAGTGTTGTGGTGACTTTTTCTGATGAAATAGTTAAAACGAGAAAAATGTCTAGACTTGAGGAGAGTGAATCTTTTGTAAAGAAATTGTAGATTGTTGTGGGTATTAACGAAAAAAATGTGAAATTATTTGAGTTATCCTGGGTTAAGAGTGATAATGTTTTCCCTAGGTTGTATATGAAATGTGTAATATTGAGATGGTGACGACGAAGAAGATCCAGAACAAAATGCGCAGAATTTCTTCAAGAGAAAAATATGTTGATTTTAGTCAATAAATTGTACCTTTTTTTTCAATGAATTTTTTTGTTGGATGTATATGAATTGTATTGCTTGTATAATAAATAGTGTTATCCTGCATTTTATTGTCTGCTCGACAAGATTCAGCCTGTGTGTGGGGTCATCACGTGACGTCACTGAAATAGGGGGAAGTCGACAAGATTCAGCCTGTGTGTGTGAGGTTATCACGTGTCATCACTGACCGTCGAGTAAACACAGGTAGGGTGATGTCACATTTGTTTAGACCTGTAGTAAGAGAAAGTACCATGCCCCATAGGGGGAGTTCATTTGAATGCTTAACCCTAGAGGGGGTAATCCAAAAAACTTGATCCAAGGAGATGGAGTCTTTGTATTATTTGGTATCGAGAAAAACTTGATCCGAAGAATTGTAGCAGGGAATTTGGGATGCAAGTGGGAGTCCATTTTGAATGCTTACCCCCAGAGGGGGAATCCAAAAAAACTTGATCCAAGGAGATGGAGTCTTTGATATTGAGAAAAACTTGATCCAACGAGATGGAGCAGGAATATTTGGGGTGAAAGTGGGAGTCCATTTTGAATGCTTACCCCCAGAGGGGGGAATCCAAAAACTTGATCCGAGGAAGTGGGGGTCTTTATATTATTGATATCGAGAAAAACTTGATCCAAGGAGATGGAGCAGGAATTTTTGGATGGAAGTGGGTTGTGGAAGGTGTGGGGGGAAAATCTTTGTATTATTGATATCGAGAAAAACTTGATTCGAGATGGAGCAGGGAATTTGGGATGCAAGTGGGAGTCCATTTTGAATGCTTACACTCAGAGGGGGGAATCCAAAAAAACTTGATCCAAGGAGATGGAGTCTTTGATATTGAGAAAAACTTGATCCAACGAGATCGAGCAGGAATATTTGGGGTGAAAGTGGGAGTCCATTTTGAATGCTTACCACCAGAGGGGGGAATCCAAAAAAACTCGATCCGAATAAGTTGAGTCTTTGTATTATTGATATCGAGAAAAACTTGATCCAAGGAAGTAGAGCAGGAATATTTGAGGTAGAAGTGGGTGGTGGGAGGTGTGGGGGGGAAAATCTTTGTATTATTGCTATCGAGAAAAACTTGATCCGAGGAGATGGAGAGCACATGAAATTCAAAAGAAATTCGAAAAAAAATCGTTAAAAAGCTTCAGGGAGCGTGGGCAATCCGGACGACGCTGCAGAAGGTGCTGCAGAAGGTGTGGACGGGCACGAGGGCGGGCGTGGGTCGGGCCCCAGTTGGGCGGGCGCGCGGGCGCGGCGCAGGGGGGCGTTGGTGGGGGGTTGAAGGGCGTGGTGGGGGGTTGAGGATGAGATGAGGGTGGGGGTTGAGGGCGAGGTGGTCGAGGGTGAGGTCAAGGTGGTCGAGGGTGAGGTGGTCGAGGGTCAGCGCTGACAGCTGGTGCTCGGGCGGGCGCGCGGGCGCGGAAGGAGACCCCTCAGGAGGGACCGCTCAGCCGCAGACCTTTTCAGGAGGGACCGCTCAGCCGCAGACCTTTTCAGGAGGGACCGCTCAGGAGGGACCGCTCAGGAGGAGCCACTCAGCCGCATGGACCGCTCAGCCACCTTCAGCACTACTTATATGTGTACAAAGTATACTGAGTCGTATACCTCTTCATCGTGTTTTGCCTCTACGAAGTTCGGTATAAACATTAAGAGCCTCTCTCCTACGTCTTTAATGTGTGCAAGCTTTATTAATTAATGATATTGTGTGAAGACTAAGGGATTTCTCTTGCTTGGTTAAAACCAGATTCACTCATAACAACAATATCTGCAAGCTCAGATAATGTTACACTTTTGGTTCGACCGATGAACTCTGGCAAGGCAGATGTGAGCGTTATTCACATGATGATGGAATATTCTATCAACACTCTTGTGCAAGACTATTATGTCATCCTGCTGGACTAGTCTGCTAGTCTACCTCAATTTATTTGAAGTTCATAGGAAAACGATATTAAAATTTATAAGAATATGATCTATTACTTTGAATTAATTAGTTTTTTTTGTCCAAAATATTATAAATTTAATGGTAAATTAGAAATATTGTAAAAATACCAGAAGTCATTCTGTATGCACAGTTAAGATAACTATCTTTATATGCAAGATCAAATGCTGTATACGCAGTTATAATTATATTTTCTAATCGCATGTGTGCAGTCACGCGGTGGCACACACGCACACAGTGTGTCTACCTACCTGGAGTCTACCTGGAGAGTATTCCGGGGATGAACGCCCTTGAGACCCGGCCCATGACCAGGTGTTACGCCGAGATTCACTTGTGATATATGCCTTTCATATTTGTTCATCTTTCTAATATTACATTGCAATTACCATCGTTAAAGGCTAAAACGAGAGAAATCAACTTTATAATATTAAATATTCATTTTCATCTTCCCCATTTTCATTATATGTATATATTTATTCTGGTGAGGAAATGGATGGTTCACCATGGGTAACGACCAATTTGTTTGTATGGCGTCACCTCTGCACTACTAGCCTGACGCCAGCTGACGTCAGGGGTGAGTGGTGTGGGTTAAGCAGTACGATACCTCTCTCAGTCTTGAGGTCTTCTCTACTTACTCGTTTACTTTGACTGAGAAGTTATTCACCAGTATAATATTATTCTCTCAGTCTCTTGAAAACAGAGTATTTGTGAGACTCTCACCGAGTAAATTCTCTTCAGTGTTTAAAGAGATTTCTATTTGTGGAGAAATTTTCTCCAGGAGGGGGGTATCAACCCCCTTCAGCCCCTTTCAGCCCTTTCAGCCCTGAGGGCCCAGCCCTCTCAGAAGGGGCAAGCGTCTTGTTTGCTGCTACAGTGAGTAATTGACCCCAGATGCAGTACCAGTATGTGACGTGGCTCGCCGCTCCATGCGGTCCAGTGTTGCGAAGTGTAGTTTAATAAGAGACAGCCCATCTCTTACCTTAGCAAGGACAATTAAGGAAAATCCTGCTCCCACTTTATTATCATGGTGAAGATAGTGTATATTGTTGTCTATGCTTAAGACAGCAGGAATCAAACATTCTGTTTTGATTTATGGAGGAAGTGGCAAGGAAGCAAAAGTACTAGGTCAGCTTTTCCTTTGTGCTGGGGGCAGTGAAGGCGTGGGGCGTTGTGGCATCTTCAGATTACCTTTGACTCTACTGAGAGTGACACTGATGCCAGGAATAACCAACAAAGAACGATCTGTGCGTTAGTGTTAACAAAGTGTCTCATAAAACACAATAAACACTTAAGAGAAGTGTGATCAGCTTCTTTAGTGATAAGATTGTGAACAATAAAGACAAATCTTGTGGAACATAGTGTACCAGTGTGCGTATTCCTAGACTATGGAAGACGTAAACATCCAAGGACACTTCAGCTTCTATCAAGTCACCGATACCTGTCGAAGGTTACCAGGAGGTTACCTGGAGGTTATTCCAGGGATCAACGCCCCCGCGGCCCGGTCCATGACCAGGCCTCCCGATGGATCAGGGCCTGATCAACTAGGCTGTTACTGCTGCCCGCACGCAGTCCGACGTATGAGCCACAGCCCGGTTGATCCGGCACTGACTTTAGGTATCTGTCCAGCTCTCTCTTGAAGGCAGCCAGGGGTTTATTGGCAATTCCCCTAATGCTTGATGGGAGGCTGTTGAACAGTTTTGGGCCCCAGACACTTTTGGTGTTTTCCCTTAGTGTACCAATGGCGCCCCTACTTTTTATTGGGGGCATTTTGCATCGCCTGCCCAGTCTTTTACTTTCGTAGGGAGTGATTTCTGTGTGCAGATTTGGGACCATTCCTTCCAAGATTTTCCAAGTGTAGATTATGATATATCTCTCCCTCCTGCGTTTCAAAGAGTACAAGTCAAGTGCTTCCAAGCGTTCCCAATAGTTAAGGTGCTTGACAGAACTTATACGTGCAGTAAAGGATCTCTGTACACTCTCTAGATCTGCGATTTCACCTGCTTTGAATGGAGATGTTAATGTACAGCAGTATTCCAGCCTAGAGAGAACAAGTGATTTGAAAAGGATCATCATGGGCTTGGCATCTCTCGTTTTGAAAGTTCTCATTATCCATCCTATCATTTTCTTTGCACGTGCGATTGTGGCACTGTTGTGATCCTTGAAAGTGAGATCCTCAGACATTACTACTCCCAGATCCCTTACATTATTTTTCCGCTCTATTGTATGGCCGGAGTCAGTAGTATACTCTGTTCTAGTTATTATCTCCTCCAGTTTTCCATAATGGAGTAGTTGGAATTTGTCCTCATTGAACATCATATTGTTTACCGTTGCCCACCGGAAAACTTTGTTTATATCTTCTTGGAGGTTAACCGCGTCCTCAGCAGATGTCAGCCTCATGCAGATCCTAGTATCATCCACAAAGGATGATACGGTGCTGTGGTGTATATCTCTGTTTATGTCTGATATGAGGATAAGGAATAAGATGGGGGCGAGTATGTGCCTTGTGGAACAGAGCTCTTCACTATGGCAGCCTCCGATTTAACTCTGTTGACCACTACTCTTTGTGTTCGATTTGTTAGGAAGTTGAAGATCCATCTCCCCACTTTCCCAGTTATTCCTTTAGCACGTATTTTATGGGCTATTACGCCATGATCGCATTTGTCAAGTGCTTTTGCAAAGTCTGTGTATATTACATCTGCATTCTGATTTTCTTCCAGTGCATCCAAGGCCATGTCATAGTGATCCAGTAGTTGTGAGAGGCAGGAGCGACCTGCCCTGAACCCATGTTGCCCTGGATTGTGCAGATTTTGGGAATCCAGGTGATTTGCAATCCTGCTTCTTAGCACTCTTTCAAAGATTTTTATGATGTGGGACGTCAGAGCTATTGGTCTATAGTTCTTAGCTAATGCTTTGCTGCCACCTTTGTGTGAAGAATACTATGGCTCACGCTACAAGAGCAAGGTAGGTTACAAATTTCTTGTAGTACGGGGGACTGCGCAGTTCTTGAGTCGCAAGGAGTTTGTAATCAACCTATAGTCGGCAGTTAGGTGCGGACTTTTGAGTCCACACAAGTAAGTTTGTCAGCCATCAGTGAATGAAATATGCTGGCATAACACCCCATAGGGGTAAATTATTGTTTACATAATATGACCTATTCCAGCCCGTTGAGAGATGATCATGACAACAATTCAAGACCTCGTCTGCAGGGGCGGCTGTGTAGACGATTTGCTGTCTTTTATCAGCTAAGTGTTCCCTATATTTAAATTTATAAATAATAAGCTTAGCTGGTAATGCCATTTCTAAACACTATTATCAAGCTTGGATCGTCTCTGGTTTGAGTGATCTTCTAACTTTATCAGTTTCACATGCAAATACCCATTCAGTCAGAAAATGTAATTGTAAATGGTATATAAGTTATAAGTCTGTTAAGTGTTATTTCTTTATAAGTAAAGGTATCATTTTAAAATACCTTATAGAATATTACGCAAATTACGTTATATTAAAAACAAGTTTTAATGCAGTTTTTTTCGTCACACCATCGTACAAATCCTTATTACGATTTTCCAAGAGTATATTTAATATTAAGCATCTCCTCTACTCGGGCCAAATATATTACAAATTTTAAGGTCAATCGTAATACCAGGCCTCCTGGTGGATCAGGGCTTGATCAACCAGGCTGTTACTGCTGGCCGAACGTAGTCCAACGTACGAACCACACCCCGGCTGATCCGGCACTGACTTTAGGTATCTGTCCAGCTCCCTCTTGAAGATAACCAGGGGTCTACTGGTAATTCCCCTTATGGCTGGTGGGAGGCTGTTGTACAGTCTTGGGCCCCGGACACTTACTGTGTTCTAGTGTACTAAATTTTACTTTTTATTTAAAATGTATCAGCCCCCCAAAAGAAAAACGCTTAATTTTTGTCAGTAAGGAAAAAATCCTCCATTTATTAGCTATAAATTCTCATGGGAGAGTTTTAACTGACTCTTACAAAGAGTAATTTATTGTATTTTGGCACAAAGCTTTCGATACTAAAGCGTAATAGAATGAGAGGCTGGGAATGATAGAGAAGCTGAGACCAGGACGACTAGGTACAAAAAGTTGTGATTCTGCCAAGTCAGCGACACCTGGATAAGGAGTCGTCGCAAAGGCCTTCTGGCATATCTGATCTGGCCGGGTTCCCAACGCGTCTGGCCCAGTTAACTCAGCCAGTGGTGGGCAGCATCAGCTGAGGATGACAGCCTTGTTCTCTCACGGTATGAACTTATCTCCCAACCCAGCCACCACCATTAATACCATCCTCCTCCACCACCACAACCACCACCACTCGATATTAATACCACTGCCACAGTCAACTACATCACCAGTAACATGACTTCCTTTTACACACACACACACACTTTCCACACCTTGAAATAACTATAAAAATCCCCCTCACCCACCCTTCCCTCTTAACATTTCATAGTTAGAGACATCTCGCCCCTCACGTAATTCTTGACACATCAACCATCCCCCTCGTTTCACACACCTTGCACACATAATAAGCATTTCCTAAAACATCCTCTCTTCCGAACGTTCGCATTTACAATCCATTTCTCCGGAGAATTTCCGAACAATTTTTACCGCATATGAGCGTACCTTGGGAATTTTCCCACGTAATAAGAACGCAAACATAGCCACGAATTTTTATTAACTAACAAATATATAAAGTTGTACCTAGACGTTTATGGTAATAACGTAGTCTTAACGTTTGTAGTTATATGTTAAATTGTTAATTACAGAGTGTATATAGCGAATGAGGAAAGGTATAATTTCCACTCTACGTACACCAGAGGTGTGTAGCGACTTAGTGTATGTACACCCAGAGGTGTGTAGCACTTAGTGTATATACACCCAGAGGTGTGTAGCGCTTAGTGTATGTACACCCAGAGGTGTGTAGCGCTTAGTGTATGTACACCCAGAGGTGTGTAGCACTTAGTGTATATACACCCAGAGGTGTGTAGCGCTTAGTGTATGTACACCCAGAGGTGTATAGCGCTTAGTGTATGTACACCCAGAGGTGTGTAGCACTTAGTGTATGTACACCCAGAGGTGTGTAGCGCTTAGTGTATGTACACCCAGAGGTGTGTAGCGCTTAGTGTATGTACACCCAGAGGTGTGTAGCACTTAGTGTATATACACCCAGAGGTGTGTAGCACTTAGTGTATGTACACCCAGAGGTGTTAGCCTTAGTGTAAAGTACACCCAGAGGGTGTGTAGCACTTAGTGTATGTACACCCAGAGGTCTGTAGCGCTTAGTGTATGTACACCCAGAGGTGTATAGCGCTTAGTGTATGTACACCCAGAGGTGTGTAGCGCTTAGTGTATATACACCCAGAGGTGTGTAGCACTTAGTGTATGTACACCCAGAGGTGTGTAGCGCTTAGTGTATGTACACCCAGAGGTGTGTAGCACTTAGTGTATGTACACCCAGAGGTGTATAGCGCTTAGTGTATATACACCCAGAGGTGTGTAGCACTTAGTGTATGTACACCCAGAAGGTGTATAGCGCTTAGTGTATATACACCCAGAGGTGTATAGCGCTTAGTGTATATACACCCAGAGGTGTATAGCGCTTAGTGTATATACACCCAGAGGTGTATAGCGCTTAGTGTATATACACCCAGAGGTGTGTAGCACTTAGTGTATATACACCCAGAGGTGTATAGCGCTTAGTGTATATACACTCAGAGGTGTGTAGCGCTTAGTGTATATACACCCAGAGGTGTATAGCGCTTAGTGTATATACACCCAGAGGTGTATAGCGCTTAGTGTATATACACCCAGAGGTGTATAGCGCTTAGTGTATATACACCCAGAGGTGTATAGCGCTTAGTGTATATACACTCAGAGGTGTGTAGCGCTTAGTGTTTGTACACCGAGAAGTATTTTTCAGTGCATATATACTAAGGGTGTGTTTCTCTCAGTGTATATACAATGAACTGTGTATCTCTTGGTGAATATGCACCATGGTGTGTTTATTCACCGAGGGATGTGTATATCTCTGTGTTAATACACAGAGGGATGTGTATATATCAGTGCTAATTCACAGAGGGATGTGTATATCTCAATGTTAATACACAGAGGGATGTGAATATCTCTGTGTTAATACACAGAGGGATGTGTATATCTCAGTGCTAATACACAGAGGGATGTGTATATCTCAATGTTAATACACAGAGGGATGTGTATATCTCTGTGTTAATACACAGAGGGATGTGTATATCTAAGTGTTTATACACTAACGGATGTGTATATCTGAGTGTTTATACACTGACGGATGTGTATATCTCAGTGTTAATACACGGAGGGATGTGTATATCTCAATGTTAATACACAGAGGGATGTGTATATCTGTGTTAATACACCGAGGGATGTGTATATCTGAGTGTTTATACAATGATACTTCGCTTTAATTCTTATTGCAAGGATCAAAATAATCTTCACTGATGGTTAACAAGTGCGTGGCAACCTTCATGATCGCACGTGTAGTCGATAGGCTTCACACCTGACTAAGGGTTTATACATACACACGGACTGATACTATCACTTCTCTAGTATATCAGAAGTCAGAAATATTTTGGAGAACATGTTGAAGCTATGTTGGCGCTATGCTGGTGTAATCCTCTCAGCGGGGAGCGTAGACGCTAGCTGACCTGCCATGTATCATGCCGGTGACCTACCATGTATCATACAGGAGATCTACCATGTATCTTCCACGAGATCTGCCTTGCAACATACGGGTTACGGAAGACACTTATTCACGAGAACTGATAATTTCCAAGATACATCTTCTGGTGAAAACATGAGAAGGTCTCAAGAAATCATGTAAGGGTTTAAGGAGGAGGATTCAACACACATCCGGCCACGCCGGCAAAAACTCTGCTGTCATGTTCCAATCTTTTCTTGCGTGAGATCCTTGTTTAAAAATTTGTTTTCCTTGTGGATTAACAGGAGGAGTTTGGGGTGAATGTTTTAGTTGGTTGAAACAGGTGGAGGAACACGTCAGGGAAATGTTTGGCTTTATATTAGAACCGGTTTTGGTTGTTTTGCAGTGGTTGTTTTGTGGATGAGTTGGTGGGATGAATAAGGCGATGGTTGTCTTGGGATTGATAATGTTACAGGCTTATCAGCAGTGATGACAAGATGACGTCAGGGAGAAAATGATGAAGCCTCTTTGTGTGAGGGGAGATGAAGCCTCTGTGCGAGTGAGAGGAGATGAAACTTCCTTGTGTGAGTGAGGGGAAATGAAGTCTCTTTGTGTGAGTCAGGGGAGATGAAGATTCTTTGTGTGAGTGATGGGAAATGAGGCCTCTGTGTGAGGGGAGATGAAACCTCTTTGTGAGAGTAAGGGGAGATGAAGCCTCTTTGTGTAAGTGATAGGAGATGAAGCCTCTTTGTGTGAGTGAGGGGAGATGAAGCTTCTATGTGTGAGTGAGGGGAGATGAAGCTTCTTTGCGAGAGGGGAGAAGCCTTTTGGTATGAATGCGGGGAGATGAAGCCTCTTTGTGTGAGTGAGGGGAGATAAAGCCTCTGTGTGAAGGGAGATGAAGCCTGTTTGAGTGAGTGCTACGAGATGACGCTTCTTTGTGTGAGGGGAAATGACGCTTCATTGTGTGAGTGAGAGGAGATGAAGCCTCTTTTTTGTGAGTGCGAGGAGATGAAGCATGTTTCTAAGAGTGAGGGGAGATGAAGCCTCTTTGAGTGAAGGGAGATGAAACCTCTTTATGCGAGTGAGGGGAGATGAAGCCTCTTTGTGTGAGCGCGGGGGAGATGAAACTTCTTGCGTGAGTGAGGGGAGATGAAGCCTCTTTGTGTGAGTGAGGGGAGAACAAGCTTCATTGTGTGAGTGCAGGAGATGAAGCCTCTTTGTGTGAGTGAGGGGAGAACAAGGCTTCATGTGTGAGTGCAGGAGATGAAGCCTCTTTGTGTGAGTGAGGGGAGAACAAGCTTCATTGTGTGAGTGCAGGAGATGAAGCCTCTTTGTGTGAGTGAGGGGAGAACAAGCTTCATTGTGTGAGTGCAGGAGATGAAGCCTCTTTTTGTGAAATGAGGGACGAACAGCTTCATTGTGTGAGTGTCAGGAGATGAAGCCTCTTGTGTGAGTGAGGGGAGAACAAGCTTCATTGTGTGAGTGCAGGAGATGAAGCCTCTTTGTGTGAGTGAGGGGAGAACAAGCTTCATTGTGTGAGTGCAGGAGATGAAGCCTCTTTGTGTGAGTGAGGGGAGAACAAGCTTCATTGTGTGAGTGCAGGAGATGAAGCCTCTTTGTGTGAGTGAGGGAGAACAAGCTTCATGTGTGAGGCAGGGGATGAAGCCTCTTTGTGTGAGTGAGGGAGAACAAGCTTCATTGTGAAGGGGCAGGAGATGAAGGGCCCCTTTGTGTGAGTGAGGGGAGAACAAGCTTCATTGTGTGAGTGCAGGAGATGAAGCCTCTTTCAGTGAGTGCTGGGAGATGAAGCTTCTTTGTATGAGGGAAGAAGCCTCTTTGTGTGAGTGAGGGAAGATGAAGCCTCTGTGTGAGTGAGGAGAAATGAAGCTTTACTGTGTGAGTGAAGGGTGATAAAGCTTTATGAGACCGTCCCACACCACGACGTCTTCCCACACTTCGAGACCTTCCCATACCACGAGATCTTCCCACACCACGAGACCGTCCCACACCACGACGTCTTCCCACACTTCGAGACCTTCCATACCACGAGATCTTCCCACACCCCGAGACCGTCCCACACCACGACGTCTTCCCACACTTCGAGACCTTCCCATACCACGAGATCTTCCCACACCACGAGACCTTCCCACACCACGACGTCTTCCCACACTTCGAGACCTTCCCATACCACGAGATCTTCCCACACCACGAGACCGTCCCACACCACGACATCTTCCCACACCACGAGACCTTCCCACACCACGACATCTTCCCACACCACGAGACCTTCCCACACCACGACGTCTTCCCACACTTCGAGACCTTCCCATACCACGAGATCTTCCCACACCACGAGACCGTCCCACACCACGACATCTTCCCACACCACGAGACCTTCCCACACCACGACGTCTTCCCACACTTCGAGACCTTCCCATACCACGAGATCTTCCCACACCACGAGACCGTCCCACACCACGACATCTTCCCACACCACGAGACCTTCCCACACCACGACGTCTTCCCACACTTCGAGACCTTCCCATACCACGAGATCTTCCCACACCACGAGACCGTCCCACACCACGATACCTTCCCACACCACGAGATCTTCCCACACCACGAGACCTTCCCACACTACGAGACCTTCCCACACTACGAGACTTTCCCACACCTCTAGACCTTCCCACACTACGAGACCGCCCCACACCACGAGACCTTCCTACACCACGACATCTTTCCATACTACGAGACCTTCCCACACCACGAGATCTTCCCACACCACGAGACCGTCCCACACCACGATACCTTCCCACACCACGAGATCTTCCCACACTACGAGACCTTCCCACACTACGAGACTTTCCCACACCACTAGACCTTCCCACACTACGAGACCGCCCCACACCACGAGACCTTCCTACACCACGACATCTTTCCATACTACGAGACCTTCCCACACCACGAGATCTTCCCGCACTACGAGACCGTCCCACACCACGAGAACTTCTCACAGAATGACATCTTCACACATGCTCTTCACATGCTTTTGCTTTCTCACATACCAGCCTGTGTTACCTAGCAGCTAGTCCTGACACCCTAGCCTGTCTTACATACCATACCGAGATTGTTGATGACTCAGCCCATGTTCAGGATACACCAGAGGCAAAACCTGGCCTAGCGATAATTTGACATATTTTTTTGCCGAAGTTTACCTTGTGGTGTTAGGAATTTTTATAAGTTGTGCTGAGTCGTGTGGCGTTACGAACTTCTATAAGACCTGCGTTGTGTCTCGTGGTGTTAGGAACAAGATCTGTGATGTGTCTCGTGGTGTTAGTAACAAGACCTGTGTTGTGTCTCGTGGTGTTAGGAACAAGATCTGTGTTGTGTCTCGTGGTGTTAGGAACAAGATCTGTGATGTGTCTCGTGGTGTTAGTAACAAGACCTGTGTTGTGTCTCGTGGTGTTAGGAACAAGATCTGTGTTGTGTCTCGTGGTGTTAGTAACAAGACCTGTGATGTGTCTCGTGGTGTTAGTAACAAGACCTGTGATGTGCCTCGTGGTGTTAGTAACAAGACCTGTGATGTGCCTCGTGGTGTTAGTAACAAGACCTGTGATGTGTGTCGCTGTGTTACTACCAAAACCAGTTTTGAGTCTCGTGGTGTTGGGACCCTTGACAGGACTTGTGAAGGATGATCCCAGGATCAAGTGGTCCTCGCTGCTTCCTTTATAAAAGCCGTCTCTCTCTCTCTCTCTCTCTTTCTCTCTCACTGATGTTTTATTCAGAGTCTTCCACCAGCCGTCCTTGTCTCCTCATGGACGTGGGAAATAAATCATATTTCTTCCCGCCGTGAAAGGGCCCTTACCACCGTGATACTGTCCTTAATACCGTGACACTGTCCTTACCACCGTGTATTGTCCTTAATACCCAGACACGGTGATAAGGATAGTGGGTATTTCTTATTGATATTCGTGACGAATGAACTTGTTGGGCCGATGATAAAAGGTGATCATTATTAAGTAGCAAAATAAGTCATGCTCAATCGTACTCCAGAATTTGTATATCGTGATACTGTCCTCATTACCGTGATACTCTCCTTATTACACTGACTCTGTCCTTATAACTGTGATACTGTGCTTATTACCCTGACACTGTCCGTATTACAGTGACAATGTCCTTATTACCCTAATACTGTCCTTATTACAGTGACACTGTCTTTATTACCGTTATACTGTCCGTGTTACCGTGACACTGTCCTTATTACCATGATACTGTCTTTAGTACCGTGATACTGTCCTTACTACAGTGACACCGTCTTTACTACCGTGATACTGTCCTTATCACCGTGATACTGTCCTTAGTACCGTGATACTGCCTTTACTACCGTGATACTGTCCTTACTAACATGACGTTGTCCTTACTACCGTCATACTGTCCTTACCACCGTGACACTGTCCTTACTACCGTGACACTGTCCTTACCACAGTGACGCTGTCCTTACCACAGTGACACTGTCCTTACCACCGTGACACTGTCCTTACCACCGTGACACTGTCCTTACCATAGTGACACTGTCCTTAATACCGTGACACTGTCCTTAATACCGTGACATTGTCCTTATTACTGTGATACTGCCCTTACCACCGCAACACTGTCCTTACTACCATGAGACTGTCCTTATCTCTGTGACATTGTCCGTACCACCCTGACACTGTCCTTACTACCACGAAACTGTCCTTACTACCATGAGACTGTTCTTACCCCTGTCACAGTCATAACTACCATGAGACTGTCCTTGTCACTGTGACACTGTCCTTATCACCCCTGACACTGTCCTCACCACCCAGACACTGTCCTTAGTATTATGACACTGCATTTACCGTCGTATCACTGTCCTTACTACCGTGACACTGTCCTAACTACCATGACACTGTCTTCACAACTCTGCCACAGTTCTCTCCATCCTGCCCCTCGGGGGAGGTTCCTTAACGCTGGTGAGGGGCTCTTGATTTAGGGAATTGGATCTGTGCTCCAGTTCCCCGAATTAAGCTTGAATGCCTTCCACATCCCCCCCCCAGGCGCTGTATAATCCTCCGGGTTTAGCGCTTCCCCCTTGATTTTAATAATAATAATAATCTCTCCATCCTGACACTATCCTTACTACCATGACAGTGTCCTTATCACCCTGGCACTGTCCTCACCACCCTGACACTTTTCTTACTACCTTGATACTGCCCTTACTTCCATGGCAGTGCCCTTACTGTCATAACACTTTCCTTATCACCCTGAACATTATCCCTATCATCATTATCCACATCATCATTATCCCTTCATATCAT
>NC_069417.1:46241622-46269122 GCF_026875155.1 Cherax quadricarinatus
ATCCCTTTTCGTCCCCAGAATTTGTATATCGTGATACTGTCCTCATTACCGTGATACTCTCCTTATTACACTGACTCTGTCCTTATAACTGTGATACTGTGCTTATTACCCTGACACTGTCCTTATTACAGTGACAATGTCCTTATTACCCTAATACTGTCCTTATTACAGTGACACTGTCTTTATTACCGTTATACTGTCCGTGTTACCGTGACACTGTCCTTATTACCATGATACTGTCTTTAGTACCGTTATACTGTCCTTACTACAGTGACACCGCGATACTGTCCTTAGTACCGTGATACTGTCCTTACTACAGTGACACCGTCCTTACTACCGTGATACTGTCCTTATCACCGTGATACTGTCCTTAGTACCGTGATACTGCCTTTACTACAGTGATACTGTCCTTACTAACATGACATTGTCCTTACTACCGTCATACTGTCCTTACCACCGTGACACTGTCCTTACCACCGTGACACTGTCCTTACCACCGTGACACTGTCCTTACCACCGTGACACTGTCCTTACCACCGTGACACTGTCCTTACCACCGTGACACTGTCCTTGCCACCGTGACACTGTCCTTACCATCGTGACACTGTCCTTAATACCGTGACACTGTCCTTAATACAGTGACATTGTCCTTATTACTGTGATACTGTCCTTACCACCGTGACACTGTCCTTACTACCATGAGACTGTCCTTATCTCTGTGACATTGTCCGTACCACCCTGACACTGTCCTTACTACCACGAAACTGTCCTTACTACCATCAGACTGTTCTTACCCCTGTCACAGTCATAACTACCATGAGACTGTCCTTGTGACTGTGACACTGTCCTTATCACCCCTGACACTGTTCTCACCACCCAGACACTGTCCTTAGTATTATGACACTGCATTTACCGTCGTATCACAGTCCTTACTACCGTGACACTGTCCTAACTACCATGACACTGTCTTCACAACTCTGCCACAGTTCTCTCCATCCTGTCCCTCAGGGGAGGTTCCTTAACGCTGGTGAGGGGCTCTTGATTTAGGGAATTGGATCTGTGCTCAAGTTCCCCGAATTAAGCCTGAATGCCTTCCACATCCCCCCCCCCAGGCGCTGTATAATCCTCCGGGTTTAGCGCTTCCCCCTTGATTTTAATAATAATAATAATCTCTCCATCCTGACAGTGTCCTTATCACCCTGGCACTGTCCTCACCACCCTGACACTTTTCTTACTACCTTGATACTGCCCTTACTTCCATGGCAGTGCCCTTACTGTCATAACACTTTCCTTATCACCCTGACACATTATCCCACATCATCATTATCCCACATCATCATTATCCCTCATCATCATCATTATCCCTCATCATCATCATTATCCCACATCATCATTATCCCTCATCATCATCATTATCCCTGTGATGTAGTTCAGCTGGGCTTGTGAGGTCTCTGGGGAGACCTAATTTAACCAATTATATGGTCACACCTTGCCTTGGCAAATGTCTGTAGCCACGCCCACGTCTGAGGTCTTTTGTTCTTGACGGCGTCAAATCCAGGCGTCAGGTCGTACACGTGGTTGTGGAGGGTGCTTGGACCACGATATAAGCCCAAGGAACAGATGAGCAGGGAGATTCGAGCGGAGCTGCTGCTGGGGTGCAGAACTCCTGAGCAGAGACTTCGAGCGGAGCTGCTGCTGGGGTGCAGGGCTCGGGAGAAGGCTGCTGAAATCTCTGGAGGAGACTGTTGGAGGGATTGGGCAGAGTACTGGCTTGGCGCATTACTCGTGCTGTATAGGTCTTGGGACCTGTGGCTTAGTTCCTGTAGTGAACTGTCCTCTGTGCTATATTGTAAGTTATATTCATTTTCATCAAGTTGATTGTATTTCCCTGTCTCACTGCTTATGTGTACCATCCCATTTATCTAAACCACAATAATGTTCTGTTCCCAAATATATTATTGTACAAAGACTTAATAATAAACTGTGTTTGAGTAGAATAGTAATATTCACTGCCCACCGTTATTTATTCTTTTTTCTTATATTTTATTATGTTTATATGAGTGAAGAATGGGCGAGGCATATGTTAGTGAGTAGTGTAGAGTTAATGAGAGTGTCGTGGTGGTCACCACTGACCTGTCATTACCTACCTACCTCCGCTAATCATCTCACTCCTACCACCTCGCCTGCCTCTCCCCTGCCTACATAATCCCTTACTCCCATATTCCCCACTTATATCCGATTCAATCATTACCCCCCTACATGACATCCCACAGTATCATCATTATCCCACATTATCATCATTATCCCACATTATCATTATCCCTCATCATCATCAATATCTTTCATCATCATCATTATCCCACATTATCATTATCCCTCATCATCATCTCTCACCATCATCATTATCCCACACTATCATCATTATCCCACATTATCATTGCCTCTCATCATCATAGTTATCCCACATTATCATCATTATCCCACATCATTATCCCTCATCATCATCTTTATCTCTCATCAACATCATTATCCCACATTATCATTATCCCCATCCCCATTACCCTCATCACATCATTACCCACTTTATCATCATTTCCCAATTTCTTACCCCTCATCCTCATCTTACCCCTCATCATCATCTTATCCACACTATCATCTTACCCACATTATCATTACCCCTCCCCACATCTTATCCCACATTTCATTATCCACACTACATCTTATCCCAATTATCTTTTCCCTCACCATCATCTTATCCCCATTATCATTACCCCACACAAACTCTTACCCCACATTATCATTATCCTCATCATCATCTTACCCACATATCTCATTCCCCCACATTATCTTATCCCACACATCCATTATCCCCCATTATCATTACCCTCACCTCACTTACCCCAATTTATCATTACCCCACACTATCTCATTATCCCACATTATATTATCCCTCCCATCATCATTCCCCCACTTACATTATCCCCACTATCATTTTAAATCCCCATTATCATTATCCCTCACCATATCATTATCCCACTTATCATTACCCCACATATTCTTTATCCCACATTATCATTATCCCTCACACATCATTATCCCACAATCATCTTTATCCCCCATTATCATTATCTCTCACATCATCATTACCCCACACTATCATTTTATCCCACATTATCATTATCCCCTCACATCTTTTACCCCACTTTTTCTTTACCCTCATCATCATCATTACCCCCTCACCATCTCTTTATCCCACATTATCATTATCCTCACCATCACATTATCCCACATTACTTGCTAAGAGGCTTTATGTTAATATTTTCCAAAAAGGGAAAAATAAGGGCGGAGGGATAATTAATGTCTAAAATTTAAAATCCATAAAAAACGCATTGTAATTATTTACTCTTTAATTAAAAAAAAATTTAAATTAACGAGACCTTGGTGAAGTGGCGGACGACATGAGGTTGGTAGGCTGACCAGGAGCTAAAATAAATAAAAAAAAAAATTTTTTTTTAAAGGGGGGGGATAGCAAGTGCCATTTGTTAGGTAAGAACTAGCAACATTAGTATTTTTATTTTGAAAACGTTTCCCCACACAGTAGGCTTCTTCAGTCGAGTACAGAAAAGTTGATAGAACAAAAAAATACTTGAAGACGATGAATCAGTCCATCACCCTTAATTTTTTGAGGTGGTCACCCCTCAGTCTGGAGAAGACATTGTTTTCCCTTGTCCTGAAACAATATGAAGTTGAAGTGACAGAATCGGGGCCCTTTTATAGTGCAAGGAGGTGAGACGTAGGTTGATTTGGGAGGGCAAGGTCCCTCCAAACCCAGCCGTTCTCACTAGTAGAGGTTGTCGAAGTAGATGGTCTGTACCAAGATACCCTTGTATTGCAGTGTCTGACCCGAATGAACAATTAAAATGGTATAAAATACCGACAGATTGTTAGGTAAGACACATATGCAACAGTTAGGTATCTTTATTTTGAAAAGTTTCGCCTTACACATAGGCTTTCTTCAGTCGAGTACAGAAAAGTTGATAGAAGCAAAAATACTTGAAGACGATGTAATCAGTCCATCACCCTTAAAGTTTTGAGGTGGGCATCCCTCAGTCTGGAGAAGAGCATGTTCCGTGTCTGAAACAATATGAAGTTGAAGTGAAAAGAATCGGGCCTTTTATAGTGGCAAGGGGGTGAGACGTAGGTTGATTTGGGGGGGCAGGTCCCCCCTCAAACCCAGCCGTTCTCACTAGTAGAGGGTTTTCGAAGTAGATGGTCCCGTACCAAGATACCCTTGTAATGGGAGTGTCTGACAGAATGAACATTAAAATGGTATAAAATACCGACAGATTGTTAGGTAAGACACATATGCAACAGTTAGGTATCTTTATTTTGAAACGTTTTTGCCTACACAGTAGGCTTCTTCAGCCCAGTACAGAAAAGTTGATTTGAAGCAGAAAATACTTGAAGACGATGTAATCAGTCCATCACCCCTAAAGTTTTGAGGTGGTCATCCCTCAGTCTGGAGAAGAGCATTGTTCCGTTGTCTGAAACAATATGAAGTTGAAGTGACAGAATCGGCCTTAATAGTGCAAGGAGGTGAGACGTAGGTTGATTTGGGAGGCAGGTCCCTCTCAAACCCAGCCGTTCTCACTAGTAAGGTTGTCCCAAGTAGATGGTCTGTACCAAGAAAAACCCTTGATTGCAGTGTCTGACAGAATGAACATTAAAATGGTATAAAATACCGACAGATTGTTTGGTAAGACACATATGCAACAGTTAGGTATCTTTATTTTGAAACGTTTCGCCTACACAGTAGGCTTCTTCAGTCGTACAGAAAAGTTGATAGAAGCAGAAAATACTTGAAGACGATGTAATCAGTCCATCACCCTTAAAGTTTTGAGGGGGTCATCCCTCAGTCTGGAGAAGAGCATTGTTCCGTTGTCTGAAACAATATGAAGTTGAAGTGACAGAATCGGCCTTATATAGTGCAAGGAGGTGAGACGTAGGTTGATTTGGGAGGGCAGGTCCCTCTCAAACCCAGCCGTTCTCACAGTAGGTTGTCGAAGTAGATGGTCTGTACCAAATACCCTTGTATTGCAGTGTCTGACAGAATGAACATTAAAATGGTAATAAAATACCGACAGATTGTTAGGTAAGACACATATGCAACAGTTAGGTATCTTTATTTGAAACGTTTCGCCTACACAGTAGGCTTCTTCAGTCGAGTACAGAAAAGTTGATAGAAGCAGAAAATACTTTAAGACGATGTAATCAGTCCCATCACCCTTAAAGTTTTGAGGTGGTCAGTCCCTCAGTCTGGAGAAGAGCATTGTTCCGTTGTCTGAAACAATATGAAGTTGAAGTGACAGAATCGGCCTTATATAGTGCAAGGAGGTGAGACGTAAGGTTGATTTGGGAGGGCAGGTCCCTCTCAAACCCAGCCGTTCTCACTAGTAGAGGTTGTCGAAGTAGATGGTCTGTACCAAGAACACTTGTATTGCAGTGTCTGACAGAATGAACATTAAAATGGTATAAAATACCGACAGATTGTTAGGTAAGACACATATGCAACAGTTAGGTATCTTTATTTTGAAACGTTTTCGCCTACACAGTAGGCTTCTTCAGTCGAGTACAGAAAAGTTGATAGAAGCAGAAAATACTTGAAGACGATGTAATCATCCATCACCCTTAAAGTTTTGAGGTGGTCAGTCCCTCAGTCTGGAGAAGAGCATTGTTTTCCCTTGTCTGAAACAATATGAAGTTGAAGTGACAGAATCGGGCCTTATATAGTGCAAGGAGGTGAGACGTAGGTTGATTTGGGAGGGCAGGTCCCTCTCAAACCCAGCCGTTCTCACTAGTAGAGGTTGTCGAAGTAGATGGTCTGTACCAAGATACCCTTGTATTGCAGTGTCTGACAGAATGAACATTAAAATGGTATAAAATACCGACAGATTGTTAGGTAAGACACATATGCAACAGTTAGGTATCTTTATTTTGAAACGTTTCGCCTACACAGTAGGCTTCTTCAGTCGAGTACAGAAAAGTTGATAGAAGCAGAAAATACTCTACTAGTGAGAACGGCTGGGTTTGAGAGGGACCTGCCCTCCCAAATCAACCTACGTCTCACCTCCTTGCACTATATAAGGCCCGATTCTGTCACTTCAACTTCATATTGTTTCAGACAACGGAACAATGCTCTTCTCCAGACTGAGGGACTGACCACCTCAAAACTTTAAGGGTGATGGACTGATTACATCGTCTTCAAGTATTTTCTGCTTCTATCAACTTTTCTGTACTCGACTGAAGAAGCCTACTGTGTAGGCGAAACGTTTCAAAATAAAGATACCTAACTGTTGCATATGTGTCTTACCTAACAATCTGTCGGTATTTTATACCATTTTAATGTTCATTCTGTCAGACACTGCAATACAAGGGTATCTTGGTACAGACCATCTACTTCGACAACCTCTACTAGTGAGAACGGCTGGGTTTGAGAGGGACCTGCCCTCCCAAATCAACCTACGTCTCACCTCCTTGCACTATATAAGGCCCGATTCTGTCACTTCAACTTCATATTGTTTCAGACAACGGAACAATGCTCTTCTCCAGACTGAGGGACTGACCACCTCAAAACTTTAAGGGTGATGGACTGATTACATCGTCTTCAAGTATTTTCTGCTTCTATCAACTTTTCTGTACTCGACTGAAGAAGCCTACTGTGTAGGCGAAACGTTTCAAAATAAAGATACCTAACTGTTGCATATGTGTCTTACCTAACAATCTGTCGGTATTTTATACCATTTTAATGTTCAAGTGACCATTTATTGAACGCTGTTGCTACAGGTCCTGGACCCACCCAAGATCCAGCTCCTGGACCCTTGGGTGATCTAGCAGCAGCAGCAGCACTCTAACGCTGATGTTGCTATTCATAGCCAAGACACTGGCGTAACCTCTTCGTTATGTGTACCTCTGGTATAGCAACGGTGCCGTCATAGAGGTGTCTCTTCCTCTATACGGATTCGCTATTATGCGATTTGATATTTTTAATGGTCATTCCCTGTATGCTATTTACACTCACTGCTTATATTAAATGGATTTGCCTTTGGTGAAGTCGCTATTATGCGAATTCGTTTTATGTGAAATGGCCAATAGACGATGTTGTGTTTCTGTTGTCCCGTTTATGCGGTTTGATGTCAGAGTATATGATGTCAGAGTATATGATGTTCTAAAACACATGTAAACACGACACGAGAGACCCCTGGCAATGTTATTGCATAAACAACACCCTCACATAACACCTGTAGTGTAACAAACACACTCGCATAACACCCGTAATGTAACTACCACACTCACATAACACTTGTAGTGTAACTAACACACACAACACCTGTAGTGTAACAAACACACTCACATAACACCCGTAATGTAACTAACACACTCACATAACACCTGTAGTGTAACTAACACACATGACACCTGTAGTGCAACTAACACACTCACATAACATCTGTAGTGAAAATAACACACTCACATAACACCTGTAGCGTAACTAACGCCCTCACATAACACCTGTAGTGTAACTAACACACTCACGTAACACCTGTAGTGTAACTAACACATTAACGTAAGTCCTGTAGTGTGACTAACACACTCACTTAACACCTGTAGTGTAACTAACACACTCGCAAACATCTGTAGTGAAACTAACACATTCACAAAACATCTGTAGTGACTAATACACACAATACCTGTAGTATAAGAAACACACGTAACACTTGTAGCTTAACTAACACACTCACATAACACGTGTAGTGTAACTAACACACACAGCACCTGTAGTGAAACTAACACACTCACATAACACCTATAGTTAACTAACACACACAAAACCTGTAGTGTAATTAACACACATAACACCTGTAGTGAAACAAACACACGCACATAACACCCGTAATGTAACTGAGACACATAACACCTGTAGTGTATCAAACACACACAACACCTGTACTGTAACAAACATACTCACATAACATCCGTAGTGCAATTAACACATATAACACCTGTAGTGTAACTAACACACATAATACCTGTGATGTAACTAACACACACAACAACTGTACACACATAACACCTGTAACATAACTAACACATTCACATAACACCTGTAGTGTAACTAACACACACAATACCTGAATGTAAAAACACACCAAACCCCTGTACTTAACCCCAATACACCCGTAACGTAAAAACACCACCCACATAACCCTGTATGTAAAAAAACCCTCACTAACAGTAATTTAACTAACACACACAAAAATTTGTAAAAACAGCCCACTCACGTAAACTGTAGTGAAATAAAACATCAAAACACCCGTAATAAAACAACACCCCACATAACACCGTAGTGTAACTAACACACAAACCCCTGTTATTTTCCCACACTCACAAAACACCCCTAATTAACCAAACACCCATAACCCTGTAGTGTAACTAACCACCCTTAAAATATAGTTAATAATACACACAACACCTGTAGTAAAAGAAATCACTTTAACACGGTGTGAAACTTCACAAACAACACCAGTAGTGTAAAATCAATACAACACCGTATGTAAAAAACACACTACGAACACCTAAGGGTAAACAACTCACATAACACCTGTAAGATAAAACACAACAATAAACTGTTTGTAACAAAACGCACACACCCGTAGAAAAAGAAACACACAAAACCCGAAATTTAAACTAACACACTCCGTAAACCTGTAGTGTAATTAACACCCCAACCCCTGTAGTGTAAAAAACATACAAACAAACACCGTAATTTAACCAAAAATTTCCCAAACACTGTAGGTAACAACAAAAAAAGAAACACATAACCCTGTATTAAAAACAACACCTCAGATAACACCGTAGTGTAAAAACACCCTACATAACATCTGTAGTGAATAACCCCCTATAAACACCGTAGTTACTAAACACTCATTAACCCTTAGTGTAAAAAAATTCAAAAAAATTGTAGTGACTAAAAAATTTAAAAACCCTGTAGTGTAAGAAACAAAATAACACTGTATTTTAAAAAATCAAAAACACCTGTAGAGTAACTAACACACTCGAAAACTCAGTTTTAAAACTTCACGTTAAAAAACATCTGTAGTGATAAACACACAAAACCTGTAGAGTAAAAAACACAGAAACGTTTGCAGTTTAACTAACACATAAAAACCCTGTGTGAACTAAGACATCCCTAACATAATAGATAACTAACACACAACAAACCTGATGTAAAAAACCACTAACCTTTTGTGTTTAACTAACACACAAACACCGTTGTAATAAAACTCCCATAACACATTAGTTAACTAACACACACAACACCGTGTTGTATTTTAAACACACTAACAAACCGTAGGGTAACTAACACACTCGAAAACACGTAGTGTAACACCTTTCAAAAAACATCTGTAGTACAAACACACACAACACCTGTAGAGTAAGAAACACAGTAACGCTTGCAGTTTAACAAACACTACAACACCTGAGTGTAACTAAGACACTCCCCAAAAATATATGATAACTAAACACAACAACCCCTGTAGTGTAAGAAAAAACGTAACGTTTTAGTTTAAAAACCCAAAAAACCCTGATGTAACAAAGACACTCCCATAAACTATATTAACTAACACACACAAACCCCTTGTTAAAAAACACCTTAAGCTTGTATTTAACTAACACACATAAAATGACTGTAATAACACAACAAACATAGTGATAAAAAACAAATCACGGAAACCTGTGTGAAACCCAATACACTCACATAACCCGTAATGTAACTAACACACTACAAAACCCCTGTAGTGTAACTAACCACACAATACCTGTGTGTAAAAAACACGCTCACATAACCCCGTAATGTAACCAACACACAAAAAACCGTAGTGTAACAACACACACAATACCTGTAGTGAATAACCACCCAACATGACTGTAACACACTCACATAAACCCTATTGTAAAAACCACTCACATAACATGAAAGGTAAAAAACACCCCCAACCCCTGTACGTAACACCTCAAAACCCCCGTGTTAATAACACTCCATAACCCCTTTTAAAGTAACTAACACCAGAAAACCCCTGTGGAAAATAACACCCCAAAACGTAGTAAACAAAACACTCACATAACACCGAAGTAATTAAACACACCCATAACCCCTGTGTGTAACTAACACACACAACACCTGGGTGAACAACACATCCATAACCCCCGTAATGTAACCAAACACCACAATAACACCTGTATGAAAACTAACCACTCACAAAAACCCCCTGTAGTGAAACTACACAAAAACACCTGTAGTGAAAAAATCACACCCCCTAACCCTTTTTATGTAACTAACACACTCAATAACCCCGTAGTGTAATAACACACACAAACCTGATGTAACAAACACACAAAACCTTAGTAAAAGAAACACACTCACAAAACCCCCGTAATGTAACTAACACCTCCCCCTAACCCCTGTAGTGAAACCCAATCAGTAAAAACCCCCTTTAATGAAACTAAACATTTAATAACACCTGTAGGTAACTAACCCCACACAACCCCTGTAGTTAACAAAACACCACAAACCCCCGTAATTAACCAATCCTACAAAAACCCCGAAGTGAACTAAACACTCATATAACACCTGAAATAATAACCCATCTCAAAAACCCCCTGGGTAACTAACACACTCACTAAAACCTGTAGTGTAACTAAACACTCGTAAACCCCCTGTAGTGTAACACATACACATGTAGTGAATAAAAAACTCACATACCCCTTTAGTGTAACAACACCACTCAATAACCCTGAGTGAAAATTAACCCCCCTCACATAACACCGTAGTTAACTAACAACTACATAATCCCTTAGTGTAATTTTAAACACACAAAAACCTGGGTAACTAACACATTAAATAACACCTTTAGTGTACTAGCCCACCAAAAAAATAATGTAACTAACACAATAACACGTGTGTAACTAAACACAATACTTGTAGGTAACTAACACACACAGCCCCTGTACTGTAAAAAAACCCCAAAAAACCCTGTAGTGTAACTAACCAAAAACCTGTATTTAACTAACACATTCACTAAAACGTAGTGTAGCTAGCACCCACTTTAACACCAATAAGTAACTATCTCACATAACCCTGTAGTGAAACAAAACAACAATACCCGTAGTGAAACTAACACCACAGCACCTGACTGTAAAAACACACAATACCGTAGTGAAACTAACACACAAACCCTGTATTAACAAACCCCACTAACATAAATCCGAATGTAAAAAACCAACTACATAACCACTACAAAAACCCCCCCCAAAAAACATATTACACCTGCCCCAACACTGCAGTAGCCCTGAGAAATCCAATTTTTAAGAATACCCAAATATGCTAAGAAAAAATTTTCAAAGGGTTCTTTTGAGGATTTCCAGGGGCATTAAGTGTCTTTCCCCCTCACAGGGAAAAACCCTCTCTAGGGAGCGGGAAAAGGAACCTCTGGGGGACAGGGAGAGAAGCTCCCTCAGGGAGCAGCAGGGAGAGACCTCTCTCGGGAGCAGCATGGGGAGAACCTTAGGGGCAGCAAGGGGATCCTCTCTCTGGGAGCGCAGGGAGAACCTCTTCTGGGAGCAGAGGGAGAACCTCTTCAGGGGCGCAGGGGGGAACCCCTTTTTTGGAGCAGCGAGAGGGAATTTCTCTCATGGAAGCAGAGGGAGAAACCCTCTCAGGGAGCACGGGAGAAACGTCCTTGAAAACAGCAGGGAGGAACGTCTCTCTGGGAGGCGGGAGGAACCCCTCTCGGGAGCAGCAGGGGGGAACCCCTCTAGGGGGGCAGCAAGAGAAAAACCCGAATTGAATTTTCCAACTTAAAAACCCTTTCGCAAGTCCGTCTATGAGATATTTTTTGCCGCGTTTTCATCCCCTTTATTAATTCCCGTTTTCCATTTATAACTTGTCATACCCCTAATTTACGCCTTTTAAGAGTACGATTGGGGCCCCTTTTTCCCATAGGGAAAAAATTTCTTATACAGGGGTAAATTTATCTCCTTGCTTTTCCCGGGGTTTTTACCATTCTGTAATCGGGGACCGAAATGGCAGCATATCTAAATGAGGCTAACCAAAGGGTTATGATTGAAAAACTACTGAGGCTTCATTTTTTTTTCTTTATGAAGCCAGGATTATTTTAGCTTTATTGCAAACGTTTTGCATGTTTTCTTGGTTTCAGATTAGTGCAACTAGAATCGTAAACCCTTTTTTTAATCCGTAATATTAAGAATACATTATTTAGTTTATATTTACATGGTTTTTTCCTGCCCAAAATTTTTAAACTTGCATTTTTTATTTAAAAGCATTTGCCACTTCCCGACCCCTGCATCAGTCTATTCAAATCATTTTGGGGTGCCCAAGTCCCCGTTAGAATAAATTGGGGCGGCCTATTTTTGGTTTTCTTTTGCAAAATTTTTTACGTCGCTTTTATCCCCTCATCTATTCGTTTTGTAAAAAGTGAACAAAAAGGGGCCCCAAAACTGACCCCGCGAAACACCGTTTTGGGGTCCCCCCCTTTTTTCTCCCCATTTTTGCAAAAATCTTGCTGCCCATTCGTCAACCAGCCTCTACCAGGAAAAAAATTTTTCCCCCTATTCCCGGGGCCTTAAGTTTCCTCAATAGCCTTGATGGGAATTATCGAAAACCTTTCTGAATCCAATAACAATATCAAATTCGTTTCCTGTTACTTCCTCAAAATTAGTGAAGAAAGTAAATTTGTAAGACAGGAACGCCCCTTTTTAAAACCGTGTTGAGATTCATTAACCAAATTTTTTTCCTTCAAGATGGTACGAATTGCTTCGATAATTATTTATTCCTAAATTTACCAACTATGGAGGTAAGGCTTTTGGTCTTAGTTCGAAAACGAAAAAACCTTTATTGCCTTTTAAAAGAAATACATTTTCCATTTTTACTTGTCGGACTATTCCCGTTTGTAGGAATATTGAAAAGGTTAGCCAAAGGTTTTAAGCTTTCTTTAATTCTTAACAACTTGCAAACGTTCATCAGGGCCGGGGGTTTTTAGGTTTTAATTTCTCATTTTGAGGACCATGTCACAGTTTTCCCAAACGTGCATAGTTTATTATCGTCTTTTTACTAATTTTTATTTTGGAATTTCGCTAGATTTTCCCGGTAAAGACGAGAGGAAGTTGGGAATGAGAATTTCCACATATCCTTACACGTCAGTGATCGACCCGAGTTACTCTTAGTGGGCCAATCTTGTCCCCAAATTTGTATACCCGAAAAAAACCTTTTGGGTTTTGTCTTTGAACCCTTGGACCCTTTCCCCATATCCCTTTTGCTTTTTTTTTCCTTTTTTATTTCTTCTTTAATTAATAATTATTTATTTAAATGCCCATCCCCTTTTTGTACGCCATATATGCCTCTTTTGACTCAGAAAACCCCAAACCATTAAAAAACTTTGACAAAAATTCTTAGCCGGAACCCTGGGAAACATATTTTTTCAGTAAATTCATTATTTCAGTAATTCATCATTTCGTAACTTCACAACGGAACAAATTTTGTATACCCCTTTTTTATAACACACTTAACAAAAATTTTTGTCTTGTTAATCAAGACACAAAAGTTTATCGAGCGTGCAACGGAAGGGAAAGTTGTTGCCTTCAATCAATCAGGTTGAGGTACATTACCTGGTAGCTAAGGATAAGGGTGTTTATATTTTTGGGTTTGGGTGTGAAGGCAGGCTAATTGTGATTTTAGGTAGGTAGGCAACGTTGGGTTGGTAAGCTAGGTTAGGATGAAGTTAAATAGGCTAGGAAGGTGATAAGGATGTTTTTCTTAGGTTGAGGTTAGGCTAGGTGTGGAAAACGTATATTTTCCTGAAATACGGTAATTTATAGGGAAAAAGGCCCATATTGTATTTTTTAAAAAAATTATATTTGGAAAAGGGGGAAACGGACCCGCGCCCGGCCCGAAAGAAGTCCCTTTTGTTTAATTTTTATTAGAAACGTTGGGGAAAGGGGAAAAAATTTTTCGTGCTCTAGGGTTAAAAAAAGTGCTGAACCTCTCAAAAAAGGGGGGAAAAATTGTGGATAGATTCCTGATACTTGGAATCAAGCGACTGGAAAAACCTCTCCCGGAAACCCTTTTTTTGGAACAATACCCAAAAATGTAAAATTTGAACTGGACAATACTGGGTCGACTTCCTGGAGACTGAAAACCCTCCCGAATTGCCCCCTAATTTCAGAAAGGCATAGGGGAGTTAAAAAATCAGCTCCGAGAACTGAGTAAGACACCAGAATTGTTAATGCCTATAATGATATAACTGCTAAGCAGTTAATTAATAAATTTATAGAAGAGGTAACCTCGAGCAAGCCAAAATTTATGGTCACTATTTGCCACATCACGGAGTGAAGAAGGATTCTAAGAACCACTCCTTTAGGATTGTGTTTAATTATAGTGCCAGGAGTAACAAAAATGTACCTAGTTTAAATGACTGTTTGATGACAGGTCCGTCGTTGACGGAAAAATTAGGAGATATCTTATTAAATTTCAGAGTAAAGAATTATGCCTTTACGGCTGACATAAGTAAAGCTTTCCTAAGAGTGGGTTTACAAGAGGCTGACCGGGATTATACCCGCTTCTTATGGCCTGAGAATCCTAGTGACCCACTTAGCCCTCTGAAAACCTTTCGCTTTAGGAGCGTATTATTTGGTGCTACATCCAGTCCATTCCTACTTCAAGCGACAATAAATGCACACCTTAAACGTATGGAAAGTCCATTGAGTAAAGTAATGAGCAAACAATTTTATGTGGACAATTTCCTGGGTATGACGTCAACTGAAGAGGAACTGTTAATGACTTATGGAGAGGCTAATAAAATAATGCAAAGTGCAAATATGCCTCTGAGGGAATGGAATAGTAATTCGTCCAAATTAAAGCTCAAAATAAGTAAAGATTTCCCTGGAGATGAAGTGCCAAAATGTAGTAATGTATTAGGTTTAACTTGGGATACTGAGAGAGATTTGTTAATGTTAAAACCTAATAATTATAATGTGGCCAATAAATTAACTATGACAGTTTTGCTTGCTGAAGTTTCCAAATGTTTTGATCCACTAGGTTTAGTGTCACCCCTTACTATAAGAGGGAAATTATTAATTCAGGAAGCATGGAAACTTAAATGTGCTTGGGATGAAATTCTACCTGAGGAATTCATTAACAGGTGGGATGAATTAATTGGTGAGTATGAGAAAATTCCAATGTTGGAGTTCCCACGCCAGGTGGCCAATCCAAATGGGAAAAATGTACTCCACATTTTTTGGGATGCTTCAAAATTGGCATATGGAGCAGTTGCTTACCTTCAATGTAATAGTGTTATTTCTCTTGTTATGTCTAAGGCTAAAGTGTCTCCAATTAAATCACGTACCTTGTCTCAGTTGGAATTAACAGCCATTTATGTAGGTGTCAAATTAACTAATTATATAAGAAATAAGTTGCAGGAGATAAATATTAGCGACACTGTAATTTGGTCTGATAATGAGGTATCCTTACTATGGATTCGTAATGGAAACAGTAAAATTGTGTACGTACAAAACAGAGTCGCTGAAATTAATCAGATGCAAGAGAAGTATAATAGTTTGGGTCAGCATATGTTAACATTTAATCATATACCTGGTGAGGAGAATCCAGCTGATTTCTTGTCTCGAGGTTTACCTTATGCTAAATTTGTAAATGCTGTATCATGGTAAAAGGACCGAGCTGGTTGGTAAATAAAGTTAATTGGCCTATACAAAAGGCGTATATTGCTCCTGTTGAAATTACTGTTACCACCGCTCCAATAGTTTGTCCTCCCTTAGCCATTGATATAAATAGGTATTCTTCTTTACCCAAACTAATCAATGTAACTAAGTTGGTGTTTAAATTTCTAAACAAGATGAATATATCATATAAGTTTTCACATCCTCTTGAATATTGGTTTTAAAGAGGGTACAGGAGGAAATCTATGGAAATGAGATTAAATTGATGATGGAAAGAAAAATTGTGAAAGGTTCCATAATAAGAAATTGGGGAGTGTATTTAGAGAACATGTAATTAGGTGCAGAGTAGGTTACAAAATGCTGAATTGGGTGATAATGCTAAACACCCTATCTTACTGCCCAAAACTCATCATCTAACAAATTTGATTGTTCTAAATGCCCATAAAAAATGTAATGCATGGTGGGGTACAAGATACCTTAAATTGTATTAGGGAAACTTTCTGGATTCCACAAGGACGGCAAAGTGTAAAAAGGGTGATTAAATCTTGTGTAATATGTCGCCGTGTGGATGCCAGATCCTATATGTACCCAGGTCCTCCACCATTGCCAAAGGAGCGTGTAAAATTAGTGAAACCATTTGATGTAACAGGTGTAGACTATAGTGGTCCAATAATTTTGACACTGCAAATGATGTTCCACTGAAAGTGTATGTTTGTTCACCTGTATTGCTACTAGGGCAGTTCATTTAGAAGTGGGACAGGACTTGTCTGCAGAACAGTTTATACAGCTGTTTCGAAAATTTGCAGCTAGGAGATCCTGTCCGAGATTGATGATTTCGGATAATGCCACAAATTTTGTAGCAGGTGCTCAACATTTGATAGAATTAAATAATAGTAATGATGTTCAATCTCTGTTAACCCAACGAGGGTGTACCTGGAAATTTATTACTCCTAGAGCTCCTTGGCAGGGGGGGCTGTACGAAAGACTGATAGGCACAATGAAGAGGTGTCTCCGTAAAGTACTACACCGGAAGAGAATTAATTTGGAAAAATTCCGTGCAGTGTTAGTGGAGGCGGAGAATCGTATAAATAATAGGCCTCTCTCGTACATGAGTGATACACCTAATGCAGATGTATTAACACCTTCTCACCTAATATGTGGAAGGAAATTGGAAGCTGCCTCTGTCTATAGAGATAATCCGGAAGAAAGTGATGAAGATTACAATGATGCGGCAGTGTTGTGTAATAAATTTAAAATGTTAAATAAAGTAATTGAGCATTGGTCTAATGTGTGGCGTAAGGAATATCTTCTTACACTACGTGAACACTTTTATGGTGCGACAGAGGCAGTAAATCGACAGACCATTCAACCAGGTGACATTATGTTAATTGACACTGAACAACATCGAACATTGTGGCCTCTGGGCAAAGTATTGACATTGTACCCAGATGCACAAGGTGTTGTCAGGAATGTCAAAGTGTTGTGTCATGGCCAGGAAAGTTTACGCACAATTAATAAATTGATTTCCTTGGAATTAGGTGTTCAATCAAACGTAAATGAAAATGTATGGGAAAGTGACACGAGTGATATGGAAGATAACGCAGACCAAGTGATGCCGGAAAATGAAATCGTAATAAGACCTACTAGGCGAACAGCCACTCAAGCCAGAACCGGCTGGAATCATCTCCTAAAGGAAGGAGTAATTTGAGTCGTTCAGCAACGAACTCCGGCCGGCTGCAGTGTGGAAAATACTGTATATTTTCCGGAAATACGGTAATTTATAGGTAAATAAATGCCCTATATTGTATTTTTAAAAGAATTATATTATGGAAAATGTGAAACTGGACCTGTGCCTGCGCAGAAGAGAAGTCGCCATTTTGTTTGAATTTGTATTAGAAACGTTGGTGAATAGGGAAGAATTTTTCGGGCTCTAGAGGTTAAAATTGTGCTGACACCTCTCAAATAGGAGGCGAAATTGGTGGATATGCATTCCTGCATAACTTGAGATATCAGGCGACTGGACAAGACCTCTCCAGGAACATCAGATAAGCTCTCTAGATTTGTGTGTAATTCTGGCCAGCATTATTTTCATAGATTTAGTTAGAGTGAGGTTTTCTGAGTATGATACACATTAATCTCCAGTCAAATTGGTGAGTGATATTAAGATATATTTTCCTTCTGTTATGTAATTGTGTATATATATAACCATTTATTATTTTTAATATACAGTCCACAAATTTATATATTTACCAGTATTCCTGGTGATATTGGCAGTTTGGAGGGATATGTTGTGTATCTTTATATGTGTATGCTTCTAAACTGTTGTATTCTGAGCATCTCTGCAAAAACAGTGATAATGTGTGAGTGTGGTGAAAGTGTTGAATGATGATGAAAGTATTTTCTTTTTGGGGATTTTCTTTCTTTTTTTTGGGTCACCCTGCCTCGGTGGGAGACGGCCGACTTGTTGAAAAAAAAATCCTTGTGATGTATTTTTCATTTGTAATTAATAGGTCCAGAGCAACTTGTGGATACGACACTTGTAGGTATCGAAGGGGGACATTTTTTGCGAGCTAGGTGTCCCAAATTCCTACTTGTTTAACTGATAAATAATAATTATCTATGTTCATTTACTGTTATGTATATAATGATACATTCAGATAAATGCAATTTTCCACACTAGGCTAGGCTAGGTTGAAGCTAGGCTAGACTATTCGATTTTAGGATCAGGTTGAGGTCTTTTTGACATGTCAGTGAATATTGACTTGCCTTCAAGATTAATTTATTTTTCCCTTAGTGTTGTGTACAGTTAACATATTGTATTTACCTTTCATTAGACGAGCACTGACAGGCAATGTTTACATTGTAGCTGCAGTCCGTCCACTTAACATCCAGCTGCAGTTTGTCCGGTTAACATCTATTGAGGCCGCAACTTCATTTGGTAAGAAAGTGGAATGATCTCTGGTTTTTCACTTGTTCATATTTGCATAGTATTGAGGTGTGTGTGTGTGTGTGTGTGTGTGTGTGTGTGTGTGTGTGTGTGTGTGTGTGTGTGTGTGTGTGTGTGTTTTGTGTTGTGTGTGTGTGGGGTGTGTGTGTGTGTGTGTGTGTGTGTGTGTGTGTGTGTGTGTGTGTGTGTGTGTGTGTGTGTGTGTATGTGTGTGTGCGTGAGAGAGAGAGAGAAAGAGTGTTTGTTTCTATCCTTGAGTGCGTGTGTGTGTGTGTGCGTGAGAGAGAGAGAGAGTGTTTGTTTCTATCCTTGAGTGCGTGTGTGTGTGTGTGAGAGAGTGTAAATAATTGTGTTGTAGAAGTAGAAGTCGTTGTAGTAGTAATAGTAGTAATAATAGTGGTCGTAGTAGTTATAATAGTCGTAGTAATTGTAGTATATTTGTAGTAGTCGTGGTAGTAAGAGTTGTAGTAGTAATAGTAGCAGTCGGAGTTACAATAATATTAATAGTAGTAGTATCATAGTTTTCCTAGTACCTAGTTTGAGTCTCGCCTAGTGAACACTGTGAACCCTCCAAGGTTCAACAGTGGTGGTTCTGGTGGTAAACAGTTTCTGTTGCTTGCCTCACTAAATACAATTTTCAGCTTAACAAACATTATTCTGTTAAAAGCTCTAGCGGTAAAAATTTCATTTGATTTTAATAATGCTATCAAAGTATTATTGATGAAAGTACCGCTTTGATTCAGAAATTTTTGATGGAAAAAACGCAGAGAGAATTCGTTAGTAGCAGCAACTGGAAGTCTTCCTGACGGTGAAGAGAATTCGTTAGTAGCAGCAACTGGAAGTCTTCCTGACGGTGAAGAGAATTCGTTAGTAGCAGCAACTGGAAGTCTTCCTGACGGTGAAGAGAATTCGTTAGTAGCAGCAACTGGAAGTCTTCCTGACGGTGAAGAGAATTCGTCAGTACTCGCTGACAGATGTCGTGTTTTGCAGACGCAGAAGTCTCACATAACCAACAATGACTAGCCAACATTAGTTCTTAGTTCAGTGAAGGGAGAGAGGGAGATTGTGAGGGGGGGAGAATGAATGATTGTGAGGGAGAGTAATTGGTTGTGAGGGAGGGAGGGAGGGCGAGTGGGTGAGTGTTAGGTAGGGAGATTGTGAGAGAGGGACGGGGTGGCAGGGAGAGAAAGTGAAGGCAGTGAAGGAGGAAGGGAGGAACACCGAGATTCGGAGGGAGGCAATGAGGGAGAAATTAGGAAGAGAGGAGAGAGAGAGAGAGAGAGAGAGAGAGAGAGAGAGAGAGAGAGAGAGAGAGAGAGAGAAATTCCGTCCATCCCAAGTTTTCTGTCTAAGGTGACGGGAAGAGTTAGAGAGGACGGAAGGAAAGAGGTCAACTTGTTGAACCACCTGTCTCATTGTTTATTGTTTGTCAGAACCACCTGTCCCTTTGTTTATTTTCAGAACCACCTGTCTCATTTTTTATTGTTTGTCAGAGCCACCTGATCCTTTGTTTATTGTTTTTCAGAACCACCTGATCCTTTGTTTATTGTTTGTCAGAACCGTCTGATCCTTTATTTAACCTAAAAACAGGTTTTTTAATATAGCAACAGTTTATTTAACATAGCAGGTTTTTAAACTTATCAACATATTTTTATATCTAAGAACAGGTTTTTCTTACCTAACAGGTTTTCTTTACCTAACAGGTTTTCTTTACCTAACGAGTTTTCTTTACCTAACAAGTTTTCTTTACCTAACAGGTTTCCTTTACCTAAGAGTTTTTTTTAACCCAGTAACAGATTTTGTAAATCTTCCATGAGACTTTTTCATGAACAGTTGCTATAGTCATACTGTTATATTTACCTTCATCTCGTCAGTTTGGTTTCAGTCGCTCCTGAAGGGCCAGTACTCCTCGTGTTGACAAAAGGAGTTTACAGTAAGTGTTTATCCTCTCACATCTGTCTCTTTCTTCTCGTGTTAACGAAAGTAGAGTGTACAACAAGTGTTCATCCTGCCACTGATGTCTCTTCCTCCTCATGTTAACGAGAGTGTACAACAAGTGTTCATCCTGCCACTGATGTCTCTTCCTCCTCGTGTTAACGAGAGTGTACAACAAGTGTTCATCCTGCCACTGATGTCTCTTCCTCCTCGTGTTAACGAGAGTGTACAACAAGTGTTCATCCTTCCACTGATGTCTCTGCCTCCTCGTGTTAACGAGAGTGCACAACAAGTGTTCATCCTGCCACTGATGTCTCTTCCTCCTCGTGTTAACGAGAGTGTACAACAAGTGTTCATCCTTCCACTGATGTCTCTGCCTCCTCTTGTTAACGAGAGTGCACAACAAGTGTTCATCCTGCCACTGATGTCTCTCCCTCCTCGTGTATACAAAATGAGAGCCTTCAACAAGTGTTCATACTCTCGCTGCTTCTTCTCTCTCGTACCTGACTCGCTTGCATGTGATACGTTTCTGTTTTGTTTTTTCAGATGTTATCGTCAACAATTTCTCGTCTGTGTTGTCAATACCTTTTCCCTCACGGTGTGTTTACCCTTTTCCTCGTGTTTCCTTTACTTTGTTTTAACCTCGCAGTTTTTCCCTCGACACGACGTTGTGTAAGCATAACATATTTGTAGCTTATTGCTCAGCATCTCCTGCTTCATTTCTTCTTTAACAGCTATTTGTATTTTCTCTTCTAACTCGTGTTCCCACACACATACCTCCTGCTGACTTCACTAAGCTTCTTTTTAATGAATTCATATTTACTCTCCGAGTTGACTGACAGGACAGGTAGCAGAGCAACAAATATCACTCGTACCATTCATGGGACAGGAAGGAAAAGGATGATAATCCTGATTTGACTGCAAAGTTGTCCTAGTTTTTTTTTTTAAGGATCTCTGACAGTCTCACTTCACTGTCCTTGTTGCAGATACTATGACTAATGATGTAAGCTAAAATTGCAACATTTATCAATGCTTCGTGGGCACAAACGAATCCTGTTGGAGAAACTCAAACACAGGATTACATCAGTTCTGTGTGTGTGTGTTCTGGTCTAGTCTTGGAGCTCTCTGTAGGTTCCAGATTTATATCCTTTGTATAACTTCGTTTTCATTTTCATTTGTGGGATTATTTTCTTTTAATTACATTATGACCTAAGAGTTTCCTGCCTAAATGAGCAAAGTCATTCCAGATTCCCCAGTGATGATTGTAGCTACAGTTTTCAGGCTGCAATTTTCAGCCTGCAATTTACGGCTGTCATGTTCAGTGGTGTTTACATCTAACATTTAGAGCGGCGTTTACACCTTTTATTTCTAGTGGTGTTCACATCTGCCACTGCAAGTGGTGTTTATAGCTGTCATTTCTAGTGGTGTTGACAGCTGTCATTTCTATTGGTGTTTACATTTGTCACTTTAGTGGTGTTTACATCTGTCATTTCTAGTGGTGTTTATAGATGTCATTTCCACTAATGTCTGTAAAATTCATCCCACACTTTATCGTCACGTCACTTACAATATTTTTCTTAGAGGAATCTGTGCTTACACGATGTTATGAATGTTTTTCCTACACACACACACGCACACACACACACACACACACACACACACACACACACACACACACACACACACACACACACACACACACACACACACACACACACACACATACACACACACACACACACACACACACACACACAACACACACACACACCACACACACACACACACAACACACACACACACACGTAACAACAAAATGAAGGGACGCAGAGGAAAGGTTTGTTCGCAAGGGCAATGGAAATAATGGGAAGACCAAAGCGAGTCCTTGGTTTACCCGAAAGTGTAGGGAGACAAAATCTAAGTGGACCAAAGAATGGAGAAGGTACAGGAGGCAAAGGACCCAGGAAAATAGAGAGACTAGTCGAAGAGCCAGAAAAGAGTATGCACAGATAAGGAGGGAGGCCCAGCTACAGTACGAAAAGGACATAGCATCGAAAGCCATGTCTGACCCAAAACTGCTGTATGGCCACATTAGGAGGAAGACAACAGTCAAAGACCAGGTAATCAGGCTGAGGAAAGAAGGTGGGGAACTCACCAGAAGCGATCAAGAGGTATGTGAGGAGCTCAACAAGAAATTTAAGGAAGTATTTACAATGGAGACAGGAAGGCCTCTGGGTGGACAGAACAGAGGGGGACGCCAACAAGGAACATACCAGCAAGTGTGATGAATGGTTTGAAAAACCGACAAGTTGAAGATTGAGACACTTATGCAACATATGGGAATCTTTATTCAGGAAACGTTTCGCCACACAGTGGCTTCATCAGTCCAATACAAAGTAGAAAGGCGTAAGGAGAGGGGGAGTTTGAGGTAATCAGTCCCTCAGCCTGGAGTCGATGTGTTCAGTCCATCAATCTTATGGAATGTGCAGCATAGGGCCGTAGACGTGGCTTATATACTGTAGTGAGGTGAGGTGAGCTGTCAGACACTGCAGCATCATGGGATCTTGTTACAAAGAATTCTTCAACACTTGTCCAACCTTTGGACGAAGACCTACTTCGACTAGTGGATGGTACCACTAAGACCCTACCTCCTCCTGCTTCACCTCACCTCACTACAGTACATAAGCCACGTCTAGGGCCCTTTAAATGCGGTACATTCTACAAGATTGATGGACTGAACACATCGACTCCAGGCTGAGGGACTGATTACCTCAAACTCCTCCTCTCCTTACGCCTTTCTACTTTGTATTGGACTGATGAAGCCACTGTGTGGCGAAACGTTTCCTGAATAAAGATACCCATATGTTGCATAAGTGTCTCAATCTTCATACCAGTAAGTGCTGGATGACATACACACAACTGAGGAGGTGGTGAAGAAGCTGCTAATGGACCTTGTTACCTCAAAGGTAATGGGACCAGAAAACATCTCCTCGTGGGTCCTTAGAGAAAGAGCAGAAATGCTGTGTGTGCCACTAACCATAATCTTCAGCACATCCCTTGAAACTGAGCAACTACCTGAGGTATGGAAGACGGCAAATGTAGTACCCATATTTAAAAAAGGTCTTGCCCAAGGGTTAGGCAAGCGAAGAATTCCCAAGTATTAAGATCCCAAGAAGTTGCAGTGTTTGACAGGATTGTAGATGAATGGTTCAGAGAACCGACACGTTGATAAATTAGACACATGTGCAAGTCTTGGGCATCTTTATTGAGGAAACCTTTCGCCACACAGTGGCTTCATCAGTCCATATTGGAGTATGCAGCACCAGTTTGGAACCCACCTGGTTACCTGGAGGTTACCTGGAGGTTATTCCGGGGTTATTCCCGCGGCCCGGTCCATGACCAGGCCTCCCGATGAATCAGGGCCTGATCAACTAGGCTGTTACTGCTGGCCGCACGCAGTCCAACGTACGAGCCACAGCCCGGCTGATCCGGCACTGACTTTAGGTATCTGCCCCAGCTCTCTCTTGAAGGCAGCCAGGGTTTATTGGCAATTCCCCTAATGCTTGATGGGAGGCTGTTTGAACATTTTTTGGGCCCCGGACACTTATGGGTTTTCTTTTAGTGTACCAATGGCCCCCCTACTTTTTTTGGGGGGCATTTTGCATCGCCTGCCAGTCTTTTACGTTCGTAGGGAGTGATTTCTGTGTGCGGGTTTTTGGGACCTATCCTTCCAAGATTTTCCAATTTGTAGTTTATGATATTTCTCTCCCTCCTGCGTTCCAACGAGTACAAGTCAAGTGCTTCCAAAGGGCGTTCCCAGTAGTTAAGTGCTTGACAGAACTTAAACGTGCAGTAAAGGATCTCTGTACACTCCCCTAGATCTGCGATTTCACCTGCTTTGAATGGAGATGTTAATGTACAGCGTATTCCAGCCTAGAGAGAACAAGTGATTTGAAAAGGATCATCATGGGCTTGGCATCTCTCTTTTTGAAAGTTCTCATTATCCATCCTATCATTTTCTTTGCACGTGCGATCGTGGCACTGTTTGTGATCCTTGAAAGTGGGGATCCTCAGACATTACTACTCCCAGGTCCCTTACATTAGTTTTCCACTCTATTGTATGGCCGAGCCCAGTAGTATACTCTGTTCTAGTTTATCTCCTCCAGTTTTCCATAACGGAAGTAGTTGGAATTTGTCCTCATTGAACATCATATTGTTTACCGTTGCCCATTGGAAAACTTTGTTATATCTTCTTGGAGGTTAACCGCGTCCTCAGCAGAGAAAGCCTCATGCAGATCCTAGTATCATCGCAAAGGAGATACGGTGCGTGGTGTATATCTCTGTTTATGTCTGATATGAGGAAAAGGGAAATAAGATGGGGCGAGTACTGTGCCTTGTGGAACAGAGCCTCACTATGGCAGCCTCCGATTTAACTCTGTTGACCACTACTCTTTGTGTTCGATTTGTTAGGAAGTTGAAGATCCATCTCCCCACTTACTTTCCCAGTTATTCCTTTAGCACGTATTTTATGGGCTATTACGCCATGATCGCATTTGTCAAATGCTTTTGCAAAGTCTGTTTTATATTACATCTGCATTTTGTTTTTCTTCCAGTGCATCCAAGGCCATGTATAGTGATCCAGTAGTTGTGAGAGGCAGGAGCGACCTGCCCTGAACCCATGTTGCCCTGGATTGTGCGATTTTGGGAATCCAGGTGATTTGCAATCCTGCTTCTTAGCACTCTTTCAAAGATTTTTTATGTTGGGACGGCAGAGCTATTGGTCTATAGTTCTTAGCTAATGGCTTGCTGCCACCTTTTATGGAGTGGGGCTATATCCGTTGTTTTAAGTGAAATGTGGAATTTCACCCATGTCAAAGCTTCCTCCTCCATAGTGTACTTAGGGCACGCGAGAGGGGTTTCTTGCAGTTCTTAATGGGAAAACAGAGTTCCACGAGTCTGGGCCCCGGGGCTGGTGCTAGGCATGTTGTCAATGGCCCTTTTTCGAAATCTATCGGAGTTAGGGTAAAGTCGGAAATCTGGCATACATTGATGGAGTTTTGAGGCTCATTCATGAAGAAATTTATTGGGTCGTCGATCCTCAGACCGATTAGTGGTTCACTAAACACAGAGTCGTACTGGGATTTCAATATTTCACTCATTTCCTTGTTGTCATCTTGTAAGTCCCATCCTGTCTGAGTAGGGCCCGATACTAGATGTGGTATTTGCCTTGTTTTTGGCATATGAAAAGAATATTTTGAATTTTTTTTCAATTTCACTAATAGCTTTAAGCTTTCCCCCTGCCTCTCCTGGTTCCTGTAAGAGTCATTTAGCTTAAGTTCGATAGTTTCCACTTCCCCGGTCAGCGCCTCCTTTGTGTATCAGATATTTTAGCACTCCTGAGGAGCTCAGTGACTCTTCGTCGTCTTCTGTAGAGGGAGCGTCTTTTTCTTCCCGTTTACTCCTGCTCTTCTTCTTTCTTAGGGGGAAAATGCCTAGAACATGCTTCGGCTACCCGGAAGTTGATCCTTTCAAGGCACTGGTTTGGGTCCATGTCATTTAAGACATCTTCCCAACCCTGTTTCGTTTAGGACATGGTTTACCTGGTCCCAGTTGATGTTCTTGTTGTTGAAATTGGTTATTTTGTGAAGACACCTTCACAGGTACATGCATTCTGCTGTTCAGGACCCCTATGCATGTACGTCTGGACTTCGATTAGATTGTGATCGGAATTAGTTGTTTTTGATATTCTTATGTCTCTTATCAGGTCCTCATTATTTGTGAAGATAAGGTCAAGTGTGTTTTCTAGTCTTGTTGGCTCCACTATCTGCTGGCTTAAGGTGTGTTTTTCGCAGAGACTTAGTAGCTCATGTGTGTGTGACCTTTCATCTGCGCTACCTCCGGGGATTGTTTCAGCTATAACATTATTTGCTACATTCTTCACCTGGTCAAGCACGACAAGAAATTAGAGAAAGTGCAAAAGTTTGCAACAAGAATAGTTCCAGAGCTAATGGGATTGTCCTACGAAGAAAGGTTAAGGGAAATCGGCCTGACGACATTGAAGGACAAGAGGGTCAGGGGAGACATGATAAGGACATAAAAAATACTGCGATGAATTGACAAAGTGGACAAAGACTGGATGTTCCAGAGATGGGACGCAGAAACAAGGGGTCACAATTAAAAGTTGAAGACTCCTGTGAGTCAAAGGGATATTAGGAAGTATTTCTTCAGTCATAGAGTTGTCAGGAAGTGGAAAAGCCTAGAAGTGACCTAGTGGAGGGAAAGGGAAACCCTACATAGTTTTAAGACGAGGTTTTGATAAAGCTCATGGAAACAGATAGAGAAAAGGACCTAATAGCAATCAGTGAAGAGCGGGGCCAGGGCTATGACTCGACCCCTGCAACCACAAATAGGTGAGTATACAATCACATATTCCAAATACTTACAAACATGGCTTCTCTCACATGCGGTCACAGTCACACTCTGTCTCCTCCACCCCAGACACCTCAACCCCAGACACCTCCACCGCAGACACCTCCACACCAGACTCCCCCACTCCATACACCTCCACTCTAGAACCTCTACTGCAGACACCTCCACCTAGACACTTCCACTCCAGACACCCCCACTCCTGACAATTCTCCTCCAGACACCTCCAACCTAGACACCTCCACTCCAGACACCTCCACTCCAGACACCTCCACTCTAGACACTTCCACTCCAGACACCTCCACTCCCGACAAATTTTCCTCCAGACACCTCCAACCTAGACACCTCCACTCCAGACACCTCCACTCCAGACACCTCCATT
>NC_069417.1:46274122-46291622 GCF_026875155.1 Cherax quadricarinatus
TGAAAAAATTTGCGTAAAGTTTATTACGGTCAAACTGGTAAAATCTCGAACTAAAATTTAATATGTTTTTTTTAATCTTAGTTCGAGTTTTTTTACCATTTTGACGAAATAAACTTTATCGCAATTTTACAAGGAATTATGATTCCTTGAAAAAATTTGCAAATTTGTAAAAATTTGCGAAAAAAGTTTATTACGGTCAAACGGGGTTAAAAATCTCGAACAAAGATTAAAAAATAAATTGCATAAAAAACTGGACAATTAAAAATGCCATTTTTATGTAAGAGTTTTTAAAAACCACCCAATTGATTTTCAAAAAGTTGAGAAAGTAGTATCAAGCAAGTCCATGGTCATAGGAATTAATTGAATCTTTTTCATAAAAAGCAGTTTTGACAATAATATGAAATTTTTTTTGGTTTTAAAAAATTAGACCATTTATAATTAATAGTTTTTGGGTAGAATTTATAATACACTGGAAAAATAAATGCTTGGGGGTGAGTTTTGCAAAGGACCTGTCCAATTTGGCTCCCGGCGTCAGTTTTAAAACCGTTGTGGGATTGATAGTGAGGTGCTGGCCGACCCCTTTTATAGTTTCCCTTGGATGCTTCCTTTCATTTTCCCTTGAAAATGTGAGTAGCACGAAAGCGCTTGGAATTTTTTTCTATTTTTTCAGAGTGGTTGTTTTGCATTTTGAAATCACCTTTTTACTGTGATCTTATTGCATATATATATTTTAATATTATATATTATAATATATATATATTTATATATATATATATATATATATTATATATATATATATAATATATATATGTATTATATTTATATTATATTATATATATATTTATATATTATTTAAATTTTTTAATTTTATATATTATAAAATATAAAATATATATAATTTTTATATATATATTTTATATTTTTTATTATATATATATATATATATTTTAAAACAAAAACAGGAAAAAAAAGCGGGTCTTTTGGCCCATACTAGGAGGTTTTCAAAAATCCTCCCTCCAACTAAATAAAGCTTTCCATTCAATAATTTTGTAATTCTATTTACCACCGTGTAAGCCCCACTAAAATCCATTCCCTTCACCATGTATGTACCCAACCTAATTTGAAAAAACCCAAGGTTTTACCTTCGAAAAACCTTACTGGCAGACTTTTCCACCTCAACTCCCTATTTCCAACCAAACCATTTATTTCCTATATTTTTTAAAACTAAACTTATCTAATTTGAGTCCATTAGTGCGGGTTTCTCTTGGAGAGAACCTCAAAACCTTTTTTTTATCCCCTTTGTTAAAACCCTCTTCCCCTTTTTCACTTCGATCAGTCCCCTCATTCTTTGTCTTACAAGTGAAATAGTTTAAGAGTCTTCAAACTTTCTTGTGCGGAAAAATTTTTGATGCTTTATTTTTCTAGTCTTTTTACGCGAATGTTTTCTAAAAGAATTTATTCCTTTCTTTAAAATGGAGACCCGAACTGATGCGTAATCTAGGTGGGCCTTACTAAGTGTTTTAAAGCGTTAAAATTTTCCCCGAAGTTTGTTGCTTACAAATTTTTTTGTTAAAAACCCGTAATCTGTTTTCCTTATTACGCACGCGTACGCACTGCTGTCTTTATTAAGGTTGCTGCTTCCAAACCCCCCAAATCCCTTTTTTCAGTCTGTATGGCTAACTTCTAAATTTTTTAACTTACAAGTGTAGGGTTTGGACACTCCCCGGGTTCGAAAATTGCATTTTTCAACATTGGCTGCATCTGCCACTTTCTGACCAGTAAATTTAGTTTGTCCCCAAAAACCCCCTGAAATTCCCTGAATTACGTTTGAATCAAATTATCCTAACCCATTTTGTGTTATCGGCGAAATTTTTTATATCACTTGTAATTCCCCTATCAAGATCATTGATGTTGATAATATTTTAAACAACAACGGATCTCTAAAAAATGGAAGCCCCTTGTTTGAGATCTCCATTCGGATTTAACCCCATTTGTGGACACTTTGCTTCCGCTTGTGAGCATGACCCATCCATGAGAGCACTTTCCCCCCACTGCCCTGGCTGCCCCTTTCTTTTTAAGTCTCTGGGCGGTACTCCTTTTAAAAAACCCTTTCTAAAAAAATTTAAATAAAAATGTCGAAATTTAATTTCGTGTTTAACAGCCCAAAGTTTTACAGAAAAATCACAGGGGATTCATAATAGCAGGGCAAAACGTGAAAAAAAGCGAAATTCCAATCGTTTCGTGGTTTCAATTATCAAGGAACTATAAAAAAGTTTTAAAAGGAGGCATATAAGGACGGACTACACCCGCTGCCCCCCCACAAAACACCTGACTTTTTTTTTTGTATGTAGTAGGTGTCGTGATCCCGAAGCACATTTTTTATTTACCAAAAAATTTGTTAATGTACATTAATTTTTTCCTAAATTTTGTTAATTATAACTGAATCCAATTTATATAAACCCAAAAAAAAATTTTTTATGCTATTTTCATAATACTTAATAAAACTCTGCGAGCGAAACGTTGCCACAATAAAATGTGAAATTTATTTCCCCCTTTCGTCCTTTTAACGGAGAAACTTGCAGAGGTTGGTGGGTGAGTTTGGTAGGGTATGTAAAAGATGGAAATAAAAGTGAATATGGAAAAGGTAAGGTGAGAGGATGCAAAAATATTAAGTGACGAAAAATTGGATATCAATTGGGGGGAAAAAAGTTGGAGGAGGGGAATGTATTCAGATATTTTTTGGTTTACTGTCAGGGATGGGGCTTGAAGGATGAGGCGAAACATAGAATTGATGAGGGGGAAAAAAAGGGGGAGGGGCACTGAGGAGTCTTGGAGACAAAGAAAATTTTTCCCGTAAAGCAAAAAAGGGGGAAAGTATGAGGTATAGTTATACCAATGCTTTTATTGTTGAATTTTGGGTGGTGAATGTTACAACAGGGAAGGCGGAGGGGAGTGGGACGTCATGTTGATGGAAATGTTTGGTGTGAATATAATGCGGGAATTTCGTAGTTTGGAAATTAGGAGGAGGTGCGGGTTTCCCAAAAAATCTTACCCAGGGGTTGGGAGGGGTTTCGACATGTAGAGAGGTGGAACGAAATGAAGACGTCGAGAGTGTAAAAATTTTTGTAGTGGGGGGAAGGGGGGGGGGGGTCGTCCTAGGAAAGGTTGGAGGGGGGGGGGTAAAGAGGCTTTGTGTGCAAGTGGCTTTGACTTCCGGAAGCATGCGTGAGTGTGAGTAGAAGTGAAGGGAGACAAATTTTTTTGGATTTGACGTGCTTTTGGAGTGTGAGAAAGGTAACATTTTAAGGGAGTCAGGGAACCCCCGGCGGGCCCGGACTTGAATTGGAGATGGAAAAGGGGTGTGTTAATTTTTGCATTTTTATAACTTAGGAAAGCGTTCCCCGGGGCAAGACAGTGATGAAGCAAAAATAATGAAAAGTTTTCTTTTTGGGCCACCCTGTTTTGGGGTGAAAAGGGCCCAGTGAGTTAATTAAAAACCAAAAATTTAATATATACATATATTAATATATAATATATATTTTTTATATATATATATAATATTATATTTATATATATTTCAACAAGTGGGTGTCTCCACCGAGGAGGGTGGCCCCAAAAAAAGAAGAAAATCCCCAAAAAAAAATTTACTTTCATATCATTCAACACTTTCCCACACTCACACTTTCACTGTTTTGCAGAGGTCCCCCGAATACACGTTTGAAGATATAGTATAAAGATACAAAACTTTACCCCCCAAATCCCAAATTTCCCCAAAACCCACTCCTTTAAAGTGGGCATTTTTCCCTTTCCAGGACTAAAGTCCGATTTATGAAAATAACCGGTTTCCCTGAATCCCTTCACAAAATTATCCCCTGTAAACCTCCAACGTTTCGTCAGGTCCAAAGTTATTCGTCCCCATTCACTCCTATTAACACGCTCACCGCTTGTGGAAGCCCAACCCCCTCCCCCACAAAACCTCCTTTACCCTCTCTTTTCAACCCTTTCGAGGACGACCCCTACCCCTCTTTCCTTCCCTATAGATTTATATGTTTTCCATGTCATTCTACTTTGATCCATTCTCTCTAAATGACCAAACCACCTCAGCAACCCCTCTTCTGCCTCTGACTAATACTTTTATTAAACTCCACACCTTCTCCTAATTTCCACACTCCGAATTTTCTGCATAATATTTACACCACACATTGCCTTAGACAGGACATCTCCACTGCCTCCAACCGTCTCCTCGCTGCTGCATTTACCACCCAAGCTTCACATCCATATAAGAGTGTTGGTACTACTATACTTTCATACATTCCTTCTTTGCCTCCATAGATAACGTTTTTTGACTCCACATATAACTCAACGCACCACTCACCTTTTTTCCTCATCAATTCTATGATTAACCTCATCCTTCATAAATCCATCCGCCGACACGTCAACTCCCAAGTATCTGAAAACATTCACTTCTTCCATACTCCTCCCCAATTTGATATCCAATTTTTCTTTATCTAAATCATTTGATACCCTCATCACCTTACTCTTTTCTATGTTCACTTTCAACTTTCTACCTTTACACACATTCTCAAACTCATCCACTAACCTTTGAAAATTTTTCTTTAGAATCTCCCATAAGCACAGTATCATCAGCAAAAAGTAACTGTGTCAATTCCCATTTTGAATTTGATTCCCCATAATTTAATCCTACCCCTCTCCCGAACACCCTAGCATTTACTTCTTTTACAACCCCATCTATAAATATATTAAACAACATGGTGACATTACACATCCCTGTCTAAGACCTACTTTTACCGGGAAGTATTCTCCCTCTCTTCTACACACCCTAACCTGAGCCTCACTATCCTCATAAAAGCTCTTTACAACATTTAGTAACTTACCACCTATTCCATAAACTTGCAACATCTGCCACATTGCTCCTCTATCCACTCTATCATATGCCTTTTCTAAATCCATAAATGCAATAAAAAACTTCCCTACCTTTATCTAAATACTGTTTCACATATATGCTTCAATGTAAACACTTGATCTACACATCCCCTACCCACTCTGAAGCCTCCTTGCTCATCCGCAATTCTACATTCTGTCTTACCTCTAATTCTTTCAGTTATAAACCCTACGTATACTTTTCCTGGTATACTCAGTAAACTTATTCCTCTATAATTTTTACAATCTCTTTTGTCCCCTTTCCCTTTATATAAAGGGGACTATACATGCTCTCCGCCAATCCCTAGGTACCTGCCCTCTTTCATACATTTATTAAACAAAAGTACCAACCACTCAACACTATATCCCCCTGATTTTAACATTTCTGTCATGATCCCATCAGTTCCAGCTGCTTTACCCACTTTCATTCTACGTAATGCCTCACGTACCTCCACCACACTTACATTTGCTCTTCTTCACTCCTAAAAGATGGTATACCTCCCTGGCCACTGCATGAAATTACCAAACCCCCCTTTCTTCCTCAACATTTAAAAGTTCCTCAAAATATTCTCGCCATCTACCTAATACCTCCTCTCCCCATCTACTAACTCCCCTACTCTGTTTTTAACGGACAAATCCATACTTTCCCTAGGCTTTCTTAACTTGTTTAACTCCCCCAAAAAAAATTTTTCTTATTTTCGTTAAAAATTTTTGCAGTGCCTTCCCCCCCCTCTTTCATCTCCTTTCCTTTTTCACTCTCTCCCACTCTCTTACCTTTCTTTTATCTCCCTAACTCTGCTCTTCTTAAAACATTCTGCTTTGTAAAAACCTTCGTAAGTACCTTTTTCCTTTATTCTCATTCACCAATCACTCCTCTTTCGTCCTGCCCCCCCTAAAACCCACAAACTTTGCCCCCATTTAATACTGCTTTTTTAAAATATTCCAACCCTCTTAAAACCCCCCCACTATCATTTTTTTCATACCCCCTTTCTGCCAAGCGCTTATATCTCGCCCGAACTTCCCCTCCCTTGTTTTTTTACCTTTCACCCCCTATATTGTTGTTGCCCCTATATTAAAATTAAAATATATAAAATATTTATATATAAAAATTATATATATATATTATATAATATAATATATATTTTATATTTTATATATAAATATTATATTATATTATATATATATTTATTAAATTAAATATATATATATATATATATATATATATTTATTTATATATATATTTATATTTATATATATAAAATTATTAGTCGTGCCGAATAGGCAAAATTGGTATTTTGGGGCTTAAAAAGCAACGCTATCTTCCCGTATAGGCAAGTGAAAATTTGTGTATGAATAATTTCGCCAAAAATTCTAAACCAAACAAAAAAAAATATATTTCACTGTGTTTGTTTAATATTAAATTATTGTAAAAAAAATCAAAAATTATTTAGTTGGGTTGGGTTTTTAAAAAAATTGCTTTTGTTATAAAAAGGGTTTTAGGAAAGTTTTCAAAGATTCTTTTGGTGCAAAATTTAAATTTTTAATTAGCATTAATGAAAAAAATATTTTAAACGTAAAGAGAAAATTTCAAAAAGGAATTAATTTTAAATGAGTTTTGCTATTGACCAGTTTTACATATTGGGCAGGGAATATTATTATATATTTTATATATTTATATTATATTATATATATATTTATTTATATATTATATGGGGAAATTTCGCGGGAGCATGCGAAAATACACAAACCTGATCTTGGCGAAGGAGACTCGAACCTACGAACTTTGGAAAGGTACGCAGTGTTTTTACAATCTATCCACACTGGACCAAATACCTTGGCGTGCAGCAGGGCCCCCTCGGGTTTTTTGATCCAAGGCAGCAGCTTTCAGGAAAAAGGCTTCAGTTTCATCTCCCCCCTGCATGCATCAGCCTTCTAGGATTTAAAATGCAAGGAATTCGCGAGGAGGCATGCGAAATATACAAAACACTGATCTCGGTGAAGGAGACTGAACCTCGAACCTTAGGCAAGGTAGCAGTGCTTTACCAATCTATCCACAGGGGCCAAATCCCTTGCGTGAGCAAGGCTACACTTTTTGATCCAAGGCAGCCAGCTTTCGGAAAAGAAGGCTACAGTTTTTATTCACCCCCCTTTGCATGCATCGCCTTATGAGATTTGAACAATGCAAGGAATTGCGAGGCATGCGAAATATACCAAACATGTCTCTGGCTGGGGATCGAACCCTACGAACCTTAGGCAAGGTAGCAGTGTTTTCCCCCAATCTTTTCCCATTTTGGGAAAATCCCCTTTGGGGCGCTGCGCTACACGTTTTGACCAAAGGCAAGTTTTCGGAGAAGGTTACACCACTACCTGATGTTTCAACCTTCTAGAAGACTTTTCAAAATTCCAACTTTTAAAAAACAAAAACATTTTAAAACCCAAAATAAACCAAAAAATTTAATTTTACCCCCAACACCCCTTTTCCAGCATGCGCTACACGTTTTGACCCAAGGCAGCCGCTTTCAGGAAGGGTTACAGCTTTTCATCTCATCCCTGCATGTAGCCTTATAAGATTTAAACAATGCAAGGAATTCGCGAGTGCAGCGAAATTACCCCAAACACTGATCTTGGTAAAGGGACTAAAACCTACAAACCCTTAGGACAAGGTACGCAGTGCTTTACCAATTATCCACACTGGACCAATACTTGGGTGAGCATGCGTACACTTTTTGATCCAAGGCAGCCGCTTTCGGAAGAAGGCTTCAGCTTTTATCTCTCCCCTGCATGCACAGCCTTACTAGAGATTTAACAATGCAAGGAATTCGCGAGAGATGCAAAAATTATACAAAAACCTATCTTGGTGAAGGAGACTCAAACTACGAACTTAGGACAAAGGTACGCATTCTTTACCAATCTATCCCACCTGGACCAATACCTTGGGTGCGCAGCGTCACGTTTTGATCCAAGGCGCCAGCTTTGGGGAAAAAGGCTTACAGCTTTTCTCTCACCCCCTGCATGCATCAGCCTTATAAGATTTGAACAATGCAAGGAATTCGCGGAGCATGCGAAATATACCAAACATGATCTCTGGCTGAAGGGACTCGAACCTACAAACCTTGGGGACAAGGTAGCAGTGCTTTCCCAATTACCCACACTGGCCCAAAATTCCCTGGCGTGCAGCTGCGTACACGTTTTGACCCAAAGGCAGCCAGTTTTGGGAAAGAAGGCTTACAGCTTTTCATCTCTTCCCGCATGCATCAGCCTTACTAGAGATTTAAACAATGAAAGGAAATTTCGCGAGAGCATGCAAAAATATACAAAAACTGATCCGGGTAAAGGGAGACTCAAACCTACGAACCTTGGACAAGGTACGCAGGCTTTCCCAAATCTATCCACATTTGCCCAAATACCTTGGCGTGCAGATGCGCTAACTTTTTGACCCAAGGGCGCCAGCTTTCAGGAAAAAGGGCTTACAGCTTTTATCTCACCCCCTGCATGCACACCCTTTTTCTGAGATTTGAAAAAGAAGGTCCAGTGTGGATAGTTTGGTTTTAAAGAAATGCGTACCTTGTCCTTGGTTCTTTGGTTCGAGTTCCTTCCCAGAGATCAGGTTTGTGTATATTTCGCATGCTCTCGCAAATTTCTTGATTGTTCAAATCTTATAAGGCTGATGCTGCAGGGGATAATAAAAGCTGTAAGCCTTTTTTCCTGAAAAGCTGGCTGCCTTGGATCAAAACGTGTAGGCATGCGCACGCCAAGGTTTTGGTCCAGTGTGAAGTTTGGGTTTAAAAGCACTGCGTCCTTGCCCAAAGGGTTTGTAGGTTCGAGTCCCTTCAGCCAGAGATCAGTGTTTGTGTATATTTCGCTTTGCTCTCGCAAATTCCTTGCATTGTTCAAATCTCTAGTAAGGTGATGCATGCGGGGGTGGATAAAAAGTGTAGCCTTTTTCCCTGAAAGCTGGCTCCCTTTGGATAAAAAACGTGTAGCGCTGCTGCACGCCAAGGTTTTGGTCAGGTGGATAGTTTGGGGTAACATGCGTCCCTTGTCCCAAAGGTTCTTTAGGTTCGATCTCCTTGCCGAGTCAGTGTTTGTGTATATTTCGCATGCTTTGCGAATTCCTTGCTTTTTAAAAATCTCTGTAAGGTGATGCTGCAGGGGATGAGATGAAAAGCTGTAAGCCTTCTTCCTGAAAGTGGCTGCGGATCAAAACGTGTAGGCTGCTGCACGCCAAGGTTTTGGTCCAGTGGGATAGATTGGAAAGCACTGGTACCTTGTCCTAAGGTTCTTTAGGTTCGAGTTCCTTACCCGAGATCAGTGTTTGTGTATATTTGCATGCTCTCGCGAATTCCTTGCATTGTTCAAATCTCTAGTAAGGTGATGCATGCAGGGGATGAGATGAAAAGCTTTTAAGCCTTTTTCCTGAAAGCTGGCTCCCTTGGATAAAAAGTGTAGCGCAGCTGCACCCAAGGTTTTGGGTCCAGTGGGATAGATTTTTTAAAGCCTGGTATTGTCCTAAGGTTCGTAGGTTCAGTCTCCTTCACCCAGGATCAGTGTTTGTGTATTTTTTCGCAGCTCTCGCGAATTCCTTGCATGTTCAAATCTCTAGTAAGGTGGCATGCGGGGGATGAGATAAAAAGCTGTAAGCTTTTTCCTAAAAAGCGGGCTCCCTTTGGATAAAAAAACGTGTAGGCATGCTGCACGCCAAGGTATTGGTCCGTGTGGATAGACGGTTTAAAGCATGCGTCCCTTGTCCAAAGGTTGAGGTTCGAGTCCCCTTCAGCCAGGATCAGTGTTTATATATATATATTTATATATATATATATATATATATATATTTTATATATATATAAAAAAAACACTGCACTAGCCAGGATTCGAAACCATGTTGCACGGGCCTGTCTCATGGTTAAGGAATCCATGACGCTTTAAACCCAGGACCCCCCAAGTACAAGAATGGTGCAGCCAGCAGAGCTGTTTGGCCGCCACCGGAGCATACGGAGATGGGGTTCGAAAACCTTGTTATGCGGGTTGTTATTTATCAAAACCATGTCAGTAGATACAATATATTTAAATACTACTGTGAGGTAGTACACCAAAACGGGTGCAATGAAATTGCTTTTGAAGTCCCCAAAACCCCCGCATTTCCCTCGGATGGCGGGCCCCCAGCAGCTGTGTGCTATCTGCGCCCTTTTGTAGGGTTGGGTGGTCCGTGGTTTAAAGCGTCATGTGGTTTTCCCCTTACCATGAGGCAGACCTTAAAAATGGGGTTCGAAAACAATCGAATCCCGGGCGTGTTGTCATTGATCATACAACTCGCTCGTGGTTTTAAAACAATTTTTATATTATATATATATATATATTATTATATATATTTTTATATATAATATTTATATATATTTTTATTTTTATTTATATTTTTTTTTATATATTTATATATATATATATATACACTGATCTCTGGCTGAAGGAGACTCGAACCTACGAACCTTAGGACAAGGTACGCAGTGCTTTACCAATCTACCCTCACTGGGACAATTACCTTGGCGTGTAGCTTGCACGTTTTGATCCAAGGCAGCCAGCTTTGGCTGCATTGGATCAAACGTGTAGCGCAAGCTACACGCCAAGGTATTGTCCAGTGAGGTAGATTGGTAAAGCACTGCGTACCTTGTCCTAAGGTTTCGTAGGTTCGAGTCTCCTTCAGCCAGAGATCAGTGTTTGTGTATATTTCGCCTGCTCTCGCGAATTCCTTATTATATATATATATATATATATATATATATTATATATATTATATATATATATATATATATATATATATATATATATAAATACAGGAAAGAATAAGGTTATGAGGATAACAAAAAGATTAGGTGATGAAAGATTGAATATCAGATTGGAGGGAGAGAGGTATGGAGGAGGTGAACGTATTCAGATATTTGGGAGTGGACGTGTCAGCGGGATGGGTCTATGAAAGATGAGGTGAATCATAGAATTGATGAGGGGAAAAGAGTGAGTGGTGCACTTAGGAGTCTGTGGAGACAAAGAACTTTGTCCTTGGAGGCAAAGAGGGGAATGTATGAGAGTATAGTTTTACCAACGCTCTTATATGGGTGTGAAGCATGGGTGATGAATGTTGCAGCGAGGAGAAGGCTGGAGGCAGTGGAGATGTCATGTCTGAGGGCAATGTGTGGTGTGAATATAATGCAGAGAATTCGTAGTTTGGAAGTTAGGAGGAGGTGCGGGATTACCAAAACTATTGTCCAGAAGGCTGAGGAAGGGTTGTTGAGGTGGTTCGGACATGTAGAGAGAATGGAGCGAAACAGAGTGACTTCAAGAGTGTATCAGTCTGTAGTGGAAGGAAGGCGGTGTAGGGGTTGGCCTAGGAAAGGTTGGAGGGAGGGGGTAAAGGAGGTTTTGTGTGCGAGGGGCTTAGACTTCCATCAGGCATGCGTGAGCGTGTTTGATAGGAGTGAATGGAGACAAATGGTTTTTAATACTTGACGTGCTGTTGGAGTGTGAGCAAAGTAACATTTATGAAGGGGTTCAGGGAAACCGGCAGGCCGGACTTGAGTCCTGGAGATGGGAAGTACAGTGCCTGCACTCTGAAGGAGGGGTGTTAATGTTGCAGTTTAAAAACTGTAGTGTAAAGCACCCTTCTGGCAAGACAGTGATGGAGTGAATGATGGTGAAAGTTTTTCTTTTTTGGGCCACCCTGCCTTGGTGGGAATCGGCCAGTGTGATAATAAAAAAAATAATATATCTATATGCTAGGTAGTAGGTTGGTAGACAGCAACCACTCAGGGAGGTACTATCGTCCTGCCAAGCGAGTGTAAAACGAAAGCCTGTAATTGTTTTACATGATGGTAGGATTGTTGGCGTCCTTTTGTCTGTCACATAAACATGCAAGATTTCAGGTATGTCTTGCTACTTCTACTTACACTTAGGTCACACTACACATACATGTACAAGCATATATATACACACCCCACTGGGTTTTCATCTATTTTCTTTCTAGTTCTTATTCTTGTTTATTTCCTCTTATCTCCATGAGGAAGTGGAACAGAATTCTTCCTCCGTAAACCATGCGTGTTGTAAGAGACGACTAAAATGCCTGGAGCAAGGGGCTAGTAACCCCTTCTACTGTATATATTACTAAATGTAAAAAGAGAAACTTGTATTTCTTTTTGGGCCACCTTGCCTTGGTGGGATACGGCCGGTTTTGTTGAAAGAAGAATATATATATATATATATATATATATATATATTATATATATATTATATATTATATATATATATATATATATATATATATATATATATGTTTTCAAACGCATTTTTGTGAGAAGATCGACTGGTTGTTCCACACACCTGACGTTAACTTGTGTTCCAGAGTAAAGCAGTACATATACCTTGACCTCTGAGGTCAATACAAACTTAGGGACCAAGCTAGTGTGATGTTGCAACACAGAATGATGTGGGAGCGAACTTGTAAACTTAAGTATAGCACTCAGACAACATGTAAACTGAAGTATAGGACCCAGACAACTTGTAAACTGAATTACAGCACCTAGACATCTTGTAAACTAAAGTACAGGACCCAGACAACTTGTAAGCTGAAGTATAGAACCCAGACATCTTGTAAACTGAAGTACAGAACCCAGACTTCTTGTAAACTGAAGTACAGAACCCAGACAACTTGTAAACTGAAGTACAGGACCCAGACATCTTGTAAACTGAAGTACAGAACCCAGACAACTCGTAAACTGAAGTACAGAACCCAGACTTCTTGTAAACTGAAGTACAGAACCCAGACAACTTGTAAACTGAAGTACAGAACCCAGACAACTTGTAAACTGAAGTACAGGACCCAGACATCTTGTAAACTGAAGTACAGAACCCAGACATCTTGTAAACTGAAGTACAGAACCTGTGGAAAATTGCATTTAGCTGAATGTATCATTATATACATAACAGTAAATGAACAAAGATAATTGTTATTTATCAGTGGGACAACGGGGGGTAGCCCCCCAGAAACTTTTAAAAAAAAAAGTACGGGCCACTTCCCCTTGGGGTAAACTTTTTAAAAAAAGAAAAAAAATTTTAAATTTAAATAAATAAAAAAAAAATTTTAATTAAAAAAAATTTTTTAAAAACGAAGTGGGAAGACATTGTTAAACCCCTAAAGTAAAACTTGTGAAATTGCTTTATTTGATTTGGGTAATCAAATTAAACCCAAAAGGTATTTGAACAAAATGTTAATTGAAAATTTTTTAGTAGACAAGAAAAGGTTTTGGGACCCAATGAAAAATTCCCCTGAATTTTTAACTGTCCCCCCAAACAATTGTCTAAAATATAAAAAAATTTTTGAAAAAAATAAAAACCAAAAATTTTTGTAAAATAAAGTGAACCCGCAATTTTAAAAAAAGGAAATTTTTAAACTTTAAAACCCCGGGGGAAAAAATAAAATAAAAAACCCAACTTTTAAAACTAAGTAAAAAGTTTTAAAACTAGAAAACCCAGAAAAAACTTAAAAATAAAAGGGCCCAGTTTTAAACTTATTAAAGCCCGATTTCGGGTCGGTGGTTCTTTTGCTGAAGTTCAATTAAAATCAGAATGAACAAAAAATTTGTTTTTTATTGAAAAATTTGGAATTTTTTAACCAACCAAAATTTTTCCCCCTTCTATTTACATTTTCTTTATCCAAATTCCAATTAAAAAAGGGGGAATTTTTCCCCCCAGGTTCAGTTATTTTTCTGCTAAAAATTAAAAAAAATTTTATCCCACATTTATATAAAAAAATATTTAAATACAAATTTCTGGAAAAATATTGAAAACCCATTTTATTTTTAAAATCACTGGAGGTTCTAAAGGGGAAAAATTGGGGTTTGGTTTGTTTGAGGTCGGGGTACCCAATTATAGGAATGAACCCAAAAAATTTTCCCCCCAAATTTTTTACAAATTTTAAAAATTTCCCACCCTTTTTTTAATTTTTGCTTTTTGGGGGGACCCCCCCCCGGGGTTTCCCTTTTTTAAAAAATTTAAAATAATTGGACAAATTTTCAAATTTTATGTTTTAAAAAATTTAAAAATTTTTAGGGGGGGGGTTTTGGAAAAGTTTTTGGGCAAGGGGGGGATGGGTTTTGGGGTTTAAACCCAATTCAAAATTTTTAACATTTTCCCTTTTTCCCGGGGCCAAACCCCAAATTTACTTTTTGGTTCTTTCCCCACCCCAATTTCTTTTTTGGGGGAATTTAAACCAATTTTTTTTTAATATATTTTTAATTTTTAAAAAACCCCCAATTTGATTTTAAAAACCTCTTCCCAAAATATTTTTTCAAATAAAAATTTTTGTTATATTTCACTTTTTTTTCCCCCCCCCCCCCCCCCCCCCTTTTTTTTAATCTTGTTTAGAAATTTAAACCAATTAGTTACATGATTTGTTTGGGGAAAGAAAAATACCTGTTTATATCAGTGGCTAAGGGGGAAAAAAAAAAACTATTGGAGGGGGGGTCACAGAAATTTCAACGGAGAATATACGCCTTTGTACAGGCAATTTGCTTTTTTTACAACCCAGCTTGGCCCTTAAAACCTTGATACAGCATTAAAATTTTAGAAAAAGGAAAACCCCTCGAGGAAAGAAATCAGCGGATTCTCCTCCCAGGTTATGTTTTAAATGTTAACATATGCTGCCCCAAAACATTATATTTTCTTGATCGATTATTTCAGGGGATCTTTTTGTAGTAACTTTTTACTGTTTCCATTATGATCCTTGAAAAGGATACCTTTTATCGACCAAATTACAGTGTTGCTAATATTATCTCCTGCAATTTTTCTTATTAATTAGTTAATTTGCACCTAAAAAAGGGCTGTTAATTCCAATGGGGGCCCAAGGTACTGTTTTAAATTTGGGAGACACTTTACCCTTTTGACATAACAAGAGAAAAAAAACACATTACATTGAAGGAAGAAAATGTCCTAGCCAATTTTGAAGCTCAAAAAAAAAGTGGAGTACATTTTTCCTTTGGGATTGGCCCCCGGGTGGGAACTCCAACTTTGGAATTTTCTCTAACACCAATTAATTCATCCACGTTAATGAATTCCTCAGGTATAATTTTTTTCCAAGCACTTTTAAATTTTTCCATGTTCCGGGAATTAATTTTTCTCTCATTGTAAGGGGTGAACAAAACCCTGTGGATCAAACTTTTTGAAATTTCAGAAGCAAGACTCTCTTAGTTAATTTTTTGGGGGTTTAATGTATTATTGGGTTTTTTAAACATTAAAAAATCTCTCTAGTACCCCAAGTTATCTAAGACATTATACTTTTGGCACTTCATCTCCAGGGAAATCTTTCTTATTTGGTTTTTAATTGGACAAATTTATTTTCCTTCCCCCGAGGATATTTGCATTTTGCTTTATTTTATTACCCTCTCCATAAGTCTTTAAAGTTCCTTTCGTTGAGTCACACCAGGAAATTGTCCACTTAAAATTGTTGTCATTCTTTTCAAGGGTTTTCATACGTTTAAGGGGTTTGTGCATTTATCGTCGCTTGAAGTGGAAAAAACGGACTGGATGTAGCACCAAATTTTACGCTCCAAAAGCAAAAAGGTTTTAGGGGGCTAAGTGGGCCCTAGGATTCTCGGCCCACAAAAAGGGGGGTACCTTTTCCCGGTCGGGGCCTTTTAAACCACCATAGGAAAAAGCTTTACTTATGTCAGCCGTAAGGCATAATTCTTCCCCTGAAAATTTAAATAAATATTCAAATTTTTTTCCGTCCCCACGGAACCTGTATAAAAACAGTTTTTAAATAGGAAATTTTTTTTGTTACCCTGGCACTCGTTAAAAAATTTCAGGGAGTGGTTTAGAACCCTTTTTCTCCGTGTTGGGGCAAAATAGTGAAAAAAATTTGCTTGCTCGGAGGTACCTTTCTAAAAATTTTTTAAATTAATGCTCAGCTTTTTTACCATTATAGGAGTTAAAAAAATTCGGGGTTTTTTACTCAGTTTCGGGGTGAGCTTTTAACTCCCAATCCCTTCTTAATTTAGGGGGAAATTTGGATGTTCGTCCCACAAAAGTTGCACCCAGTATTGCCCAGATTAAAAAACTTTGCATCTCTCAGATATTGATCGAGAAAAAAGAATGTCGGATTTTTTCTTTTACTTTTTATTCCAATGTGTTTTTTTTTCCCACATTTTGCACGGCTCAACACCATCTCTATGGAAGAATTAACTGGGGTACAATTCAGAGTAAGACACACAGTTATGGCATTTGTGTTTCCTCTAGTCATGAATTATTATTTCGAGGAATCCACCATAATTACATGGCCCTGCTCTTCAAAAAAAGGGTGAAACCCCACTTCTTTCCCTCCCTTTACAAAAGGGGGCATAATAGCACTACTATCAAAATATTTTTGGGGCCCACAGAATCATCACTTACACCAGAAGGTGCTAAAAATTTTCATTATGTGGATCTTTCTGTGTTTACTAAGCCCCATTGCAGATTTTTCTCTGAAAGTTATCTACAATTACGATTAAACGTTTTTTTCTTGCCCAAACCCGACGTTAATAAAAAGTGTCTACAATTTAGCCCCCTTTTATTGAGAGAAAACCCGATAATTTTAAAAGTTTTGGGATTTCCATTGTACTTTCATACCATCAAGAATTTATGTTTATGAAAGTACGCTTTTTTTTGGGATCCCCGGTCCCCTTTAAAAGCTTTACTTTTTTTTTTTTGCCTTTTTTATCAATTTTTACCCGTAACAAGGTAAGGCTACTTTAGAAAAGCCTTTATTATTAACATTGCAGCAATTTTTCATTTTGCTACTGTTGTGTCGGTTGTCAAAATTATCATTTTATCAAAATTAAATATAGACCTTTCAATGACTATATGGGGTCTTCCTTTGTGACCTTTTAACAGAAGTTTAATTTTGATAAAAAATCCTTTTCATTGTGATTTCCCAAACATCTGTCATCTGTAAGTTCTCCAATTTTTCAAACTTTATCTTCCAGAATTGTTGCTTGCAATCTTAGAAAAATGGACCCCTTTCAGAAAAAGACAATCTCTCTTTTTTGACTGGTTTCTTATTAAGGGTACTCAGGAGGGTTTATTGTTTTATCTTGTGGAGAATTTATTTTGATTCCTCTATTGATTGCACCTATGAACTATTTTTTTTAGGAAATGAATTTTTATTTTTACCCCTTGGGATAATTTTTCCCTTTGTGAAGCTTGACAATACCCCAGAGTTTTATGTGTTGTCTTTTAAAATGAGTTGTTGGGGTTGTTGCAAAATGCACAATTTTTTTCTTGTAGACCTAGTCTTTTTCCCCCGCCAAATAAAACCCCTTTTGGGGTATTTATTCGAAGTCTTCAAGTGTTTTCGCTTAAATTATTCTGTACCCTGGGACCAAAAACCGTTGTTCCTTTTAGATTAGATTTTTTTACAAAGTTTTGAGAGTGCTCTCCCGTTTAACTTAAACTGTTGCAAAAAATTTGTAAGTTGGGGTCTGGAGTTTTTTAAATTAACAAGAATTCACTAGATCCAACCCACTTTTTTTCTATATTTCCC
>NC_069417.1:46296622-46306832 GCF_026875155.1 Cherax quadricarinatus
TCTTAAGGGGAATTGATACAAAGTCAATTATGATTTAAGAATATTTTTGGCACTTGTTCACTTAAGCCGCAATTAAACTCATTCTCATACACCTTAATGCACTTTTTCACTTACACTTGTACACTTATACCTTAACACTTACATTCCATCACCTACGCTCGTTCACTTACACTAATACACTTGTATTAATACATCTATACTTGTACACTTACACCCGTACGTTAACATTTGTACACTTGCACTCGTTCACTTACAATAATAATCCTACACTTTATAAGTGAACTTACATCTTAATACTAGTTCTTACATCTTAACACCAGTGCTCACACCTTAGCACTAGTACTCACACCTTAATACCAGTACTCACCTCTTAATACTAGTACTCACACCTTAACATTAGTACTCACACCTTAACACTAGTACTCACACCTTAACACTAGTACTCACACCTTAACACCAGTACTCACCTCTTAACACTAGTACTCACACCTTAACACTAGTACTCACATTTTAGCACCAGTACTCACACCTTAACACTAGTACTCACATTTTAACACCAGTACTCACCTCTTAACACTAGTACTCACACCTTAACACTAGTACTCACATCTTAACACTAGTACTCACACCTTAACACTAGTACTCACATTTTAACACCGGTGCTCACACCTTAACACTAGTATTCACACCTTAACACTAGTACTCACATCTTAACACTAGTACTCACACCCTAACACTAGTACTCACATCTTAACACTAGTACTCACACCTTAACACTAGTACTCACATCTTAACACTAGTACTCACACCTTAACACTAGTACTCACATCTTAACACTAGTACTCACACCTTAACGCTAGTACTCACATTTTAACACCAGTACTCACTCCTTAATACTAGTACTCACACCTTAACACTAGTACTCACATCTTAACACTAGTACTCACACCTTAACACTATTACTCACACCTTATAATTAGTACCCACTCCTTAACACTAGTACTCACACTTTAACGCTAGAACTTTCACCTCAACATTAGCAAATTAGCTGGACTTTCAACATATTTAGCCTCTCACTCGCTGTTCACAATTATCACTCCGACACTTCAAATACATAATCAGAAAAGTTCAGCTGAACTGTTCTCTAATATTCTCATTTTTTTAAAAACTTTTAGAGAGGGCGAGTGAACCATGTCCAATCACAGAGACATGGACATGGCTCACTCTGATACTCCAGCCTGCTTCTGAGATTATCTCCCTCTTATTTATTAATTTTCTTGTTACGAAGCTCGTAATGAAGCACTGCTCACAGTACGAGAGACCTTGAGCTCCTGCAGTCACCTTTGTTTTTCATTTTAACAGAAGAGGACCAGAAGAGGAAACAAGCAGATCTGAACAAGCTGCAGAATTGGTGTGACTGGTGGTTATTCGAACTGAACCCTTGTAAAGGCAAGGTTTATGAAAACTAGTGAAGGGCAAATAAGACCAGAAAAGGAGTACTGTCTTGGCAGTAATGAAGAAAACGCACAGGTGTTTCAGGACAAGTTTGTCTAGGAACATCGTTTCTCTCTCCATGCAAAAGAACTTCATCAAGTCATGACGTGGTAAACCTCTACACAGAGCGAAACGTTGCCTTCATGCTCATTTTGTGTTAGATGTTTTGCAGTAGAGAGTTAGCAAGAGGGGGAAAACAACAACATCTGGGAGTGCCCGATGTCTGATGCTAGAAATAAAAGGTGGAGCACTCTCTTGTCTGGTGCAGGTGAGCAAGATGCTTGTCTGGCGCAGGTGAGGAAGATGCTTGTCTGGTGCAGGTGAGGAAGATGCTTGTCTGGTGCAGGTGAGGAAGATGCTTGTCTGGTGCAGGTGAGGAAGATGCTTGTCTGGTGCAGGTGAGCAAGATGCTTGTCTGGCGCAGGTGAGGAAGATGCTTGTCTGGTGCAGGTGAGCAAGATGCTTGTCTGGTGCAGGTGAGGAAGATGCTTGTCTGGCGCAGGTGAGGAAGATGCTTGTCTGGTGCAGGTGAGGAAGATGCTTGTATGGCACAGGTGAGGAAGATGCTTGTCTGGTGCAGGTGAGGAAGATGCTTGTCTGGTGCAGGTGAGGAAGATGCTTGTCTGGCGCAGGTGAGGAAGATGCTTGTCTGGTGCAGGTGAGGAAGATGCTTGTCTGGCGCAGGTGAGGAAGATGCTTGTCTGGTGCAGGTGAGGAAGATGCTTGTCTGGTGCAGGTGAGGAAGATGCTTGTATGGCACAGGTGATGAAGATGCTTGTCTGGTGCAGGTGAGGAAGATGCTTGTCTGGTGCAGGTGAGGAAGATGCTTGTCTGGTGCAGGTGAGGAAGATGCTTGTCTGGTGCAGGTGAGGAAGATGCTTGTCTGGTGCAGGTGAGGAAGATGCTTGTCTGGTGCAGGTGAGGAAGATGCTTGTCTGGTGGCAGGTGAGGAAGATGCTTGTCTGGTGGCAGGTGAGGAAGATGCTTGTCTGGTGCAGGTGAGGAAGATGCTTGTCTGGTGCAGGTGAGCAAGATGCTTGTCTGGTGCAGGTGAGGAAGATGCTTGTCTGGTGCAGGTGAGCAAGATGCTTGTCTGGTGCAGGTGAGGAAGATGCTTGTCTGGTGCAGGTGAGCAAGATGCTTGTCTGGTGCAGGTGAGCAAGATGCTTGTCTGGTGCAGGTGAGCAAGATGCTTGTCTGGTGCAGGTGAGCAAGATGCTTGTCTGGTGCAGGTGAGCAAGATGCTTGTCTGGTGCAGGTGAGCAAGATGCTTGTCTGGTGCAGGTGAGCAAGATGCTTGTCTGGTGCAGGTGAGGAAGATGCTTGTCTGGTGCAGGAGAGGAAGATGCTTGTCTGGTGCAGGTGAGGAAGATGCTTGTCTGGTGCAGGTGAGCAAGATGCTTGTCTGGTGCAGGTGAGCAAGATGCTTGTCTGGTGCAGGTGAGCAAGATGCTTGTCTGGTGCAGGTGAGCAAGATGCTTATCTGGTGCAGGTGAGGAAGATGCTTGTCTGGTGCAGGAGAGGAAGATGCTTGTTTGGTGCAGGTGAGGAAGATGCTTGTCTGGTGCAGGTGAGCAAGATGCTTGTCTGGTGCAGGTGAGCAAGATGCTTGTCTGGTGCAGGTGAGCAAGATGCTTGTCTGGTGCAGGTGAGGAAGATGCTTGTCTGGTGCAGGTGAGGAAGATGCTTGTCTGGTGCAGGTGAGGAAGATGCTTGTCTGGCGCAGGTGAGGAAGATGCTTGTCTGGTGCAGGTGAGGAAGATGCTTGTCTGGTGCAGGTGAGCAAGATGCTTGTCTGGTGCAGGTGAGGAAGATGCTTGTCTGGTGTAGGTGAGCAAGATGCTTGTCTGGTGCAGGTGAGGAAGATGCTTGTCTGGTGCAGGTGAGGAAGATGCTTGTCTGGTGCAGGTTGAGCAAGATGCTTGTCTGGTGCAGGTGAGCAAGATGCTTGTCTGGTGCAGGTGAGGAAGATGCTTGTCTGGTGCAGGTGAGGAAGATGCTTGTTTGGTGCAGGTGAGGAAGATGCTTGTCTGGTGCAGGTGAGGAAGATGCTTGTCTGGCGCAGGTGAGCAAGATGCTTGTCTGGTGCAGGTGAGGAAGATGCTTGTCTGGTGCAGGTGAGCAAGATGCTTGTCTGGTGCAGGTGAGGAAGATGCTTGTTTGGTGCAGGTGAGGAAGATGCTTGTCTGGTGCAGGTGAGCAAGATGCTTGTCTGGTGCAGGTGAGGAAGATGTTTGTCTGGTGCAGGTGAGGAAGATGCTTGTCTGGTGCAGGTGAGGAAGATGCTTGTCTGGTGCAGGTGAGGAAGATGCTTGTCTGGTGCAGGTGAGGAAGATGCTTGTCTGGCGCAGGTGAGCAAGATGCTTGTCTGGTGCAGGTGAGCAAGATGCTTGTCTGGTGCAGGTGAGGAAGATGCTTGTGTGGTGCAGGTGAGCAAGATGCTTATCTGGTGCAGGTGAGGAAGATGCTTGTCTGGTGCAGGTGAGGAAGATGCTTGTCTGGTGCAGGTGAGGAAGATGCTTGTCTGGTGCAGGTGAGGAAGATGCTTGTCTGGTGCAGGTGAGGAAGATGCTTGTCTAGAGCAGGTGAGGAAGATGCTTGTCTGGCGCAGGTGAGGAAGATGCTTGTCAGGCGCAGGTGAGGAAGATGCTTGTCTGGTGCAGGTGAGGAAGATGCTTGTCAGGCGCAGGTGAGGAAGATGCTTGTCTGGTTCAGGTGAGGAAGATGCTTGTCTGGTGCAGGTGAGGAAGATGCTTGTCTGGTTCAGGTGAGGAAGATGCTTGTCTGGTGCAGGTGAGGAAGATGCTTGTCTGGTGCAGGTGAGGAAGATGCTCGTCTGGTGCAGGTGAGGAAGATGCTTGTCTGGTGCAGGTGAGGAAGATGCTTGTCTGGTGCAGGTGAGGAAGATGGTTGTCTGGTGCAGGTGAGGAAGATGCTTGTCTGGTGCAGGTGAGGAAGATGCTTGTCTGGTGCAGGTGAGGAAGATGCTTGTCTGGTGCAGGTGAGCAAGATGCTTGTCTGGTGCAGGTGAGCAAGATGCTTATCTGGTGCAGGTGAGGAAGACGCTTGTCTGGTGCAGGTGAGGAAGATGCTTGTCTGGTGCAGGTGAGGAAGATGCTTGTCTGGCGCAGGTGAGCAAGATGCTTGTCTGGTGCAGGTGAGCAAGATGCTTGTCTGGTGCAGGTGAGGAAGATGCTTGTCTGGTGCAGGTGAGCAAGATGCTTGTCTGGTGGCAGGTATGGCAAGATGCTTGTCTGGTGCAGGTGAGCAAGATGCTTGTCTGGTGCAGGTGAGGAAGATGCTTGTCTGGTGTAGGTGAGGAAGATGCTTGTCTGGTGTAGGTGAGGAAGATGCTTGTCTGGTGTAGGTGAGGAAGATGCTGCCCAAGAAAAATGCTTCTCTCACCTTGTGTCTTTACACCTACCTGAGGGACGGGAGAGGCAAACCTTTCCTCCTTACCTGTTGAGCAAAAACCTGCATCAGTGTTCTACTCTCTCTGTCTCTCTCACTCTCTCTTTCTCTGTCTTTCTTTCTTTTTAACACGAGCTTCTTACAGGGTTAGGTTAAGAGTTTTTACTTTTATTAACAGTCTAAGAGCTATTGATTCTCTCTCTGTCTGTCTCTCTCTCTCTCTCTCTCTCTCTCTCTCTCTCTCTCCTCTCTCTCTCTCTCTCTTCTCTCTCTCTCTCTCTCTCTCTCTCTCTCTCATCTGCCACAAACCAGGCCTCATCGCAGGAATATATGACATGTATGGGAAAAATCAATGATTATAACCTCATGAGTATAACCTATAGTTCCTCTCCAATGTCTGCTCTTATGCTCAACTTTTCTGCTCTCCACAGCACCACCTTCATCACTCATATGTCCTTCACCCTTATTATTATTATTATTATTATTATTATTTATTATTATTATTATTATTATTATTATTATTATTATTATTATTATTATTATTGGTGTTGTTGTTGTTTTAATTGATAAACCTTGTGTGGATTAATAGAGCAGGAAGTGCAGTAGGCTCGAATCTCCTTCCAGTAACAGAAACCGACAGATGTTTCTGAACTGCCCCTCACAACTGCTGAAAATGAAGAGAAACAGATGGCAAATCAGACCACTACAAGGCCAGGCTTACAGGACCAGCCTATCGAAACGGGAAAGTCTTAAACAAGAGAACTTTCTGCTTTGATTTTTTTGTAGCGTTCAACCCAATGTTGTGAACTGTCATCAGTATCCTTTATTTACTTTTTTGGGTTAACTGATCAATGTTTACGTATATTTATTCAGTTGTAGTTATTTTGCTTCGGCAAATACACACGTTTACGTTAATTGCGTCAAAATATATTGGTCTCACATTTTACGTCAAATTCGTTCATAGACTGATTGTTGCAGTACACACACACATAAAAACACACATACGGATGCACATAAACATAGAAGAGGTACGATAAAGCTCTTGTAACAGGGAGAGAGAGTGGACCTAGTAGCGATCAGCATTGAGGCGGGACCAGGAGCTGTGAATCGACCCCTGCAATCACAAATAGGTAAGTACAAATATGTGAGTACACAGAGACACCAAGAGACAAACACTCACACCAACACACACACACACACACACACACACCACACACACACACACACACACACACACACACACACACACACACACACACACACACACACACACACACACACACTAAAGTTGTTATACAGCCACATCAGGAGGCAAACAACAGTCAAGGCTCAGGTAATCAGTTTGAGTAAGGAAGGAGAGGAGCTCACAGAGAACGACCAAGAAGTATGTGAAGAGCTCAGCTCAAGATTCAAGGAGGCATTCACAGTGGAGACAGAGAGGCTTCCAGAAAACCAAGGTGGTAGGGTGCACCAGCAAATACTCGACTCACTGCACACAACCGAGGATGAGGCGAAGAAATTGCTACAAAAACTATATACCTCGAAGGCGGTGGGAACGGACAACATCTCTCCATGAGTCCTGAGACAGGGAGTAGACGCTTGGTGTGTGCCACTAACAACTTTTTTCAATAAATTATCGAAACAGGGCAACTGCCTTAGGCGTGGAAGACAGCGAATGTAGTCCCGAATTTTAAGAAAGGAGACAGACAGTCTACACTAAATTTCAGACCAGTGTCTCTGATATGTATTGTATGTAAATTTATGGAGAAGATTATCAGGAAAAGAGTGGTGGAGCACCTAGAACGGAATGGACTAATACTTGACAACCAGCATGGCTTTAGAGAAGGAAATCCTGTAGCCCGAACCTACTGGAGTTCTATGACAAGGAACAGAAGTAAGACAGGCGAAAGAGGGATGGGTAGGCTGCATCTTCTTGGACTGTAAGAAGGCTTTCGAGACAGTATCACACAGAGACCGGTTGAAAAACTAGAGGAGCATTCATGAATAGGAGGGAAAGTACTGCAGTGGATCAGGGAATACCTGACATGAAGGAAACAACATGTGTTGGTCTGAGACGAGGTGTCAGAATGGGTGAAAATGTCGAGTGGGGTTCCACGTGGGTCAGCCTTAGGTCCATTGCTGTTTCTTGTGTTTATAAATATGACGGAAGGGATAGAGTCAGAGGTGTTTGTGTTTACAGACGATGTGCAAATAATGAGGAGCATACAAGCGGAAGATGATAAGGTAAGCCTACAAGGGGATCTGGACAGGCTGCAAGCCTGGTCTGACAACTGGCTCCTGGAGTTTAACCCCAGCAAGTACAAAGTTATAAAAATTGAGGAAGAACAAAGAAGACCACAGACAGAGTACAGTCTAAGATGTCAAAGGCTGCAAAACTCACTCAAGGAAATGGATCTTGGGGTAAGCATCATACCGAGCACATCTACTGGGGCGCACATCAACCAAATAAATGTTGTAGCATACGGGCGCTTGGCAAACCTGAGAGTAGCGTTTCGACATCTACGTAAGGAGTCATTCACGACACTGTACATCATGTACGTCGAGCCCATATTGGAGTACGCAGAACCAATCTGGAACCTACACCTGGTCAAACAAGCACGTCAAGAAATTAGAGAAAGTGCAGAGGTTTGAAACAAGACTAGTCCCGGAACTGAGGAGTTTGTTCTACGAGGAGAGTTTAAGGGAACTCAACCTGACAACACCGTGAGAGAGGAGGGATACGGAGGACATGATAACAACATTTAAAATACTGAGAGGAATTGACAGGGTGGATAGCGACAGAATGTTTCAGAGATGTGACACAGCAAGAAAGGGTCACAACTGGAAGTTGAAAACCCAAAATAATCACAGGGATGTTAAGAAGTATTTCTTTAGCCATAGAGTTGTCAGGAAGTGGAAAAAGTCTGCAAAGTGATGTAGTGGAGGCAGGATCCATGCATAGCTCATGGAGCAGGGAGAGAGAGGACCTAGTAGCGACCAGTGAAGGGGCGGGACCAAAAGCTATGAATCGACTCCTGCAACCACAGTTAGGTGAGTACAATTAGGTGAGTACACACACACACACGGGTCACCACCACAGGTCAACAGGTCGACATGTCTTCACACTGAAGGAGGAGGAAAGACGAGTCTCTGGTCGTAATGAGTTTGAAAGTTTTCCAAATGGGAACTAAACCTCTGAGGAATTACTCAGAGCATCTCTTCATTAACTTAGTGTGCGTATTGCTCCCACAGATAATAAGTTTTCTTTCAATCAAGTTACCATCCTTTCTCACATTTTTCTTTATTTACGTCGAATTGCTAAATACTCTCTTTCATATTTCTGAATGAGAATTCGTTTAGTATTTTGGAATATCTAACAGAGTTCTAAATATGAGATGGGAATTTGAGTTCTCAATCTTAGTTTTAAAACTGAGTTTCTTAAACTGACTTCGAAATTTTGCTTCGTGAAATGGGTTCTAAAGCAAAGCTCTATCTAAATTAGTGCTCTCTGGGACGGAGGTACTAGTAGAATGAGCTTTACTGGTGATGGTGGTACTGGTAGATGAAGGTACTGATGATGGTGGTATTGGCAGATGAAGGTACTGGTGGGTGGAGGTACTGGTGCTGGTGGTACTGGTAGATGGAGTACTGGTAGATGGAGGTACAGGTAGATGGAGGTACAGGTAGATGGAGGTACAGGCAGATGGATGTACAGGTAGATGGAGGTACAGGTAGATGGAGATACAGGTAGATGGAGGTATTGGAGTGGAAGTACTTGTAGAATCACTTTTACTGGTGATGGAGGTACTGGTAGAACTACATATACATCTTTGTAAACAATAAATATTACCTAAACCCATTCAGAAGAAAAATCCACAAGTTATCACATCGACACCAATACCTAAATTCTGCAATTAGATAAGGATAGATTAGGACATACAATAGCCTATAACTAATTGAAACCTTCCAATACGAAGCGCCAGCTTTAAGCCAAACTGGGAGGGCCACTGTCTGGTCACTTCTGAGAGACTCTTATCCTTAAGTACACCAGTACGTTAAGTTTCAAGCCTGTCGGAAGTTGCATTAACAAGATATTATCGTTGAATGGTGAAGCCAGTACGATGAGGCACTTAGAATTTATCACGAGAAAATAACGTTAGAGATACTCATTTTAACTCCACAGTAGAGAACAGGCACTCACTGTAACTCCACAGTAGAGAACAGGCACTCACTGTAACTCCACAGTAGAGAACAGGCACTCACTGTAACTCCACACTAGAGAACAGGCATTCACTGTAACTTCACAGTAGAGAACAGGCACTCACTGTAACTCTACATTTGAGTACAGGCACTCACTGTAACTCTACACTAGAGAACAGGCACTCACTGTAACTCTACATTTGAGTACAGGCACTCACTGTAACTCTACACTAGAGAACAGGCACTCACTGTAACTCTACATTTGAGTACAGGCACTCACTGTAACTCTACACTAGAGAACAGGCACTCACTGTAACTCCACACTAGAGAACAAGCACTCACTGTAACTCCACACTAGAGTACAGGCACTCACTGTAACTCCACGCTTGAGTACAGACACTCACTGTAACTCCACACTTGAGTACAGGCACTCACTGTAACTCTACACTAGAGAACAGGCACTCACTGTAACTCTACATTTGAGTACAGGCACTCATTGTAACTCTACACTAGAGAACAGGCACTCACTGTAACTCCATACTAGAGAACAAGCACTCACTGTAACTCTACACTAGAGAACAGGCACTCACTGTAACTCTACATTTGAGTACAGGCACTCACTGCAACTCCACACTAAAAAACAGGCACTCACTGTAACTCCACACTAGAGAACAGGTTCTCACTGTAACTCTACATTTGAGTACAGGCACTCACTATAGCTCCACACTTGAGTACAGACACTCACTGTAACTCCACACTTGAGTACAGGCACTCACTGTAACTCCACACTTGAGTACAGGCACTCATTGTAACTCCACACTAGAGAACAGGCACTCACTGTAACTCCACACTTGAGTACAGGCACTCACTGTAACTCCACACTTGAGTACAGGCACTCACTGTAACTCAACACTAGAGAACAGGCACTCACTGTAACTCTACACTAGAGAACAAGCACTCACTGTAACTCCACACTTGAGTACAGGCACTCACTGTAACTCCACACCGGAGTACAAACACCCAATGTAACACCACACTAGAGTACATACACTCACTGTAAGACCACACCAGAGTACAGACACTCAATGTAACACAACACTAGAGT
>NC_069417.1:46307332-46331594 GCF_026875155.1 Cherax quadricarinatus
GAGGCCTGTAGTCCTGAGCGGACTCCTTTTCACACCTTTATGCTAATGACCTTAACCTCACCCTCAATCACCTCACCCTCGACCACCTCACCCTCAACCACCTCGCCCTCGACCACCTCACCCTCGAACACCTCACCCTCGACCACCTCACCCTCAATCACCTCACCCTCGACCACCTCACCCTCGACCACCTCACCCTCGACCACCTCACCCTCAACCACCTCGCCCTCGACCCCCCACCCTCAACCCCCACTCACGCCCGCCCGCGCCGACACGTGCCCACCCTCGCGCCCGAATGCGCCGCCCGCCCGCGCCCTCACCTGCACCTTCTTCAGCATCGTCCGGATCACCGCCGCGCCCCGAATTTTTTTTCCGATTTTTTTCGAATTTCATTTTCTTATGATCTCCATCTCCTGGGATCAAATTTTTGAGGTTCCCCCTCTCACTTTCACCCCATCCCAAATTTTTTCGATTTTTTTCCGAATTTAATTTTCTTATGTTCTCCATCTCCTCGGATCAAGTTTTTGAGGTTCCCCCTCCCACTTTCACCCCCATCCCAAATTTTTTCGAATTTTTTTTGAATTTCATTTTCTTTTGATCTCCTCGGATCAAGTTTTTCTCGATATCAATAATACATAGATTTTCCCCCCACACCACCCCCATCCCAAATTTTCTGCTCCAACTCCTTGGTTCAAGTTTTCTCGATAATACAAAGACTCCATCTCCTTGGATCAAGTTTTTTGGGTTCCCCCCTCTGGGGGTATGCATTCAAAATGGACTCCCACTTGCATCCCAAATTCTTTGCTCCAATTCCTCGGATCAACACCCTCCCCCACACCTCCCACCATCAACTTCTACCCTCTATGTCCAAGTATTTCTACTCCATCTCCATGGATCAAGTTTTTCTCGATAATACCAAGACTCCATCTCCTTGGATCAAGTTTTTTTGGATTCCCCCCTCTGGGGGTAAGCATTCAAATGAACTCCCCCTATGGGGCATGGTACTTTCTCTTACTACAGGTCTAAACAAGTGTGACATCACCCCACCTGTGTTTACTTGGTAGTCAGTGACATCACATAATGACCTCACACACACACAGGCTGAATCTTCTCGACTTCCCCCTATGTCACTGACGTCACATGATGACCTCACACACACACAGGCTGAATCTTGTCAAGCAGACAATAAAATGCAGGATAACACTATTTATTATACAACCAATGCATTTCATATACATCCAACAAAAAAAAATCATTGAAAAAAAGGTACAATTCATTGACTAAAATCAACATATTTTTCTCTTGAAGAAATTCTGTGCATTTTGTTCTGGATCTTCTTCGTCGTCACCATCTCAGTATTACATATTTCATATACAACATAGGGAAAACATTTTCACTCTTAACCCAGGATAACCCAAATAATTCCACATTTTTTCGTTAATACCCACAACAATCCACAATTTCTTTACAAAATACAACACAAGTCTAGACATTTTTCTCGTTTTAACTATTTCATCAGAAAAAGTCACCACAACACTTACAACTTATAACCACTTTTCGATAAATTCACTAGTCACAATTTTACATATTACGAAGTTAATATGCACACTCACACACCACACACACACACACCTCACTTTACTTTGAACACCTTCAAAACACTCTCATACATCATCATTTGAGACTACCTTTTCTCAATATCTCTTAAGAAATATTCTCTCATCGTCAACCTTTATCATCTCACTACAGAACAACCCCAAGATTACTTCGAACACTCTCATAAATCATTTGAATATTCACATGAACACCTTTGAACATTTCCCAAAAAACACTGAAGCACTTCCAAAAAAATCATTTTGAATACTCCCCAAAAAAGATTTATCATATCTAATTCATCTACACTTACACATTTTTTTAAATTACAACTCATCCCCCACTCTATTTTCCCTCAGTCCCAGATTTACATCTTTATCACAAAAACAACCCAACATACACTTATGACATAGACTTTTCCCAAAAACTAACACAAACCCCCCACCCAACACACCCACTTTACTTTGTAAAACACCAAAAAAAACAACTCAATTACCTTTGATTCTCCAAAAACCATTTGAACACATTCAAAAACACAACAAACTCCTTTGAAACCCCAAAACCCCACTGAATATACCAAAAAGCCCCGAATACGCCAAAAAACACTAAAAATCACCAAAAAACAAAAAAAAAAACCAATAACTCCCATTTTATAGAAACCCCTCAAATCACATAACCAAGACGATCCCACTCCCCTCAGAAAATTTTATAACATAGAAAAAAAAAAACAACCTGTTAAAAATTTCTCAATATCTAAGATCACCAAAATCAAGACGTTTCCCAAATTCTATACCCCAACATAAGATCACACATTTTTGTACAAATTCTCTTAAAAAAACATCAAACAAATCACAAAAAACATTACACTTTACTAAGATACATAATTTTTTGTCTTCCAAACTCACCCACCAATTTACATTCTCTTTCAAATTTCATTAACCGAATTACATCTATCCACCAAATCCTCCCCATTCCCAGATTTACATCTTTAGAAAAAAAAAAAAAAAAAAAACAACTCATACATTTTATACAGAACATTACCAAACTAACACGACTAATTTTGAACCATCTCGAACACCAAAACACCACTGACCGTCAAAAAAAACTCTGCACATCATTTTAACACCTCAAAAATAACATCAAAAACCCCCCAATACTCCCAAAACACTACTGATTACTACCAAATCACCACTGAATACTTCCAAAACACTGTCAAAACACCCGAAACTAAGTTTAGTCACCAACAACACCCTTTTATAAAATCCCCTCAAATCCCTATAACCAAGAACTCCCCCCCCTGGCGAAAAAAAAAAAAAAAAAGAAAATATCCTAATACACAGACACTCGTACATATCACCATAAAATGAAAAAATACTTGTACAAAATAAAATTTCTAAGACAACCCCAAAACAAACAACCTATTCACTTACCTCAAAAACCCAAATAATATCAAGAAAACACTCATTTTTTAAAACTTTTCCCCAAAAAATATATTTGACTTTTAAGCGCACTCACCTCACTACCCCAACAACGATTTCACACCCCACAGGGGCCCGGGGGGTCACCTCCGTACTCACACTCCCATCTGTGTTTTCTTGGTGGGTTTTAAAAAACAACCCAACCCACCTTGTTTCAAACCCGTGAACCCACAATTCAAGAAACATAGCCAAGGTGGGGGTTTTATAAACTGGTAATACCAGATTTTTAACCCCACCCTAAGATAAGAAAACATCATTTTTAAACATTACCCCAAAAATCACGATCCCAGTTCCATATAATTTCACCTCTCTATCAACCATCACCAAAATACCAAAATCTAAGAAACATGATCCAAAAATTCTATGACATGCAAACCTTATTTTTTTAAACATTCGCACAAAAAAAGACAACACAAAAATACCCCACACTTCCACCAAAATCTATAACATAAAAATGAGACTATAACATATCACCACACCAAAAAAAAAAAAAATAAAACACAGACACCCACAACTTTTTAACATTTTAACACAAATTTAAGACAAAGACATACACAATAAAATCTAAGACATTCACCCCAACTAAACAAACATCATAATAAACAACACCAAAAAACCTTATTGACAATTGACAAAATTATAAACAAAAAGACAAAAAAATTTCCATGCATGGACATTACCAGAACAAGTCACACACCTCCAACTAAAACACAACACTTTACAAGTTCATGTTTAATATCTCAAAAAAAATATTTAAAACAATTTACCCAAAAATTTATGTTATTCGTCAAAACTAAAACTTTTTGCACATTTTTTTTTCTCAAACTGAATATTTAACCCATTTACATTTCCACCTATGTTACATATTCCCTTTCTCACCCCATCTCCGAAAAATCCTTCCTTAATCCGATATTCATAGATGTTTTTAACCCCCCGACCCATCAGGTAGACCAGAGCAACCATCACCCTCCCAAAACCCCTCACCTGGTCCCAGTGTCATGATGGGTCGTCGGGGTTAAAAAAATCTCTTGAGAATGCGGGTGAATAAGGAAGGATGTTTCAGGGGGTAGGTGAAAATGTGATAGAAAAATAGGGGAGAAAAAAGATAAAAGGGGAGAATATTCGTTTGAGAAAAAAAAATGTGCAAAAAATTTTAGTTTTTCGATTAAACATAAATTTTTTGGGAAATTGTATTAATATTTTTTTTTTTTGCTAAGATGTAAAGCTGGAGAATAGGGAGGAGTTTGGTGGATGAGAGTAAATTTTGGTTAAAGAAAAATTGTGAATAAATGTAAATTTGGGGGGGTGGTTAAGAAGACAAAAAAGTTTGTGGTCTAAAAAAAAGTGTGACAGTTTTGTGTCTTTGTTTTGATGTTTTTTAAAAAAAGTGTACAAAAATGTGTATCTTAGGTGTTTGGGGGTTTTAGGATTTTGTAAACGTCTTGATTGGGTGATCTTAATTTGGGAGATAAACGGTTGTTTTTTTGCGCTCATGTTACATAATAGTCGGGTGAGTGGGTCGTCTTTTTATAGTGTTTAGGGGTTTTCTATAAAAAAGGGAGTTTTGTTGTGGTGTTGATCTTAGTTTCTGGTGATTTTTAGTGTTATTTGGGCAGTATTCGGTGCTGTTTTGGTAGTATTCAGTGGTGTTTTGGGGAGTACTCAAAGGAGTTTTGTTTTTGAATGGTTCAAATGATGTTTTTGGAGTCGCGGGAAGAAAACTAAAAGCCATAAATGAAATCGAAACAAACCCAAAGTATTTCTTCTTTGCCAAATCAAAGTCGAGAACAACGTCCAGTATTGGGCCCTACTTAAACAAGATGGGTTCACACAGATGACAGCAAGGAAATGAGTAAGCTACTCAAGTCCCAATATGACTCAGTTTTTAGCAACCCGGGCTAACCAGACTGAGAGTCAAAGATCAAAATCAATTTTTTTATGGGAGAGCCACAGAATTTGGTTAACACAAGCCTATCCGATGTTATCCTGACGTAAAATTTTACTTCGAACAGGCGAAAAATTTGGACATCCCCATGCACTATGCCCCAGGGCCAGACTCAGGGAACTCCGTGTTCATCAAGAACTGCAGGAAGCCCCTATCACTAGCCTTTACCATCCTATGGAGAGGGGCATGGACACGGGGGTCGTCCCACAGTTACTAAAAACAACAGACATAGCCCCACTCCACAAAGGGGGCAGTAAAGCAACAGCAAAGAACTGCAGACCGATAGCACTAATATCCCATATCATAAATTCTTTGAAAGGGTCCTAAGAAGCAAGACCACCACCCATCTAGAAACCCATCAGTTACACAACCCAGGGACACATGGGTTTAGAACGGTCGCTTTCCCGTCGTCTCAACTATGGAAACACTACGACAAGGTCCTAGTTGCACTAGAAGACAAAAAGAATGCAGATGTAATATATACAGACTTTGCAAAAGCCTTCGACAAGTGTGACCATGGCGTATAGCGAAAAAAATGCGTGCTAAAGGAATAACAGGAAAAGTCGGTAGATGGATCTTAATTTCCCCACTAACCAGAAAAACAGAGAGTAGTAGTCAACAGAGTAAAGTCCCAGGCAGCTACGGTGAAAAGCTCTGTTCCACAAGGCAATACTCGCTCCCATCTTGTTCCTCATCCTCATATCTGACATAGACAAGGATGTCAGTCACAGCACCGGTCTTCCTTTGCAGATGACACCCGAATCTGCATGACAGTGTCTTCCATTGCAGACACTGCAAGGCTCCAGGGGGACATCAACCAAATCTTTCAGTGGGCTGCAGAAAACAATATGAAGTTCAACGATGAGAAATTTCAATTACTCAGATATGGGAAACACGAGGAAATTTAAAACTTCATCAGGTAAAAAACAAATTCTGGGCCCCAAATAGAGCGAAACAAACCCAAAGTCAAAGACCTGGGAGTGATCATGTCGGAGGATCTCACCTTCAAGGACCATAAACATTGTATCAATCACATCTGCTAGAAAAATGACAGATGGATAATGAGAGCCTCAAAACTAGGGGCTAAGCCCATGATGACACTCTTCAGGTCACTTGTTCTATCTAGGCTGGAATATTTCTGCACGCCCAAAAAGCACCTTTCAAGGCAGGTGAAATTGCTAACCTAGAAAATGTACAGAGAACGTTCACGGGCACATAACGGAGATAAAACACCTAATTAACCCCAGCGCTTGAGGTCCTAAACCTGTATTCCCTGGAACGCAAAGGGGGGAGAGATACAGATTATATACACCCGGAAAACCCTAGAGGGGGCTAGTACCGAACTTGCACACGAAAGTCACTCACTACGAAAGCAAAAGACTTGGCAGACGATGAAAACATCCCCCAATGCAAAGCGGGGGTGTCACTAGCACGTTAAAAGACCATACAATAAGTGTGAGGGGCCCGAGACTTTTTCAACTGCCCTCCCAGCATACATAAGGGGGATTACCAACAGACCCCTGGCAGTCTTCAAGCTGGCACGACAAGCCCTAAATTTCGGTTCTGCCCAGCCGGGCGTGGCTCGGTTGTTGGTTTGAATGCAGCCAAGTTAACAGCCGGGGTTGATCGGCTTGATCCACCCAGGAGGCCTGGTCACAGACCGGCCGCGGAGCGTGACCCCCGGAATTCTCTCCAGGTAAACTCCGATGTATAGAAATGCTTGGGTTGTGAATGTTTTATCCTGCTTTCATTGTCGCTCGACAAGATTCAGCCTGTTTTGTGTGAGGTCATCACATGACTTCAGTGACAAGGATAAGTCGAAAAGATCAGCCTTTTGTGTGTGCCCCAGGTCATTATGTGACGTCACTGACCCCCGATAAACACAGGTGGGGTGCCAAAACTTGTTTAGACTTGAGAAGAGAAAGTACCATGCCCATAGGGGGAGTTCTTTTGGGAATGATTACCCCCAAGGGGAATCAAAAAAACTTGATCCAAGAGATGGAGTTTTGGTTTTATCAGAAAAATTTTTGATCCAAGGAGTGGAGTAGAAATATTGGACATGAGGGAGAAGTGGATGGTGGGAGTGGGGGGGTGTGAACCGAGGAATGGAGCAGAGAATTTGGGTGCAAGTGGGAGTCCATTTTGAATGCTTCCCCCATAGGGGGAACCCAAAAAACTTGACCCCAAGGAGATGGAGTTTTTGTTTTAACGAGAAAAACTTGATCCAAGGAGATGAGTCTTTGTATTATCTAGAAAAACTTAAATCCAGGATTGGAGCAGAAATTTGGATGGGGGTGGTGTGGGGGGAAATTCTTTTTATTATGTATCGAGAAAAACTTGATCTGAGGAGATCAAAGAAAATAAAATTTTAAAAAAAAAATTCGAAAAAATTTGGATGGGGGTGAAATTGGGAGGGAGAAACTCAAAAACTGATCCGAGGAGATGGAAAACATAAGAAAATGAAATTCAAAAAAAAATCGAAAAAATTTGGGATGGGGTGAAAGTGAGAGGGGAACCTCAAAAATGAAATTCGAAAAAATGGAAAAAAAATTCGGGGCGCGTGGGCGACCCGGGACGACGCTGCAGAAGGCGGGGCAAGGGCACGGGCGGGCGCGAGGGCACGGGCGGGCGCGGTGTGGGCGCACGGGTGGGTGCAAGGGTGGGCCCCAGGTCGGCGTGGGCGGGCCCCTGGTCGGGCGAGCATGGGTGGGGGTTAAGGGTGGGGGGTTGAGTGGCGAGGTGGTCGAGGGCAAGATGGTCGAGGGCGAGGTGGTCGAGGGCGAGGTGGTCGAGGGCGAGGTGGTCGAGGGCGAGGTGGTCGAGGGCGAGGTGGTCGAGGGTGAGGTGGGTCGAGGGCGAGGTGGTCGAGGGTGAGGTGGTCGAGGGTGAGGTGGTCGAGGGGTGAGGTTAAGGTCATTAGCATAAAGGTGTGAAAAGGAGTCCGCTAGGAATACAGCGCTCTCAGCCGCTTTCAGTACTTATATATATATATATATATATATATATATATATATATATTATATATTATATAATATATATATATATATATATATATATATAATATTATATAATACCTCTGTATGTTAGAAGTGATAAGGTCCCAGGACCGAAACGTTTTCTAATAAATGTGTCATATGTTTTACTTACGTGTCTTTCTAAACCAACTTGCCGATATTTTTACCAAGGTTTAAAACCATAAAATCTCAATGTACTGTTTGCAAAGACATAAAATAAATAAATAAAAATAAATAAATAAATACATGATGCTGCGGTTGTCATTCTCAGTGACGATTATTTCTGTATTATTTATGGATCTTACTTTTCCGATTTTTTTTTTACTGCAATAAAATAGATAATTCCTAAATTTTTCTTTCTTTTTAACCCACTAACCGCCTAATTCTGTAGTCCACTTACTAGTTGCAATCATTTATGTTGCAATCCCCCTATGTGTACCTTTGTACCCTTGTACCAAGACGGCTATCCTAAGATATCAACACATGCGCGCCCATACCTAAATTAAGTCCCATTTCTACTCCCTTATTACTGATGTTATATCGATCATGGTACAGTACCGGGAACCTTACGATGCCTTAATGCAGTAGCCCGCTGGTCGGGTTATACATTATGTCGACGCTCACGACGGACCTAATATGGGTGTATTTACATTGATGTTCACGACAGATTTAGAATGATTCTATGGTTTCCCAAAGTCACCAGAAAAAATCACGAGACCCACTGGCATAATGAGCAATTCTAGCACCGTTTTCCTCCAAACATCGGCCCCAAGGCAGGGTGGCCCCCCAAAAAGAAAAACTTTCATCATTCACTCCATCACTGTCTTGCCAGAGGCATGCCTTCACTACAACATTAACACCCCTCCTTCAGAGTGTAGACACTGTACTTCCATCTCCAAAAATCAAGTCCGGCTGCCAGTTTTCCCTGAATCCCTTCAAAAATGTTACCTTGTCTACACTCCAACAGCATGTCAAGTGTTAAAACCCATTTGCTTCCATTCGCTCCTATCTACACGCTCATGCATTTCTTGTGGAAGACCAAGCCCATCACACACAAAACCTTCAACACTTTCCTAGGCCGGCCCCTATCCCACCCTTTTCCTCCACTACAGATTTCATACACTCGCTCCACTCTCTCTAGATGTCCGAACACCTCAACAGCCTCTCCTCAGCCCTCTGGATAACAGTTTTTGGTAATCCCACACCTTCTAATTTCCAAACTACAGATTCTCTGCATTTTATTCACACCACACATTGCCCTCAGACATGTATCTCCACTGCTTCCAGCTTCACTTGTTGCAACATTTTCCACCCATGCTTCACCCCATACAAGAGCGTTGGTATAACTATACTCGCAAAACATTCCTCTCTTTGCCTTCCTTGGGTAATGTTCTTTGTCCTCCACAGCTCCTAAGTGCACCATTCACTCTTTTCCCTCATCAATTCTATAATACACCATCTTTCATAGATCCATCTGCTGACACGTCCCCTCTGAATACAATTTACCTCCCCGATACCCCTCTCCCTCTAATCTGTTATCCAATCTTACGTTTCCTTAATTTTTGTTATCCTCATCACCTTAGTCTTTCCCCATATTTACATTTAATTTCCTTCTTTTGCATACCTTACCAAACTCTCCACCAACCTCTGCAACTTCTCTCCAGAAAACTCCAACAACACAGTCTCATCAGCAAAGAGCAACTGTGACAACTCTCACTCTGTGTTAGATTCCCTTTTCATTTAAAACCATGCCTCTTGCAACACCTGGACATTCACCTCTCTTACAGTCCCATCTGTAAATATATTGAACAACCATTGTGGACATTACACAACCCTGTCTAAGGCCTACTTTTACTGGAAATAATCTTCCCCTCTCCTACATACTCTAAACCTGAACCTCACTATCTCGTAAAAACTCTTCACTGCTTTCATTACCTACCCCTATTCCATATATTGCAACATTTACCACTTTTTCCCCTTATCAACTGTATCATACGCCCTTTCCCCAAATCCATAAAAGCCACAAAAACTTCTTTATCCCAATGTAAAGACTGTTCACCTATATGTTTCAACCCGTAAACACTCGGGCTACACACCCCCTACCCTTCCTAAAGCCTCCTTGTTCATCTTCTAAACCTACTCTCATTCATACACTTAATTCTTTCGATAATAACTCTACCCTACACTTTACCAGGTATACTCGACAGGCTTATTCCTCTATAATGTTTACACTCTCTTATGTTCTTTTGCCTTTAATCAAAGGAACTGTACATGCTCTTTTGTCATAATCACTCCAAAACTAAATCCCAACCTTTTAACATTTCTGTCTTTATCCCCCCAATTCCCAGCTGCCTTACTTCCCCCTTTATTCTACCCTGATGCACTTCTCTCACACTCACACTGGCTCTTCCCCACTCCTACAAGATGTTATATCTCCTTGCCCAGTACACGAAATCACAGCTTTTCTAGCCCATCAACATTTAACAGTTCTCAAAAAATTCCCTCCATTTTTCCCGATACCTCTTACTCTTTTTCTAATAATTCTCCTCTTCCATATTTAAGTGTCAAATCCAATTGTTCCCTAGACTTTGTCAACTTATTTATCCCACTCAAAACGTTTATTCTTAAAAAAAAAAAAAGTTGTTGTAGCATCTCACCCACTCTCTCATTTGCTCTCTTTTTCATTCTTTCACAAGTCTCTTAACCTCTCTTTTCTTTCCATACTCTCCTCATTATATTTCTTCAACTTTGCAAAACTCTTTCACATGCATTCCCCCCAATCGTTCTTATTTATTATTAAAGATTAGCCGGTATTCTCCCGGCCCGGGCCTTTTCCAAGTGGTGGCCCGGCCTTGGCTCCCTCTTTAGGGAGTGTCTGAGACCTAAGTCTCCCATGGGAGGAGGCACAAGTACCTCCTCATCTTTGGGACCAACTGTCCCCAGGCCTAGCCACAAGCTAGGGCCCCTCTGGTCTGCCATCCCCGCCCCCAAAAGGGGCAAATGGGAATGACAGTCTTTTGAGCTAGAAAGCTCGGACTCAGGCACCTACCCTACCTAGAAGGGTTAGCATGGTGTCGATCCAAACAATCGTTCTTCTTTTCCCCCCTAGGCCATTTTCTTGTAACCGCACACTTCTGTTGGAACACTCCAACATTATATTCTTAAATCTTTTCCAAACTTCTTTAACCTCATTGCCTATACTCTCACTAGCCCCTTTTTTTTCCAGTATTTGTTTATATCTTACCTTAACTAACACCTTTAGTTTATAAACCTTTCACCTCTCACTTACTTTCTGATTCCTTTTTTCCCAGTATCCCATTTTCCTTTTTTCCCATTGTAACAAAAAACCAAAAAAGTGACCCTGATATATCTGTGGCCCTCTATAAACTTATTATAAACCCATTTTTTTGCACCCGAACCATTTTTTAAGCCCCCCTTTTTAACCCTTTAAAAATTTTACTTTTTATATCCCCTCTTCCCCTTTCCCAAATAATTGTTTCCTTCAAATTTTGCTCCCTTTTCTTACTCTAACTCTCTAAAAATACTCCTGTCTTAACCCCCAAATTATTTTTTCCCTTCCTTTTTGAAATTCCCCTCCCCCCTTCATCTTTTTTTGGTTTTGGACCCGGGAATATTAAATTTTTAAAATTTTTGGGGGATTGTGGGGGGAAATACACCCAAAAATGGAGAAAATTAAAATTTTAAGCTCGGTTGGGAAATCAGGGGGAGGTGTGGGATTACCGAAACTATTATCCGGGGGGCCCTGTGCAATGACCGGCGCAATTAAGGGGGAAAAACCGGGGCGAAAAAATAAAATCTTACTATACAAAAGCCTTTAAAATCACGATTGCACGCTGGAAATAGGGGAGATGATGCACCCTCTTATCCTCAAAGGGGTTTCCCCACCCATTCCTCCAAACGCCCGAAATTAAACCCTCCTGTGCCCATACTAATCCCCTCTATTAAAGGTTTCCCCACATTTTTTCAACACCTCCACACTTCCTCACCACCGACACCCCCCCAATCCTCCCTGCCTTTCCCCCGTCCCAGCCCGGGGAATGAACGACTTCTCTTTTTTCCCCTATCTTCCCGTATGCCCCCGAAAAACCCTTTACCACCTCCCCAAACCACCCAAAAAACCCTTCCCCTCATCCAAACCCAAAATTTTATGTCCCATACCATACCGACTCGCCCGGGGTCCCCGCCCCCCCCCCAAACCCCCGCATTCTCGCCTCTACCAAAACTTTGAAAAGGGGGCTAGTCTTTTCGACCCCGGGGGAGAGAGGACGGGCGTGGAGCTGGGACTTTTGGGCCCCTGGGGGGGGGGGGAGGTGACAGTATTTTATCATGGCAAAAGTGATGCAAAGGGGTGGGCAAAAACTGTGGGAAAAATGAGGGGGGGGTTCAATGGCCAGAATTTCCCATTTTTTTTCTGACAAGCGTTTTGAGGGGCACGTTTTTTAGCATCGTAAAAAAGACCTTTTTGGAATTTTTTCTGATCGGGGTTTTTTGACAAGAATTTTTTGTCAAATTCCCGGCCCCGGGCCCGCACTTAGGAAAAATGGGGCCCCAAATACCGGTTTTGGTTAAGGGAGTTAACCCCCGGCGTTAGTTTTCCGCCTCCTTTATGTTTTAAAGGTTCTACACCTGGGGTCAAGGTGCGTAAAAGTACCTTTTGAAACTGATGAGAGTGATTTTCAGAATGTATTTTTGGAAATATATGGGAAGATTCATATGGCGACATTGGGCGTTGGCGGTTTTGGGTTGCTTGTGGGAAAACCCGAAGGGATGTTTTCCCCTTTTAAAAAAACCCCAAAGCATCCAAATTTTCCCTCATATGTGGGGGATGGAGGACTTCCGGGAATTAAAATTTTCGTCACGGGACATGGGTTTAGAGGCCTTTGTGCGACTGTGTGGGGCATGTGGACCACATGCGGTTTTAAATTTCCAACGTGAAATGGAGATCAATGGGTGAAGCAAGGCCTGAGATACTATGAAAACGGGAGAAATTATGCTACAGCGATTCAACGGAGCCCCCGCATGGGGGGCCTGGAGTGAGGAGGTGGGAGGGGAAAGAACGTTTTTCCCCCTGATTGTGCGGGGACCTTTCCCGGATTTGGAGAGGAAATTGGGGTTGGGTGGGCGGCGCCCAAAAAAAGAGGAGAAAGGGGGTTTTCAGAAGGGAATGGAAGCTTCCCTCGGAGGCTTGCCCCGAATTATTGGGGTGTATCGGTGTCTAGTGTGAACACCGTGGGTTTTTGGATAATGAGAGTGTGGAGGAAGGGGTGGGAGGCCTCAACGAGAAGGATGTGTGTGGTGAGGGGCTGGATCAGGGTGTGGCAGTAGAGGTCCACAGGGCAGACACCCAGGAGGAGGCAATGGTTGAGGATCGTAGCTCTTGTAAGAGGGTGGCTGTAATTTCAGACAGTGAAGATGTTTTGACTCCTGGGTAAAGGTCTGGGAAGAAAGCATGGCATGATGTAACAGGTAGCGGTAAAGGTGGCTTGAAGAGTATTGAGCATGTGCAAGGGGAAGGAAATGGAGGTGTGGGGTGGGGTTTGGGTTCTCGCCTGGGTTCTAAGAGTGTTAGAGTGACTAAAGGCAACCCCCCATTATATCCTTCAAGTGTCTTACTTTAAATGTTAATGGTTTGAAATCAGTGGGCAAATGTAAGGTTTTAGAGGTATTTTTTGAGGAGATATATACCAGACGTTGTGTTCATGCAGAAGAATAATTATAAATCATTGGGTGAGGGGGTTGACTACAGGAATATGAGGTGTATATGGGTTGTTCTGCACGATTGAAAGGTGTAGCGTTTTTAAATTAAAGAAGCCACCATTTCTTCGCAAGTTTATCAGTAGGGGGAGGAGGGGGGGGTGGGGGGTGGTGGTACGTGGGGGGGGGTTTCAGGTGGGTTTCATAGGGGTGTATAGGCCGGGAAGGAGACATGGCGTTAAAAATAGTTCTTAGGGACGCTTTTTTCCATTTAAGATCGTGCCAGTCGTTATGATTATGGGAGGATTGAACTGTGATGTAAGGGTAAGGCCGTTAGACTAGAGGGAGGGATTTTTTCGGGTATTTTTTGGGGTTTCTGTTGCGAGGAGTTGAATGTAGTGATGTGGAAGGGAGGAGGGGGTTGGGGTGATGTATGTTAAAGGCAATATGCGAAAGGCTTCATCGAATCATGTACTCGGGGTGATGGTGGCAGTGTGTGTCTTGAATGTAATTTCTTTTGTCATAGAGGGTTCTGTGGACTTGAATTTGGAGGATTGCCAAAGCGTTTCAAGGTATTGGAATGAATGTGGGGTTATTTTCATTTTATTTAAAACATCAGTAACAAGGTTATATAAAGATAGTAAAAGAACACAACATTACAAGGATATGAACAAGATTGTCCAAAAAGCACATCGAGTACTGGAAATTATGAAGACTAATACAAAAAATTGTGACAAAAAAGAACACAAAAACTACACCCATACACATTCACATCATGTATTATAAAAGCATGGTAACAAACAGCTGGCATATAGCTAGGAAATGGCTTCCGCCTGCCAACACACAAGTATCTAGAACTTATATCTAAGCCTCAGGTACCTATTAGAGCACAAAAATCCCTCAAACATTAATTTAGGAAACTAACACGAGATTTTATTATTTACTAAAAATAGGTATTTACAATTCAAAGGTGGAACAGGATAACACTATAAGTCACAATAAAACATTCAATATAACAAAACAAAACTATGATGTAAAAATTTGATATCTCAAACAAAAACGAAAGAAAAAGACATGCAAGCACTCCCTGTGGAACTTTATACACTTACGAGTATAAAACATTCAATGATACTGCTACACATATAGATCAAGCTCTATCAACAGCTTACAAAAAAAAAAACTTGCATAGACACGCATAGTGCTATTGAAAAACACACTATAACATGGCAAAAAAGTATAACAAAAAATAAGAAACAATCATCTGTGCGGGGAAGCACATCATAATCAAATATACACCAATAACTTGAAATCGAGGCAAAAACGACGGCGATACATTGCTAAAAGCTGTATACACAATGCCTTAACAGATACAGCGACGTCACCATCACATAGGAGACGGGAGACTCACATAATTCACGAGATCACAAAACATTCAATCACCTGGCATACATAATTTAGACACTGCTGCCCAGCCCGTTAGAATACCCCTTAATTTCATCTTGCCCGGTATTGTATATCATTGTTGTACAACTTGTCAGACACTGCAACATCATGGAATCTGATTCTGAGGACATGTACATAACCTTTACGACAAACGACAAACTTACTACTGCAACTAACCCATCTCTTTGGGTAGGAAACTACTTCCACGGGGAATCCCACCTACCAGTGACTATGCCCTCGTCTGCTACACGTCCCTTTTTCCACCTGACATTAGTATATAAGCATCAGGCGCCTTGCTTCTATTTCAGATTCCCATGACTACGGTGCTCTTCACACCTACTCCAAGGTTGAAAAACTGATTGCCACATCTTCTGTATATGTTCTACTGTCTTCACGTTATGTCTGGAATTTGCATTAAGGCACTGGATGGCGAAATGTCTACAATAAAGAAAACCCAGATGTTGCACATGTGTCTTAATTTCATCTTGTCGGTATTGTATCCAATGTACAAAAATTTATAATCCGAACACATTAAGAAAAATTTCTCTGTAATCACTCAATACTTTTCCCTTCTTCTTTTTCGCACTAACACAACGATCTCGGTTTTCTGTGACTTCCCCCATCCTCCCACTGCTCAACATATAATTCAAGACCCCCACCAAACAATGCCTAATACACCCCCAATAAGCTCTAAAAAAATCGTTTGGTATCCCATCATGCCTGGCGTCTTACCCTGGCTCATCCTGTAAACTGCCTCTTCCACCTCCACCTCACTAATAATTATCACAATTTTATATACACTGATGGATCTAAACGGGAGTCTTCTGGCAGGGCTGCATCTGCTCTTGTTGCCACCTCCCTAGTTAAGAACGATAATAAATTTGTTGAGTTAGGCATAAGAATTAACAAACTGGGGGGTCTACACTGCAAACTGAATTGTTTGCAATCCTAATGGCGCTAAAGCTAACCTATGACACTGAGCTTGACTCTATCATCATTACTGATTCTATGTCATCATTGAAGGCTCTTGGCTCTTATAATGACTCCAACAACATGCTCATTGGGGGAAGCCAGGTATAGATTACTCAAAAATTAGGGACAAAAGGAATTAATGTACAATTGCTATGGATCCCATTACACATTGGATTACTCCTTTCATGATAAAAGTTGATTATGTTAGCCAAGAAGAGTATCCAGAAGGAGAACGTAAATTAAAATTTTGGTATAACTGTGTCTACATTAGAATAATATTAGGAGAGAAGTAAATAATGAAGATGATTGTTATAGGAATGCAGTTAGAAGCCTGAGTAGATCTATAACCCCTATGATAACATGAACGTAATAAGTATGTTTATGGAGCAACTTGCAATGTGAACAGACTGACTGATGTTGTAGTGGCCAGGCTTAGGCTTGGTTTTCAAGTACTTCTGGCAGTTTGGGAGACACCCCAGATGATGATCAAACTAAATGTAAATTATGTGATCAGGCATATGGTCCCCTCTCTTGAACACTATGTGCTTAATTGTCCACTTATTGAGGAATACAGAGACAGACAGTATAATAACCTATGTGACTTGTCAAGATATCTTATTTTAAAGAAAATAAGAAAACCAGATATACTAAGCAAATTTCCTAAATTTGCTTGTAACAGATAAGTTTAACTAAAAGATATGTAGATATAAATCCATATGTATTCCTGTTAACCCTTTGGGGGCCCAGTTCCTAGGCCTTTTTGTGTATCCACATGCTCTCGCGCTACCGTCCACAGGGTGGATATGGGGTGCACAATAAACTAAGCCACTTCGGTGGGAAAATCTAAAAAAAAAATTTTCACTAATACTAAAACCCCCAACATTTCCCTTTCCTGCTGTCCTAATACAATATTACTCCCCATGTCCCCAAAAAACTCCTCCCTGAAAGTCCTCCCCCTCTCTTCCTCCATTTTTTCCCCTAAACCAATAATCTGCATAAACACTGATGCTGTCCGTATTGGTAAAGTCTTGCCCCTCCACATAACCTCCCACCCCCTCAGAGGGGCCGATCACTAGATGCGCTACGGTAGTCACCATCTGCCTTTCCTTAAAATTTTTTCAGGACGTAACCTGACAGTCTGTCTCCCTTTAACCTTACCCTAACTCTAATTGCAATCAACCTTCATTATGCATCTCGTAATTCGACTCCTTAGACCATCCATATCCCCTCTCATACCTTCCCTGCCCCCCCCCGTAACAATCATTAAAGGGGTCCCTCTGGCAGTCTGCAAACCAAAACTGCCACCGCGTCTGTTCCCTGCCAACCCTGAAAAACTTCACAATCCCTATCTTAGCCCTCATCTCATACCAGCAAGCAAATCCATCTCGCCATCCCTAGTATCCCAGAAAAGCTTCCACCAATCATTGAAGGATGATCCTTCATCCCCCTCCTGTAGGAGCCTCAATTCAATTTTCGATACCCAGCCCTATATGCGCACATACCATCTACTCCTTAGATCAGCTATCACCGCCCTATGGTCCGAAAAACCCACATCGAAAGTCCTCACCCCCTCCACACCTATCCCCTGCATGACATAAATCCTATCTAACCTTGCTTCATAACCCCTGCAAATGAATGTGTGCTGTATTCCATAGCCCCCCTCCCCACCACATCTACAATCCCTAAAGTCCCTTAACACGTCCCTCAAAGCACCCAGTTTCATATCCCGGCCCCCTCGGTACCACATCCCCCTACCTAATGACACAATTCCAATCACCCCCAAGCACTGTTATGGAAGGTAAACCCCACAAATAAAAACATTAAGACATCCCAACAAAATCTACTTTCCCCCCTTAGCATTCTGGTTGCCGGCATGTAAACACCTATGAAACATACCCTCCCCTCCCCCCAACACCCATTTCCCTCCTTACGACCCTCTCACCTCCTCCCTCCTCCCAACCCATGAGTGCAATGGGCTGATCTCCTTTACCGCCATTGCCACCCCTCCTTTCAATTGCAAAAACATTGCTGACAAAAAAGTTTATAGCCCTGCAAATGCAGTTCACATCCCTAACCATTGGGTTTTGCTCCTGCATAAAACATACATCTGCATCAAACCTTCTTAAAAGCCATTCTAACCAAACCCTTTTGACCTCAGTTTTTTAAAACCATTTATATTTTATTGCAACACAACCTGAGCTTTCCAGAAAAGTGGCTTACACCTATGCGCTGTGGCTTACTCAATCCTCCTTTCATATTACCCGTACTACCCTTATCATTTTTCCTAACCTATCCAACAACCACCCCTTGCCCTCTCCCCACCAAGCTTCCCCAGTACACCCCCAACCCCGCTTGCCTTCTCCACCACAGCTGCCCATGCCTTCTTCCCCGGCCTCTGCCCAGGTGTAAAGGGCTTCGTCCCATTTCGGATGCTCCCACAGTCTGTTTGCGGGGAGCTACCATTCACACACATATCTACCTCAGTTTAGTCCTCCTGATGAACCTCCACCACCACTTCCCTCTCCTTTCCATTCTTACGCCCATCCAGCTGCTGCAACCGCACATAACCGCCCAGCTCCGTCCTCACTGGCCTCCAGCTTTCCCAAAAACTCCTGCAGCAAAGCTTCCAACATTCTCTTCTGGTAGTCTCTTCCACGTCCTCTGTTCCCTCAGGCTTCGGTGAGCTCTCCCTTGTTGGAGAAATTTTCTCCAGGAGGGGGGTATCAGCCCCTTCAGCCCCTTTCAGCCCTTTCAGCCCTGAGGGGCCCAGCCCTCTCAGAAGGGGCAAGCATCTTGTTTACTGCTACAGTGAGTAATTGATCACAGATGCCGTACGAGTATGCGACGTGGTCAAGTGACTGCTGCGCCTTGCAGTGTTGCAAAGTGTAGTTTAATCCTGCTCCTCTTTTATTACCATAGCAAAGATAGTGGACATTGTTTGTCTATGCTTAAAACAGCAAGAATCAAACATTCTGCTTTGCTTCATCGAGGAAGTGGCAAGGAAGCAAAAGAAACTAGGTCAGCTTTTTTTTTGTGCTAGGGGAGTGACGGGAAATGGGGTGCTGTGGCATCTTCAATTACTTTTGACTCTACTGAGAGTGCCCCACTGACGCCAGGAAAAACCAACAAAGAACGATCTGTGCGTTAGTGTGAACAAAGTGTCTCATAAAACACAATAACACTTAAGGGGAAGTGTGATCAGCTTCTTTAGTGAAGATTGTGAACAATAAAGACAAATCTTGTGGAACATAGTGGTCCCAGTGTGCGTTTTCCTAGACTATGGAAGACGTGGACATCCAAGGACAATTCAGCTTCTATCAAGTCACCGATATCTGTCAAAGGTGTGAAGAACACCATAGCTCACGCTACAAGAGCAAGGTAGTTTCGAATTTCTTGTAGTACGGGGGCCCTGCAAAAGTTTTGAGTCGCAAGGATTTTTGTAATCAACCTATAGTCGGCAGTTAGGTGCGGACTTTGAGTCCAAACAAGTACGTAAATTGTCAGCCATCATGAAATGAAATATGCTAAACATAACACCCCCTAGGGGTAATTTATAATCTTACAAATTATAACTCTTTACAGCTCGTTGGAGTATGACTTCGACAGCTTCTCAAGCCCTCATCTGCAGGGGGGGCTGTGCGGGTGATGAGCTGTTTTTCTAAGTTATGTACAAATTTTTAAACCTTAACTGGTAAGGGCCATTTCTCAACATATTGGTCGTGCTCGAACCGGATAAAGGCCACACTGTGGTCCAAATATGTTGTACTACAGTGTACAAAAAACCCTACGAGCCAAGGTCCTTCGAAAAAGCTGTAAAACTAGTGTTTTTACAATATAAAATCAGTATATATGAGTCCCTCCAGACCAATCCCCAGAGAAGGGGAACAGCCAAAAGAAAACGGGCGCTCACCCACCATTCACCCAAAGAAAAACGGGGCTGGGTGACTACCCAACAAGAAAAACGGGGGATGGCACCCTGCATCCACTGCTCCAAGCTCGAAAAGTCCCTGATTAAGACAACAACCCAAGTGATGTTCGGTTTGTCGGGGGTGTATATACACAGTATTTATAATGTTTATAGAAAGAAATTAAGAGACAAGTTTGGGTGTTAAAGTTTGTTTCTTATAGATCTACCTGTTATATTAAAAGGAACTTATATATAAAGTGTAAGCTTTCAAATATATATTAACAGTGACATTTATGTATGTGCAAGTAATATTCACGTGTGATTTACAGTTATACAGTGACATTTATAGTGTATAGTGAATGAAGTGTATAACATCGTTATTTACGATTAATCATGTTGGTCAGTCTGAACAGAAAAATCAAGCATAAACACCAGCCATATGTACTGTGAAACCCTTCATGGTCATTAAACCCTGAGGTTAAGCTTAGTGGGTCAGTAGTGTCTGACTCGATTATTGCTGACTTAAGCATAACAAAAACTCAGCTGTTTATAGCAGTACAGTGTTTTTTAAACACTCCAAGTGTGGTGCTGGAATTTTCAGTATACCATTAAAATGGCTTGTTTCAAAACTCAGTTTCGGTCTTTACAGACTAAGATAACACAATTAGAAAATCTAATTTCAGTCTGTATAGGATTAACTCAAGATACAAACAGATTTTGATGATCTTGAGGTCAAATTTGAATTACTTACACGACGTCTGGAAATAATTAATTCAGACTTTACACATTATGAAAATAAATTTCTTGAATCAGATCCATCTGAGGATGAAATTCAAAATGTTTTGGATACTTTTAGTAATCAACAATCAAGGTGGACAGGAGTACAGGCTATCTGCCGCAAAACTCTGTCACAGAGACCTACTGTAAGTAGTGGTCAAACACCTGTTACACCTGTAACAACAACAAGTGTACCATTACCAAGCTTACCTACATTGTCATTACCTATTTTCCAAGGTCATAATTATGAAAAAATTCATTAGTGGTTTTCAACCCATTGTAAATTCACGAACTGACATAGATGAGATTGCTAAGTTTTAATTATCTTTAAATGGTCTTGTGAAGGGAGAACCCTATGAACTGATTAAGTCATTTCCGGTGGTCAAAGGCAATTATCAAATAGCCTTACGTGTCTTAGCAGACAATTACTTTGATGCTGACAAGGCTAGAGTTAGACATGCAGTCTTAATATCAAGCTTGAAGCCACCCAAACATTGTTTTTCAGACTTACAGGCATTTAGAATCACATTAGACAATAGTCTCAGATCTCTAGGTGCTAAATGACCTACGGCAATGTGATTGGTTTATCAGTGGTATTGTACAAGATAAGTTGTCACCACAAACTATTGAACGATTAAATATTATGTTCAATAAACGCTATTTCACTTGTGAGGAAATTAGCAATGGTTTACAAACAATAGTTTCATGCATGCAAGCAACGAGACAAGATGAAAAATCCACAAATCCCGTGGATAATAAACCTTCAACTCAGTATAAAAAGAGTATACCTACTCCCACTAAACCACAGAATGGGAAATCCCATATAGGCATTTATCAAGCTGTGAATACAACAGACAGTAAACAAACTGTCCTGGAGGTTACCTGGAGGTTATTCCGGGGATCAACGCCCCCGCGGCCCGGTCCATGACCAGGCCTCCCGATGGATCAGGGCCTGATCAACTAGGCTGTTACTGCTGGCCGCACGCAGTCCAACGTACGAGCCACAGCCCAGCTGATCCGGCACTGACTTAAGGTATCTGTCCAGCTCTCTCTTGAAGGCAGCCAGGGGTTTATTGGCTATTCCCCTAATGCTTGATGGGAGGCTGTTAATCAGTTTTGGGCCCCGGACACTTATGGTGTTTTCCCTTAGTGTACCAATGGCGCCCCTACTTTTTATTGGGGGCATTTTGCATCGCCTGCCCAGTCTTTACTTCGTAGGGAGTGATTTCTGTGTGCAGATTTGGGACTATTCCTTCCAAAGATTTTCCAAGTGTAGATTATGATATATCTCTCCCTCCTGCATTCCAACGAGTACAAGTCAAGTGCTTCCAAGCTTCCCAGTAGTTAAGGTGCCCTTGACAGAACTTTTTACGTGCAGTAAAAGGGTCTCTGTACACTCTCTAGATCTGCGATTTCACCTGCTTTGAATGGGGATGTTAATGTACAGCAGTATTCTAGCCTAGAGAGAACAAGTGATTTGAAAAGGGTCATCATGGGCTTGGCATCTCTCGTTCTGAAAGTTCTTTATTATCCACCTATCATTTTCTTTGCACGTGCGATCGTGGCACTGTTGTGATCCCCTTTAAAGTGAGATCCTCAGACATTACTACTCCCCCGGTCCCTTATATTATTTTTCCGCTCTATTTGTATGGCCGGAGTCAGTAGTATACTCTGTTTTTAGTTATTATCTCCTCCAGTTTTCCATAAAGAGTAGTTGGAATTTGTCCTCATTGAACTCATATTGTTTACCGTTGCCCACTGGAAAACTTTGTTTATATCTTCTTGGAGGTTAACCGCGTCCTCAGCAGATGACAGCCTCATGCAGATCCTAGTATCATCCCCAAAGGATGAACGTGCTGTGGTGTATATCTCTGTTTATGTCTGATATGAGGATAAGGAATAAAATGGGGGCGAGTACTGTGCCTTGTGGAACAAGAGTCTTCACTATGGCAGGGCCCCCGATTTAACTCTGTTTTACCACTACTCTTTGTGTTCGATTTGTTAGGAAGTTGAAGAACCATCCCCACTTTCCCCGTTATTCCTTTAGCACGTATTTTATGGGGTATTACGCCATGATCGCATTTGTCAAATGCTTTTGCAAAGTCTGTGTATATTTCATCTGCATTCTGATTTTCTTCCAGTGCATCCAAGCCATGTCATAGTGATCCAGTAGTTGTGAGAGGGGAGGAGCGACCTGCCCTGAACCCATGTTTTCCCTGTACACAAATAACCCGCACATAAAAGAGAGAAGCTTACGACGACGTTTCGGTCCGACTTGGACCACTGACAAAGTCAATGGTATTCATGTTTGCCCCTGGATTGTGCAGATTTTTGGGGAAACCAGGTGATTTGCAATCCTGCTTCTTAGCACTTTCAAAGATTTTTATGATGTGGGACGTCAGAGCTATTGGTCTTAAGTTCTTAGCTAATGCTTTGCTGCCACCTTTATGGAAGTGGGGCTATATCCGTTGTTTTAAGTGACTGTGGAATTTCAAACCCCCTGTCCAAGCTCCTCCTCCATAATTGTACTTAGGGCACGCGAGAGGGGTTTCTTGCAGTTCTTAATGAAAACAGAGTTCCCCGAGTCTGGGCCCGGGGCTGAGTGCATAGGCATGTTGTCAATGGCTTTTTCGAAAAACTATCGGAGTTAGGGTAATGTCGGAAAAATCTGGCATACATTTGTGGAGTTTTGAGGCTCATTCATGAAGAAATCATTTGGATCGTCGATCCTCAGACGATTAGTGGTTCACTAAACACAGAGTCGTACTGGGATTTCAATATTTCACTCATTTCCTTGTTGTCATCTGTGTAAGTCCCATCCTGTCTGAGTAAGGGCCGATACTAATGTGGTATTTGCCTTGTTTTTGGCATATGAAAAGAAATTTTGAATTTCTTTCAATTTCGTGTATCAGATATTCTAGCACTCCTGAGGAGCTCAGTGACACTTCGTCGTCTTCTGTAGAGGGAGGGGTCTTTTTTCTCCAGTTTACTCCTGCTCTTCTTCTTTCTTTGGGAATATGCCTAGAACATGCTTCGGCTACCAGGAAGTTGATCCTTTTCAAGGCACTGGGTTTGGATCCATGTCATTTAAGACATCTTCCCAACATGTTTCGTTTAGAACATGATTTACTGGTCCCAGTTGATGTTCTTGTTTTTGAAGTTGTATTTTTTTGAAGACACCTTCACAGGCACAGCATTCTGCTGATCAGTACCCTATGCATGTCACACATAAAGTTTCTCCAAAAAGTGTACTTTGTGATGGAAAAACATTTGGGCACAGTATTGTATTCAATAACATCAATGGAGGGGACGTAAACAACGTGTTCATCAGCTGAAAGGGTGCATCAAGGTTTAGGTGAACACAAGGGGGGAAAAAGCCCCTGAAAAATGTTTTAAAGCAAAGGGGATGCCAAACATA
>NC_069417.1:46332094-46349594 GCF_026875155.1 Cherax quadricarinatus
AGTTATGAATCTCCTCCAGCCTTTTCCGAAACCGGACGCGAGCCCAGGAATGGCAGCTTGCAAATTTTCCTTGGATGTCCATGTTGAGGCGCTGGAAACATGGAAGTGGCTTGCCTTGGGTTCCTGGTGGTGTCGATGTGTTCTGGAAACCAGTTATTTAAGGGAGGACATGTGGCATGTTTTTCACCCATTATCCAAGGTCTTGATCCTCTGGGATAAATTGATACTGTTGGCTTATGTCCCTGTACTTGCTGATCTTGTACTTCCTCCCTGTGGTTAGCAGCTCACTTCCTGTTCGTCAACACTGTGATGGATGTAGGTGTCAGCCTCGCCAGTCAGTGAACACTGAGCTGTGGAAATCTCTGATCAATGCTTTCACCTTCTCAGTGCGTCATCAGGAGCTTTGCAATGTTTGCCAGACAGACAAACTAAAACAGGTTATATGTATGAGAATGTAGAGGCCGTTGTGTCACCGTGGCTGGTGACATCTGCTCTACGCTACTCATGAGATTTCTCCTGCTTTATGTTCTACTGGCAACATTGCATAGCTCCTGATGATGCACTGAGAAGTGTGAAATTACTTGATCTTGATATATATATATAAATATATATATATATATATTATATTTATTTATATATTTATATATATATATATATTATATATTATTATTATATATATATATATATATATATATATATGTATATATATATAACAAAAAAAGGCACAATACCGTGACTGGAACGATACACAAATAACCAGCACATAAAAGAGAGAAACTTACGACGACGTTTCGGTCCGACTTGGACCATTGACAAAATCACACTAACCAGAAGTGGAGCAGGTTAAGTCACGGGTGTTCTGAAGTTTGGAGCAATTTACAATGTAGTGGGAGAGAAAGGCATCTACAGAGACGAACCTTAGCCCTGGCTTCGTCTCTGTAGATGCCTTCTCTCCCACTACATTATAAAATGCTCCAAACTTCAGAACACCCGTGACTTAAACCTGACTCCTCATTTTTCCTTTTCTTTTTCTTCTTCGCCTCTTCCCCTTTCCTCTTTCCATTTTCTCTCTGGGCTGTCTTTCTCTTTCTGTCTCGTGATTTCTGCTCCTTCTCATTTATTCACCACTTCCCCTTTCACGCACTCGTGCGCTTGCTCTCCCTCAGCGGGCACCTAGCTATCTTGCAGTGCTCCCCTTCCTTTGTATTTGACTGGCTCGTTCCTCCTTAATTTCCCACTTCTATCACTACCACTAGTATACCTCTTCTACTATATTACTACTACTACTACAATACTGATGAAATTGAGACACCAATGTGCGGCGTCTGGTTGCCTTTTGTTTGTGACGATTCGCCCATCCAGGTGGCTGGCTGGATGGCCGAAACGTCTACGATAGGGATGCTCGGGTGTGCGCATGTGTCATAATTTCATCTTGGTCGGGTATTATATACCATTCTTGTACTACTACTACTACTACCACCGCCTCTTCCTGCCTATACATTAGCTCGTCCGCTCCCACTTCTGGTTAGTTTGTAACTTTTGTCAGTGGTCCAAGGTAGTGGACGAAACATCGTCGTAAGTTCTCTCTTTTATGTGCGGGTTATTTGTTTATTATTATACATACATATATATATATATATATATATATATATATATTTATATTATATATTATTTATATTTATATTATATTATATATATATATATATATATATATATATATATATATATATATATATATATATATGTACGGTAAAATGTGTGTTGTGTGTGCACTCACCTAATTGTGGTTGCAAGGGTCGAATCATAGCTCCTGGTAGCGCTTCTTCATTGGTCGCTACTAGGTCACTCTCTCTCTGCTTCATGCGCTTTATCATACCTCTTATTAAACTCCCTCCACTGCATCACTTTCCAGATTATTCCACTTTCTGATAACTTCATGACTTAAGAAGTACTTCCTAACATCCCTGTGACTCAAACGATTCTTTAACTTCCAATTTTGACTCATTGTTGCTGTGTCTCATCTCTGGGACATCCTGTCTCTGTTCACCTTGTTGATTTTTCTCAGTAATTTTATGACATTATAATATGCTCCCCATCTCTCCTGTCCTCCAGAGTCATCAGGTCGATTTCCCATAACCTCTCCCTGTACGACATGCCCCTTTTTTCAGGGACTAGTCTCGCTGCAAACTTTTGCACTTTTCTCTAATTTCCTTACGTGCTTGACTAGGTGTGGGTTCCAAGCTGGTGCTGCATTCTCCAATATGGGCCTGACATACACGGTGTACAAGATCCTGAACGATTCCTTATTGAGATGTCAGAATAAAATTCTAAGTTTTGCTAGGCGCCCGTATGCTTCAGCAGTTATTTGGTTTGATGTGCGCCTCAGGAGATGTGTTTGGTGTCATATTCACCCCAAGATCCTTTTCCTTGATTGAGTTTTGTAGTCTCTCCCCCTAAATTGTACTCCATCTGCGGTCTTCTTTGCCCTTCTCATTCTTCATGACTTTGCACTTAATGGAGTTGAACTCCAGGAGCTAGTTTCTGGACCAGGCCTGTAACCCGTCCAGGTCCTTTTGTAGTCCTGACTGGTCTTCTTTCGATTAAATTCTTCTCATCAACTTCACATCAGCTGCAAACAGAAACACTTTTGAGTCTGTTCCTTCCGTCATGTCATTCACATATAGCAGAAACAGCACCGGTCCCAGGACTGGCCTCTGTGGAACCCCGCTTGTCACAGGCGTCCACTGTGAGTGTGTGTTGTGTGTGTGCGAGTGTGTGTGTATGTGTGTGTGTGTGTGTGTGTGTGTGTGTGTGTGTGTGCGTGTATGTGTGTGTGTGTGTGTGTGTGTTTGTGTGTGGTGATGTGGTGTGTGTGTGTGTGTGTGTGGTTGTGTGTGTGTGTGTATGTGTGGTATGTGTGTGTGTGTGTGTGTGTGTGTGTGTGTGAGTGTGTGTGTGAGTTACTACCTAGTTGTAGGTTGCAGGGTTGAGTCCAAGCTCTTGGCCCACCTCATTTCACTGATCGCTACTAGGTCACTCTCCCTGACCTTGAGCTTTATCATACCTCTGCCTTAATGCATATTGATGGATCACTGCCTCCACTACATCGCTTCCCAAAAACTATTCCACTTTCTGACTAGTCTGTGGCCGAGAAATACTTCCTTAAAATCCCTGTGATTCATCTGTGCCTTCAAAATTCCAAACTGTGTCCCCTTGTTGCTGTGTCCCATCTCTGGAACACCGGTCTTTGTCCAGCTTGTCAATCCTCTCAGTATTTTTTGTATTATCGTTTTATCAATGTCCCCCCTATCTTTCTCCTGTCCTCCAGTGTCGTAGGTTTGATTTTTCCCTTAACCTACTAGTAGGACATATTCTTAGCTCTGGGACTACTCTTGTTGCAAACCTTTGCACTTTCTCAGTTTCTTTAGTGCTTGGCTAGGTGTGGGTTCCAAAACTGGTGCCGCATACTCCAATTGGGACCTCTAACTGTCCACAGTGAAACAGGGTCCTGAGCGGATTCTTATCGATTATGGTTGGACAGATTGTGTTCTGAGGTTTGCTAGGACGCCCATATGCTGCAGCAGTAATTTTGGTTGATGTGCGCTTCAGGAGATGTGCTGGATGTGTGTGTGTGTGTGTGTGTGTGTGTGTTGTTGTGGTGTGTGTGTGTGCTGTGTGTGTGTGTGTGTGGGTGTGTGTGTGTTCTGTTTGTCTGTCTGTCTGTTCTGTGTGCTTGTTGGTAGATTTGTTACCATATTTCAGTTTTAAGTATCAAAATGCAATTAAAAAATTTATCTGAGATTAGTTTTTAGTTTTCTGTATTTTAAAAAGTTTTTTGGTCAGCATTGTAAAAAATGATGATGATGATGATTATGAGATAGAGTGAAAATGATATGTGATGAGATGATGATGATGATGATGAGTGATGTGATGATGAGGGAAGTGATGATGATGTGATAATAATAATGATAATGTAATTTTTTTTGGCAAAGCGAGCGGCAAGTAAAAACGGGGTATAAGAACCGCAGAGTTTCCCCCCCTGCTAGATGGGTCAACGCGGGCAATTTTTGTTGTCCCCTTTCCCATTATTTTATTTTCGGGCAACAGTTTGAAAGGGGGGAAGGGGGATCACAGGGGGCAACGCCCAATTTTTTCCCTTGTTTTTCAAGAATAACATTGACATGCACACAAAAGTGGCTGTAGCAGTAAAACACATATAGGAAGGCCATTCTTGAGTTTAATACTCAAACCGGGGGTGGGGTTCCAAAGGTTCATGAGTCTTGTGCCTTTGCACTCCGACACGTCTCTGCAATGCGCTCCCACACCCTTCGAGCCCATTGGGGGGGGTTTTTGGGGAAAACCCCAATGTGCCCACTTCTTCCTCTAAACCCCTGGGGGCGGGGAAGGGGGCTATCCCGGGAAAGCTAGTCCAGAAATGAGGGTACGGACTCCTCCCGGGGCAGCATTGGTCTGAGATACTCCCAGACAAAAGCCAGGGGGCCCCTCTTGGAAAAGACCCGGGCCGAGTGATTATACCGGAAATCTCAAAAACAAACTTACAATCTTCAAATGACGCACAAGTGAGCACAAAAAAGTGCAGCAAACATGTTTTTTGTGTACGTTCACGAGGTGAAATGTTATGGATCAACCCCGGAAAATTTAAGTGCAATTAAAAAACTCTTCAGTTCTACTAATTACATATACAACAATATTAAAAAATCAATAAATATTATTCATATTGCCCCCCTCCGTTAAAATTAAACAAAATTAAAACCCCAAACAAAATAGACTAATTTTTATCAGTTTCGGATCCCCCGTTCACTTTCCATGATCATTTTCCTCCTGAAATGTAATAGTTTGTGAGAACATTATAATACAATGGCTGAGTTAGATGTTAATTCCTTTTTAAGAAAAACTTCCCCAAGGGGTAACTAAGGTTTTAACACTTAAAAAGGAAAGACCACATGTGGGGACCTCCCTCGTCCCTATGATGGATGGCTCCCACCACACACACTTTGTCATCGAAAAATTTTCTCTCTGAATTAATATTTTTTTTTTTTTTTAATTTTTTCCGGGAAAATTTTTTTTTTTTTTTAAGATTTTTGCCCAAAAATTATCAAAGCTGATTTTCCTTTTTTCTTTGGGTTAAATGTGGCTTTACTGAAACTTAATAATGCTTCCTGAACAAAAGTTGTAAAAAAAAGGCGTGTTTTTTCTGTGTGTTTCATATACTGTTTCTGACTAAGCCTACTTCCCTTTTTCGCCCCTCGCTGCAAAACCCGCACTCTTTGAAGTCCCCTTCTTTACACCACCGCTGACTGTTCCTTCTGCACCTTTTCCAAACTATTTTTTTCCCTTTCATTTTTAAACAATATTGGGTAATCACACCCTATTGTATATAATTTTAAAATGGAGAAAAAAGTTTCATTCCTTTTTATATTCGCACACGGATGGGTTTCTAGAACTCTGTAGTAGCCTGGTGAGTATGTGAATAATTGTCGGTCTCGAGTGTACTGGATGAGGAGCAGCCAAACAGCATCCAAATGCAGGGGTATTTCTTGATGTTTGTTCTTGGGTGATATGTCGGCACAAATGTCCCTCTTAAATGAGGAATTGCAGTCTGTCCTCCGTGTTCATATTTCATTTTTCCTTTTTCTTACGTTTTCCCCGTTTTTACCCTTCATTTTTAGGGACGAATTCCGAAACACTTTTTCAATCGTAGACTTTTGTCCGTTATCTCTAGCTTTTCTAGTTTCCCACACTTCTTATTCTCCTAATTTACGTTCTGTAAACAGGAAAAATACCTGCCCTCGGAAGTCTTAAATACCGAATCAGCACAGGCCCCAACACGATCCTAGGGGAACCCCCACTTGTTAACTTCCCCATTCTGACATCTCTTCACGAGATCCCCCTTTATCTTTTTTTCAAAAAGGTCCTTGTTTTCACGATGTCGTTCCTCTTACCTCGTAGCCCCCTCAAGTTTTTGTCCCCTTCTTGTAGAATAGCCAAATGCCGGTTACAATTCAAAACAGCAAGTCCGCCATCTCTTCTCTCTCCTCTTTTCCCTCCTTCTCTCTCTCTCTCTCTCTCTCTCTCTCTCTTCTCCTTTTCTCTCTTTCAAGGGTTTAACAAGGTTAAGCAAGGTTTCCCTAACTTTTTACAAGCTAAAAGCTGTTTTCTACTTCAGCTCATTTACAACCCTTTTTTTATTGTTATGGGACAACAATTAGGGAACAGATGAATTTGGGACCCACTGTGGGCCCCAATTTTGTTTAAAACCCATTTCGCTATATCTTATGTTAACGAACATGTCCGGGGAATAAATGATCTCGGGGAAAGTGATGTTCGGGGAAAAAGGGTACAGCCAAATGAAGTTGTGCTTTCTCCCCCGTCTTGTTAGGAGAAGATCTCTTCTCACTGCCTCGAGGGGAGCCAAGGGGTATTTACGATGTTGGCCTTGTACAAACAGTTGGGCCGCCCACATCCCTCCGGGGTTGAGGCTCTGCTGAAAACAGATCTATTTAGGCTGGGGCCCGCGGGAAAAATGAGGCGTCTTGTTCTTTCTCTGTTTTTGTCAAGAGTCCAGATGAGAAAAGGGCAGGCAATTCTGCCCCCTTTCTTCCTTCCCCCCTTTCCTTCCCCCTTTTTTCTCTTCTTTTGTCTCTCTGGTTCTTTCCCCTCCATGCCTTCTTCTTCTATAATAATGGGGTATACGTCTAAACCCATGCTGGTTATCGAAAGAAACCCCATCTTTCCAGGTCTTTCACCACTTCATTCTGTTATCTTTTCCATTACCTTTCCCGAATGCTGAAACAGGTAGTTTGTGTATCTCTCAGTGCATTTACTAGAGTGTTTATTTTTTTTATTTTGGGGGGTATCAGATCAAGAGTTCAAGAGCAAAAAATACCAAATGCAGAAGCGGCGGGTGAAGAGGAGGGGGACAATCAGAAGCAGGTGGGGAAAAAGGGGAGGGGGGACAATCAAAGGCAAGTCAGGGAAAGGGTGGGAGACAACAGAAAACAGTCAGGTAAAAAGGTGGGACAAATCAAAATGCAAAACTAAAGAAAGGGGGGGCAACAGAAGGGAAGTCAGGGAAAGGTGAGGGGGAACAAACAGAAGACAAGTGGTAAATAGGGGGTGGACAACAGAAACAATTCGGGGAAGAGGTGAGGAGAAACAAAGACAGGTCAGGTGAGAGGTGGGAGATAATAGAAGACAGGTTTTAGGTGAAAAAGGGGGGTGAGAAAAAAAACAGAAGACAAGTCAGGGGAAGGGTGGGAACAATCAGAAGAAGGTCAAATGAAGAGGTGGGGAACAGCAGAAGACAAATCAGGGGGGTGAGGAGCAATCAGAAAAACAAATCAGGGAAAGAGGGTTTGGTGGACAATCAGAAACAAGTCGGAAAAAAGGCGAGAAGGCAGTCAGAAGACAGGGATGAAGGGTTGAGACAATCAGAAGACAATCAGGGAAAAAGGTGGTGAGGCAACAAAGACAAATCAGGTAAAGATTGAGGGGACAATCAGAAGACAGGTGGGGAAGAGGGGCGAGACAACAGAAGACAATCAGGAAAAAAGGGGAGGAACAATCAAAGACAGGTCAGGGAAAAATGGGGGAGGGCAAACAGAAGACAAGTCAGGAAAGAGGTGGGGAGACATCGAAGGGAAGTCAGGAAAGAGGTGGTGAACAATCAGAAAACAATTTAGTTTAAAGGGTGGGGGCAATCAGAAGGCAGTCAGGTAAAAAAGGTGGGGAGACAATCAGAAGACAAAACAGATGAAGAGGTGAGGAGACAATCAGAAACAAATCGGTAAGAGGGGGGAGAAACCAGAAGACAAATCAGGTGAAGAGGTAGGAGACAACAGAAAAAAGTCAGGTAAAGATGTGTTGAGACATTCAGAAGGACAAGTCAGGTTAAAGAGGCTGGGGAGCACAAATCAGAAGACATGTCAGGTAAAGAGGTGGTGAGACAATCAGAAGACAAGTCAGGTAAAGAGGTGGTGAGGCAATCAGAAGACAAATCAGGTAAAGATGTTGAGGGACAATCCGAGAGGGTCAGGTGAGTGGTAGTGAGACAATCAAAAGATAAGTCAGGTAAAGAGGTGAGAAGACAATCAGAAGACAGGTCAGGTAAAGAGGTGAGGAGACAATCAGAAGACCAAGTCAGGTTTAAGAGGTGGGGAGGACAACAGAAGGCAAGGTCAGGTAAAGTGGTGGTGAGCCAATAGAAGATAAGCAGGTAAAGAGGTGGGGAGACATCAGAAGGCAAGTGCAGGGGTAAAAGAGGTGGGGAGACATTAGAAGGGGAATTCAGGTAAAGAGGTGGTGGACACAATCAGAAGAGATGTCAGGATTTAACGAGGTGGTGAGGCAATCAGAAGACAAGTCAGGTTAAAAGATGTGAGAAGACAATCGAAGACGCGTCAGGTTAAAAAGGTGGTGAGGCAAATTCAGAAATCAAGTTCAGGTAAAGAGGTGGTGAGAACAATCAGAAGACAAGTCAGGTAAAGAGGTAGTGCAGACAATAAGGAAACGGTTAGTTGAAGTAGGTGATGAGACTATCAGAAGCAAAGTCAGGTATAAAGAGGTGGGGAGAGAAATAGAAGACAGGTCAGGTGAAGAGGTGGTGAGACAATCGGAACACAAGTAAGTAAATAGTTGGGGAGACCAAAACAGAAGACAGGTCAGGTAAATGAGGTGGTGAGACAATCAGAAGACAGTCAGGTAATAGGTGGGAGGACCATCGACAGACAAGTCAGGTTTAAATAGGTGGTGAGACAATCAGAAGATAAGTCAGGTGAAGAGGTGAGGAAGAGAATCAGAAGACAGGTTCAGAGTGAAGAGGGGTGAGGACAATCAGAAGACTGGTCAGGTGTGAAGGAGGTGGTGAGAAAATCAGAAGACAAGTCAGGTAAAGATGTGAGGAGACAATCAGAAGACAGGTCAGGTGAAGAGGTAGTGAGACAATCAGAAGACAAGTCGGGTAAAGAGGTGAGGAGACAAACAGAAGCAAGCAGGGTAAAGAGGTGGGGAGAAAATCGAAGGTCAAGTCAGGTAAAGAGGTGGTGAGACAATCAGGAAGACAAAGTCAGGTAAAGAGGTGGGAGGAGCAATTAGAAGGCAAGTCAGGTAAAGAGGTGGGGAGACAATCAGAAGACAAATCAGGTGAAGAGGTGAGGAGACTATCAGAAGACAAGTCAGGTAAAGAGGTGGGAGACAATCATGAAAACCAAATCAGGTGAAGAGAGGGTGAGGAGACAACAGAAGACAAGTCAGATAAAGAGGTGGTGAGACATTTAGAAGACAAGTCAGGTAAAGAGGTGGGGAGACAATCAGAAGACAGGTCAGGTGAAGAGGTGGTGAGACAGTCAGACGACAAGTCAGGTGAAGAGGTGAGGAGACAATCAGAAGACAGGTCAGGTAGAAGAGGTGGTGAGACAGTCAGGAAAGACAAATCAGGAGATGAAGAGTTGAGGAGGACAATCAGAAGACAAGTCAGGTAAAGAGGTGGTGAGACAATCAGAAGACAAGTCAGGTAAAGAGGCGAGGAGGCAATCAGAAGGCAGGTCAGGTGAAGAGGTGGTGAGACAATCAGGAGACAAGTCAGGTAAAGAGGTGGTGAGGCAATCAGAAGACAAATCAGGTAAAAATGTGAGGAGAGAATCAGAAGACAGGTCAGGTGAAGAGGTAGTGAGACAATCAGAAGACAAGTCAGGTAAAGAGGTGAGGAAACAATCAGAAGACAGGTCAGGTAAAGAGGTGGTGAGACAATCAGAAGACAAGTCAGGTAAAGAGGTGAGGAGACAATCAGAAGGCAAGTCAGGTGAAGAGGTGAGGAGACAATCAGAAGACAAGTCAGGTAAAGAGGAGGTGAGACAATCAGAAGACAAGTCAGGTAAAGAGGCGAGGAGGCAATCAGAACACAGGTCAGGTGAAGAGGTTTACCTGGAGTTTACCTGGAGAGAGTTCCGGGGGTCAACGCCCCCGCGGCCCGGTCTGTGACCAGGCCTCCTGTAAGGAGGTGGGGAGACAATCAGAAGGCAAGTCAGGTAATGAGGTGGTGTGGAGACAATCAGAGAACAGGTCTGGTAAAGAGGTGGATGAGGCGATCTGAAGGCAAGTCAGGTAATGAGGTGGGGAGACAATCAGAAGGCAAAGTTCAGGTAAAGAGGTGTGGTGAGACAATCAGAAGACAAGTTCAGGGTAAAGAGGTGGGTAGAACAATTCAGGAAGCAAAGTAGGTAAAGAGGTGGGGAGGACAATCAGAAGTCAAAATCAGATGAAGAGGTGAGGAGACAATCAGAAGGCAAGTCAGGTAAAGAGGTGGGGAGACAATCAGAAGACAAATCAGGTGAAGAGGTGAGGAGACAATCAGAAGACAAGTCAGGTAAAGAGGTGTTGAGACATTCAGAAGACAAGTCAGGTAAAGAGGTGGGGAGACAATCAGAAGACAGGTCAGGTAAAGAGGTGGTGAGACAATCAGAAGACAAGTCAGGTAAAGAGGTGGTGAGGCAATCAGAAGACAAATCAGGTAAAGATGTGAGGAGACAATCAGAAGAGAGGTCAGGTGAAGTGGTAGTGAGACAATCAAAAGATAAAATAAGTCAGGTAAAGAGGTGAGAAGACAATCAGAAGACAGGTCAGGTAAAGAGGTGAGGAGACAATCAGAAGACAAGTCAGGTAAAGAGGTGGGGAGACAATCAGAAGGCATGTCAGGTAAAGAGGTGGTGAGACAATCAGAAGATAAGCCAGGTAAAGAGGTGGGGAGACAATCAGAAGGCAAGTCAGGTAAAGAGGTGGGGAGACAATTAGAAGGCAATTCAGGTAAAGAGGTGGTGACACAATCAGAAGAGAGGTCAGGTAAAGAGGTGGTGAGGCAATCAGAAGACAAGTCAGGTAAAGATGTGAGAAGATAATCAGAAGACAGGTCAGGTAAAAAGGTGGTGAGGCAATCAGAAATCAAGTCAGGTAAAGAGGTGGTGAGACAATCAGAAGACAAGTCAGGTAAAGAGGTAGCGAGACAATAAGAAAACAGGTTAGTTGAAGAGGTGATGAGACAATCAGAAGACAAGTCAGGTAAAGAGGTGGGGAGAGAATCAGAAGACAGGTCAGGTGAAGAGGTGGTGAGACAATCAGAACACAAGTCAAGTAAAGAGTTGGGGAGACAATCAGAAGACAGGTCAGGTAAAGAGGTGGTGAGACAATCAGAAGACAAGTCAGGTAAAGAGGTGGGGAGACAATCAGAAGGCAAGTCAGGTAAAGAGGTGGGGAGACAATCAGAAGACAAATCAGATGAAGAGGTGAGGAGACAATCAGAAGACAAGTCAGGTAAAGAGGTGGGGAGACAATCAGAAGACAAATCAGGTGAAGAGGTGAGGAGACAATCAGAAGACAAGTCAGGTAAAGAGGTGGTGAGACATTCAGAAGACAAGTCAGGTAAAGAGGTGGGGAGACAATCAGAAGACAGGTCAGGTAAAGAGGTGGTGAGACAATCAGAAGACAAGTCAGGTAAAGAGGTGGTGAGGCAATCAGAAGACAAATCAGGTAAAGATGTGAGGAGACAATCAGAAAACAGGTCAGGTAAAGAGGTGGTGAGGCAATCAGAAGACAAGTCAGGTAAAGATGTGAGAAGACAATCAAAGACAGGACAGGTAAAGAGGTGAGAGAGAACCATCAGAAAGGCAAGTCAGGTAAAAGGTGTGAGACAATCAAAGACAAGTCAGGTAAAAGAGGTTGTGTGAGGCAATCCGAAACAGGTCAAGGTGAAGAGTGGTTGAGACAATCAGAAGTCCAATCAGGTAAAGAGGTGGTGAGGCAATCAGAAGACAAATCAGGTAAAGATGTGAGGAGACAATCAGAAGACAGGTCAGGTGAAGAAATAGTGGAGCACAATCAGAAACAGTGCAGGTGTTAAAGAGGTAGTGAGAGCAATCAGAAGACAAGGGTCCAGGTAAAGAGGTTGGTGAGACAATCAGAAACAAGCCAGGTAAAGAGGTGGGGAGACAATCAGAAGGCAAGTCAGGTAAAGAGGTGAGGAGATAATCAGAAGACAAGTCAGGTAAAGAGGTGGGGAGACAATCAGAAGGCAAGTCAGGTAAAGAGGTGGTGAGACAATCAGAAGACAAGCCAGGTAAAGAGGTGGGGAGACAATCAGAAGGCAAGTCAGGTAAAGAGGTGGGGAGACAATTAGAAGGCAAGTCAGGTAAAGAGGTGGTGAGACAATCAGAAGACAGGTCAGGTAAAGAGGTGGTGAGGCAATCAGAAAGACAAGTCAGTGTAAAGAGTGAGAAGACAATCAAGAACAGGTCAGGTTAAAAAGAGGTTGAGGAGTGACCAAATCATGAAGACAAGTCAAGGTAACGAGGTGGGGAACAATCAGAAGGCAAGTCAGGTAAAAGTTGGTGAGACAATCAGAAGACAAGCCAGGTAAAGAGGTGGGGAGACAATCAGAAGGCAAGTCAGGTAAAGAGGTGGTGAGGCAATCAGAAGACAAGTCAGGTAAAGATGTGAGAAGACAATCAGAAGACAGGTCAGGTAAAAAGGTGGTGAGGCAATCAGAAGTCAAGTCAGGTAAAGAGGTGGTGTGACAATCAGAAGACAAGTCAGGTAAAGAGGTAGTGAGACAATAAGAAAACAGGTTAGTTGAAGAGGTGATGAGACAATCAGAACACAAGTCAAGTAAAGAGTTCGTGAGACAATCAGAAGACAGGTCAGGTAAAAAGGTGGTGAGACAATCAGACGACAGCTCAGGTAAAGAGGTGGGGAGACAATCAAAAGACAAGTCAGGTAAATAGGTGGTGAGACAATCAGAAGACACGTCAGGTGAAGAGGTGGTGAGACAATCAGAAGACAAGTCAGGTGAAGAGGTGACGAGAGAATCAGAAGACAGGTCACGTGAAGAGGTGGTGAGATAATCAGAAGACAGGTCAGGTGAAGAGGTGGTGAGAAAATCAGAAGACAAGTCAGGTGAAGAGGTGAGGAGACAATCAGGAGACAGGTCAGGTGAAGAGTTGGTGAGACAATCAGAAGACAAGTCAGGTAAAGAGGTGAGGAGACAATCAGAAGACAGGTCAGTTGAAGAGGTGGTGAGACAGTCAGAAGACAAATCAGGAGAAGAGGTGAGGAGACAATCAGAAGACAAGTCAGGTAAAGAGGTGGTGAGACAATCAGAAGACAAGTCAGGTAAAGAGGTGGTGAGGCAATCAGAAGACAGGTCAGGTGAAGAGGTGGTGAGACAATCAGAAGTCAAGTCAGGTAAAGAGGTCGTGAGGCAATCAGAAGACAAATCAGGTAAAGATGTGAGGAGACAATCAGAAGACAGATCAGGTGAAGAGGTAGTGAGACAATCAGAAGACAAGTCAGGTAAAGAGGTGGTGAGACAATCAGAAGACAAGTCAGGTAAAGCGGTGGGGAGACAATCAGAAGACAAGCCAGGTAAAGAGGTGGGGAGACTATAAGAAGGGCAGTCATGTAAAGAGGTGTGAGACAATCGAAGACAAGTCAGGTAAAGAGGGTGGGGGAGACACAGAAAGGCAAGTCCAGGTAAAAAGGTGGGGAGACAATCAGAAGAAAAATCAGGTGAAGAGGTGAGGAGACTATCAGAAGACAAGTCAGGTAAAGAGGAGGGGAGACAATCAGAAGACAAATCAGGTGAAGAGGTGAGGAGACAATCAGAAAGACAAATCAGATAAAGAAAGGTAGTGAGACATTCAGAAGACAAGTCAGGTAAAGAGGTGGGGAGACAATCAGAAGACAGGTCAAGTAAGAGGTGGTGAACAAGTCAGAAGGACAAGTTCAGGTAAAGAGGTGAGGAGACCCAAAAAAATTCAGAAGACAGGTCAGGTGAAGAGGTGGTGAGACAGTCAGAAGAAAAATCAGGTGAAGAGGTGAGGAAGACTATCAGAAACAAGTCAGGTAAAGAGGAGGGAGACAATCAGAAGACCAATCAGTGAAGAGGTGAGAAGACAATCAGAAAGACAGGTCAGGTAAGAGGTTGATGGAGACAATCAGAAAGGCAAGTCGGTAAAGAGGTGGGAGACAAATCAAAGGCAAGTCAGGTAAAGAGGGTGTGAGACAATCAGAAAAGACAAGTCCAGTAAAGGGTGGGGAGACAATCAGAAGCAAGTCAGGTAAAGAGGTGGTGAGCAAATCAAAGACAGTCAGGTAAAGATGTGAAGAAGACAATCAGAAGACAGGTCAGGTAAAAAGGTGGTGAGGCAATCAGAAGTCAAGTCAGGTAAAGAGGTGGTGTGACAATCAGAAGACAAGTCAGGTAAAGAGGTAGTGAGACAATAAGAAAACAGGTTAGTTGAAGAGGTGATGAGACAATCACACACAAGTCAAGTAAAGAGTTGGTGGATACAATCAAAGACAGGTCAGGTAAAAAGGTGGTGAGACAATCAGAAGATAGCTCAGGTAAAGAGGTGGGGAGACAATCAAAAGACAAGTCAGGTAAATAGGTGGGGAGACAATCAGAAGACACGTCAGGTGAAGAGGTGGTGAGACAATCAGAAGACAAGTCAGGTGAAGAGGTGACGAGAGAATCAGAAGACAGGTCACGTGAAGAGGTGGTGAGATAATCAGAAGACAGGTCAGGTGAAGAGGTGGTGAGAAAATCAGAAGACAAGTCAGGTGAAGAGGTGAGGAGACAATCAGGAGACAGGTCAGGTGAAGAGTTGGTGAGACAATCAGAAGACAAGTCAGGTAAAGAGGTGAGGAGACAATCAGAAGACAGGTCAGTTGAAGAGGTGGTGAGACAGTCAGAAGACAAATCAGGAGAAGAGGTGAGGAGACAATCAGAAGACAAGTCAGGTAAAGAGGTGGAGAGACAATCAAGAAGACAAGTAAGGTAAGGAAGGTGGTGAGGCAAACAGAAGACGAGGTCAGGTGAAAGAGGTGGTGAGACAATCAGAAGTCAAGTCAGGTAAAGAGGTGGTGAGGCAATCAGAAGACAAATCAGGTAAAGATGTGAGGAGACAATCAGAAGACAGATCAGGTGAAGAGGTAGTGAGACAATCAGAAGACAAGTCAGGTAAAGAAGGTGGTGAGACAATCAGAAGACAAGTCAGTAAAGCGTGGGGGAGACAATCAGAGGACAAGTCCCCCCAGGTAAAGATGTGGGGGAGACAATCAGAAGGCAAGTCGTAAAGAGGTAGGTGATACACTCAGAAGACAAGTCCAAGGTTAAAGAGTGGGGAGACAATCAGAAAGGCAAGTCAGTAAAGAGTGGGGAGACAATCAGAAGAAAAATCATGTGAAGTAGGTGAGAGACTATCAGAAGACAAGTCAGGTAAAGAGGAGGGGAAGACCATCAGAAGACAAATCAGGTGAAGAGGTGAGGAGACAATCAGAAGACAAGTCAGATAAAGAGGTAGTGAGACATTCAGAAGACAAGTCAGGTAAAGAGGTGGGGAGACAATCAGAAGACAGGTCAAGTGAAGAGTGTGAGACATCAAAGACAAGTAGTAAAGAGGTTAGGAGACAATCAGAAGACAGGTCAGGTGAAGAGGTGGTGAGACAGTCAGAAGAAAAATCAGGTGAAGAGGTGAGGAGACTATCAGAAGACAAGTCAGGTAAAGAGGAGGGGAGACAATCAGAAGACAAATCAGGTGAAGAGGTGAGGAGACAATCAGAAGACAAGTCAGATAAAGAGTGATAGTGAGACAATTCCAGAAGACAAGTCAGGTAAAGAGGTGGGGAGACAATCAGAAGACAGGTCAAGTGAAGAGGTGGTGAGACAATCAGAAGACAAGTCAGGTAAAGAGGTGAGGAGACAATAAGAAGACAGGTCAGGTGAAGAGGTGGTGAGACAGCAGAAGAAAAAATCAGAGGTGAAGAGGTGAGGAGCACAATCAGAAGACAAGTCAGGTAAAGAGGTGGGGAGACAATCAGAAGACAAGTCAGGTAAAGAGGTGGTGAGACAATCAGAAGACAAGTCAGGTAAAGAGGTGGTGAGGCAATCAGAAGACAAATCAGGTAAAGATGTGAGGAGACAATCAGAAGAGAGGTCAGGTGAAGTGGTAGTGAGACAATCAAAAGATAAGTCAGGTAAAGAGGTGAGAAGACAATCAGATGATCAGGCAGAGTAAAGAGGTGAGAGACAATCATAAGACAGTCAGTAAAGAGGTGGGGAGACAATCAGAAAGGCAAGTCCAGGTAAAGAGGTGGGGAGACAATTAGAAGGCAAGTCAGGTAAAGAGGAGGTGAGACAATCAGAAGACAGGTCAGGTAAAGAGGTGGTGAGGCAATCAGAAACTAGTCAGTAAAGATTGTGAGAAGAAAATCAGAAGACAGGTCATGTAAAAAGGTGGTGAGGCAATCAGAAATCAAGTCAGGTAAAGAGGTGGTGAGACAATCAGAAGACAAGTCAGGTAAAGAGGTAGTGAGACAATAAGAAAACAGGTTAGTTGAAGAGGTGATGAGACAATCAGAAGACAAGTCAGGTAAAGATGTGGGGAGAGAATCAGAAGACAGGTCAGGTGAAGAGGTGGTGAGACAATCAGAAGACAAGTCAGGTGAAGAGGTGAGGAGAGAATCAAAGATCAGGTCGTGAAGAGGTGGTGAGATAATCAGAAGACAGGTCAGGTGAAGAGGTGGTGAGAAAATCAGAAGACAAGCCAGGTGAAGAGGTGAGGAGACAATCAGAAGACAGGTCAGGTGAAGAGGTGGTGAGACAATCAGAAGACAAGTCAGGTAAAAGAGGTGAAGAGGTAATCAGAAGACAGGTCAGGTGAAGAGGTGGTGAGACAATCAGAAGACAAGTCAGTTGGAGAGGTGAGGAGACAATCAGAAGACAGGTCAGGTAAAGAGGTGGTGAGGCGAACAGAAGACAAGTCAGGTAAAGATGTGAGGAGACAATCAGAGGACAAGTCAGATAAAGAGGTGGTGAGACATTCAGAAGAGAAGTCAGGTAAAGAGGTGGGGAGACAATCAGAAGACAGGTCAGGTGAAGAGGTAGTGATACAATCAGAAGACAAGTCAGGTAAAGAGGTGAGGAGCAAATCAGAAGGCAGGTCAGGTGAAGAGTGGTGGACAATCAGGAGACATGTCAGGTAAAGAGGTGAAGGAGACAATCAGAATGACAGGTCATATAAAGAGGTGGTGAGACAATCAAGAAACAAGTAATGGAAAGAGGTGGTGAGAACATCAGAAGACAAGTCAGTTAAAGACGTGAGAGATCAATCAAAAGGCATGTCAGGTTAAAGAGGTGTGAGACAATGCAGAAGATATGTGAGGTAAAGGAGGTGGGGAGACAATCAGAAGACAGGTCAGGTAAAAGAGGTAGGAAGAATCAGAAACAGGTCAGGTGAAGAGGCGGTGAGACAATCAGAAGACGGTCAGGTGAAGAGGTGGTAGACCAATCAGAAAGAAAAGTCAGGTAAAAGAGGTGAAGAGGTAATCAGAAGACAGGTCAGGTGAAGAGGTGGTGAGACAATCAGAAGACAAGTCAGGTGGAGAGGTGAGGAGACAATCGGAAGACAGGTCAGGTAAAGAGGTGGTGAGG
>NC_069417.1:46354594-46387061 GCF_026875155.1 Cherax quadricarinatus
GGCATCTCATCTTATTCTCGTCTATGTGGTGTAAAGCCGCCTTAATTAGAAGCTTAGCGAGAAGTCCTTTACCCAGAAGCGGATTTTGGAGCCTCGATGTGTATGTAAGTAGAGAGAAGGTATAGTCAGTGTTGGTCAGCGAAGCTCAAGTGTAGTGTCACTACCAACATAGTAATGAAATTATTAAATGAGACAGAGACAGTGGAGATAGACAGACAGACAGACGGAATGTGTGTAGAGTATAAAAGAGTGAGTGTGGAACCAAATGTTTTGCAATACGAGAAACTGAAAGGTTGCAGCTGCTTGCAACAAGGTTGATATTATAGCTAAGAGATAAAAACTACTAGAAAGACGTCTACAAGAACAGTAGCTCACAACTCCATCAGGTAGAAGGAAAAGAGACATCCTCATGACATTCAAAATATTTGCAAAAACCAGACAAGGTAGACGAAGAATGTTTAACATGAGAGGTAACAGAATTAGGAGAGAGTGATGTCACCAGGAGTGGGAGACTCTCTGAGAGATAATTTTAAGAGCATCAGAACTCTAGAAAGAGACTGGAGATTCTGAGTAAGTCTCGAACAAGTCACAGACGCAGAGTTAGCAGTGATCAATATACTGCTAACTCGTTCACTCGTTATCAACAAGGGAAAATCGCTAAATCCATAAATGTCGTACACCAACTGGTGAACCAAAGGTAATAAGGTTCTGAAAAAGTGGTTTGAATAAGAGACCATCCACGGCATCAAGGTCACTCCATCCACAGCATCAAGGTCACTCCATCCACGGCATCAAGGTCACTCCATCCACGGCATCAAGGTCACTCCATCCACGGCATCAAGGTCACTCCATCCACGGCATCAAGGTCACTCCATCCACGGAATCAAGGTCACTCCATCCACGGCATCAAGGTCACTCCATCCACGGCATCAAGGTCACTCCATCCACGGCATCAAGATCACTCCATTTGAAAGACTGGAGTCTACCTGAAAAACTGAGAGGTGAGACCGGCTGAAGATAGCTGCCGAGGATCAACGCAACTGCCGAGGATCAACACAACTGCCGAGGAACAAAACAGCTGCCGAGGATCAACACAACTGTCGGGGAACAGCACAGCTGCCGAGGATCAACACAACTGGATAAATAAAGGATCAAGGTAGGATCACAAGACCAGTGATGATGTTTGCTTCTCACTGACCTGGCTCATTTTTTTCTTGAAGTCGATTACCATGCAAATTTTGGTCTGTGGAAGGATAACGAACGACGAACTGTGAGTCTGTCTGTGTAAGTCTGTCTGTGTGTCTGTAAAGCTACATATTTCTTTCTCTGTGGAGCTACTCGTCTCTCTATCTGAAGACTTACGTGTCTGTCTGTGGATCTGTGTGTCTGTGTACCTACGTGTCTGTCTGTCTGTGGAGCTACGTGTCTGTCTATCTGAAGAAGTACGTGTCTGTCAGTGGGTCTATGTGTCCATCTGTGTAGCTATATGTCTGCCTGTCTGTATAGCAACGTGTCTGTCTGTGGAGCTACGTATCTGTCTGCCTGTGGAGTTACGTATCTGTCTGTGGAGTTACGTGTCTGTCTATGAAGCTACGTGTCTCTCAGTGGAGTTACGTATCTATCTGTGGAGTTACGTGTCTGTTTGACTGTGTACCTACGTGCATTTGCCTGTGGAGTTACGTGTCTGTCTGTCTGTCTGTGTACCTAAGTGTCTGTCTGTCTGTCTGAGTACCTAAGTGTCTGTCTGTGGAGTTACGTATATGTGTAGCTACGTGTCTGTATTGCGCCCCATGAATGGGGCTCAATGTTTGTAGTGTATATTTATGTAAATTGTACTGTATGACCCTTGTAGGTTTAGCGCTTCTTTTTTATTTTAATGATTATGTAAATTGTATGTATATATTTTCCTTTTCATATAATTATATATTGCTGATATTTTCATTAATAGCTAAAATGACAAAATCTTGCTCTATCTTACTGTTTGACTTATTATATTAGCTATGTATGTAGGTAGGATGTAACATATTACACTTCTACTGTGCTCGCTGTTGAATAGTTGTGATTGGCTGTCCGCTGTCGCAAACTGCCTTACTAACTACCATTTGCTTGTTTGTGTCAGGCGGTACCTCGCACCGTTGCTGGATTAGCATGGACGAGTCACGAGATATCACCTGATGTGAGGCCTGTAGTCGAGAAATCTCTCTCCCTCCACAGCTGGTCATCGCTCGACAAGCACGTCTCTCTCCATCTGCTCCTAGTCCTGGAAGCATCTCTCTCGTCTCTGGCTATTTGTTCGTTCTTTAGACTGTTCTGGTAAAGTATGGTTTCGCTGGTGAGTAGAAACATACTTCTTGTAACTCTGTGTAACACTGTTCATAGAGCTTTGTTCAGACTTATTGATTTTTGACGTTTTGCTGAGTGTGTCTTAATGACACTAATTCAACCCAGGTCCCAACCTAAAGCTTCTGACATATTATGTGTGGTATCTACGCACCGTCGTGGTCGGGGATTTGGTTATGCTGAACTTAGATTCAGTTTTAAGGGAGTTTTATGACTTTTATGGAGGATCTGCTGATGGTCCCCAGTTAGGATTATTTTGTCTCCTTGTTCCTGACGCTGTGTTGCTGCTTGTTATATTATTGCTGTTGGCGAATGACTCGTCATATTGTTCAAGCAAGCTGTTTCGATTGCCTTCATGGTCGAGAAAATAGATTATTTGAGGACGTTTAGTCAGTCACTGTTTAAGTCTATGTCGAGTCTAGTCTTACTGAGACATAACGAACAACTTTGAGCACATACACACATTATCACATACACGCTTGTATATTCTAGTATTATTTTTATAATTGATGATAACATACCAGACGGTACTTAAGAGTCTTACTGTTATGAAATGTTCCTTCAGGACTATACTAGTATATGTACAATTTAACTTTGCACTACAAGAGAAGTGTAGGAGCTTGTATCCCAAATTATATCAAATTCATTTACTTTGATTTCGTCCACCTAGACAACTTGGTTAATGAACTTCTCAAATTTTATTTCGTTAATAACCTATTAGTTGTAATTCTAAAGCACTATTAAAATTTATAATAATTTTAAAGGATAACTGGACCAGACTGAATGCTAGTTGGCGAGACCTTCTAGTATTCTCTGGAGATATCTATACTTTATAGATATCGCCCTTTTTGTAACAGTCTGTCCGTGGAGTTACGTGTCTGTCTGTGGAGCTACGTGTCTGTCTGTGGCGTTATGTGTCTGTCTGTGGAGTTGCATGTCTGTCTGTCTGTGGAGTTACGTGTCTGTCTGTGGAGTTACGTGTCTGTCTGTCTGTGGACCTACATGTCTGTCTGTCTGTGGAGTTACGTGTCTGTCTGTCTGTGGACTTACATGTCTGTTTGTCTGTGGAGTTAGGTGTATGAATACTTACATTTCAGTACTGTCAACACTGCAGCCTATGCTATTAATTCTGCCAGTGATATCAGTGCTACTAGTGCTGTCAGTGCTGATATCTCTATCAGTTGTGATTCTAATAAATATCGAGTTGAAGGATTGAAATGGGACTCTAAAACCGAGAGAGAGAGAGAGAGAGAAAGAGAGAGAGAGAGAGAGAGAGAGAGAGAGAGAGAGAGAGAGAGAGAGAGAGAGAGAGAGAGAGAGAGGGAGGAGAGAGAGAGAGAGAGAGAGAGAGAGAAAGAGAGAGAGGAGACTGCTCAAATTCCCTTGTATCAGCGGGCCTTGTTTCAGTGTTTGCATTAATTAATCAAATTAACTGAGAGTGTGTTGGTTTATATTCCAAAGTTTGCATTGTGCCGCTCACACTAGTCTGCCAGACGCGGGGGAACTCAAGTTAGTCACTCAAGTTGCTTTAAGTTTCGATTTACTCGCTCCCTGATACCCAGAGGAAGCACTACCAGAGATGCCAGTGCAACAGATACACACAAAACACACTATAACGCGTTCTTGTGAGATTAGCACACAGAGAACTGAATCTCCGATACTTCCTACACTTGAACGACCGTAAGAGGAAGGTATTCCACAAGGCCAGCCTGCTCTACCACAATGTACGACATATGAATAGTGCTAAGTATCCGTCAAGTTTCAATGGATTTAAAATGTTGGAAATTACTACCTACACATCCAAACAAAATCCAAAGCTTTCTCTCAGATAGATCAGCGTTGAAAATTTAAAGTTGAATGGATTATATATTTAAAAAATTTTTCTTGCAAAGTAGAATTTCGAGTATGACCGTTTAGTCAGAAAATTAGCAAACTGGCTCTACACAACTCAGAATCAAGGCAAAAATGTATCCTTATTAGAGTGCACTATTATTTAGAGGTCGAAGCCGAAAAGAAAACCCATTTCCCCGGTTACTGAATGGAGACCAACTTGTTTAATAAAATCCTAACCTCCTCCTTCAGTCACCTCTCCCCTCCTCATTCTCCTTCCTACCCATTGTGACTTTAATTACCTCATTAACCTCCTCTCTCTTTCTACATCCCACTCTCTTCCCGCCCCAAGTCTGCAAAACTCTTCCATCTGCAACACGTTATATATACCTGTGTGAATTTGCACTAGTAATGAAAGATATTTTTTTTTAGTAAAAACTTATTGCAAATTAACTGTTGTTCTTTCAATCTTTCCTTCTTTTATTCAAAACGTGCAACATTAGTCTCTTCACTAGACTCTAGTTCCTTCACTAAACATTAGTTCCATCGTTAGACACTAGTTCCTTCACTAGACGCTAATTTTTTCACTAGACACTAGTTACTTCACTAGACGCTAGTTTCTTTACTAGACACTAGTTCCTTCAATAGACGCTAGTTTTTTCACTAGACACTAGTTCCTTCACTAGACATTAGTTCCTTCACTAGACACTAGTTCCTTCACTAGACACTAGTTCCTTCACTAGACACTAGTTCCTTCACTAGACACTAGTTCCTTCACTAGACACTAGTTCCTTCACTAGACACTAGTTCCTTCACTAGACACTAGTTCCTTCACTAGACGCTAGTTTTTTCACTAGACACTAGTTACTTCACTAGACGCTAGTTTTTTCACTAGACACTAGTTACTTCACTAGACGCTAGTTTCTTTACTAGACACTAGTTCCTTCAATAGACGCTAGTTTTTTCACTAGACACTAGTTCCATCACTAGACACTAGTTCCTTCACTAGACACTAGTTCCTTCACTAGACACTAGTTCCTTCACTAGACACTAGTTCCTTCACTAGACACTAGTTCCTTCACTAGACACTAGTTCCTTCACTAGACACTAGTTCCTTCACTAAACATTAGTTCCTTCACTAGACACTAGTTCCTTCACTAAATATTAGTTCCTTCACTAGACACTAGTTCCTTCACTAGACACTAGTTCCTTCACTAAACATTAGTTCCTTCACTAGACACTAGTTCCTTCACTAAATATTAGTTCCTTCACTAGACACTAGTCCCTTCACTAAACACTAGTTCCTTCACTAGACACTAGTTCCTTCACTAGACACTAGTTCCTTCACTAGACACTAGTTCCTTCACTAGACACTAGTTCCTTCACTAGACACTAGTTCCTTCACTAGACACTAGTTCCTTCACTAGACACTAGTTCCTTCACTAGACACTAGTTCCTTCACTAGACACTAGTTCCTTCACTAGACACTAGTTCCTTCACTAGACACTAGTTTCTTCACTAGACATTAGATCCTTCACTAGACGCTAGTTTCTTCACTAGACACTAGTTCCTTCACTAGACACTAGTTCCTTCACTAGACACTAGTTCCTTCACTAGACACTAGTTCCTTCACTAGACACTAGTTCCTTCACTAGACACTAGTTCCTTCACTAGACACTAGTTCCTTCACTAGACACTAGTTTCTTCACTAGACATTAGATCCTTCACTAGACGCTAGTTTCTTCACTAGACACTAGTTCCTTCACTAGACACTAGTTTCTTCACTAGACATTAGATCCTTCACTAGACGCTAGTTTCTTCACTAGACACTAGTTCCTTCACTAGACACTAGTTTCTTCACTAGACACTAGATCCTTCACTAGACGCTAGGAACTAGTGTCTAGTTCCTTCACTAAATATTAGTTCCTTCACTAGACACTAGTTCCTTCACTAGACACTAGTTCCTTCACTAAACATTAGTTCCATCGCTAGACACTAGTTCCTTCACTAGACGCTAGTTTCTTCACTAGACATTAGATCCTTCAGTAGACGCTAGTTCCTTCACTAAACATTAGTTCCATCGCTAGACACTAGATCCTTCACTAGACGCTAGGAACTAGTGTCTAGTTCCTTCACTAAATATTAGTTCCTTCACTAGACACTAGTTCCTTCACTAGACACTAGTTCCTTCACTAAACATTAGTTCCATCGCTAGACACTAGTTCCTTCACTAGACGCTAGTTTCTTCACTAGACATTAGATCCTTCAGTAGACGCTAGTTCCTTCACTAAACATTAGTTCCATCGCTAGACACTAGATCCTTCACTAGACGCTAGGAACTAGTGTCTAGTTCATTCACTAAACATTAGTTCCTTCACTAGATACTGGTTTCTTTGCTAGACATTAGTTTCTTTACTAGACACTAGTTCCTTTATTACACACCGGTTCCTTCATTGGGACTGGTAAGGGTCTGGTCTAGCCCGGGTACCTGGGACTGGCAAGGGTCTGGTCTAGCCCGGGTACCTGGGTCTGGCAAAGGTCTGGTCTAGCCCGGGTACCTGGGACTGGCAAGGGTCTGGTCTAGCCCGGGTACCTGGGACTGGCAAGGGTCTGGTCTAGCCCGGGTACCTGGGACTGGCAAGGGTCTGGTCTAGCCCGGGTACCTGGGTCTGGCAAAGGTCTGGTCTAGCCCGGGTACCTGGGACTGGCAAGGGTCTGGTCTAGCCCGGGTACCTGGGACTGGCAAGGGTCTGGTCTAGCCTTGGAACCTGGGTCTGGCAAGGGTCATAGACCAGTTACTATATGATATATAATTGTCAAGTCTTACCTTCCATGATCTTATATCTTAAAATTCTTTAATGTGAAATAACCAGAGTTCCAGAAAAAAACTGATCAGCACAAAGTGAACTGCAACACAGAACAGTGACGCATTTACGATTATTCCACAAAGATGGTTCCATAAAGATGGTTCCACAAAGATGGTTCCACAAAGATGGTTCCATAAAGATGGTTCCACAAAGATGGTTCCACAAAGATGGTTCCATAAAGATGGTTCCACAAAGATGGTTCCATAAAGATGGTTCCACAAAGATGGTTGTTTCCACAAAGATGGTTCCATAAAGATGGTTCCACAAAGATGGTTCCACAAAGATGGTTCCAAAAGATGGTTCCACAAAGATGGTTCCACAAAGATGGTTCCACAAAGATGGTTCCACAAAGATGGTTCCACAAAGATGGTTCCACAAAGATGGTTCCACAAAGATGGTTCTACAAAGATGGTTCCACAAAGATGGTTCCATAAAGATGGTTCCACAAAGATGGTTCCACAAAGATGGTTCCATAAAGATGGTTCCACAAAGATGGTTCCACAAAGATGGTTCCAAAAGATGGTTCCACAAAGATGGTTCCATAAGATGGTTCCACAAAGATGGTTCCACAAAGATGGTTCCACAAAGATGGTTCCACAAAGATGGTTCCACAAAGATGGTTCCACAAAGATGGTTCCACAAAGATGGTTCCACAAAGATGGTTCCACAAAGATGGTTCCACAAAGATGGTTCCACAAAGATGGTTCCACAAAGATGGTTCCACAAAGATGGTTCCATAACTAACTGGCGTTATTCTATTCAAATTTATACTTTCAATTGCTGTTAAAATTTTAATATCACAATGAAATTCAATATCTCATTTTATTGAAAGGTCAAACTTAATTCATTCAAGGTCGGCATGTGGCCCTTGAAACCCAGGTTGGTGACCGCTGTGATAGGGTATTACTTTCAGCCTCAGGAAAAGTTACTCGTTCCTGCAATATTGTAGCAATAAGAGGCAGTGTGGTACTTTTCATAGTAGAAAGCAGATTGGTGCTCCTGGGAAGTACCAGAAGCCTGGCGACCATCACAGGACTCAGACACCAGATACTCTTAGACAGAAGTACTCAAAGAAAGCTCCTTCAGATGAGTGCCTGCAGCATTCTTACCATTATCGGAAGGCAGCACTCAAGCGGCAGAGCCAGAGGCCAGCCAGGTAAGGGAAAACTGTAGAATTTTCAGCGTCAAAAAAGAAGTATCATTTAGGGTATACGACAAATTCTAACCTTACAATAGAGCGGAAAAGTTATGTGAAGGATCTGGGACTGAAAATGTCAGAGGATCTCGCCTTCAAAGACCACAACAGTGTATCTACTTCATTTGCTGGGAAAATAATAGGATGGATAATGAGAACCTTCAAAACTAGGGACGCCAATCCCATGATGATTCTCTTCAAATCGCTTGATCTCTATAGCTTGGAATACTGCTGTACACTAACTGCCTCCTTTAAGGCTGGCGACATTGCAGACCTGGAGAGTGTACAAAGAACTTTCAAGGCACACATAAGTACGATAAGGCATCTAAATTACTGGGAACGGTTGAAGGTCCTTGATCTGTATTCCCTGGAACGCAGGCGAGAGAGATACATGATAACATACACTTTAAAAGTCCTTGAGGGATTGGTACCAAACGTGCACACGAAAATCACTCCCTATGAAAGCAAAAGACTCGGCAGGAGATGGAACATTCCCCCGATGAAAAGCAGAGGCGCCACGAGTACATTGAGAGACAATACAATAAGTGTCAGGGGCCCAAGACTGTTCAACTGCCTCCCAGCATACATAAAGGAGATTACCAATAGACCCCTGGCTGTCATTAAGAAGGCACTGGACAGGCACCTAAAGTCAGTACCTTGCCAACCGGTCCATGGTTCGTACGTCAGCTTGCGTGCGGACAGCAGTAACAGAATGGTTGATCAGACCTTGATCCACCATGAGGCCTGGTCTCAGACCGAGCGGCGGGGGCGTTGACCCCCGAAACCCTCTCCAGGTAAACCCCAGGTCTTCTCACTTACACGCACACCACACCACGGTAAGATGCGTCAGGACCCACAAGAGAGCTGTGGTAAGATGCGTCAGGACCCACAAGAGAGTTGCGGTAAGATGCGTCAGGACCCACAAGAGAGCTGCGGTAAGATGCGTCAGGACCCACAAGAGAGCTGCGGTAAGATGCGTCAGGACCCAGAAAGACTCTGGAAACACTGCCCAACAAATAGCTGAACACTCTCCCCAACATACACGATATGAAGCAGCTTCGCTGCACTACTGCCAAGACAATAAAACTATCACAGCCATACAATAGACATTCTCGAATTCAGGACCCGAACGTCACACATAATTTATATTTAGAGGGAAGCGCTGAACTTATAATAATTATACAGCGTCTGGGTAATGGAAGGCAGTCAGGTTCAATCCAGATGGAAGACAGCTCCAGTGCTTTATATCAAGAGCCCTTCGCTATAATCAATCCCCTTGAAGGAAATGCAATTAACAGCATCTTCACCCACTGTAGCCTTCACCAGGGTGCCTTGATGACGGTGGACAGCTACCCTCCCTCCAGGCCACGGGTGGAAGAGAGCCGCCACTAGCTGCCTTCCACACTACACTAAGTACATCACCAGCGTAGATTAAAACATCATCCTTACGCTATTATTATTGGTTAATCGGGTTTAAATCCTATTGACTACATTAGGATCATTAAGACTGCACATAACATTCACCACCAGACCAGAATAATCTCCAAAACAGGGATTAAACAAACTGTCAGCATATATAAGCGGAGAAAAATACAAACCTTATGGTACATAGTATGTGTATTATTATTATTATTATTATTATTATTATTATTATTATTATTATTATTATTATTATTATTATTATTATTATTATTATTTTTATTATTATTATTATTATTATTATTATTATTATTATTATTATTATTATTATTATTATTATTATTATTATATTTATATTAAATTTAGAGGAAGCGTTAAATCCTTAGGGCCGTATAGTGCCTGCAGGGATGGGACGCACTCAGGTTGAATCTATGAGAGAAAGGGCTCAGTTCCTGCCATCAAGAGACCCCCATCAGCATCAACAACCACCCACCAGCATCAACAACCACTCACCAGCATCAAGGAGCCCGTGGAGGCTAGTGAAACGCCATAAGGACCCTCCATTAAGTTAATAAAGACAATATGAGGTTTATAGCATTTTACTGACAAGTCGTTTCGCCCACAAGGGGCTTTATTAACGTAAGTCACTGGTGGGCAAAACCTCTATGTAAAATGTGATAAACCAAATATCGTGGCTTTTTTTATTTTAGTCTACTTGTGGGTATATTACCTCTCATACAAAACACCAACATGGATGCCTAGTTCACTCTCTTTACTACTCATGATATGAATTTTGTCTGACACCACAGGTTACCTTCACCACTAGGATCACGAATGTCAGCAAATAACGTTAGTACTTGCAAGCGTAGTTCTGACACCGTCATGGCGGGACTCCGATCCTCTCCCGTGACTTTATCAACGATTTACCCACCTTGATTTGTCTTAATTTTCGAATATAGCACTGAGTACTTTTAACTAATATTCGTGAGCAGTCTTACAAAATTTAAACTTTGAAATGAATTCTTTCCGTCACAGCTATGATGCCTGCATCACCACATACACTGTATGTTTCCTGCTACCTATGATGCCTGCATCACCACATACACTGTATGTTTCCTGCTACCTATGATGCCTGCATCACCACATACACTGTATGTTTCCTGCTACCTATGATGCCTGCATCACCACATACACTGTATGTTTCCTGCTACCTATGATGCCTGCATCACCCCATACACTGTATGTTTCCTGCAAGCTATGATGCCTGCATCACCACATACACTGTATGTTTCCGGCTAGCTATGATGCCTGCATCACCACACACACTGTATGCTTCCTGCTTGCTATGATACCTGCAGCAGCACACACACTGTATGTTCCTGCTAGCTATGATGCCTGCATCACCACACACACACTGTATGTTTCCGGCTAGCTATGATGCCTGCATCACCACGCACACTGTATGCTTCCTGCTTGCTATGATACCTGCAGCAGCACACACACTGTATGTTCCTGCTAGCTATGATGCCTGCATCACCACGCACACTGTATGCTTCCTGCTAGCTATGATGCCTGCATGACCATACACACTGTATGTTTCCTGCTATGATGCCTGCATCACCATACACACTATATGTTTTCTGCTAGTTATGATGCCTACAGCACCATACACACTGTATGTTTCCTGTTAACTACGATCTCTGCATCACCACACACACTGTTTGTTTCCTGCCAGCTATGATGCCTACAGCAGCACACACACTGTGTTTCCTGCTAGCTACGATGCCTGCATCACCACATACACTGTTTCCTGCTAGCTATGATGCCTGCGGCACCTCACACACTGTATGCTTCCTGCTAGCTACAAAGCCTGCATCACCACACACACTGCATTTTCCTGCTAGCTACGAGGCCTGCATCCCTACACATTCTGTGTGATTCCTTCTAGCTACGATGCCTGCATCACCACACACACTGTATGTTTCCTGTTAGCTACTATGCCTGCACCACCACACACACTGGATGTTTCTTGCTAGCTACATTTCCTGCATCACCACACACACTGTATGTGTCTTGCTAGCTATGATGCCTGCATCAACACACACACTGTATGCTTCCTGCTAGCTACGATGCCTGCAGCACCACACACACTGTGTGTTTCCTGCTAGCTACGATTCCTGCAGCCCCACACACACTGTATGTTTCCTGCTAGCTACGATGCCTGCAGCACCACACACACTGTATGTTTCCTGCTAGCTACGATTCCTGCATCACCACACACACTGGGTGTTTCCTGCTAGCTACAATGCCTGTATAACCACACACACTGTATGTTTCCTGCTAGCTACGATGTCTGCATCACCACACACACCGTATGTTTCCTGATAGCTACGATGCCTGCAGCACCACACACACTATGTGTTTCCTGCTAGCTACGATGCCTGTAGCACCACACACACTGTATGTTTCCCGCTAGCTACGATGCCTGCAGCGCCACACACACTGTGTGTTTCCTGCTAGCGACGATGCCTGCAGGGCCACACACACTGTGTGTTTCCTGCTAGCTACGATGCATGCAGCGCCACATACACTGTGTTTCCTGCTAGCTAGGATGCCTGCGGCGCCACACACACTGTGTGTTTCCTGCTAGCTACGATGCCTGCAGCGCCACACACACTGTGTGTTTCCTGCTAGCTACGATGCCTACATCACCACACACACTGTGTTTCCTGCTAGCTACGATGCCTGCATCACTACACACACTGTGTGTTTCCTGCTAGCTACGATGCCTGCAGCACCACACACACTGTGTGTTTCCTGCTAGCTACGATGCCTGCAGCACCACACACACATATGTGTTTTCCTGACATAGCTACGATGCCTGCAGCACCACACACACTATGTGTTTCCTGCTAGCTACGATGCCTGCAGCACCACACACACTGTGTTTCCTGCTAGCTACGATGCCTGCAGCACCACACACACTATGTGTTTCCTGCTAGCTACGATGCCTGCAGCACCACACAACACTATGTGTTTCCTCTAGCTACGATGCCTGCAGCACAACACACACTGTGTGTTTCCTGCTAGCTACGATGCCTGCAGCGCCAAACACACTGTGTGTTTCCTGCTAGCTACGATGCCTGCAGCGCCACACACACTGTGTGTTTCCTGCTAGCTACGATGCCTGCATCACCACACACACTATGTATTTCCTGCTAGCTACGATGCCTGCAGCACCACACACACTGTGTGTTTTTTGCTAGCTACGATGCCTGCAGCGCCACACACACTGTGTGTTTTTTGCTAGCTACGATGCCTGCAGCACCACACACATTGTGTGTTTTTTGCTAGCTACGATGCCTGCAGCACCACACACACTGTGTGTTTTTTGCTAGCTACGATGCCTGCAGCGCCAGCTCGCTGCTACAAACAAAGTGTACTCTCTGATTACAACTACGAACATTACAAGATTAGTTTCTTTCTGAATTATCAACAAACACACTGGAACAGGCACTTATGAGTGTATATCTTAACATATTTACAACCGATTTATATGTAATGTATGTATGTCTCAGTATATATATATATATATATATATATATATATATATATATATATATATAATATATATATATATATATTATTATGTGTGTATATATAACATCGGGACATGTGTATCTCTCTGAGCATATATACCTAGAGTGTGTATCTCTCAAGGAAAAATTCACAAAGCGTGAGTGTCTCTCAGTGTATAAACAGAGAGACGCGTATATCTCTTCTATACATAAAGGTATCTCTCTCTCTCTCTCTCTCTCTCTCTCCTCTCTCTCTCTCTCCCTGGTTCTCAGAACAAACGCAGGTGCGGGTGTACCCCTTTAAACGATGCAACCTCGAGGGGATACTAACATAAACGTGTATCCCTATCACTAAACTCCCTGGGCTACTAATATCAAGCTGTATCCCTTGCATTACAACGATCAGACAATATTCCTGTGTGAACCTAACTATGTTCACTGTGAGAACATAACTGTGTTTACACAGTGCAGTGTATGTACTGTATACTAGTTACATCCACACAATATATAGTGTCGTAGTTATATCCACACAATGTACAGTGTCGTAGTTATATCCATACAATGTACAGTGTCGTAGTTATATCCACACAATGTACAGTGTCGTAGTTATATCCACACAATGTACAGTGTCGTAGTTATATCCACACAATGTACAGTGTCGTAGTTATATCCACACAATGTACAGTGTCGTAGTTATATCCACACAATGTACAGTGTCGTAGTTATATCCACACAATGTACAGTGTCGTAGTTATATACACACAAGGTACAGAGTCGTAGTTATATCCACACAATGTACAGTGTCGTAGTTATATCCATACAATGTACAGTGTCGTAGTTATATCCACACAATGTACAGTGTCGTAGTTATATCCATACAATGTACAGTGTCGTAGTTATATCCATACAATGTACAGTGTCGTAGTTATATCCACACAATGTACAGTGTCGTAGTTATATCCACACAATGTACAGTGTCGTAGTTATATCCACACAATGTACAGTGTCTTAGTTATATACACAAAAGGTACAGAGTCGTAGTTATATCCTCACAATGTACAGTGTCGTAGTTATATCCACACAATGTACAGTGTCGTAGTTATATCCACACAATGTACAGTGTCGTAGTTATATCCACACAATGTACAGTGTCGTAGTTATATACACACAAGGTACAGAGTCGTAGTTATATCCACACAATGTACAGTGTCGTAGTTATATCCACACAATGTACAGTGTCGTAGTTATATCCACACAATGTACAGTGTCGTAGTTATATCCACACAATGTACAGTGTCGTAGTTACATCCACACAATGTACAGTGTCGTAGTTATATACACACAAGGTACAGAGTCGTAGTTATATTCACACAATGTACAGTGTCGTAGTTATATCCACACAATGTACAGTGTCGTAGTTACATCCACACAATGTACAGTGTCGTAGTTATATACACACAAGGTACAGAGTCGTAGTTATATTCACACAATGTACAGTGTTGTACTTATATACACACAACGTAGAGTGTCGTAGTTATATCCACACACAGCACAGTGTCGTATAAATATCCACACAATGTACAGTGTCGTAGTTATTTCCAGACAATGTACAGTGTTGTAGTTAGATCCACGCAACCTACAGTGTCGTAGTTATATCCACACAATGTACAGTGTCTCAGTAATATCCACACAATGTACAGTGTCGTACATATACACACAACTTACAGTGTCGTAGTTATATCCACACAATGTAGAATGTCGTATAAATATCCACACAATGTACAGTGTCGTAGTTATTTCCAGGCAATGTACAGTGTCGTAGTTATATCCACACAATGTACAGTGTCGTAGTTATATCAACACATGTACAGTGTCGTAGTTATACCCACACAATGTACAGTGTCGTAGTTATATCAACACATGTACAGTGTCGTAGTTATACCCACACAATGTACAGTGTCGTAGTTATATCAACACATGCACAGTGTCGTAGTTATACCCACACAATGTACAGTGTCGTAGTTACATCCACACAAAGTACATTGTAGTAGTTATATCCACATAATGTACAGTGTCGTAGTTATATCCACACAAAGTACAGTGTCGTAGTTATATCCACATACTGCGCTTTGTAACCAAACCATACCACGGGTGGGGTTTGTACCCGCGGTCAGTCTCAAAACTTCAGAAATTATGACGAATCTTTGCGTTATTGCAAACATCAGTACACAGGTGTGGTGTGACTCATACACATGTCTTACAGGTGTGGTGTGACTCACAACATGTCTTGCAGGGGTGGTGTGACTCACAACATGTCTTGCAGGGGTGGTGTGATTCACAACATGTCTTGCAGGGGTGGTGTGACTCACAACATGTCTTGCAGGGGTGGTGTGACTCACAACATGTCTTGCAGGGGTGGTGTGACTCACACATATGTCTTACAGGGGTGGTGTGACTCACACACATGTCTTACAGGTGTGGTGTGACTCACACACATGTCTTACAGGTGTGGTGTGACTCACACACATGTCTTACAGGTGTGGTGTGACTCACACACATGTCTTACAAGGGTGGTGCGACTCACACACATGTCTTACAGGGGTGGTGTGACACACACATGTCTTACAGGGGTGGTGTGACTCACACATATGTGTTGCAGGTGTGGTGTGACTCACACACATGTGATGCAGGTGAGGTGTGACTAACACATGTGCTGCAGGTGTGGTATTACTCACATGTGTTGCAGGTGTGGTGTGGCTCACACATATGTGTTACAGGTGTGGTGTGACTCACACATATGTGTTGCAGGTGTGGTGTGACTCACACATATGTGTTGCAGGTGACGTGTGACTCACACATGTGCTGCAGGTGTGGTGTGACTCACACACATGTGTTGAAGGTGTGTTGTGACTCGCACACTTGTGTAGCAGGTGTGGTGTGACTCACAAACATGTGCTGCAGGTGTGGTGTAACTCACACACATGTGTTGCAAGTGTGGTGTGACTCACACACTTGTGTTGCAGGAGTGGCGTGACTCACAAGCATGTATTGAAGGTGTGGTGTGACTCACACACATGTGTTGCAGGTGTGGTGTGACTCACACACTTTTGTTGCAGGAGTGGCGTGACTCACAAGCATGTATTGAAGGTGTGGTGTGACTCACACACATGTGTTGCAGGTGTGGTGTGACTCACACACATGTGTTGCAGGTATGCTGTGACACATGTACTGCAGGTGTGGTGTGACGCACACAGATGTGTTGCAGGTATGGTGTGACCCACACACTTGTTGCAGGTGTGGTGTGACTCACACACTTGTGTTGCAGGTGTATTGTGACTCACACATGTACTGCAGGTGTGGTGTGACTCACACACATGTGATGCAGGTGTGGTGTGGATCACATATATGTGTTGCAGGTGTAATGTGACTCATATTTGCTGCAGACGTGGTGTGACTCACACACGTGCTTCAGGTGTGGTGTGACTCACACATATGTTGCAAGTGTGATGTGACTCACACACGTGTTTCAGCTGTGATGTGACTCACACATGTGTTATAGGGGTCGTGTGACTCACAAATGTGCTGCAGGTGTGATGTGACTCACACGTGCGTTGCAGGTGTGGTTTAAGTCACATGTGTTACAGGTATGGTGTGAATCACACATATGTTGCAGGTGTGGTGTGACTCACATGTGTTGCAGCTGTGGTGTGATTCACATGTGCTGCAGGTGTGATGTGACTCACACATGCGTTGCAAATGTGGTGTGACTCACATACATGTGTTGTAGGTATGGTGTGACTCACACATGTGTTGCAGGTTTTGTGTGATTCACACGTGCTGTAGGTGTGATGTGACTCACACATGCGTTGCAGGTGTGATGTATCTCATATACATGTGTTGTAGATATGGTGTGACTCTCACTTGTGTTGCAGGAGTGGTATGAATCACATGTGCTGCAGATGTGATGTGACTCACACACATGTGCTGTAGTTGTAAAGTGACACACACATGTGCTGCAGGTGTGTTGTGACTCACACATGTGTTGCAGGTGAGGTGTGACTCACACATGTGTTGCAGGTGTGATGTGACTCACACACGTGTGTTGCAGGTGTGGTGTGACTCACACATGTGCTGCAGGTGTGATGTAGCTCGCACATGTGTTGCAGGTGTGATGTGGCTCACACACGTGCTCCAGGTGTGATGTGACTCACACGTGTGGTGCAGGTGTGGTGTGACTTACACACATGTGTTGCAGGTGTGGTGTGACTCACAAACATCTGCTGCACGTGTGGTGTGAACACATGTGTTGCAGGTGTGGTGTGACTCACACATGTGTGTCAGGTGTTGATGAGACCCACATATGTGCTACAGATGTGGTGTGACTCACACATGTGTTGCAGGTGTGGTTTAACTCACACACATTTGTTGTAGGTGTGGTATGACTCACATACTCGTGTCGCAGGTGTGCTGTGACTCACAAACTTGTGTTCAAGGTGTGGTGTGACTCACACACATGTGTTGCAGGTGTGATGTGACTCACACACATGTGCTGTAGTTGTGGTGTGACTCACGCACATGTGTTGCAGGTGTGGTGTGACTCACACACATGTGTTGCAAGTATGTTGTGACTCACACATGTACTGCAGATGTGGTGTGACGCACACACATGTGTTGCAAGTGTGGTGTGACCCACACACATGTGTTCAGGTGTGGTGTGACTCACACACATGTGTTGCAGGAGTGGTGTGAATCACATGTGCTGCAGGTGTGATGTGACTCACTCACATGTGGTGTAGTTGTGGTGTGACTCACACATGTGCTGCAGGTGTGATATGACTCACACATGTGTTGCAGGTGTGATGTGACTCACACACGTGTGTTGCAGGTGTGGTATGATTCACACATATGCTGCAGGTGTGATGTAGCTCGCACATGTGTTGCAGGTGTGGTGTGGCTCACACATGTGCTCCACGTGTGATGTGACTCACACGTTTGGTGCAGGTGTGATGTGACTTACACACATGTGTTGCAGATGTGGTGTAACTCACACACATGTGTTGCAGGTGTGGTGTGACTCACACACATGTGTTGCAGGTGTGGTGTGACTCACACATATCTGCTGCAGGTGTGGTGTGAATCACACATGTGTTGCAGGTGTGGTGTGGCTCACACATGTGTGTCAGGTGATGCGAGACTCACACATGTGCTACAGACGTGATGTGACTCACACATGTGTTGCAGGTGTGATGTGACTCACACACATATGTTGCAGGTGCGGTGTGCCTCACACACATGTGTTGCAAATGTGGTGTAACTCGCACACACGTGTTGCAGGTCTGGTGTAACTCACACACATGTGTTGCAGGTGTGGTGTGACTCACACACATGTGCTGTAGTTGTGGAGTGACTCACGCACATGTGTTGCAGGTGTGGTGTGACTCACACACATGTGTTGCAGGTATGTTGTGACTCACACATGTACTGCAGATGTGGTGTGACGCACACACATGTGTTGCAAGTGTGGCGTGACCCACACACGTGTTCAGGTATGGTGTGACTCACACACATGTGTTGCAGGAGTGGTGTGAATCACATGTGCTGCAGGTGTGATGTGACTCACTCACATGTGATGTAGTTGTGGTGTGACTCACACATGTGCTGCAGGTGTGATGTGACTCACACATGTGTTGCAGGTGAGGTGTAACTCACACATGTGTTGCAGGTGTGATGTTACTCACACACGTGTGTTGCAGGTGTGGTGTGATTCACACATGTGCTGAAGGTGTGATGTAGCTCGCACATGTGTTGCAGGTGAGGTGTGGCTCACACATGTGCTCCATGTGTGATGTGACTCACACGTGTGGTGCAGGTGTGGTGTGACTTACATACATGTGTTGCAGATGTGGTGTAACTCACACACATGTGTTGCAGGTGTGGTGTGACTCACACACATGTGTTACAGGTGTGGTGTGACTCACACATATCTGCTGCAGGTGTGGTGTGAATCACACATGTGTTGCAGGTGTGGTGTGGCTCACACATGTGTGTCAGGTGATGTGAGACTCACACATGTGCTACAGACGTGATGTGACTCACACATGTGTTGCAGGTGTGATGTGACTCACACACTTATGTTGCAGGTGTGGTGTGCCTCACACACATGTGTTGCAAATGTGGTGTAACTCGCACACACGTGTTGCAGGTCTGGTGTAACTCACACACATGTGTTGCAGGTGTGGTGTGACTCACACATGTTCTGCAGGTGTGATATGACTCGCACATGTTCTGAACGTGTTGTGTGACACACAAATATGTGCTGCAGGTGTGGTGTGACTCACACACATGCTGCAGGTGTGATGTGACTCACACACATGTGTTGGAGATGTGGTGTGCCTCACACATATGTGTTGCATGTGTGGTGTAACTCAAAAACATGTGTTGCAGGTGTGGTGTGACTCACACACATGCTGCAGGTGTCGTGTACCTCGCACATGTGTTGCAGACGTGGTGTGGCTCACACATGTGCTCCAGGTGTGATGTGACTCACACGTGTGTTGTGTTGCAGGTGTGGTGAGACTAACACACAAGTGTTGCAGGTGTGGTGTAATTCACAAACATGTGTTGCAGATGTGATGTGTCTCACACACATCTGTTGCAGGTGTAGTGTGAATAACACATGTGTTGCATGTGTGATGTGAGTCACACATTTGAATCAGGTGTTGTGAGACTCACACAAGTGCTACAGGTGTGATGTGACTCACACATGTGTTGCAGGTGTGATGTGACACACACGTGTTACAGGTGTGATGTGACTCACAAACATGTGTTGCAGGTGTGGTGTAACTCGCACACATATGTTGCAGGTGTAGTGAGGCTCACACATATGTGTTGCAGGTGTGGTGTGACACACACATATGTGCTGCAGGTGTGGTGTAACCCACACATGTTGCAGGTGTGATGTGACTCACACATGTATTGCAGGTTCGATGTGCCTCACGCACATGTGTTGCAGGTGTGGTGTAACTCACACACGTGTTGCAGGGGTAATGTGACTCGCACACATGCTGCAGGTGTGATGTGACTCACACACATGTGTTGCAGGTGTGGTGTGACTCACACATGTGCTGCAGGTGTGGTTTCGCTTACACACATGTGTTGCAGGTGTGGTGTGACTCACACGCATATGTTGCAGGTGAAGTGTGGCTCACACATGTGCTGCAGGTGTGGTATGACTCACATGTGTGGCAGGTGTGGTGTGACTCACACATATGTGTTGCAGGTGTGGTGTGACTCACACATATGTGTTGCAGGTGTTGTGTGACTCACACATATGTGCTGCAGAGGTGGTGTGACTCACACACATGTGCTGCAGGTGTGGTGTGACTCACATAAGTGCTGCAGGTGTGACATGACTCACAAATGTTATGAACGTGTGTGGTGTGACGCACATATATGTGCTGCAGGTGTGGTGTGATTCACACACATGCTGCAGGTGTGATGTGACTCACACATGTGTTGCAGGTTCGATATGCCTCACACATATGTGTTGCATGTGTGGTGTAACTCACACATATGTGTTGCAAGGGTGGTGTGACTCACACACATGTGTTGCAGGTGTTGTGTAACTCACACACATGTGTTGCAGGTGTTGTGTAACTCACACACATGTGTTTCAGGGGTGGTGTGACTCACACATGTGCAGCCAGAGTGATGTCGCTCACACACATGTGTTGCAGGTGAAGTGTGGCTCACACATGTGCTGCAGGTGTGGTATGACTCACATGTGTGGCAGGTGTGATGTGACTCACACACACGTGTTGCAGGTGTGGTGTGCCTCACACGCATGTGTTGCAGGTGTTGTGTAACTCACACACATGTGTTTCAGGGGTGGTGTGACTCACACATGTGCAGCCAGAGTGATGTCGCTCACACACATGTGTTGCAGGTGTGGTGTGACTCACACATGTGCTGCAGGTGTGGTGTGACTCACACACACATGTGCTGCAGGTGAGGTGTGGCTCACACATATACTGCAGGTGTGGTGTGACTCACATGTGTTGCAGGTGTGGTGTGACTCACATATGTGTTGCAGGTGACGTGTGATTCACACACATGTGTTGCAGGTGTGGTGTGACTCAGACATCTGTGTTACATGTGTGATGTGAATCACACACACGTATTGCAGGTGTGATGTGACTCACGCATGTGTTGCAGATGTTGTGTGACTCACACATGTGCTGCAGTTGTGGTGTGACTGACACATGCGTTGCAGGTGTGGTGTGACTCACATACATGTGTCTCAGTTGTGGTGTGACTCGCACATGTGTTGCAGGTGTGGTGTGATTCGCACATGTGCTGTAGGTGTGATGTGGCTCACACATGTGTTGCAGGTGTGATGTGACTCATACACATGTGCTGCAGGTGTGATGTGACTCATACACATGTGTTGCAGGTGTGATGTGACACACATTTGTTGCACGTGTGGTGTGACTCACACATGTGCTGCAGGCATGATGTGACTCACACATGTGCTGCAGGTGTGGTGTAATTCACATGTGTTGCTGGTGTGGTGTGATTCACACATCTGCGTTACAGGTGTGGTGATACTCAAACATCTACCTTACAGCTGTGATGTGACTCATACACGTGCTGCAGGTGTGATGTGATTCTCACACATGTGCTGCAGGTGTGATGTGATTCATACATGTGTGTTACAGCAGTGGTGCTATTCAAACATCTGTGTTACAGTTGCGATGTAACTCATACATCTGTGCTGCAGGTGTGATGTGACTCCTGACATGTTTTACATGTGTGATGTGAATCACACATCTGTTACAGGCGTGGTGACTCACAACTGTGCAGCAGGTGTGGTGTGACTCACATATCTGTGTTACAGGCGTTGCGTGACTCACATATGTACAGCAGGTGTGGTGTGACCTACACCTTCGTACTTCAGGTGTTGTGTAACAAACATACCCGTGTTACAGGTGTGGAGTACACTCACACACCTGTGCTGCAGGTGTGGTAGGACTCAAACATCTGTGCTCCAGGAGTAGTGTGCCACACATGTGCTTAAGGTGTGGTGTGACTTACACACCTGTTCTACAGCTGTGGAATGACAGACACACCTGTGCTAGAGGTGTGGTGTGACTCACACAGTTGTGCTCTAGGTTGAATGTGACTCGCACACCTGTTCTGCAAGTGTAGTGTGACTCACACATCTCTGCTGCAGGTGTGGTGTGACTCATATATATGCACTGCAGGTGTGTTGTGACACACATCTGTGCTGCAGGTGTGGTGTAACACACATCTGTGCTGAATGTTGTGTGATTCACACATCTGTGCCGAAAATGGGGTGAAACCCACATATATGTGCTGCAGGTGTGGTGTAACTTTAACAGCTGTACTGCAGATGTGGTATGACTCACACGTGTGTGCTGCAGGTGTAGAGTAACTCACACACCTGCCCTGCAAGTGTGGTGTGACTCACACATCTGTGCTTCAGGTGTGGAATTACTCACACATCAGTGTTGCAGGTATGATGTAACACACTCACATCTGTGCTGCAGGTTTGGTGTAACTCACACATCTGTGCTACAGGTATCGTGTGATTCACACATGTGTGCTGCTGGTGTGGTGTATCTCATTCATCTTTTCTGCAGGTGTGGTGTAACTCACACATCTGTGCTGCAGGTCTGGTGTAAGTCATACATCTGTGCTGCAGATGCGGTGTAACTCATTCATCTGAGCTGCAGGTGTGGTGTAATTCACACATCTGTACTGCAGGTGTGGTGTAACTTAAACATCTGTGCTGCAGGTATGATGCAACTCAAACATCTGTGCTGCTGGTGTGCTGTAAGTCACACATCTGTGCTGCGGGTGTGGTATAACTCACACATCTGTGTTGAAGGTGTTGTGTAACTCACACACTTCTGTTGCATGTGTGGCGTAACTCACACATCTGTGCTGCAGGTGTGGTATAACTTACACCTCAGTGCTGCAGGTGTGGTGTAACTCATACATCTGTGCTGCAGGTGTGGTGTAACTCACACATCTGAGCTGCAGGTGTGGTGTAACTCAGACATCTGCGCTGCAGGTTTTGTGTGACTCACACATCTGTGCTGATGGTGTGGTGTGACTCACACTTCTGTGCTGAAGGTGTGGTGTAACTCACACATCCGTGCTGCAGGTGTGGTGTATGTGTGCTGCAGGTGTGGTGCAAGTTTGATGCAGGTATGGTGCAGGTGTGGTATAATTTAGACATCTGAGGAGCAGGTGTGGTGTAACTCACCCATCTCTGCTGCAGGTGTGGCGTGACTCACACGTCTGTGCTGCAGGTGTGTTGTAAGTCACACATCTGTGCTTCAAGTGTGATGCAGGTGTGCTGCAGGTGTGGTGTATGTTTGCTGCAGGTGTAGTGCAGGTGTGATGCATGTGTGGTGCAGGTGTGGTGCAGGTGTGATGCAGGTTTGCTGCAGGTGTGATGCAGGCGTGATGCAGGTTTGCTGCAGGTGTGATGCAGGTGTGATGCAGGTGTGGTGTAGGTGTGGTGCAGGTGTCGTGCAAGTGTGATGCAAGTGTGGTGCAGGTGTGGTGCAGGCGTGGTGCAGGTGTGCGGCAGGTGTGCTGCAGGTGTGGTGTAGGTGTGCTGCAGATGTACTGCAGGTGTGCTGCAGGTGTGCTGCATGTGTGGTGCAGGTGTGGTGCAGATGTGGTGTTGCTAATTCATTTCCATATGAACACCTCAATTTTTATAACCTGAATAAACTCAATCAACAGCGGTCGTGTGTATCAATAACAGTGATATACGCCAGTGGTGGGTTAAATATGCGCCAGTGGTGGATTAAATATTCGCCAGTGGTGGGTTAAATATATGCCATTGGTTGGTTATATATGTGCCAATGGTGGGTTAAATATACGCCAGTGGTGGGTTAAATATAAGAACATAAAAACATAAGAAGAAACACTGCAACAGGCCTACTGGCCTATACGAAGCTGGTCCAATTCTCCCACCGGCTTAAGCCATGCCTTGATCTAGTGAGGTCAGACACGTCACTTAATTAAGGGAGGAGCACGGCATCCGACCTAGTAGCACAAGCTAGCCAGGTCCAACTCACACCCACCCACATCCACTCATCTATTTATCCAACCTATTTTTAAAACTACACAACGTCTTAGCTTCTATGACGGTACTCGGGAGTTTGTTCCACTCATCCACAACTCTATTACATAAGAACATAAGAAAGGAGGAACACTGCAGCAGGCCTGTTGGCCCATACTAGGCAGGTCCTTTACAATTCATCCCAATAACAAACATTTGACCAACCCAATTTTCAATGCTACCCAAGAAGGAAATAAATGGTATAAAATACCGACACAATGGAAATATAAACACAAATGCAGTATAATGTGATCCTTTATTGACAACGTTTCACCCACACAGTGGGCTTTTTCAAGTCACACACGGATCTACCTGTAGATCCGTGTGTGACTTGAAAAAGCCCACTGTGTGGGTGAAACGTTGTCAATAAAGGATCACATTATACTGCATTTGTGTTTATATTTCGCTACCCAAGAAACAAGCTCTGATGTGAAAGTCCCACTCAAATCCAACCCCTCCCACTCATGTACTTATCCAACCTAAATTTGAAACTACCCAAAGTCCTAGCCTCAATAACCCAACTAGGTAGACTGTTCCACTCATCAACTACCCTATTTCCAAACCAATACTTTCCTATGTCCTTTCTAAATCTAAACTTATCTAATTTAAATCCATTTCTTCGGGTTCTCTCTTGGAGAGATATCCTCAAGACCTTGTTAATATCCCCTTTATTAATACCTATCTTCCACTTATACACTTCGATCAGGTCTCCCCTCATTCTTCGTCTAACAAGTGAATGTAACATAAGAACATAAGAATGTAGGAACACTGCAGAAGGCCTACTGGCCCATACGAGAGTCTTCAATCTTTCTTCATAAGGAAGATTTCTAATGCTATGTATTAATTTAGTCATCCTACGCTGAATGTTTTCTAACGAATTTATGTCCATTCTGTAATATGGAGACCAGAATTGAGCTGCATAATCTAGGTGAGGCCTTATTAATGATGTATAAAGCTGCAGTATGACCTCTGGACTTCTGTTGCATACACTTCTTGATATAAATCCCAGTAATCTATTTGCCTTATTACGTACGCTTAGGCATTGCTGTCTTGGTTTAAGGTTGCTGCTTACCATAACCCCCAAGTCCTTTTCGCAATCTGTATGGCTAAGTTCTACATTATTTAACTTATAAGTGCTAGGGTTATGGACACTCCCGAGCTTCAGAACCTTGCATTTATCTACATTGAACTGCATCTGCCACTTTTCTGACCAAGAGTAGAGTTTGTCTAAATCCTCCTGAAGTTCCCTAACATCTACGTTTGAATCAATTATCCTACCTATCTTCGTGTCATCGGCGAATTTGCTCATATCACTAGTAATTCCTTCATCAAGATCATTGATATATATTATAAACAACAACGGGCCCAAGACTGATCCCTGTGGAACGCCACTTGTTACTGATCCCCAGTCAGATTTAACCCCATTTATAGACACTCTCTGCTTCCTGTCTGTCAGCCATGATTCGATCCACGAGAGCACCCTTCCCCCAATGCCATGAGCTGCTACTTTCTTCAACAGTCTTTGGTGCGGAACTCTATCAAATGCCTTACTAAAATCTTAGTAAATAATATCAAATTCTTTATCGTGGTCAACAGCCTCAAAAGCTTTACTGAAGAAAGTTAATAAATTAGTTAAACAAGACCGGCCTCTTGTGAATCCATGCTGAGTATCATTAATCAAGCTATGCTTATCGAGATGGCTTCTTATAATTTGAGCTATAATTGACTCTAGTAATTTGCCTACAATTGAGGTCAGGCTTATTGGGCGGTAATTTGACGGTAACGACTTGTCCAATGTTTTAAAAATAGGAATTACATTAGCCATCTTCCACATATCAGACACTACACCTGTTTGAAGAGATAAATTAAAAATATTAGTTAACGGTTCACAGACTTCCATTTTGCATTCCTTTAGAACCCTTGAAGAAACCTCATCAGGACCCGGTGACTTATTTTGCTTCAGTCGGTCTATCTGCTTCACAACCATTTCACTAGTGACTGTGATGTTACATAATTTATCTTCTTCTGGCCCACTATAAAAATTAATTACCGGAATATTATTAGTGTCTTCCTGCGTAAAAACCGAGAGAAAATAATTATTTAAAATCGAGCACATTTCATTCTCTTTGTCAGTAAGATGCCCATGTGATGAATGGTTTTGAAAACTGACAAGTTGAAGAATTGAGACACTTATGCAACACATGGGAATCTTTATTGAAGAAACGTTTCGCCACACAGTGGCTTCATCAGTCCAATACAAAGTAGAAATGGGTAAGGAGAGTAGAAGTATGAGGTAATCAGTCCCTCAACCTGGATTCGATGTGTTCAGTCCATCACTCTTGTAGTAAGTGCAGCATAGGGCCAGAGAGGTGGCTTATATACTGCGGTGAGATGAGTTGAAGCAGGAGGAGGCGGGATCACAGTGGGACCTGCCACTAGTGTAAGTAGGTCGTCGTTCAAAGGTTGGGCAAGCGTTGTAGTCTTTGTACCAAGATCCCATGATGTTGCAGTGTCTGACAGATATAAGCCACCTCTCTGGCCCTATGCTGCACTTACTACAAGAGTGATGGACTGAACACATCGAATCCAGGTTGAGGGACTGATTACCTCATACTTCTACTCTCCTTACCCATTTCTACTTTGTATTGGACTGATGAAGCCACTGTGTGGCGAAAACTCTGTTAGAAAACCAGTACTTACCTATTTCCTTTCTAAATCTAAATTTATCCAACTTAAATCCATTAATCCTGGTTCTTACCTGGTTCGACACCCTCAGTACTTTATTAATGTCTCCCTTGTTTATGCCCGTCATCCACTTATACACTTCAATGATATCTCCCCTCATTCTACGCCTCTCCAGAGAGTGGAGATTTAAGGCTTTAAGTCTATCTTCATACGGGAGGTTCCTTACACAGTAAATCATTTTAGTCATTCTTCTCTGTATGTTCTCTAATGAGTCTCTGTCCATCCTGTAGTAAGGGGACCAAAACTGAGCAGCATAATCTAAATGAGGCCTCACTAGTGATGTATAGAGCTGTAAAATAACTTTTGGACTTCTGTTACTTATACTTCTTGAGATAAATCCAAGTAATCTGTTGGCCTTGTTGCGCACACTAAGGCACTGCTGTCTTGGCTTTAGATTTCTGCTTACCATGACTCCCAAGTCTTTTTCACATTCTGTATGATCAAGCTCTACTTCACCTAGATTATAGCTTCGAGGGTTATTTTCATTACCAAGGGTAAGTACCTTACACTTATCCACATTAAACTTCATCTGCCATTTTTCAGACCAAGACATTAATTTGTTCAAATCGTCCTGGAGTTCATTGATATCCTCCTCAGAGTGAATTATACGGCCTATCTTTGTATCATCAACAAACTTACTCATGTGTAAGAATGGTATATAATACCGACAAGATGAAATTAAGACACATGTGCAACATCTGGGTATCTTTATTGTAGACGTTTCGCCAACCAGTGGCTTTATCAATACAAATTCTAGGACATAACTTGAAGACAGTAGGACTATATACAGAAGATGAGGTAATCAGTCCCTCAACCTAGGAGTAGGTGCGAAGAGCACCGCAGTCGTGGAGATTCTGAAGCAGAAGCAAGGAGCCTGGCGTTTATATAGTAACGTCAGGTGTAACATTAAAATGGTATAAAATACCGACAGGTTGTTACGTAAGACACATATGCAACAGTTAGGTATCTTTATTTCGAAACGTTTCGCCTACACAGTAGGCTTCTTCAGTCGAGTACAGAAAAGTTGATAGAAGCAGAAGAGACTTGAAGACGATGTAATCAGTCCATCACCCTTAAAGTTTTGAGGTGGTCAGTCCCTCAGTCTGGAGAAGAGCATTGTTTCATAGTCTGAAACAATATGGAGTTGAAGTGACAGGATGGAGCCTTATATAGCGCCAGGAGGTGAGACGTAGGTCACTAGTAGAAGTAAGAACGCAGATGTTGGGAGGTCAGGTCCCTTACTTCTACTAGTGACCTACGTCTCACCTCCTGTCGCTATATAAGGCTCCAGCCTGTCACTTCAACTCCATATTGTTTCAGACTATGAAACAATGCTCTTCTCCAGACTGAGGGACTGACCACCTCAAAACTTTAAGGGTGATGGACTGATTACATCGTCTTCAAGTCTCTTCTGCTTCTATCAACTTTTCTGTACTCGACTGAAGAAGCCTACTGTGTAGGCGAAACGTTTCGAAATAAAGATACCTAACTGTTGCATATGTGTCTTACGTAACAACCTGTCGGTATTTTATACCATTTTAATGTTACACCTGACGTTACTATATAAACGCCAGGCTCCTTGCTTCTGCTTCAGAATCTCCACGACTGCGGTGCTCTTCGCACCTACTCCTAGGTTGAGGGACTGGTTACCTCATCTTCTGTATATAGTCCTACTGTCTTCAAGTTATGTCCTAGAATTTGTATTGATAAAGCCACTGGTTGGCGAAACGTCTACAATAAAGATACCCAGATGTTGCACATGTGTCTTAATTTCATCAAACTTACTCATGTCACTAGTAATCCCTTCATCAAGGTCATTAATGTAAATTATGAACAGGAGAGGGCCTAAAACTGATCCTTGTGGAACGCCACTAGTGACTAATCCCCATTCAGATTTCACTCCATTAAGGCTTTAAGTCTATCTTCATACGGGAGGTTCCTTACACAGTAAATCATTTTAGTCATTCTTCTCTGTATGTTCTCTAATGAGTCTATGTCCATCCTGTAGTAAGGGGACCAAAACTGAGCAGCATAATCTAAATGAGGCCTCACTAGTGATGTATAGAGCTGTAAAATAACTTTTGGACTTCTGTTACTTATACTTCTTGAGATAAATCCAAGTAATCTGTTGGCCTTGTTGCGCACACCAAGGCACTGCTGTCTTGGCTTTAGATTTCTGCTTACCATGACTCCCAAGTCTTTTTCACATTCTGTAAGACCAAGCTCTACTTCACCTAGATTATAGCTTCGAGGGTTATTTTCATTACCAAGGGTAAGTACCTTACACTTATCCACATTAAACTTCATCTGTCATTTTTCAGACCAAGACATTAATTTGTTCAAATCGTCCTGGAGTTCATTGATATCCTCCTCAGAGTGAATTATACTGCCTATCTTTGTATCATCAGCAAACTTACTCATGTCACTAGTAATCCCCTCATCAAGGTCATTAATGTAAATTATGAACAGAACAGGAGAGGGCCTAAAACTGATCCTTGTGGAACGCCACTAGTGACTAATCCCCACTCAGATTTTACTCCATTAATGTTAACTCTCTGCTTTCTATTGGTAAGCCATGCCTCAATCCATGCTAGAACTTTACCTCCTATACCATGAGCTGCCACTTTTCTTAAGAGTCTCTTGTGAGGTACTCTGTCGAAGGCTTTACTAAAATCCAAATAAACAATATCATATTCCTTATCACTGTCAACTGCCTCAAATGTTCTTTTGAAGAACGTCAGTAAGTTTGTCAGGCAGGAACGACCTCTCGTGAATCCATGCTGAGATTCATTTATCAAGTTATGCTCTTCAAGGTGACTTCTGATAATGTCAGCTATAATTGATTCTAATAACTTGCCCACTATAGATGTCAGGCTTATTGGACGGTAATTTGAAGGAGTGGACTTATCCCCTGATTTGAATATAGGAACCACATTAGCCATCTTCCACAACTCTGGCACAACACTGGTAAGGATGGACGCATTGAATACACTCGTTAGTGGCTGACTAAGCTCCATCTTGCATTCCTTAAGTACCCTTGAAAACAACTCATCGGGTCCCGGGGACTTATTTTGTTTCAGTTTGTCTATCTGTTTAATAACCATGTCCATCGTGACAGTAATATTAGTTAACTTAAATTCATCAGGAACTAAATAATTGTTAATTACTGGAATCTCATTTACATCTTCCTGTGTAAAAACTGACAAAAAATAGTCATTAAATAAGGAACACATTTCCAGTTCATTATCCGTCAGCTGTCCATTCCCAGTTTTCAGAGGTCCTACTTTTTCCTTCACCTTCGTCCTATACACTTGAAAGAACCCCTTTGGATTAGTCTTTGATTCATTAGCAACTCTAATTTCATAGTCACGTTTAGCCTTTCTAATCGCCTTTTTTACTTCTCTTTTAAACTGAACATATTGGTCAGTAAGGTTAACCTCTCCTCTTCTGATGCGCCTATAAATTCCCTTTTTCTCCCCTAATAGATGCTTTAGCCTCCTGTTAACCCATTTGGGATCGTTATTATTAGACCTAATTTCTCTCTGGGGAATGTATATACTCTGGGCACTGTGTACATTATTAAGAAAACAATCATAAAAGCAGATCCCTTCATATTCATAAGTATGATTATCGTCAATAAAATCATTAGCTAGATAACCCCAATCAAGATTAGACAGATGTTCCCTAAGTCCATTATAATCGGCAGAACGAAAATCGGGGATTTTTACTGTATTATTATTATTCTTGCATTCCCAATTAATGCTAAAAGTGATGGATTTGTGATCACTTGCGCCAAGCTCTTCAGTGACCTCCAGATTATTCACGAGTGTTTCCTTATTTGACAAGACTAGGTCTAGCAAATTATTACCACTGGTAGGCTCAGTTACGCTCTGTTTCAGAAAACAGTCCTGAACTGTTTCCATAAAGTCACTGGACTCTAGATTACCTGTCAAAGAATTCCAGTCAATTTGACTAAAGTTAAAGTCCCCTACTATGACTATGTTACTGTGTCCAGAAGCCCTAACAATTTCGTCCCAAAGAAGTCTCTCTCTATTGTGATCCAAGCCTGGAGGTCGGTATATTACACCTAGAATTAGTTTTTCTTGACCCTCCACGAACTCTACCCAAACAGACTCTGTTACTGCTCCATCTATTTTTATACCTGCTTTTATGCAACAATTAATATTTTCTCGAACATACAATGCAACTCCTCCCCCCTTCCCATTACATCTATCCACATTGAACAACTTAAATCCCTGAATATTACACTCAGCAGTCATATCCCGACTCTTTAAATCATACCACGTTTCAGTTAATGCAATGACATCAAAGTTCCCAGCACATGCTACCAAACGTAGTTCATTAATTTTATTTCTTGCACTTCGACTGTTAGCATAAAATACCATCATATGTTTTTTCTTCTGCACATTTTTCCTATTCATCTTTGTTTTTACACAATTTCTGAAATTATCATTACCCAGAGTTACTCCATGACAGTTACTATTAAGATTCTTAATATCAGAGCATAAGTCAATATATCCATACTCATTATTTATCATTTCTAAACCCATACCTCTAACTAATCCTAGTTTAAAGTCCTAAAAACCCCCTCAACTGAGTTAGCAAGAAAACCCACACCTGCCCTGGATAAGTGAATCCCATCCCTGGCATACATGTCATTTCGGCCATAGAAGTTGTCCCAGTTGTCAATGAATGGTACTGCATTATCCTTACAGTGTTTATCCAGCCAACAATTAATACCAATTGCTCTGGACAGCCATTCATTGCCAACACCTCTTCTTGGCAAAATGCCACATATAACAGGGCGCCCCCCCCCTTCTTCCTAATTATGTCTATAACTGTCCTGAACTTTCTAACTAAATCCTCACTTCTACGCTTGCCTACATCATTGCCTCCAGCACTGAGGCAAATAATAGGATTGATCCCATTACCGTTCATGATGTTGTCAAGCCGGCTAACAATGTCCTCCATCCCAGCCCCAGGAAAGCATACCCTCTGGCTCCTACTCCTGTCCTTCAAGCAAAATGCCCTATCCATGTATCTAACCTGGCTATACCCAACAACAACAATATTCTTACCTTCCTTGTTGTCGTTCGTCGTGACGATCCCAGTAGTCGACTCACATTCGTCGGGTAGCACCGAGAATGCGTTGGAGGTTTCCACAGGAGTTTCCACAGCAGTCTCTTTCTTCTTCATCGTTTCTGGCTTTCCATTCGTCTTCTTGATCGTCAACTTCGTCGTCCCCTGCTGTCCAGCCACTGACCACGATCCTTTCTTGACCAGAGGACTCGAAACAGGAGGACTACTACGA
>NC_069417.1:46387561-46390061 GCF_026875155.1 Cherax quadricarinatus
TTTTAACTGGGTAGCAGTTCAGCCTGTGTGCGCGTGACGTCACTGACATAGGGGGCGACCTGATTCAACCTGTGTGCTGGGTCAACACGTGACGTCACTGACCGCCGAGTAAACACCCTTCTTAGGTCATTTAACTTAATGAGAGGAAACTTTTAGTTCATTTAACTTAATGAGAGGAAACTTTTAGTTCATTTTAAAATAATAAGGGGAAGATGTTTAGACCTGTAGTAAGCATGCTTACCCCCAGAGGGGGGATTCCAAAAACTTGATCCGAGGAATTTCGAAAACCCCATAGGGGGGAATCCAAAAAAAAACTTGATCCAAGGAGATGGAGAATTTCGAAAACCCCTAAGGGGGGAATCCAAAAACCTTGTATTATCGAGAAATTTTTTGGGTTGGGGGGTGAAAGTGGGAGGGGGATCCGAGGAAGTGGAGACTTTGATATTGAGAAATTGTTTGGGGATGGGGGTGAAAGGAGGGGTAACCAAAAAACTTGATCCGAGGAATTGGAGAATTTCGAAAACCCCATAGGGGGGAATCCAAAAACCTGGATCCAAGGAGATGGAGACTTTCGAAAAAAAACCCAGAGGGGGGAATCCAAAAAACTTGGTAATATCGAGAAATTTTTGGGGTGGGGGTGAAAGTAAAGGGGGGAAACCTTAAAAACTTGATCCGAGGAGATGGAGAGCAAAAGAAATGAAATTCAAAAAATTAAAAAAAAATCGGAAAAAATTCGAGGCGCGGGGGGCGATCCGGACGAGGGCTGCAGAAGGCGCAGCAGAAGGCGCGGCGGGGCTCGCGAAGGGCGCGGACGGGCGCGCGGCGGGGGGTCGCGAAGGGCGCGGGCGGGCGCGGGCGCGCGGGGGCGGGCGCGCGGCGCGACGGCGGGGTCGCGAAGGGGGGGTCGGGGGCGGGGGTATTGGTTGGGGGGTCAAAGGGTGAGGTGTCTCGAGGGCGAGGTCATGGTCAAAACCGGAAGTAACATCTGGGTGTAAAAAAGGTGACCCTCCAGCTCCTGGTCCTAGACCGGATACAACTGCCCAGTGGAGGCCTAAACCCGGAAGGAGCCTCCCAGTGGAAGGCCCTAAACCGGAAGGAGCCTCCAGACGCATGCCTTTTCCGGAAGGAGCCCCCCAGCCGCATGCCTTTTTCCGGAAGGAGCCCCCCAGCCGTTTTTTTGACTTTTATATTTATATTTATATATATATATATTATATATATTTATTATATATATATATATATATATATACAAACAATTGCAGAGGGGCGATCTTAACTATCAAGGCAACCCAAACGGAAAAGGGGGTTTGGAAACTTTAGCTCAATTACTTTCAACACTTGTCAGTGCGCCCAAGGAGCTGTGCAATGTTGCAAGGGAGCAACCAAAGCAGGGAGAGAGGTCTCAGAGTAGCATAGGTGTCACTGTCCACCGTTACCCTTAGACTGTGGTTAGTGGTCGGTGCCAACCCCACCCTACCATCATCCCCCTTCTACCCATATGGGGTAGGAGGGTTTCTGAGATGTCAAGTATGAAATTATAAGATATAAAAAGTCAGCCCCAAGTTTTTCCTAATTGTTTATAACAGGTCATATGGTTTGAGAAAATAAGTTTCTTGTTAGATACTGTAGACATGGATAGCTATTATTCTGTGTAACGTTTTCAAATAATGAAAGAAAGGAATACAATGTGCTCTTGTCCGTTTAAATATCCTGCTGGAATGTTCTACCCATGTACTCAGAAGTATCTCTTCTTAAATATTGTCTATTATTTTCTCAGTGGCTGTTAATGTGCCATACATCGGGACTTCTATGCCTATCCGATAATATTTCTATGATCTAAATTCTACTAATACCCTTTAACCTCTCCTTACGTTATCTCGTTATCTTGTGTGTTTGTCACTGTATGGTACATTAACAGCTACACGCGTTATAAAACCATAACAACTGACGTGGTGTGAAGTTTTGGTGCGTAGACACTGGTCGGGCGTCACCAGTCCATCAACCCACCTGGCATAATGAACAATCCTGTGATTTTGTATAACATTGTTGTTTAAGATTGTGTACAATGGACTCTACTAAATAATTATGGAGCTTGTATAAACCATAATTTGAGTTGTATACTGTATTCCTTTCATGTTTCAAGAGGGAAGATTCAATTATGTTTCTTTCCATGACAGAACTGTTTGGTACTATAATTTGGGCAGCATCCCACCCCGGCGGGTGATTACATGCACTAAAGTCTTGACTGAGTATTTATGCTGGGCAATTCTTGTTTCCAGAATTTTACCTGTTTGACTGATATATGAGAGAGGACACTGAGTACATGTGTCCTTGTAAACCCCACCAAGTTTGTTGGAGAATGTGTTTTTAATCAGTCTTTGTTTCACTGTTCCTGTGTTTTTGAAAGCAAGGTTTATATTGATCTTTTTTAATGCCTCACGCAGGCAAGCCAGATTCTCATTGTATGGTAAAACTAATACATTTTTCCTGGCCATCACTT
>NC_069417.1:46395061-46423795 GCF_026875155.1 Cherax quadricarinatus
TGTGTGTTGTGTGTGATGTGTGTATGTGGTGTGTGTGTGTGTGTGTGTGTGTGTGTGTGTGTGTGTGGTGTGTGTGTGTGTAGTGTGTGTTTGTGTGTGTGTGTGTGTGTGTGTGTGTGTGTTGTGTGTGTGTGTGTGTGTGTGTATGGTGTGTGTGTGTGTGTGTGTGTGTGTGTGTGTGTGTTGTGTGTGTGTGTTGTGTGTGTGTTGTGTTTTGTGTGGTGTGTGTGTTGTGTGTGTGTGTGTATGTGTGTGTTGTGTGTTTTGTGTGTGTGGTGTGTGTGTGTGTTGTGTAACTGTTGTATCCTAGTTTGTGGTTGGGGGGGGTGAGTCCGAGCTCTGGCCCGCCTTATTGTCGCTAGCTAGGGTCGCTCTCCTGAGCCGTAGCTTTTCGTATCTGCTAAGCTTGTTGGTCCTGCCTCCACTACATTCGCTTCCAAACTATTATTTACTGATACTTGTGGCTGAAGAAATACTTTCCTATCCTGTGATTCTCATCTGTGTCTTGAGCTTCAACTGGTCCAACTGTGTGTGTGTGTGTGTGTGTGTGTGTGTATGTGTGTGGTGTGTGTGGTGTGTGTGTGTGTGTGTGTGTAGTGTGTGTGTGTGTGTTGTGTGTGTGTTGATGTGTGTGTGTGTGGTGTGTGGGTGTGTGTGATTTGTGTGTTGTGTGTGTGTGTGTGTGTGTGTGTTGTGTGTTGTGTGTATGTGTGTTGTGGTTGGTGTGTGTGTGGGGTGAAATGGTGTTGTGTGTTGTGTGTTTTTTGTGTGGGGTGTGTGTGTGTGGGGAGTGGAGGTGATTTGGTGTGTGTTATGGGGTTGGTTTGGGGTGGGTTGGGGGGTTTTGGTGGTGGTTTTGGGTGTTGTGGGTTGGTGAATGTTTGATGTAGGTTTGTGGTGTGGGGGTTGTGGTGGGGGGGTTATGTTTTGGGTGTTTTGAGTGTTGGTTTTTTTGTTTTACTCTATATTTCCCACCTAAATTTGTGGTTGCAGGGGCCGTTTCTATTTCCCCGGCCCCGCCTCTTCATTTACGTACTTCCCCTCTTCCCCCATGGCTTTATAAAAAACTTCGTCTTCAAACAAAGTATGGTTCCTCCCTCCACTATGTCATTTTCGGGGCTTTTTCCACCCCCAAACTCTATGACTGCAGAAATACTTTTCTAACACCCTTTATCACGGAGCCCTTTCAGCTTAACGGGACCCTTCGTCTGTGTCCACTCTAAACATTTTGTCTTTGTCCCCCCTTTCCCCTTTCCCTCGCAGTATTTTATATTTGGGTTTTTCAAGTCTCCCCTAATCCCCCTGTCCCCCATGTCGTCAGGCCGATGCCCCCTTAAACCTTTTTTTCTTAGGACAATCCACTTACCTGGGGGCTGTCTTATTGAAGCTTTTGCGCATTCTATAACTTCTTGACGTGCTTGACCGTGTGGATTCCAAACTGTGCTCTACATCTCCAATATGGGCCTGAACGTACATTGTGTATCTTAACGCTATTCTTAGGTTTGCCAGCCGCCCCATATGCTGCAGCAGTTTATCTGGTTGATGTACGCCGTCAGGAGATGTGCTCGGTATTATATTTCGCCTCAAGATCCTTTTCATGAGTGAGGTTTGCAGTCTTTGTCTACCTACACTCTGCATGCTGTCTTCTTTGCCCTTCAAGATCTTCATGTCTTTGTATATTTGGCGGGTTAAATCAAGGAGCCAGTTGCTGGACCAGGCTTAAGCCTGTCCCAAGTCTCTTGTAGTCCTGCTTATCTCTTCTATTTATTTCTCCTCTTTAACTTCACATCATCTGTTAACAGGACTCTTCTGAGTGTATCCCTTCTGTCATTCATTCACAAATAACCAAAAAAACAGCAAACAGGTCCTAGGAACTCTGACCCCTGTGAAACCCGCGTCATCACAGGGAGCCCCCACTCTTGAAACATCATCACGAACCATACTCGCTGTTTGCCACCCCTGTCAGGTATCTCTGATCCATTGAAGTTGTGTCTCCTTTTTGTGCCTGAGTCCTCTACTTTTCGCATTAACCTCTTGTGAGAACTGTGTCGAAAGGCCTTCTTTCTTGCAGTCCATGAAAATGCATCTATTCCACACCCTTTCTTTCTCTCCCCTGTCTTACTCTTCGTTATCTTGTCCTAAAAACCCAAGAAGTGTCACTGACGCAGGATTTTCCTAACCTGAAAAAACCGTGCTGGCCTGTCCGTTTATAGCTTGGTGCCTTTCTAGATGCTCCACCACTCTCCTCCTGAAATCATCTCCTGACTTGCAATAATATACACTTCAGTGCACAGGTCTGTAGTTTAATGCCTCGTGTCTGTCTCCTTTCCTATAAAAATTGGGACTATACATTTGCCATGCTTCCATACCCTCAGTAGTTTAACAGTTTTCATGGATGTGTTTGAAGATTTTTGTTACTGGCATGCACGGCTTCTCTGCTCCCACTCTAAGGACCCACTGAGATGTCCAGTCCCACCACCCTTTGACTTATCAAGTTTTTACATAGCAGTTTCCGCACCTCCTCCCACGGTTGTGTTGTAATCATCCAGCAATTGTTGGTGTACTCCTGGAGTCCTTCCTGTCTCCACTGTAATACTTCTTTAAATCTCCTGTTAAGCCCTCACGACTTCTTGGACGTTTCTTGTGAACTCCCCACCCTTACCTTACTCAGCCTGATTACCTGGTCCTTGACTGATGAGGCTATACTACACCCCTTCGGGTCACACTTACTCTCGATTTAAGTCATATTCGGTATTGTTGCTGAGGCCTCCCTTTTATCTGTGCATATTCGTTTTCTGCCTCTTTGGCTAATCTCAAATTTCCCTGGGTCCTTATTCTTCTGTACTTTATCATCCTGTACTTTTTTCCATTCTCTAATTTGGGCTTCTTCCACATTATTCCTGCGATCCTCTCCAATTGTACTTCAAGCATGAAATTCAAAGCACAGACCCCATGATCACTAGCTCAAAGGGACTTCATATGTGAATATCCTCGATGTCCGAACTACTCAAGGTGAATACTAGGTCAGTCTTGCTGGGTCATCCTCATCTCTCTCTCTGGTAGTGTCTCTAATATATTGATACATAAGGTTTTCCAGTACCATATCCATCAACATGACTCTTCATGTTTCAGGTACTTTCGCGCATGGGGCTCCAAGTTTTCCCAGTCAATCTCCCCGGATTGAAATCACCATAACTAGTAACTTTTGCTCTACTCTGTGAGTCTCTCTGGACAACCCTGCTAGTGTGTCTACCAATCTTCTATTGCTCTCTTGTATTTCTCTCTTGTCTCCTGCAGTTCTGAGGCGGGTTGTACATCACTGCTATTACCACCTGATGCCCCCAGAGTAGATTGTACCTACTATGTAGTTCCTTTAGCTCATTGCATCCATTCCTTCCATTTCCTCAAATCTCCCACCGGTTTTTGATGAGCAGTACATCTCTTCCCTCCCCCTCTGCTTCCCATCTTTCCTCGGATTCGATATCCGGGTGGAGAGATTGCATCTGTTTAACCTCCTGGTAGTTTCGTTTTTTTTGAGTGCTATTGTGTCTGGGATGCTCCTTATTCATCATGCACTCCTCACATTTTATTTGTTTATTCCGTCTGCATTTGAATATCAAAACCTTCCACTTCTTTTCTAAAACTGTGGTTCTGGGTTACATTGGGGCTAGGAAGCGGAGACCTGGTGAGAACTATGGCAGTGCTGTGAAGATGTATTCTGTAATGACGTGGTGGGGGCATTGAGCATTGGCAATGTGTTTTTTTGGGTAGAATGTTTGGTTGCATTGGGGTTGTCCTCTGTTGGGGGACTTCAGTAGGTGGTATGTGAGGGAAATTGTATTTGATCTTCCTCCTGAGTCTGTTCTCCTAACCAGCTCCATCTTTGCCTCTCTTTCCATCCTCCTTTCATCTTTGTACCCTCTTTTTCAGTTTCTGCCTTTCACTCGTGTTCTGTCCCGCGGTCGAGATGCACCCTCCAGTACAACCATATCCCTAGTCTTGCCTTTCTCTCCTGCAGATCCTTTTCGAGCCGAATTTGCGTTGAAAACACTTTAACTGGCCGGTTTCTTCTTCGTCTTGCAAACCCCCCTATGCTTAGAAAAAGTTGCCAGCTTGATCATGTTGGCTGTGGCTTTCATGATGCATTCAATAGCTTTTTCCTCCCCTTTTTTCTTGTTCGTAAGTTTCCCCTCAACTTCCTGAACCCATAAATAAAGACTGATCTCTCTCTTTGAATACTCTCACTTGAATATCCCAATGTATCCCTGATTCGATTTAGTTAACCTCGATTGCAGGTTTTCCTTTTTTAAATCTCTTCATAATCTGTTGTTCCCTGGGGCCCAGTGGACTGCCATTTTCCCATTCACAAGCTTTCCCTGGGCCACTGCTGTGCTCTGTTAGGGCCTCTAGCCTGTACATATATGCCTAGCACTAATTATTTTCTACAATTCCCTCGATTGTATTGTGATATTGATCTCTTTTTTTCTCGGGCTCCACAATGGTCTGATAGGGCCTCAGCATACAGTATCACTCCTTCTTCCCTACAGTCCCCTCGTTTGTAACTGAAGTTTGTTGATGTCATTCCCACATTGCTATTTAAGTTCTTTAGGCTGTTTCATATTTTTTCAGTTCTTCTTCTAACCTCTGATCTTACTTCTGCTGCTGTGACTTGTAACTCCCACTTCAGCTCTCTGCAGCTATCCTCTTCCTCCATTTCCCTATACTAAGCACTTCTAGCTTCCTTCCCACTCATTGTTCCCTTTCATGAGCTCTGCTACATCTTCCTTCCCAGACTCAATCCTCCAATCTCTTGTGGCTATCATCCTGCTCTCTGGCAATCCTTAATTTTTTTGGTTGCCGCAGAATGAAAAAATTATGTATTTCTATGCGGTTGTTGAGATGTACCACGTAGTTGTACTCACCTAGTTGTGGTTGCGGGGAGTCGAGTGACAGCTCCTAGCCCCTTCTCTTCACCTGGCTGCTATTTCTGTTTAAGTGTGTGTGTGCGTGCGTGTGTTCGTGTTGTGTGTGTGTGTGTGTGTTGTGTGTGTAAAGTGTGTGTGTGTGTGTACCACCTAGCCTGTACTCACCTATTGTGGTTGCAGGGTCGGTTCATAGTTCCTGGCCTCTGCATCTACACTGGTCGCTCATGGTGTGTGTGTGTGTGGTGTGGGAGCAAGGGAGGAGGATGGGAGTATGGAGAGGAGAGAGAGAGAGAGAGGATGAGGAGACAGTTGCCAAAGGGGGAAAAGGAAGAAATAAGGCGAGAGAGATGGAGAGGGATAACACAGAAGGGAAGAGGGAGAGAGAGTGGGAGATGGCAGAAATAGAGGGGAAAGAGGGAGAAGATAGGGAGGAAAAAAGGAAGGAGAAGAGGAGGAAGAGAGAAAGAGGGGGGGGGCAGGGGAGGGAGAGATGAGGGGAGAGTTAGGGGGAGAGAGTGTGTGTGTGTGAGTGAATGGTGTGCTTGAGGATCTCATGTAATGCAGGAATGTGTGGGTGTGGTCTTTTGTGAGTGTTGGTCAGGGTAGGTGGAATATGTTGTGTGTGAAACTATGTGAGTGTGGGTTTATTAAGTAAATGGGCGAAATGAAGTGGGTTAGATGTGTAATAGGTGTATAGTGGTACAGTTTGTGTGTCACAGTGGTCTAGCAGTGGCTCCTCTTGACTAGTTCCCACCCACAACCCCCTACTAGCCTTATGCCTTCTATGCTTATCCAAGTCTAATATACACCTGTCAGTCCACCCTAGCTTCTCTTTTAAATTACCAAGTACTATTCGTTTTAAATTCACTTAGCTAATTTGCGGGAGGCCAGGAACTCGACCCTACGAACGTTGTACCGCCTCGTGAGACAACACACAACGGTACGCATCACCTTTAACACTCAAACCCAAGACACACAGCACAAAGCAACACATAGACTACTTGTTGAGGCGGGTATTCAAACAGGAGGAGGACCTGAAATAAATCCTTGAGATACCACTGCCCACAAGTGTCCTTGGACCAAGTAAAAACACATAGCTTTGTGCTGTGTGCTGGTCTTTTGTAGATCGGTTGCTGAAGAGGTAAAGTGGTGTGGTAAACGTGTGTATGTCCTCACGCGGCGGAACAACTTTCGTGTAGGGTCGAGTCCTGGCCTCTGCCGCACTATGTAAATATATATATATATATAAATAAATATAATAAAATATATTTTTATATATATATATATATATTTATTATATATATAATATATATATATATATATATAATATATATAATATATATATATATATATAGGCAAAAAATATAAATCAACAGAAACAGGTGATTTTCAAATATGCAAAACAACCAACTCTGAAAGAATAGAGAATTCCAAGCGCTTCGTGACTTACTCACATAATCAAAGGAAACTAATAAAGTGAAGCATTCAAGGAAGCTATATAAGGGTCGGCCCAGCCTGCACTACCAGAATACCCCCAACGGATTAAACACGGGTGACGCGCGGCGAGCCAATCTTGAACAGTTCCTTTGCAAAACTCACCCACCCCAAGCTATTTTATTTGTCCAGATGTATTATTAAAATTCTACCCAAATTCTATAAATATAAATGGATCAATTTATATAAACCAAAGGAAATATTCAAATTAAAGTCAAAACTGCCTTTTTATGAACAAAATCAATTAATATGTCCTGTCGACCAGGACTTGCTTGATACTACTTTTCTCAACTTTTTGAAATCAATTGGATGGTTAAAAATCACTTACATGAATAAATAGAGCATTGGCGAATCTTGTCCAGTTTCTATGCTATATATTATGGTTTGTTTTAATCTTGATTTTCGAGATTTTTACCAGTTTGACCGTAAATAACTTTATCGCAAATTTTACAAGGAATCTTTATAGACACATCCATCAGCATTGGGGGAATTCTAAATCAAAGTTATTTTACTGTATCAAGATTTTGAATACAACTTTAATATTAAAAGTCTTAAGAAGAGAAAGGCATCTCAACCAAGTTTTCATGTAAGGTAGAACCGAACATATTATTATGTTGAATAATGCTGGTTGCCTTTTATGGATATATAAAAATGTTCCTAGCAACTTTAAAAGATTATCAATACATTTCTTGGGTATTAAAATCAATACCTCATTTCAAAAATTTTGATATTTCCTCATCTATGAACTCAGGACACAACTTCGTAAAGCTCTCAAAAACATTGATTAAGAAACCAGACAGTTTGACTCTATCTTGATGCGAGAATAATAGTGGACTAGGAACATTTATTTGTAGGTTTTCTGTAAATTTTAAATTTGAATTCATTATACCCATAAAAAAAATAAAACATCTAGAAAAGGCAATGAGTTAATTTTCTGCAAACTCAACAGAAAAGTTTTATAGAATGGGCTAAGCTATTTACTTTCCAAGAAAATGGAGTATATAACATTTTTGGGCATAAGGACACAAAATTGTCATCAATCAATATCTGAACCATTTAGCTCTATTAAGGGAGGATGGTGTTAAGCAACCTTGTTTTCAAAAAATTCCATGTATAGTAACTAAGAACAGGTGAAAAGAGGATTTCCCATTGCCATACCAAACTTCTGAGTGTAAAACTTTCTTAAATACAAATTTTTCATCAACAAGCAAAGTTTTAATAAGTTTTAAATGATAGTAGTAACTGGCAATGGTAAATGCATCGTTAACGAGTTCTTTCAGATAACTAAACATAATAAATACATACACAGGAACTTTCGAACAAGGAAGTAACATCAAAAACTAACCATGATAAAATCATTTAAGTCCGTCAAGGAGTATTAAATTATCAAACCAAGTCTATGGTATTTTTTACAATAAAGTTAGAAATTTTGCCAACAATAGGGCTCAAAATATCGACAAGTCTCATTTGTATAATTTATAGAAACTGACCCTAATGGAGCTAATAATTGGTCTGACTGATTCCCTGGTTTGTGTGTTTTTATAGACCAATAAACATGTAAGGGTTAAAGATGGATTAGTTAAGTATATTGTTTGACTATTCATCTTTGCCTTTCAAGTAGAAGTTTATTGTTTATAAATGAAATTGCTGTTAATGGAGTTTCTATGGGGATTTTTCTAAGGTTTAGAATAGGTTTCAGATCAACTAAGAATTATTCATTTTTCTTGGTAATCATTTCCTATGATACACTTAATAAAAATAAAAATTTGCGCCTTACAAAAGCAGACAAATAAATGCAATATTAATTATGAAAGACAATGATAACCAAGAAAAAAATTGAAATAATCTCTTAGATGATACTGAACCTATTCTAAAACTTATGAAAAATCCCTAGAAACGCGTAACAGCGAATTTCAATAAAACAATATAACTTCTACAGAAAGGCAAAGATGAATTGTCAAACAATTTACTTCCACTAAATCCATCTTTACCCTTACATGTATGGACTAATAAAAACACAACCAAACCAGGGAAATCCAGTCAGACCAATTATTAGCCCCTAGGGTCAGTTTCATATAAATTATCCAAATGTGCTTGTCGATATTTTGAGCCCTATTGTTGCAAAATTTCTACTTTAATAAATGTTAAAAACAACATAACTTGGTATGATAAATTAAACTCCTTGACTGAACTTAAATGATTTTATAACATGGTTTAGTTTTTGATGTTACTGTTCCTTGTTTACGAAAGTTCCTGTTATGATTTATTAAGTTTCTTATCTGAAGAAAACTCGTTAACTATGATTTACCATTGCCAGTTACTACTATCTTTAAACTTATTAAACTTTGCATTGTTTATGCAAAATTTGTATGTAAAGGATACGTTTTATTACACTCAGAAGTTTGGTATGGCAATGGGAAATCCTCTTTCACCGATACTTAGTATCCTATACCTGGATTTTTTTTGAAACAAGGCTGCTTAACACAAATCCTCCCTAATAGAGCTAATGGTTCAGATATGTTGATGATATTTTTGTGTCTTATGGGCCCAAAATTAAGATAAACACCATTTTCTTGGAAAATTAAATAGCTTCGCCCATTCTATAAACTTTACTGTTGAGTTTGAAGAAAATAACTCATGCCTTTTCCTAGATGTATAAAATTAATAAAGGGTAATAATGAATTCCCAAATTAAAATTACAGAAAACCCTACAAATAACTGTTCCTAATGTCCAAACCTATTATTCCTCGCATCAGAGATAGCTAGTCAAACTGTCTGTTTTCTCATCAATTTTTTGAGAGCTTTTACGATTATAAGTCTGATTCCATAGATAGGAAATAACCAAAATTTATGAAATTAGGTATGGATTTAAAATACCCAAAAATGTAATTGATAAATCTTTTAAAGTTGCTAGGAACACTTTTATAATCCAAAAAAGGCAACCAGCCTTTCCAACAAAAAGATTTTGGTTCTCCCATACCATGAAAACTTGGTTGATATGGCTATCTCTTCCTTAAGACTTTTAATATTAAAGTTGTACACAAAAATTGTACAGTAAAAAACTTTTGATTATTAGAATTCCCCCCAAAAAGTGCTGATGGATGTGTCTATAAGATTCCCTTGTAAACTTTGCGATACGTTACATTACGGTCAAAAACTGGTACAAATCTCGAACTAAGATTAAAACAACATAAATATAGCATTAGAAACTGACAAGATTCCAATGCTCTATTATTCATGTAAGAGATTTAAACCAACCAATTGATTTTCAAAAAGTTGAGAAAGTAGTATCAAGCAAGTCCATGGTCGACAGGAATATAATTGGAATCTTGTTTTCATAAAAAGCAGTTTTGACAATAATATGGAATTTAATTCCTTTGGTTTATATAAATTGATCCATTTAAAATTTTTTTTGAATTTGGGTAAATTTAATAATACATGGACAAAAAAAATAGTTTGGGGGGTGAGTTTTGAAAAGGACCTATCCAAATTTGGGCTCGCCGGCGTCACGTGTTTAACCGTTGTGGGATTGATATGAGGTGCTGGCCGCCCCTATATAGTTCCTTGGATGCTTCACTTTCATGTTCCTTGAAAATGTGAGAAACCCCCCCGGCGCTTGGGAATTTCTCTTTTCTTTCAGAGGGGTTTGTTTTGCATTTTTTGAAATCCCCCTGTTTATGTGTTTTTTTGATATATTATATATTATATATATATATATTTTTAAAAATATATATATATAAAATTTTTTATATATAATATTTATTTTAAAATAAAATATATATATTTAATATTTTTATAATTTTATATAAAATTTTTATATGCAACCCTATTTACTGTGCTTCTTTCACTGGTCGCACAGTTTCACTTTTTTATTTTTCTTAGTGGCACTATGGAACAAAGCCCGCACACACTAGCCCGCCACTCTGACTTGGCCCCCAAACACTTTTAAATTCACTTATAAATCGAGGCTCTGCTCAACTTTATGGCCCGGGGCAACTTGTAAACCTTCAGGGGTTGTTTATACCCCCATACAATTTGCTCCCGCAGTAACCTTGGGAACCCAATGCACTTAAAATTGCAGGTACTGTGGTGTGTGTGTGGTGTTGTGTGTGTGTGGGTGTGTGTGTTGTGTGTGTGGTGTGTGTGTGTTGTGTGGGTGTGGTGTGTTGTGTACTCACCCAATTGAGGCTGCAGGGGTCGGTCCAAGCTCCTGTGGTTTACCCCCTATTTGTACTCACTATTTGTGGTGCAGGGGTCGAGCATAGCTCCCGGCCCCGCCTCTTCACTGTTTGCTACTAGGTCCCCTTCTCCTTTCTCCATGGCTTTTTCAAAATCGTCTTAAAAAATGTAGGTTCCCGGGCCCCCACTATTTACTTTCTAGGCTATTCCCAAAGCCCTGACTACTCTATACTGATGAAATACTTTCTAAAATCCCCTTTTATTTTTTAGAGCTTCTGTTCCCCTTTTTTTACCCCTTGTTTCTGTGTCCATCTCTGGAAATCCCCTTTTGTCCCCTTTTCTATTCGCGCAGTTTTTGCATTCGTTATCCCCTGTCTTCCCTGACCCTCCCGTCCACCAGTGTCGTCAGGCCGTTTTCCCCCCTTTTTTCGTGGACAATCCCCCCTTTGCTTGGGTTAGTTTTTGTTGCAAACCCTTTTCACTTTTTCTAATTTTTGACGGTTGACCAGGGGTGGATTCCAAAAATGTGCTGCATACCCAGTATGGGGCCCGCGTAAATGAAATTTTCGGTTTAACGTTCCTTACTGAGGTATCGGAAGCTATCCTCAGGTTTGCCCCGCCCGTATGCTGCATAGTTATTGGTGGCGCCCCAGGAGATGTCTCGGGTTATACTCCCCCCGTCTTTTTCCATGAGTGAGTTTGCAGTCTTTGACCATCTAGACTATATTGTGCGCGGTCTTTTTTCCCCTTTCCCCAATTTTCATGCTTTTCATTTGGCGGGGTTAAACTCAGGACCCGTTGCTGGACCAGGCTTGTCCCTGTCCAGGTCTTTTTGTAGCCTCCCTGATCATCGTCCGATTTGTTTCTTCTCTTTAACTTCCACACAAAAACAAGGCTTTTCTGGCCCTTGTGTGTGTTTTGGTGTGTGTGTGGTGTGTGTGTGTGTTGTTGTGGGTGGGTGTGTGTGTTGTGTGTGTGTGTTGTGTGTGTGTGTGTGTGTGTGTGGTGTGTGTGTGTACTCACCTAATTGTGGTTGCGGGCGTCGAGACTAAACCCCGGCCCCCGCCTCTTCACCGACCGTACTGGGTCCTCTCTCCCTTTTCCATGAGCTTTAAACCTGTCAAAAAATATGTATATTTTCCTGCCCCCCACTACATCGTTGAAGACTTTACATTCCTAATACTCTATGATGAAAAAAATACTTCCTAACATCCCTTTGACAAATTCTGTCTTCAGCTTCCAATTTGACCCCTTGTTTCTTTTTCCCATCTCGGGAAAACCCCTGCTCTGTCCCCCTTTCTTTTCCCACGCAGTTTTTTGTATGTCGTTTTTCATGTTCCCCCGACCCCCCTGTCCTCCCGTGTAGTCAGACCGTTTCCCTTTAAACCTTTTTTTTAGGACATTCCCCCCTTGCTCTGGAAATGCCCTGTTGCAAACCCTTTGCACTTTCTCTAAATTTTTTGACGTGTTTGACCAGGTGTGGGTTCCAAACTGGTGCTGCGTACTCCATATGGGGCCCGAGTACAAAGTGTATAAAGTCTTTAAAAGATTCCTTATGAGGTACCGGAACGCTATTCTCAGGTTTGCCCAAACGCCCTAAGCCCCCAGCAGTTATTGGTTAATGTGGCTTCGGCGATATATCGGGATTTTTCTCATCCAGATCTTTTGGTTGAGTGAGGTTTGCAGCCTTTGGCCACCTAGCCCTTTCTCTGTCTGAGTCTTCTTTGCCCTCCTGTCTTCTGATTTGCATTTGGCGGGGGTTTTAAATTTAGGAGCCCTTTCTGGGGCCCCACATCCAGCCTGGGCCAGGTTCTTTGAAACCCGTCTGATCCGCGTCTGATTAATTTCCTATTAAATTCCCCTCAACTGCAAAAAAGGGGGCACTTCTGAGTTTATCCTTTCCTCATGTCGTTCACAATACCAAAAATGCACTTGTCCCCGGACTGACCCCGTGGGACCCGCTCGTACGGCGCCCACTGTAACCTCTCACGGACCTGACCGTTGTTGCCTCCCTGTCGGGATTCTTGACCTTGCAGTCCCTTCCTGTTTTAAAAGTGCCTGCCCTCTGGCTTCTGGCTAATCTCTTGTGAGAAACTGTGTCGAAGGCCTTCTTTTAGTCCAGAAATCAATCAACCCACCCCCCCTCCAATTTTTTACTTCAGTTACCTGTCATAAAACTCTGAGGTTTGTGACACAGGATTTGCCTTTCCCTGAAATCCAGTGGCTGCCGTTTATAATCTTGTTCCGCTCCCAGGTGCTCCACCCCTCTCCTCCCGTAATCTTTTCCCAAAACTTTGCATACTATACATGCAGTGACATGGCTTAATTTAGTGCTTAATTTCTGTCTCCCCTTTTAAAGATGGGGGTACATTTGCCTTCTTCCATACTTCAGGTAGTTGCCCAAGTTTCAAGGGAAGTGTTAAAGATTTTGGTTAGTGGCACACGTAGTGTCCCTGCTCCCTTTTCTAAGGACCCGCGGAGAGATGTTGTCCGGTCCCACCGCCTTTGGGTTCAAGGTCACTTAGGAACTTCTCCACCTCCTCCTCAGTTGCGTGAAATTCATCCAACACTTGTTGGTATATCCCCTTGTTGCTGTACGCCACTGTTTTGTCTTCCCGTTTCCCTTCAGCCTCCACTGTAAATACTTCCTGAAATCTCATGTTGAGCTCCTCACATACCTCCTGGTCGTTTCTTGTGAGCTCCCCACCTTCTTTCCTCAGCCTGATTACCTGGTCCTTGACTGTTGTCCCTTTGTCCCGATGTGGCTGTAGAGTAGTTTCGGGCCAGACTTGACTTTCGATGCTATGTCATTTCATACGCCGCTGCGCCTCCCTTCTTATCTGTGCATACTCGTTTTGGCTCGTAGACTAATCTCTTTATTCTCCTGAGTCCTTTGCCTTCTGTTTTTTTTCCAATCTCTAGAGCACTTAGGTTTTGCCTCCCTACACCGTCGGGGTGTAAACCAGGGCTCGTTCTCTCCCCTTTTTTTTTCCCATTATTTCTGTTACCTTGGGAACAAAACCATTCCTCTGCCTCCTTGCATTTTGTTCGTTACAAGTCCATCATTTCGTTGTATGATTTTCCTACAACCCCCCCCCCCACCTGTTCCCACGATACTTCCTGCAGAGGAAGTCCTCATTCATGTGTTAGTCCCCCCTTTATAGTTTAGCTTTTCGCTTTCTACTCCTGTTACCCTCTCCCTTTTTGCTCCACGATGTATTCAGAGCTCAAAACTACGTGGTTACTAGCTCACGGTGCCTTTCTTATGTGATGTCTGTGCTCAATGTTTGAGCTACTCTCAGGGTGAACACAAGTACAGTATTGCTGGTTCATACTCCCTCTCTCTCTTCTGGAGTATTCCCTACTTGTTGGTGCATGAAGATTCGCAGCACCTCATTCATCATCATGGATCTCCATGCTTCGGCCCCCAAGGGGCTACAGGTTTTCCAATCTATCTCCCTGTGATTGAAGTCGCCCATGACCAGGTAATTCGCTTACTTGAGGTGGGCCCTTCTGCCACCTCAGTAGAGTGGCTCCACCGCTCTGTTTGCATTCGTCATATCCTCTCTTGCCTCCTGCAGTTCTAGTGGTGGGTTATTCATAACTGCAATGACTACCTTTGTGTTCCCCTGATTGAACTGTACCTTCTTTGTAATCCTTTCTCCAATCTCGTCTTACCTTCATTTCTTGATACCCCACCGGTTTTTTATTAGTAGGGCAACACCGCTTCCCCCCCCCCCCTGCTCCTTCTATCCTTCCTCAGGATATGATATCCAGGTGGGGAAGATTGCATCTGTTATTATCCCAGTGAGTTTCGTTTCTGTAACCGCTCTACGATGTCTAGGGATAACTCCCTTGATTCTTTCATGCCACTCACATTTATTCGTTATTTCCATCGCGTTCGTGTACCAAGCCTTCCATTCTTTTTCAATAACTGTGGTGCTGGGGAAGAGGTTGGGTTAGGGGGAGCACGGGGCCTATAGGGGGTTGATGTGGGGGAGGGGTCTGTGGTGATGGGGGATGGGGGAAGAGGGCTATGGAGGGTTACATGGAGGATGGGGGCTGTTTTGAGGGGATGGGGTTAGAGGGTTACAGTACGTTTGGAGTTGCTTGGGTTACTGGGAGGGTAGGGGTTGTGGGAGGGGGATGTAGGCGTTACTGTGGGGTACTGTGGTGGGCCCGTGGGGTATATGCAGTGGGGGACTGTGTGGGTTTATGTGGGTGTTTCTGTTGGGAGTGGGGTTTGTGCTGAGGGGATGGGGGGCAGTCAGAGGGTGCAGCGAGTGGGTTTTGGGTTAGGTCGTTTGGTTTTGCTATGGGATTGCTGTTGTGTGTGTATGTGTGGGCGCGTATGTGGGTGAGTGAGTGTGTGTGTGTGTGTGTGTGTGTGTGTGTGTGTGTGTGTGTGTGTGTGTGTGTGTGTGTGTGTGTGTGAGGTTTGTGTGTGTGTGTGTGGGGTGTGTGTGTTTGTGTGGGTGTATGTGTTTGTGGGTTGTTTGTGTGTGTGTGTATGTGTAGTGTGTTGTGTGTGTGTGTGTGTTGTGTTATGTGTAAGTGTGTGTGTGTGTGGGTCGTGTTGTGTGTGTGTGTCGTGCGTGTGTGTTGTTGTGTGTATGTGTGTGTGGATTCTCCTAGTTGTACTCACCTTGTGAGGTTGTCAGGGGTCGAGTCCTAGCCTCCCTGTGCCCCGCTCTTCATGATCCTACTAGGTTCACCCTCCCTCCCTGAACCGTGGTGAGCTTTATCATACTCTGCTTAAAGCTATGTATGGATCTGCCTCACTACATCGCAGTCCCAAACTTTTTCCACTTACTGGATACTCAGGGGCCTAGAAGATTACTTCCTAACATCCCTGTGATTCATCTGTTGTCTTCACCTTCCCATTGTGTACCCTTGTTACTGTTGTCCAATCTCTGAAACATCCTGTCCTTGTCCACCTGGTCCAAATTCCTCTCGCAGTATTTTGTATTCGCTTTTCAGATCCCCCCTATCTCTTGTCCTCCAGTGTCGTCAGGTTGATTTCCCGTAACTCTCCTCGTTATGGACATACCTCTTAGCTCTGGGATAGTGGTTTCTTGTTGCAAACCTTTTCACTTTCATGTAGTTTCTTTACGGCTTGGCTAGGTGTGGGTTCCAAAACTGGGTGCGCATACTCCCATGTGGTCTATACGTTACACGGTGTACAGGGTCCTGAACGATTCCTTATTAAATGTCGGAATGTGTTCTGAGGTTTGCTAGGCGCTTCATATGCGGCAGCAGTATTTGTTGATTGTGCGCTTCAGGAGATGTGCCTGGTGTTATACTCACCCCAAGTTCTTTCTAATGGAGTGAGGTTCGTAGTCTCTGGCCTCTAGACTGCACTCGTCTGCGGTCTTCATTTGCCTTTCCCCAATCTTCATGACTTGCACTTGTGGGAATTGAACTCCAGGAGCCAATTGCTGGACCAGGTCTGCAGCCTGTCGAGGACCCCCTTTGTATTCTGCTGGTCTTCTATCGAGTGAATTCTTCTCATCAACTTCACGTCATCTGAACAGGGACACTCAGAGTCTTATTCCTTCCGACTCGTCGTTCACCAAATTCCAGCATCACCACTGGTCCTAGGACTGACCCCAGTGGGACCCCGCTGGTCACAGGTGCCCACTCTGGACGCCTCTCGCCAGTACCTTACTCGCTGCCTGTCTTCTGACAAGTATTCCCTGATCATTGTTAGTGCCTTCCTGTTATCCCTGCTTGGTCCTCCAGTTTTTGCACTAATTCTTGTGTTGGAAAAAAAACTGTGTTAAACACTTCTTGCAGTCAAGAATATGCAATCAACCACCAATCTCTATCTTGTCCTTACTGATCTTGTCTCCATGTTAGACTCCAGTAGGTTTGTTGACAAACAGGATTGCCCTCCCTGAAAACAATTGTGGTGTTGTTGATGAGATCATTCCTTTTAGATGTTACCACCACTCTTCCTGATAACCTTCTCCTTGATTTTTGCATACTATACTTGGTCACGTGACACTGGTCTGTAGTTTAATTGCTTCATGTCTGTCTCCTTTTTAAAAGATTGGAGACTACATTTGCTGTCTTCCAAGCATCAGGCAATCTCCCTGTTTCGATAGATGTATGAATTATTGTAGTTAGGGGTATATATAGCGCCTCTGATTGTGTGTGTGTGTTTGTGTGTGTGTGTGTGTGTGTGTGTGTGTGTGTGATGTGTGTGTGTGTGGTGTGGGTGTGTCGTGTGTGGTATGTGTTGTGCGCGTGTGTGTGGTGTGCGGGTGTCAGGTGTGTGGTATGTGTGTGTGTGTATGTGTGTGTGTGTATGTGTGTGTGTGTATGTATGTGGGTCGTGTGATGTTCTGTGTGTGTGTGCGTGTGTGGGTGTGTGTGTGTGTGTGGTGTGCGATGTGTGTGTTTATGTGTGTGAGTGAGTATGTGTGTGTGTATGTGTGTGTGTGTGTGTGTGAGTATGAGTTGGTGTGTGATGTGTGTGTATGTGTGTGTGTGTGTGCTTATGTTGGTGTGTATGTTTGTGTTTGTTGTTATGTGTGTGTGTGTGTGTGAAGTGTGTGTGTGTGTATGTGTGTGTGTGTGTGTGTGGGTTGTGTGTGTGTTTTATATGTGTGTGTGTGTGTGTATGTGTGTGGAGTGAGTGTGTGTGTAACTCCCCTAGTTGTACTCACCTAGTTGAGGTTGCGGGGGTCGAGTCGAGCCCTGGCCCGCCTCTTCACTGATTCGCTACTAGGTCACTCTCCTGAGCCGTGAGCTTTATCGTTAACTCTGCTTAACAGCTATGTATGGATCCTGCCTCCACTACATCGCTCCAAACTATTCCACTTTACTGAATACTCTGTGGCTGAAGAAATACTCCTAACATCCCTGATGATTCATCTGTAGTCTTTAGCTTCCACTGTGTTCCCCTTGTTACTGTGTCCAATCTCTGGAAAATCTGTTTTTGTCCACCTTGTCAATTCTCCCAGTATTTGGTATGTTCGTTATCATGTCCCCCCTCTATCTCTCCTGTCCTCCAGTGTCGGTCAGGTTGATTTCCTTTAACCTTCCTGTAAGGACATACCTCTTAGCTCTGGGGATAGTCTTGTTGGCAAACCTTTGCACTTTTCTATAGTTCTTTACGTGCTTGGCTAGGTTGTGGGTTCCAAACTGGTGTTGGGCATAATCAATATGGGCCTAAAAAAACGTATACGGTGTACAGGGTCCTGAAACGATTCCTTAATATGATGTCGGAATGCTGTTCTGAGGTTTGCTAGGCGCCCATATGCTGCAGCCAGTTTTTGGTTGATGTGGGCTTCAGGAGATGTGCCTGTGTTATACTCACCCCAAGGATCTTGTTTCTTGAGTGAGGTTTGTAGTCTCTGACCCCTAGACTGTAGCCGTATGCGGCCTTCTTTGCCCTTCCCAATCTTCCATGACTTTGCACTTGGTGGGATGAATCCAAGGAGCCATATTGCTGGGACCAGTTCTGCCAGCCTTTTGGGTCCAGATCCCTTGTGTTCTGCCTGAGTCATCTTCTCCCTTTCTTTTTTCGATCGAGTGTATTCTTCTCATCAACTTCACGTCATCTGTAAAACGGGACACCTCAGAGTCTATTTCCTTCCGTCATGTCGTTTCACAAATACCAGAAACAGCACTGGTCCCTAGGGGACTGACCCCTGCGGGACCCGCTGGTCAGGTGCCCACTCTGACACCCTCGCCACGTTACATGACTCGCTGCTGTCTTCCTGACAATATCCCTGATCCATGTTAGTGCCCTTCCTTGTTATCCCTGGCCTTGGGTCCTCAGTTTTTGCCACCAATTCTTGGTGGATCTGTGTCAAACGCTTCTTTCAGTCCTAGAAAATTGCAATCCACCCACCCCTCCTCTCTCTTGTCTTAATGCTGTTCACATGTCATAGAACTCCAGTAGGTTTGTGACACAGGATTCCCGTCCTGAAACCATGCTGGTGCTGTTGATGAGTCGTTCCTTTCTATGGTGTTCCACACTCTCTCATGATAATTTCTCCAGGATTTTGCTTACTATCATGTCAGTGACACTGGTCTGTAGTTTAATGCCTCATGTTCTGTCGCCTTTTTTATAAAGATTGGGACTACATTTGCTGTCTTCCATGCCTCAGGCAATCTCCCTGTTTCGATTAGATGTATTGAATATTGTTGTTAGGGGTACACATAGCGCCTCGGCTCCCTCTCTCAATACCCATGGGGAGATGTTATCTGGGCCATTGCCTTTGTGGTATTAGCTCACTCAGGAAGCCTCTTTCACTTCTCCTCGATTGTGTGCACTGTGTCCAGCACTTGGTGGTGTGCCCCACCTCTCCGTCTTTATGGAAGTCCCTTCTGTCTCCTCTCGTGACACTTCTTTGGAATCTCTTGTTGAGTTCTTCACATACTTCCGGTCATTTCTGTTGTCTTCCTCCTTCTTTCTTTAGCCTGATTACCTGGTCCTTGACTTTTGTTTTCCTCCTGTTGTGCTTGTATTCAACAGATTCGGTCAGTTTTGGCTTTCGCTGCTATGTCATGTCAAATTGTTCTTGGGGCATCCTTCTTATCTGTGATATTCATTTACTGGCTCTACGACTGTTCTCCTTATTCTCCTGGGTCCTTTGCTTCTAGATTTCTTCCTTTCCCTAGCACACTTTGGTTTTTGCCTCCCTGCACCTTAGGGTAACCATGCTATCCTGGCTTTTTCATTACTCTGTTACCCTTGGTACAAACCTATCCTCAGGCCTCCTTGCATTTTATTGTAACATATTCCATCATCTCCTTAACTGGTTTCCCTTGCAGTTTCTGTCCCAATGAACCCGTTCAGGTAGTCCTATTCCTGTGTAGTCACCTTTCTTGTAGTTTGGCTTCATTCGTCCTGGCCTTCCTGCTTTCCTCCATTGTAGGCTCTACTGTGTATTCGAAGCTTACCACCACATGGTACTGGCCCCAGGGTCTTTCTATGTGATGTCCTCGATATCTGCACGTACTGAGGTGTAATCTAAGTCCAGCCCTTGCTGGATTTCCTTCCTCTCCTCTCTCTCTTGTTAGTGTCCATTACGTGTTGGGTACATGAGTTCTCCAGGTACCCCTCTTATCTTAGCTCCAAGTTTCTTGGCCCCCATGTGGGTTCCTGTTCTCCCAATCTATCTCCTTGTGGTTAAGTCACCCATTGATCAGGAGCTTTGCCCTGCAGCATGAGCTTTCTGGCCACTCTAGCCAGTGTGTCAAACATTCGCTCTATTGCTCTGTCGTACTCTGCGCCTTGGGCCTCCTGCTGTTTCTGTGGTGGGTTATACATCATGCTATTACACCTTGGGACCTCCAGAGGTGAAGTGTTCCACTTGTAATCACTTTCTTCTCCGCTGTATTCCTCTCTCCAGCTCATCAAAATTCCAGCGATTTTTGTTCAGCAACGCCACTCCTCCACCCCCTGTTCCCTCTGTCTTCATCAGGGATTTGGTATCCCGTTGGAAAGATGGGCATCTGTTATCATACTGTAAGCTTGGTTTCTGTGAGAGCTATGATGTCGGTGATGCTTCTTTGCTCTTTCTTGCCACTCCTCCCACTTATTTGTTTTCAATCAGCGTTTTGTGTTACATACCCTTCGTTTCCTTTCCAACACTGTGGTTTGGGGGCCTGTGAGGGTGGGTGACCTGGTTGGCATCTGTTGGGGTCTGTAGTGGTGTTGGGTGGATGCTGTGGGTATGGATTGTAGGGTGTGTTGGGATGGTGTGATAGGTTTGTGTGGTTCGAGAGTAGTTGTGTGTGTGCTTGCCCTTGCTGTTACTGTCCTGCTCAGGACTGACCTCTGCTGGTTCCTCCTTGTTCTTTTTCCTAGCTCCTTTCGCCCTTTTTTGTCCTCTCCTGTCAGCTGCTGTCGTTCTGATTTTGTTATGTCTCTGTCTAGGAACACCTTTGACTCTTCCTAGGATTTCAATCGTGGTAGTTTCTCTTGGAGGATCTCTTTCCGCACAGTTTCCGTCTTGAGAATCAGGTGATTGGTCGGTTTTCTCACCTTTCGAGTTACCCCTATTCTCTGAAATAATTTAAATCTCGCCCCTCTTCACCTATTTTCTGTTATGATTTTCTCAATTCTTCCTTTCTTCCTGCTTATTTCAGTGTGTGTCCTTTCCTCTCTTCCTGAAGCCATGGATATAAACCCACTGATTTTGCCCTTTCTTCTGCATTAGCCTCACCCTCTGTGGCTCTGGATCCGGCTGTGTGTGTCAGTTTCTCCTTGATTTTTCAGTGGCTCTTGATAGCCTTGTTGTGCCTCAGCATTCGATCCATCACCCTCTACTCTGCAACAGTTGATCTTCCCTTTCACTCCTTGGTCCTCCTTGGCAGATTGATGTGGCCTTAGCATAATTCATAATTCCTTCCTTCATGTTCAAGGCCTCGCAGTTCATATGCTGTGTCTTCTCTGGAGTCACTGCCTGTAACTCGCTCCAGCCTATTTATCTCAACTTTTAGGTCCCCGTTATCTTGGCTACTGCAGTTTTCGACTTGTGCCCTCCCAATTCTTTGTCTCCTTCTCAACCACCTTTCCAATTTCACAGAGAGCTCTTTCTCCTTTTTTTTCAGAAAGCTCTCCTAATTTTCTCTCCCACTCTGTTCCATCCTTTTCCCTGCTTCCTCCATCCACTCCTCCCTACCCGATCCTATTCTCATCTGATCTTGGGTCCTGCGAGTCCCCACATTTTTTTTTTTATTTTTTTTTTTTTTTTTTTTTTTTTTTTAAGAGTAGGAGATGGGGAGCAGTTAGAAGGGAAAATGGGGGACGAGAGGAGCAAGAGAAGAGAGAGAGAGAGCAAGAGAGAGAGAGCGCAAGGAAAGAGATAGCAGGAGAGAGAGAGAGAAGAGAGAGGCAAGAGAGAGAGAGAGAGCAGAGGAGAGGAACAAGAGGAGAGAGAGAGAGCAATGAGAGAGAGCAAGGAGCGAGAGAGAGGCAAGAGAGAGAAGCAAGAGAGATAGATAGCAAGAGGGAGAGATAGCAAGAGGAGAGAGAGAGAGCAAGAGGGCGAGCAGAGAGAGAGAGAGCAAGAGAGAGAGAAGCAACGTTGAGAGAGAGCACAAGAGACGGAGAGAGAGCACGAGGGAGAGGAGAGAGCAAGAGAGGAGAGAGAGAGCAATAGAGAGCGAGAGATGCAAGAGAGAAGAGAGCGCAAGAAGTTAGAGAGAGAGCAAGAGTGAGAGGAGAGCAAAGAGAGAGAGAGAGCAAGAGAGAGAGGTGTGCAGAGAGAGAGCAAAGAGAGAGAGGAGCCAAGAGAGAGAGAGAGCAAGAGAGAGAGAGAGCAAGAGAGAGAGAGAGAGCAGAGAGAGAGAGCAAGAGAGAGAGAGCAAGAGAAGAGAGCAAGAGAGAGAGCAAGAGGAGAGAGTAGAGCAAGAGAGATGAGGAGAGAGCAAGAGAGAGAGCAAAGAGAGAGAGAGAGCAGGAGAGAGACGAGAGCAGGAGAGAGAGAGAGCAAGAGAGAGCAGAGAGAGCCAAGAGACGGAGAGCAAGAGAGAGAGAGCAAAGAAGAGAGAGCATGAGAGAGAGAGAGAGCAAAGGGGAGAGAGCAAGAGAGGAGAGAGTCGCAAGGAGGGAGAGAGAGCAAGAGGGAGACGATAGCAAGAGAGAGAGAGAGAGAGAGAGCGAGATGAGCGAGGAGAGAGCACAAGAGAGAGATGAGAGCAAGAGGAGGAGAGGCAAGAGAGAGGAGAGCAAGAGAGAGAGCAAGAGAGAGAAGAGAGCAAGGAGAGAGGCAAGAAGAGGAGAGAGAGCAAGAGAGAGAGAGAGAAGCAGAGAGAGAGAGCAAGAGAGAGAGAGGAGCAAGAGAGAGAGAGAGCAAGATGATGAGAGAAAGCAAGAGAGAGAGAGAGCAAGGAGAGAGAGAGCAAGGGAGAGGAGCAAGGAGAGAGCAAAGAGAGAGCAAGAGAGAGAGAGAGCAAGAGAGGAGACAGCAAGGAGAGAAGGAGAGAGGCAGAGAGTACGAAGAGAAGAGGAGCCAGAGAGAGAGAGTGCAGAGAGAGGAGAGCAGAGAGAGAGCAAGAGAGAGAGAGGAGCAAGAGAGAGAGAGTGGCAGAGAGAGTGAGAGCAAGGAGAGAGGAGAGAGAGAGAGCAGAGAGAGAGCAAGGAGAGGGGAGAGCAAAGAGAGTGTGTGTGTATGTGTGTGTATGTGAGTGGGTGCATTTGCGTGTGTGTGTGTGTGTATGTGTGGTGTGTATGGTGATGTGTGTCATGTGTGTGTGTGTGTGTATGTGGTGTGTGTGTGTGTGTGTGTGTGTATGTGTGTGTGTGTGTATATGTTTGTGTTTGAGTGTATGTGTGTGTGTGAGTGTGTGTGTGTATGCATGTGTGTGTGTTTATGTGTGTGTGTGTGTGTATGTGTGTGTATGTGTGTGTATGGTCATGTGGTGTCGTGTGTGTGTGTGTATGGTGTGTGTATGTGGTGTCGTGTGTGTATGTGTGTGGTATGTGGTGTGTGTGTGTATGTGTGTGTGTATGTGTGGTGTGTATGTGTGTTGTGTGTGTATGTGTGGTGTGTGTGCGTTGTGTTGTGTGTGAGTGTGTATGTGTGTGTGTGTATGGGTGTACTCAACCTAGTTGTACTCACCTTTTTGTGGTTGAGGGCGTCGAGTCTTAGCTCCTGGCCCGCCTCTCTCACGGTTGCTACTGGGCCTCTCTCTCCCCGCTCCATGAGCTTTATTCCAACCTCGTCTTAAAACTGTGATATGGTCCTGCCTCCACTACGTACATTTTCTAGGATATTCTTGCGACAACTCTATGACTGAAGAAATACTTCTAATATCTCTCTGTCTCATTGTGTACGTGTGTGTGTGTCTGGGTGTGTGTATGTGTACTCGCCTATTTGTACTCACCTATTCTGTGGTTTGCAGGGGTCGAGGTCACAGCTCCTGGCCCCGCCTCTTCGTGATTGCTACTAGAGTCCTTCTCCCTGCCCATGAGCTCTATCATAACCTCGCCTTAAAACTATGTATGGTTCCTGCCTCCACACCTCACTTTCTAGGCTATTTCATGGCTGACTACTCTATGCTGAAGGAAATACTTCCTAACTTCCCTTTGATTCAGCTGAGTCTTCACTTACATTGTGACCTCTTGTGTCTGTGTCCCATTCTGGAAAACTCCCGTTTTGTCCACCTCCGTCTATTCGCGCAGTATTTATTACTGTCGTTTATGATGTCTCCCCTGACCGTCATGGCATCCAGTGTCGTCAGGCCGATTCCCTCACCTTTCTTCATAGGACCAATCCCGTAGCTCTGGGGACTAGTCTTGTTGCAAACTTTGCACTTTCTCTAATGTCCTTGACTGCTTGAGACTAGGTCGCTGGATTCCATCTCTGGTGCTGCATTACTCCAGTATGGGCCTGACGTATGTGGTATACAGAGTCTTATCGATTCCTTATGAGGTTGCGGAACGCTATCGTAGGTTTGCCAGGCGCACGTATGCTGCAGCAGTTATCTGATTGATGTTTGCGCCCCTCAGAGATATGCTGCGATGTTATACTCACCCCAGATTCTTTTTCCTTGAGTGAGGTTCGGCAGTCTTAGGCCATCTAATATATTGTTGTCTGCGGTCTTCTTTGCTTCCCCCAATCTTCAATGACTTTGCATTTGGCAGGGTTAAAATTCAAGGAGCCGGTTTGCTGGACCTAGGGATTGTAGGCCTGTCCAGGTCTCTTTTGTAGTCCGGCTGATTACTCGTCCGATTTCGATTCTTCTCATTAACTTCACATCACTGCAAACAAGGACACTTCTGAGTCTATCCCTTCCGTTCTGTCGTTCACGTATACCAAGAACAGCACAGGTCCGTAGGATGACCCCGTGGAACCCCGCTTGTCACAGGCGCCCCTCTGACACCTCGTCGCTTACCATGACTCGGCTGTTGCCTCCCTTAGTCAGAGATTCTTTTCTGGGGGGGGGGGAATCCATTGCAGTGCCTTTCCTGTTATGTGTGCCTGTCTCTAGCTTGTGCAGTAGCCTCTTTGTGAGGAACTGTGTCGAAGGCCTCTTGCAGTCCAAGAATACGCAGGTCGATCCACCATCTCTCTCTTGTCTTTACTTCTGTCACCTTGTCATAATAATCTAGTAGGTTTGTGACAAGGTTTTCTTCCCTGAAAACCGTGCTGGTTGTCAATTATACACTTGTTTCTTTCCAGGTGCCCCCCCACTCCCCCCTGATGATTTCCCATGCCCTTGCATACTATCCGTTGTGATAGGGGTCTGTAGTTTGTGCTCTGTCTGTCTCCTTTTTTTAAAATTTGGGACTAATTCCCATTTTCCTCCCTCGGGGAGTTGCCCAGTTTCAAAGGGTTAAAGATCTTTGTTAATGGCTAACAATATCTTGTCCCCCTTTAAGGACCCTGGAGGAAAGTTGTCTGGTCCCCGCCTTTGGGTGTAAAGTTCGCATAGCAGCTTTTCACCTCCCCTTGGTTATGTGTACCTATCAGCATTGCTGGTGTGCCCCCCCCCGTTTGATTTCTTGGGGCCTTGGTTTCCACTGTAAAACCTCTTTAAATCTTGTGTGGCCCCCGGGGATACCCCTTTGGTCGTTTCTTGTGGGTTGTGTGTATGTGTGTGTGTGTGTGTGTGTTGTGTGTGTGTGTTGTTGTGTGTTTTTTGTATGTGTGTGTGTGTGGTGTGTGTGTGTGTGTGTGTTTTTTGTGTGTTGTGTGTGTGGTTTGGGGGTGTATGTGTGTGTGTGTGTGTGTGTGTGTGTGGGTGTATGTGTGGTGTGCATGTGTGTGTGTGTGTGTGTGTGTGTGTGTTTGTGTGTATTGTGGTGTATGTGTGTGTGTGTAGTGTGTGTGAATGTGTATGTGTGTGTGTGTGTTGGTGTGTGTGTGGTGTGTGTGGGGTGTCGTGTGCTGTGTGCGTGTGGTTTTGTGTGAATGTGTGGAAAACACACTTAAACAGAGAGAAAACACAGTAACTGAAGACGTGAGAATGAGAAGTAATGTATGGAAAAACTCACGCAACCGCAATGATTCTGTTTACTGATGGAAAAAAATAAAATATAAATATATATATTATATATTTTTATTATAATTTTATTTTATATATATATATTATTTATTAATATTATAATATATTTATATACATGTATATTTTTATATATATATATTAATATTAAAATATATTTAATATATTATATATATATATATTATATATATATTTAATATATTCGTAGTTTATTTCCACAAAATATTCAAGTCTGGGTTGTAATGGTGCTCTGCGGGTTCCCCTCGGTGGTCCGCCGACCATTTAAGAAGACTCTGCTGAATTATTAAGCCTTCACGAAGCTTCGGCAAAGAAGTGTTTCTCCCTAAAGTGTTATCCTTTCAACTTAAATATACAAACTATTAGCAACGAGGGAAGTGGTCGCGATTTGTTTTTTTTGAAGCGTCTCGTACTGAACACGAACTTGGAAACCAGTTCTAGATTGTTAGAAATTAAACATGTATCGTCGGTTTTTTTTCCTTTCGCTAAGATGTGGCTGGAGGTGATCGCCACTATTCTGGAGGTGGTCGTTACTATGCTGGAGGTTGAGTGGTTACTAGTTGCTGGGAGGTGGTCGTTACTATGTGGAGGTGGTGGCTTACTATGCTGGAGGTTGTGGTCACTTGCTGGAGGTGGTGTTACTAGCTGGAGGTGGTGGTTTACTATGTGGAGGTGCGTTGGTTATATGCTGGATGTGGTCGGTCACTATGCTGGAGGTGGTCGTTACTATGCTTGGGGGTGGTGGTTACTATGCTGGAGGTGGGGGGAATTATCGTCACTATTCTGGAGGTGGTCGTTACTATGCTGGAGGTGGTGGTTACTATGCTGGAGGTTGTGGTCACTATGCTGGAGGTGGTCGTTACTATGCTGGAGGTGGTCGTTACTATGCTGGAGGTGGTCGTTACTATGCTGGAGGTGGTCGTCACTATTCTGGAGGTGGTCGTCACTATTCTGGAGGTGATCGTCACTTATTCTGGATGTTGGTCGTTACTATGCTGGAGGTGGTTCGTTACTATGCTGGAGGTGATCGTCATTTGCTTGGACGGTTGGTCGTTACTATGCTGGAGGTGGTCGTCACTGTGCTGGAGGTGATCGTCACTATTCTGGAGGTGGTCGTTACTATGCTGGAGGTGGTCGTTACTATGCTGGAGGTGGTCGTTACTATGCTGGAGGTGGTCGTTACTATGCTGGAGGTGATCGTCACTATTCTGGAGGTGGTCGTCACTATTCTGGAGGTGGTCGTTACTATGCTGGAGGTGGTCGTTACTATGCTGGAGGTGGTCGTTACTATGCTGGAGGTGATCGTCACTATTCTGGAGGTGATCGTCACTATTCTGGAGGTGGTCGTCACTATTCTGGAGGTGGTCGTCACTATGCTGGAGGTGGTCGTTACTATGCTGGAGGTGGTCGTCACTATGCTGGAGGTGGTCGATAATATTGTGAGCGTGGTCGTCTATGCTGGAGGTGGATCGTCATATTTGGAGGTGGTCGTCACTATTCTGGATGTGGTCGTCACTATTCTGGAGGTGGTCGTCACTATTCTGGAGGTGGTCGTCACTATTCTGGAGGTGGTCGTTACTATGCTGGAGGTGGTCGTTACTATGCTGGAGGTGGTCGTTACTATGCTGGAGGTGGTCGTTACTATGCTGGGGGTGGTTTTAACATGCTGGAGGGTGATCTCACTTTTTGGGGGGTGGTGTTACTATGCTGGGGTGGGTCGTTATTGGGGAGGTGGTCGTCACTAGCGGAGGTGGTCTTTTACATGCTGGGGTGGTCTTACTATTGGGGGGTGGGGGCTTTACTAGGGGGGAGGTGGTCGTTACATGTGGAGGTGGTCGTCCTTTTCAAAAGGTGGTGGCCCCTTTTCTGGGGTGGGTCTTTTGGGGTGGAGTTATATTCTGGGTGGTGGTTACTATTTGGAGGTGGTCGTTCTACTGGAGTTGGTCGTTACTATTTGGAGGTGGTCGTCACTTTTGGGAGGGGCGTTACTATGTGGAGGGGGGTCGTTACTATGTGGAGGTGGTCGTTATATGGGGGGTGATGTCACTATTCTGGGGGGGGTCGTTATATGCTGGGGTGGCGTTCTATGCTGGAGGTGGGTGTTACATGCTGGAGGTGGGGTCACTATTCTGGGGGGGGTGTTACTATGCTGGAGGGGTCGTACCTTTTTCTGGAGGGGGTCGTTACTTTGTGGGGTGATCGCACTATTTGGAGGTGGCCCCGCACTTTTTCGGAGGTGGTGGGCACTATGCTGGAGGTGGGGGGTTACTAGCGGGGGGTGATCGCACTTTCTGGAGGTTTTGGTCGTTACTATGCTGGGGTGGGGGGTCATATGCTGGAGGTTTTGGTCACTATGTGGAGGTGGTCGTCACTATTCTGGAGGTGGTCGTTAATGGGGAGTGGCTCCTATGCGGAGGGGGTTCGTCACATGCGGGAGGTGGTCGTATAGCTGAGGTGGTCGTCACTATGCTGGAGGTGATCGACTATGCGGGAGGGGTCGTAACATGTGGAGGGATCGTCACTGGCTGGGGGTGATCGTCACTGTGCGGGATTTGATCGTCACTAGGGAGGGCTCATCACTTGGGAGGTGCTCATCATATTAGATGTCATCACTTGCGGAAAGGGTGTCATACTTGTGGAGGTCTCATCACAGCTGGGATGCTCATCACTGTGTGGAGGTGCTCACAAAGCTGGAAGTGCTCATCACTATGCCGGGGTGTCATCACTATTGGAGGTGTCATCACTAGCTGGAGGTGCTCATCACTTGTGGAATGCTCTCACTGTGCGGAGGTGCTCATAAACGTGCTGGGGGGTGCCCCATCACTACCCTGGAGGGGCTCATCATATGCTGGGGGTGCTCATCACTATGTGGGGGGTGCCATCACTATGCTAAAGGGTCTCATCACTATGCTGGAGGTGTATCCTATGCGGAAGTGCTTCACCTTATGTGGAATGCTCATCCTATCCTGGAGGGCTTATATGTGGAGGAAAATCTTATCATGTGGGTTTTCGTACGTGGATGGGGTAAGAATACTCCGTAGGCTGGTAGTAATAAATATATAAGGGGGAAGTTGGAAAGGCCAAGCCGACCTGCCTTCTCTGTCCAATCTTGATGTCACAAGGTTACAGGCGAGGGTTTTTAAAAATC
>NC_069417.1:46424295-46476795 GCF_026875155.1 Cherax quadricarinatus
AAAAGGGGGAAAGATTTAAAGGTGAAAATTGTGTGAAACATGTGTGAAGCAATGTGTGAAAAAATGGTGTGAAGCACTGTTGAAAAAATGGTGTGAAGCACTGTGTGAAACAGGGGCATAAAGCCTGTGTGAAACATGGTGTGAAGCACTGTGTGAAACATGGTGTGAAGCACTGTGTGAAACATGGTGTGAAGCACTGTGTGAAACATGGTGTGAAGCACTGTGTGAAACATGGTGTGAAGCACTGTGTGAAGCATATTGTGAAACATTGTGTGAAACAGGGTGTGAAGCAATGTGTGAAACATGGTGTGAAGCACTGTGTGAAACAGGTGTAAAAGCACTGTGTGAAACATGGTGTGAAGCACTGTGTGAAACATAGTGTGAAGCATTGTGTGAAACATGGTGTGAAGCACTGTGTGAAACATGGTGTGAAGCACTGTGTGAAACATGGTGTGAAGCACTGTGTGAAACATGGTGTGAAGCATTGTGTGAAACATGGTGTGAAGCACTGTGTGAAACATGGTGTGAACCCACCTGGGGTGAAACATAGTGTGAAGCATTGTGTGAAACATGGTGTGAAGCACTGTGTAAACATGGTGTGAAGCACTGTGTGAAACATAGTGTGAAGCACTGTGTGAAACAGTGTGAAGCATTGTGTGAAACATGGTGTGAAGCACTGTGTGAAACATGGTGTGAAGCACTGTGTGAAACATAGTGTGAAGCACTGTGTGAAACATAGTTTAAAGAAACTGTGTGAAACATGTGAAGCACTGTGTGAAACATAGTGTGAAGCACTGTGACGCACCGCATGAAGCACTGCGTGATGCACTGCGTGACGCACCGCATGAAGCACTGCGTGAAGCACTGCTTAAGCACTGCATGAAGCACTGCGTGAAGCACTGCGTGAAGCAGCCAATACTTTTCAATAATATAAAGCCAGTGATGTCTGTTATTTTTTATGCTCAATATTTTTTTGAAATATTATTCAAACGTTAATTGTTGTATTTCCAATCACACACACACACACACACACACACACACACACACACACACACACACACAAACACACACACACACACACACACACACACACACACACACACACACACACACACACACACACACACACACACATACACACACACACACACACAACACACCACACAAAACCACACACCCCACACACACACACACACTGATGATGTGAAGTTAATGGGGAGAATTAAATCTGATGAGGACCAGGCAGGACTTAAAAGAACCTGGACAGACTGAACACCTGGTCCAGCAAATGGCTTCTCGAATTTAATCCTGCCAAAATGCAAAGTCATAAAGATAGGGAGGGCACAGAAGACCACAGACAGAGTATAGGCTAGGTGGCCAAAGACTGAAAAACCTCGCTCAAGGAGAAAGATCTTGGGTGAGTATAACACCGAGCATGTCTCCGGAACCACACATCAAACAATAACTGCTGCAGCATATGGCGCCCTGGCAAACCTAGAACAGCATTCCGGTACCTTAGTAAGGAATCGTTCAAGACACTGTACACCGTGTATGTCAGGCCCATACTGGAGTATGCAGCACCTGTTTGGAACCCGCACTGATAAAGCACGTCAAGAAACAGAGAAAGTACAAAGGTTTGCGACAAGTTAGTTCCAGAGCTAAGGGGAATGTCCTATGAAGAAAGATTAAGGGGAATTCGGCCTGACGACACTGGAGGGCAGAGGTCCCGGGGAGACATGATAACGACTATAAAATACTGCGTGAATAGACAAGGTGGACAAAGACAGGGTGTTCCGGGAGTGGACACAGAAACAAGGGCCACAATTGGAAGTTGAAGATACAAATGAGTCAGAGAAAATTAGGAAGTATTTCTTCAGTCATAGAGTTGTAAGGCAGTGGAATAAACCTAGAAAATGACGTAGTGGAGGCAGGAACCATACACAGTTTTTAAGAAAGAGGTTTGATAAAGCTCATGGAGCGGGGGGAGAGAGGGCCCAGTACAACCGGTAAGAGGCCGGGCCAGGAGCTAAGACTCGACCCCTGCAAACCACAAACAGGTGAGTACACTCACACACACACACACACACACACACACACACACACACACACACACACACACACACACTCACACAACAAAACAACACACACACACACACACTCCCCACACACACACTCACCACACACACACACACAAACACACACACACACACACACACACACACACACACACACACACACACACACACACACACACACACACACACATACACACACACATATTCAATACATCTATCGAAACAGGGAGATTGCCTGAGGCATGGAAGACAGCAAATGTAGTCCCAATCTTTAAAAAAGGAGACAGACATGAAGCATTAAACTACAGACCAGTGTCACTGACATGTATAGTATGCATAATCATGGAGAAGATTATCAGGAGAAGAGTGGTGGAACACCTAGAAAGGAACGATCTCATCAACAGCAGCCAACATGGTTTCAGGGACGGGAAATCCTGTGTCACAAACCTACTGGAGTTCTATGACATGGTGACAGCAGTAAGACAAGAGAGAGAGGGGTGGGTGGATTGCATTTTCTTGGACTGCAAGAAGGCGTTTGACATAGTTCCACACAAGAGATTGGTGCAAAAACTGGAGGACCAAGCAGGGATAACAGGGAAGGCACTACAATGGATCAGGAAATACTTGTCAGGAAGACAGCAGCGAGTCATGGTACGTGGCGAGGTGTCAGAGTGGGCACCTGTGACCAGCGGGGTCCCGCAGGGGTCAGTCCTAGGACCAGAGCTGTTTCTGGTATTTGTGAACGACATGACGGAAGGAATAGACTCTGAGGTGTCCCTGTTTGCAGATGACGTGAAGTTGATGAGAAGAATTCACTCGATCGAAGACCAGGCAGAACTGCAGACCTGGTCCAGCAATTGGCTCCTGGATTTCAATCCCACCAAGTGCAAAGTCATGAAGATTGGGGAAGGGCAAAGAAGGCCACAGACGGAGTACAGTCTAGGGGGTCAGAGACTACAAACCTCACTCAAGGAAAAAGATCTTGGGGTGAGTATAACACCAGGCACATCTCCTGAAGCGCACATCAACCAAATAACTGCTGCAGCATATGGGCGCCTAGCAAACCTCAGAACAGCATTCCGACATCTTAATAAGGAATCATTCAGGACCCTGTACACCGTGTACGTTAGGCCCATATTGGAGTATGCGGCACCAGTTTGGAACCCACACCTAGCCAAGCACGTGAAGAAACTAGAGAAAGTGCAAAGGTTTGCAACAAGACTAGTCCCAGAGCTAAGAGGTATGTCCTACGAGGAGAGGTTAAGGGAAATCTACCTGACGACACTGGAGGACAGGAGAGATAGGGGGGACATGATAACGACATACAAAATACTGAGAGGAATTGACAAGGTATACAAAGACAGGATGTTCCAGAGATTGGACACAGTAAAAAGGGGACACAGTTGGAAGCTGAAGACACAGATGAATCACAGGGATGTTAGGAAGTATTTCTTCAGCCACAGAGTAGTCAGTAAGTGGAATAGTTTGGGAAGCGATGTAGTGGAGGCAGGATCCATACATAGCTTTAAGCAGAGGTATGATAAAGCTCACGGCTCAGGGAGAGTGACCTAGTAGCGATCAGTGAAGAGGCGGGGCCAGGAGCTCGGACTCGACCCCCGCAACCTCAACTAGGTGAGTACACAAACACACACACACACACACACATGCACACACTGTACGTATGTGTGTGTGTATGTATCTATATATGTATGTAATGTATGTATGTATATGCCCCTGCGGGGCCAGGAGCTCGGACTCGACCCCCGCAACCTCAACTGGTGAGTACCACACACACACACACACACACACACACACACACACACACACACACACACACACACACACACACACACACGGAATAGTTTGGGTAGCGATGTAGTTGAGGCAGGATCCATACATAGCTTTAAGCAGAGGTATGATAAAGCTCACGGCTCAGGGAGAGTGACCTAGTAGTGACCAGTGAAGAGGCGGGCCAGGAGCTAGACTCGACCCCTACAACCTCAACTAGGTGAGTACAACTAGGTGAGTACACACGCACGCACGCACACACACACACACACACACACACACACACACACACACATACATATTCATACATACGCGCACATGTACACACGTTGGTGCAGTAGCAAATACATGTGTTTATGTACATATCGTTACAGCGTTTGGTGATTAGCAAGGCGACATACACAGGCGTAGAATGTAAACATATGAAGGACAGCAGGTGTTTAAGGGTGCACGTATAACAGTGTAGAGCAGTTGTTTGTCAATGTTGTTCACCTGTGGCGATGTATTTGTACCTAGTTCGTCTGGATGCTGATGTAATTCTAAGACATTGGTGATTCTCTGTCTCTCACTCTCACTCTCTCAATCTCACTCTCTCACTCTCACTCACTCTCACTCTCTCTCACTCTCTCTCTCACTCTCTCTCACTCTCACTCTCTCTCACTCTCTCTCTCACTCACTCTCACTCTCTCACTCTCACTCACTCTCACTCTCACTCTCACTCTCTCACTCTCACTCACTCTCACTCTCTCTCACTCTCACTCTCTCTCACTCTCTCTCAATCTCTCTCACTCTCTCTCACTCACTCTCACTCTCTCTCACTCTCTCATCACTCTCTCTCACTCTCTCACTCTCACTCTCTCACTCTCACTCACTCTCACTCTCTCTCACTCTCTCTCTCACTCTCTCTCACTCTCACTCTCTCTCACTCTCTCTCACTCACTCTCACTCTCTCTCACTCACTCTCACTCTCCTCTCACTCTCACTCTCTCTCACTCTCTCTCACTCTCTCACTCTCACTCTCTCCACTCTCACTCCACTTCTCACTCTCTCTTCACTCACTCTCACTCACTCTCACTCTCTCTCACTCTCTCTCACTCTCTCTCACTCTCTCTCACTCTCTCTCACTTTCTCTCACTCTCTCTACCTCTCACTCACTCTCACTCTCTCTCACTCTCTCTCACTCTCTCTCACTCTCTCTCACTCTCTCTCACTCTCTCTCACTCTCACTCTCTCTCACTCTCTCTCACTCTCACTCTCTCACTCTCTCTCTCTCTCTCCCCTATCTCTGTTTCTCTGTGTCTCTCTGTCTCTGTTTCCGTCTGTCTCTTTCTCTCTCTTTCCCTGTCTCCTGTCTCTGTCTGCCTGTCTTTCTCTCTTTCTCTCACATCCTCTTGGTACAAGTCTAAGTTTATACCAAAAAATACAATAAAGATACAATACATGGTCCCCAATAAAGTGAGAAAAAAGTTGCCCTCTACATGACGACATTAAATCACTAATTAAACAAAGAAACAGTAATAACTGACGACTTTATTACCATTAATATAAACAGGAATAATCTATCAAGGAACCAAGAAGCTACCACACTTACCAACAGTCTATCAAGATAGATAACAGCATGATACGAGGCAGAAGAAGAACTAGCAAACACTGACAACATTATCATTCGCTTCAGAATAAAGACAACAGTGCACAAATAATTCGCACGTAAGAGAGAGAGGAGCTTATGACGACGTTTCGGTCCGACTCGCACCATTTACAAAGTCCCACTAACAGAAGAGAGTGAGGGAGCCCGTATATATAGGTGAGGAGGACAGGGACGGGAGAGAGAGAGGAAGAACAAGAAGTGGTAATGCCGGTAGTGAAAGGAACAGCAGAAGTAGAAGTAGTATTAGTAGTAAGTAGTAGTAGTTTATGCTACGAGAAATAGAAAGGGGAACAAAGGGGCGGGGGGGGGAGCGGTGCAATGGTGGTAGCAGTAGTAGTAGTAGTAATAGTAGAAACTTAGAAGTAGTAACAGTGGTAGACGAAGTAGTACCAGGAGTAGGGTAAGTCTAATAACTTACACCTGGCGCCAACAGGTGGGAGGGCAGTGAGCAGTTATGGTGGCATGAGGGCCCGGAGCGGCGCCTCTGGCAACGGTGTAAAGTCACACGAGGCACCGCTTTTCCCACACGAAGTTTGGTAAAGGCAACATGACTGTTTTTGGAAGTGTCTTACTTGTCTTACAGGTTTCCTTCTTACCTGTTCTTCCCTGTTTCTGTGTCTTGTCTTACCTGTGCTTACCGCCTTCCCTGTGTCTTACCTGGTCTTACCGTCTTACATTGTCTTACCTGTCTTCATTGTCTTTACCTTTTTACCTGTGTCTTACCGTCTTACTGTGTTTCCGTCTTCATGTGTCTTACCTGTGTCTTACTGTCATCCCTTGTCGTACCTGTTTTACATGGGTCCTACCTTCTTCAGTGTTTACCTGTCTACATGTGTCTTACCTGTTAAAGGGTTTTTCCTGTCTTCTTTTTCTTACCTGTGTTTACTGTTTTACATGGTTTACCTGTCTTCATGTGTCTTCCCTTTTCACCTTCTTACCTGGCCTTCCTGTCTTACATGTGTTTTCCTGTCTTATCTGTGTTTCCTATCATAATGTGTTTTACTTCTTAATGTGTCTTACCTGTCCTAAGTTCTTACTTTCTTACTGTTTCTTACCGTCTTACATTGTCTTACCTGTGTTTACTGTCATAATGTGTTTATGTCTTACAGTTTTTTACCTGGTCTTACCTGTCATACATGTGTCTTCCCTGTCTACATTGTTTACCTGTCTAATGCCCTGTGTATCTTAAATTGTATCTTACCTACCTGTGTTTCTTCCTCATGTGTTCTACCTATCCTGTGATCTTACCTGTCATGTGTATCTTACCATCCTGTGTACTACCGTCATGTTTATCTTACCTATCCGGTTTTTTACAATCTGTTATTTACCTACCCTGTGTATTTACTATCATATGTATTTCCCTTTGTGATTTTTCCCTACCCTGTGTATTTTTTTCATGGTATTTACCTATCCTGTGTATTTCCCTGTCTGTGTTCTTACCTATCCTGTTATCTTCCCTATTGTGTATTTCCTTCCTGTGTACTTATTTTCCTGTGATCTTACCCCCTGTGTATCTATCTATCATATGTTCTTCCCTACTGTATTCTTCCCCTTCCTGTGTATTTTATCTATAAGTTTCTTACATCCTGTGCTTTTTGTCTTAATTTCCGTAACACTTTACTACCATGTTGGTGACTCAAAAAGTTTTTTAAGTAGGAACTTAGATCATTGCATTTTTTTTTCAATATATCATTTTTAAAGGCTGTGTTTCAACTTCACAAAAAAAGGGAGTCTTCTCAACATATCACACTAGTCTTTCTCAATTTCATTGCAATACATGTGCAGGATAAGTGGAAAACAATGTGTCGCTAACCTTCGAATTATAAACCAATTACCAAATCCCCGTTGGGGTAAAATTTATGTGTGTACCTTCTCTTGACTGTGGTGTCCTTACTCTACTGCTGAGTGTACTGTACTCCATGACTGTAGTGTCCCTGTACTCTATGCGTAGGTACCTGTACTCCACTGACTGTATGTCCCTGTACCTACTGATGTGTGTCCCTGAACTCCATGACTGTAGTGTACCGATCCATGACGTAGGTCCCCGTCTCCACGACTGTAGTGTACCTGTACCTACTGACTGTAGTGTCCCCGTACTTACTGACTGTAGGTACCGTACCCCACTGACTGTAGTGTACCTGTACTCTACGGGCTGTATGTACCTGTCCCCTGACTGTAGTGTCCCTGTCCCCACTGACTGTAGTGTACCGGGCTCCACTTACTGTATGCCCTGTACTCTACTGACGTAGTGTCCGTCTCTACGATGTAGTTACCGGTATCCATGATGTATGTACCGCACTCTTGATGTAGTGTCCTTACCTACGACTGGGTGTACCTGTACTCTACGATTTTGTGTCCCTGATCCATTTACGTGTTCCCTGTCTCTATGACTGTGTTTTCCTGACTCTATGACTGTGGTGTCCCTGTACTCACGACTGTAGCGCACCTGTACTCCCTGACTGTAGTGCACCTGTACTCCATGACTGTAGTGTACCGTACTTACGACTGTAGTGTCCCTTACTCTACTGACTGTGTGTACCTGTACTCCACTGATTTTAAATACCTGTACTCCCTGACTGTTTGTACCGACCCCCACTGATTAGTGTCCCTGTACCCCACTGACTGGGTACCTGACTCCACTGACTGTAGTGTACCTGTACCCCAGACTGATGTCCCTGTACTCCACTGCGTAGGTCCGTACTTGTAAAAAAATTTGGTAAAATTTTCCCGACAATATCTAAAGAAAAAGGGACACAAGTGAATAATGTGACTTTATTGGGGCAACGTTTCGCTCTCCCGGAGCTTTATAAACCCTTTACAAACAATACATGGAACAGAGGGTATAAAAAAGGTCAGGTGAGGTGTAATACTAGTGGGTTCCTTTCGATGTTCCTAGTGGTAAGTTGAGTAGTAAGAGTAGGGGTGGGGGTGTAGGAAAAAATAATACAAAGGGGGTGGAAATTTAAATTCGTACAGAGTAAAGGATTAAAAGCTTTCTTAGGTCATAAAAAGGGGTTTGGGAAAAATATAGACTGGAAGGGGCATTTGTTTCAGTTTCATTTCCCTGTGCTTTGTGTGTTTAACAGGGACTATGTGTGGCGGGTTTATGTTTTCAGGGGATTCTGCAAAGACTTCGGAGGGGTGAACGCGTTGTTTTTTTTAATTGTTTTCGAACGCATCAGTGCTGTTTCGAGACATTGCGTTGCGGAAATTTTTCTTTGTCATTAATTGGGCGTTCTGAATTTCATGAGATGTTTTGGTGGAATTTCGGTTTGTACACAGGGTTTGTTCATTTTATCGTTCTACATGCGTAAATGTTTTCTTTGAGGCGGGTGTCGGGGGTTTCTGACTTTTCCCCTAGTAAATCTTGTCACAGCCCCCCGGGGTTACAGTGTAAATCGTCTTGAGGGTTTCTGGGCGGGTTTTGTCGGGTTTAAAATCCTTTTTTAAAGTCTAGAAGGATGGCGACCTGGTGTTGTTTGGGAAAATTTTTTGAGACTTCATGCAACCTGACTTTTGGGGAAGAATTATAACTTTGCTGGGAGTGGGTTGATGCGTGGAGTTTATGTTCTGAAGAGCTCTTTTTTTGCAGTTTTTGATAAAAAAAGAAGGAGAATGAAACTTGTGAAGTTTGGTGAATGTATGTCATCTCGCAAGAAACCGGTTTTAAAAATTTCGGTATCTCTTGGAAAAAACCCGTGATGATGCCCTTTTGGTTTTGGTATCTTGATGGAACAGAAGTGTGTGAGACCCTTTTTATTGGTGGGTTTTCCGTAAACTTAAAATTTTTGGTTGTTGTCTACTTTTGAATGGGGGAGCGAGGAAAGGTAGTTTTCTTGGCCCCTTTTCTGTGTAAACTGGATCCCCGGGTTAAAAAGCGTTGAGCTTCCCTGAAGTCCGTACATAAAAAACGTTTTGGGTTTTTACGGGACATCGTCCACGAAAGTAAAAAAGTACGCTTAAGGGATGATGGGGCGAAGTTTTTCGGACTTTGGTGTTCCAGAAAAAGTTGGCGGGACGGCACTGGGGGGGCCCCCATTCCCTGCCGTGGGTTTTTTTTGTGAGCTTGTTTTTGAAAAAAAAATTTAAATTTTAACACAGAGTTCAATTAAGTCAAAAAAAATCTCCGGGAGGAAAGGGGAAGTTTAAGGTCCTGACTGACTTTACGTCGTAGAAACCCGAGGGTTTTTTTTGGTGGGTATTTTTGTGAAGAGGGGAAGTCACACCAAACTGCTTTTTTTCTTTTTACGGATGGGGGTTACGGATGGGGTTGAAAGGTCATGAGTGTTTAAGAGGGGGGGCTGAGGGCCCCCAGAAGGCGGGAAAAATTTTTGGGGCAAAAAATCCGGTATTTTTTGTGGGCACCCCTTTCCTAGTCCCCCACACAAACTAGCCGGAGTTTTGCCAAACATCTTTCCTGCCTTTTGGGGACCACGCCCCGTATTTAAACACCAGGTACCTTCTCAACCGATCCGAACCCCCCATCCGTAAAAAGAACAAAGTTTGGTTGACTTCCCTTTTTCAAAAAGTACCTACCAAAAAAGCCATCGAGGTTCACGCCCGTAAAGTAAATCAGGACCTTAATTTCCTCTACCCCCCGGGATTTTTGATTTTAATTGAATCTGTGTTAATTTCAATGTTTTTCTTTCAAAAACAACTCTAAAACAAACCTACGGGCAGGGAATGGGCCCCCCATAAGTGCCGCCCTAGCCAACTTATACAGGGAAACACCTAGGTCCGAACATTCGCCAACATATCCCCTCAAGCGTCATTTGGTTTTTCGTTTACGGGGGACGATTCCTCGTAAAAACTCCAAAACGTTTTGATTTTCGGGATCTTCAGGAAAGGCTAAACGCAGTTGAACCGCCGATCCAGTTTACACTAGAAAAGGCCCAAATGAAAACCCTTTCCTCGAGTCCTCATTCACAAGTAGCAAAAACCTAAGATTTAAAGTTTAGGAAACCCCAATAAAATGATTCCAACTTCTATTTCCAGTCAAGATCCCAAGCCCCAAAAGAGGCTCACATGGGTTTTTTCCTAAGAGCATACCAAAATTTTGATCCTGAGTTTCTTGACGAGGAGGTACAAATTCACCAAACTTCCAGAGTTATTCTCCTTCTTTTTCTTCAAAGACGCAAAAAAGGCCTTCAGTCATAAATTTCCACGCATAAACCCCCACCCCCACAAAGTTTTTTTCTTCCCAACAGTCGGGTTTTGCCGAACCCCAAAAAAGTCTTTCACAACAACACCAGATCCCCATCGCTTTACCTTAAAAAAAGGATAAAACCAACAAATCCAAGCACCCAACCAGTCAATGCGGGGGTTTTACACTATCCCCTGGGGAGGTGTGACAAGATTTATGGTGAAAAGCCAAAAACCCCTCGACCCCCGCCTCAATGAAAAATTTTACGTGTAGGAACGATAACTGAACAACCCCTGGTCAACCCCGAAATTCCCCCAATATCTATGAAATTCAGAGACGCCCAATTAATGAAAAAAGAAAAATTTTTCGCAGACGCAAGTGTCTCAAATAGCTTGATCGCGTTTCGAATACAATTAAACAAAAAAACGGCGCTTTACCATCTCCAAAGCTTAGAAGAATCCTCAAAAAACAGTAAACCCTGCCATCACATAGTCTCTCTGTTTACTAAAAAAAAGCACAGAGAGTGAACACTGAAACAAGCTGCCTATTCCAGTCTATATTTGTCCAAACCCATTTTTTTGTTACCTAGTAATGCTTTTTTTCCCTTTTACTCATGTCAAATTAATTGCTCTACCTATTGTATTACTTTTGTCACTACCCCCCCTACTAACTACACTACACCCAGTGAAAATCGAAATGGTACCTCATGATTACCCTCACTCTAGCCTTTAATACCTCTGTGTCCAGATTTTTTGTAATGGTTATAAAGCTCCTGGGGAGCGAAACTTCCACAAAATGTCATTTAGTTGCCTTGTGCCCTTTTACTTTAAATACCTGTACCTTTCTGATTGTAGGTACCTGTACTTACTGACTGAGTGTACCTTACTCCCCTGACTGTGTGACCCGTACTCACGATGTAGTGCCTGACTCTAAGACTGTATGACCCGTACTCCCCTGACTGTAGTGTACCCGTACTCCAGCTGTATTTTACCTGTACTCCCCTGACTGTAGTGTCCGACTTCAAAGTAGTTACCTGTACTTTGATGTGTGTACCGTACTCCCCTGCTGAGTGTACCGTACTTACTGATGTAGTGTACCTGTACTCCCCTGATGTAGTGTACCCGTACTCCACTGACTGTAGTGTACCCTTTCTCTACTGATGTTGTGTACCCGTACTCTACGACGTAGTTTCCTGCTCTACTGACGTAGGTACCCGTACTTACTGACGTAGTTACCCTTACTCTACTGACTGTGTGACCTGTACTCTTTGACTGTGGGTACCCGTATCCATGACGTAGTGTACGTACTTACTGACTGTGGTACCTTCCACTGATGTGGTGTTTTCCGCCTCTAGTGACGTAGTGTACCTGTACTCTATGATGTGGTGTACCCGTACTTAGATGAGTTCCGTACCTACTGACTAGGTACCTTACTCTACTGATATTGTCCGTACTCCCCTGATGAGTGTCCCCCCTCACTGACTGTTGTACCTTATCACTGACGTAGTGCCTGACTCTACTGTTGTGGTGTCCCTGTACTCGACGTGTGTACCTTTTCTCTACTGACTGTGGGGGTACCTTACTCTATGACTGTAGTGTACTTGTTCTTATGATGTAGGGCCCCGTACTCTACTAAATGTGATGTACCCGTACTCCCTTGACTGTGGGTACCTGTACTTACAGACTGTGATGTACCCGTCTCCTTGACTGTTTGTGTCCTGTACTTACGACTGTGTGTCCTGTACTCCATGATGTGGGGACCTTCTCTATGAGTGGTGTCCTTACTCTGTGTGGTGTACCACTCTATGATGTGGGTACCTGTACTCTACTGATGTGGTGTACCCGTACTCTACTGACTGGGTGACTGCGCTCTATGACTGTGGGTACCCGTACTCGAAAGACTGTGGGTACATGACTTACTGACTGTGGGTACCTTTCCAGACTGTGATGACCTGTACTTACTGACGTGGTGTACCTGTACTCAAGACTGGGTGTACCCGTCTCTGTGATGTGGTGTTCCTGTACTTATGGGTGTAGGTACCGTACTCCACTACGTTGTCCTGTACTCTACGACTGGGTGACCTGTCTCTACTGACTGTATTTCCTTTCCTTTCTATGTAGTTACCTGTACCTTTCTGACTGTAGTGTACCTGTACTTAGACTGTAGGGCGTATCTATGACAGTGGTGTACCTGTCTCCACTAATGTAGTGTACCTGTACTCCCCTGATGTGTGTACCCGTACTTACTGACTGTGGTTACCTGTCTCTACTAACGTAGGGGACCCGTACTCTACTGACTGGTTTTTACCTGTACTCCACTGACGTGTGTACCCGTTTTCTTCTGACTGTGGGGTACCTGTACCATGGCTGTAGTGTACCTGTATCCACTGATGAGTGTACCCGTAATTATGACTGTGGGGTACCCGTATCAACTGACGTAGTGTACCTGTACTCTACGACTGTAGTGACCTGTACTTATGACTGATGTACCGTACCTAGATGTAGTGTCCTGACTCTATGCTGTGGTGTACCTGTACTCCCCCTGTTGTAGTGGGCCCTTTTCTACTGCTGTAGTGTACCTGTCTCCATGACTTAGTGTACCTGTACCTTTTCGACTGTAGTGCACCGTACTTACTGACTGTGTGTTCCTGTACTTACTGACTGTTGTGTCCTGTACTCTACTGACTAAGTGTACCTGTACCCATGATGTAGTGTACCCGCATTACGACTGTGTGTTTCCTTACTCTATGCGTAGTGTACCTGTCTTTTGTTGTGGGTACCGTATCTACTGACTGTAGTGTACCTTACTCTAGTGTGGTGTACCTGTACCTACTCTGTAGGGTTTTTGTACCTACTGACTGTAGTGTACCCGTACTTATGACGTGATGTACCTGTACTCCATTGACTGTGGGTACTGTACTCTACAGACTTGAGTACCCTGACCCATGCTGTTGTTCCCTTTTTTCTACGGGCTGTGATGTACCTGTACCCATTGATGTGGTGACCTGTACTCTACTGACTGTTGGGGACCCGTACTCGTGGTGTACCGTACTCTATGACTGTGGTGTCCTGTACCGCTTTGGGGTACCGACTCTACGACTGTGATGTACCTGTATCTTGTGTGGTTACCTGATTATGATTGTATGTATGTACTCTACTGACTGTGGTGTACTGCGCTCTCTGACTGTGGTTTTACCTGTACTCGAAGACTGGGCGTAAGTACTCTACTGACTGTGGTGTACCGTTTCTCTGACTGTGTGTACCTGTACCTACTGACTGTGGTGTACCTGTACTCTAATGACTGTGGGGTACCGTACCTGCTGCTGTGGTGTCCCGTACCTACTGACTGTGGTTACCCGTACTTACTACTTGGGGTACCTCTTCTGTACTGAGGTGGTGTACTGTATTCTACTGACTGGGTGTACCTGTACCCTACTGACTGTTGGGTACCTGTATCCACGACGTGGTGTACCTGACTCTCTACTGTGGTACTCTTCTGTATGAGTGTGGTTACCTGTACCCTACTGACTGTGGGTCCTGAAATCTACTGATGTGGGGTACCTGTACTCCAGTGTGGGTACCTGTACTCTACAACTGTGGTGTACCTGTACTCCACTGCGTGGTGTCCGTACTCCACTGACTGTGGTGACCTGACCCACTGACTGGTTTACCTGTCTTACTAACTCTGTTGTACCTGGCTCTACTGACTGTGTTGTACTGACTCTACTACTGTGGAGTACCTTACTCTACTTTGTTGAGTGTACTCTACTGCTGTGGTGCTGTATCTAATGACGGTTTTACCCGACTCTACTGATGGGGGTTCCCGTACCTATGTGTTTTTACGTGTACTCTATGACTGTGGTGTACCCGTACTCTACTGAATGGGTGTACCTGTACTCTACGACGTGTTGTTTTCGTGTACTCTACGCTTGTTTTACCTTACCTAATGACTGTGGTGTACCCGTACTTTCTGACTGTGGCGTACCCTTTCTTACTGACTGTGGTGTCCTTTACTTACTAATGTGGAAATACCTCTACTTACTACTGGTGTACCTTACTCTATGACTTTTTGGGTCCTGTACTCTTCTGACTGTGTTGTCGTGTCTCTACTGACTGTGTTTTACCTGTCTCTATGACTGGTTGTACTTGTACTCTATGACTGTGGTGTACCTTACCTACTGACGGGGGTGTACCCATGCTTACTGACTGTGGTGTACCTGTCCATAACTGGAGTACCTCTACTTACTGACGTGGTGTCCCGTACTCTACTGACCTGGTTGTACGTGTACTATGACTGTGTTGTTGTGTACCCACTGACGTGGTGTACCCTACTTATGCTGTGGGTCCTTACTCTATGACTGTGGGTTTCCTTACTCTTGCTGTGGTGTACTGTACTCCTTTACTGTGTGTACCTTACTCTGGACCCTGTTGTACATGTACTCACTAATGTATGATCTGACTCTAGTGTCTGTAGTGTAACTGTACTCTACTAACGTAGTGTCCTGTTCTTCTGCTTGGGGGTTCTTTTTTTGCTGACTGTAATGTCCTGACTCTTTGATGGAGTAAACCCTTTAAACTACCAAATTTTTTTGTACCTGTACTCTGCTGACTGTCGTACCCGTACTCTCGGACTGTACTGTATCCTATACCTTTTGACTGCAGCGTACCCGTACTCACTAACGTAGTGTACCCGTGCCCTACTGACTGTACTGTATCTGACTCTACTGACTGTATGTTCCTTGCTTACTGTGTTTTGCCTGTACTCACTAACTGAGTGTACCTTGGGCACTGTGTAGTTTATCTTTACGTCCGTGTTTTACCTGTTCCTGCGACTATGGTTTTTTTGTACTCTACTAACTGTGTTGCCCTGTACTTAAACTTTTGTTGCACTGTACTCTATCTTTTGTAAACCCGTGTTTGGCTTAGTGTACCTGTACTCTACTGACTAGGTTACCCGTGCCTTCTGGTTTTACCCGTCTCTACTAAATGTGTTGTCCTGTACCTCTGACTATGGTTACCTGTGCTCTTTGTTTGTACCTTACTCTACTAACTTGTTGTACCTGTAGTTACTGGCTGTGGTACCCGTCTTATATCTAGTGTGCCCTTCCTACCGTGTTGCCCGTACTTACTGTGCAGTACCGATTCTACTAAATGTGTTGAAAACCTGTACTCACTAACGTGTCGTACCGTCTTACTGTGTTATACCCGTATTACTAACTGTGAGATAATGGTTTTTAAAACCCACAAGTTTTAAGAATTGAGACCTTAGCCACATGGGAATTTTTTATTGAAGAAAACGTTTCGCCACCATGGCCATCATTCCCAAAAATAGAAATGGGTAGGGGGAGTAGAAGTATGAGGTAATCAGTCCCTCAACCTGATTCGATGTTTATCTCATCTTGTATAATCCATAGGGGCCCGGATTTAAACTGCGGGGGAAAATTGAAGGGAAGGGGCGGCAGTGGACTCACGTAAAACATCGCCCCCGGTTTGGGAGGTTTAAACTTTTTACAGCCCGAGGCAGGCGGGAAAATTAGTGGGAACCCGACAATTTAATAGGATTATTTCCAAAGGTTTTTTTGGAAAAGTTGAGTTTGTCCAAAAAAAAGAAAAGGGTGGAGGTGAAAATTTGGGTAATGTTAAAAGGACGGTTGGTTTTAGCACACTTTTTTTGAAAACCCCCTTTTGGGAAAAATTTTTAAAAAACCCGTTTGCAAAGTGTCTCAATCCAATCATAACTGGGTAAGAATTTAAAGTTGATGTATCACTACCCGGTTGTTGTTTCGGTTTCCATCACTTTGTAGTATTACGGGGACCTGTACTTTTTATAAAACTGTGTTGTATGTCTCTTTTCTAACTGTGTTGTACCGTACCTACTAACTGGGTTTACTGTACTCAAAATGTTTGTCCCCGTACTTACTGTGTTTTACCTGTACTCTAAATGTGTTGTACCTGTACTCTAAAAATGGTGGTTTTACGGGTTCCTAATACGTGGGGGACGAAAACCCAATGGGGTGGGCGTCCCACTTACCATGTTATCCCCCCACTCTTCCCCCGGTGTACCCGACCCTTTGGGGTTTTACGTATTTAAGGGTCTGTAACTTACCCAGTGTTGGCTGTGGTGGTTTTTAAATTATGAAGGAACGGTTTTTGAGGGGCGAACACTTTAATTTTTTAGTAGGGTTCAACTGTTACTTCCCTGTTTCAAAGGGAGCTGTTTTTATGGGCTCCAAAGGGGCCACTGGTGGTGAAGGGGTGTTTTTAATTTTTAGTATTGGGGTTTGTAAATGTAAAAAGCTTTTGTTTTGTGGTTCCTGAAAACGGTGTTGATTGTTTATTTTATTTTATGTAACCGTATAAATGTGTTAGGTAGTGTATGAAAACGGGCCTTTAATTGAATTTTGGTTATGTAGTGTTGTAACGTGTATAAATGGTTTTTGTATTTGTATGTAACAGCTTTGGGAATGTGTTTGAAAGTGTTGTAACAGGTGGGAATTGTGTTATTTTAGTGCCTGAAAACATTTGGGGAACTGTGTTTTGTTTTTGTTGAAAAGCGTATGAATGTGTTATGTAGTGTAGTAACAGGAACCCCCAGAATTTGTGTTATTTTAGTGCCTGTAACATTTGTATAAAGGTTTTTATGAAATTCTGTAAACGGGTATGAATGTGTTATGTATTTTGTCTGAAAACAGTGAAAATGACTGTGTTTTTTGTGTTGAAAACGGGTGTATAAATGTGTTATTTTATTTTGTTGTAAAGGTAAAAATGTTTTTTGTGCCTGTAAAGGTATGACTGGGTTATTTAGTGTTGAAACAGGGGGTTTTGAATGATTTTAAATGTAAATTTTTGTTTTACTGTGTTTGACTGTGTTATTATTTGTTTGTAACACTTTTAGGGAATGTGTTATGTAGGGTTTGTAACAGCTTTAAATGTGGTTATGTTTTTTCCTGAAAACAGTGAGGGACTGTTTAGGGATTTGTCTGAACAGCGTATGAATTTGTTATGTAATTTGGGTAAACAGTGTATAACTGGGGTTATGTATTGTCTGAAACCAGTTTTAATGAGTGTTAAGGAGTGTCTGTAACAGGGAAATAAATGTGTTATGTAGGGTTCTTAACGGGTTTTAATGAATGTTTTAGGTATTTGTTGTAACAGTGTATGACTGGTTATTTTGTGTCTGTAACAGTGAAATGATTTGTGTTTTTAGGCCCTGTAACATTTTATGACTGTTTTTGGGGTTCAGGTTTTGAAAACAGGATAAAGGTTTATTTTAATTTCTGTAACAGTGTATGCTGTGTTATGTGTGTCTGAAAACGGTTTGAAGGGTTTTATGTAGTGTTGTAACCGTATAAATGTGTTATGAAATTTTGTAACATGTATTGTTTGGGATAAGTAGGGCCCTTTTAATGCTTTATGAAGTGTTATGTTTTTCTTTTAACAGGTATGGTTTTTAAAGTGTGTCTGTAACAGTGATGATGTTTTGAGTGTCTGTAACGGGTTTTATGACTTGTTATGTAGTGTCTGAAACCCAGGTTTTTGGAATGTGTTTTTTGTGACTGTAACAGGTTATAAATTTTGTTTTGTAGTGTCGGGTAACGGTTATAAATGTGTTTATTTGTGTCTGTAACAGTGTTGACTGTGTTATGAGTGTCTGTAACAGCTTTTTTATAATGTTTTAAATGTAGGTCTGTAACAGGGGGGGGACTGTGTTATTTTAGTGTCTGTAACACCCGAAATTTCAGGATGTTTTTTTAAATGTTGTGATTTCTTTTAACCACTTTTATAAATGGGGTTATTTTGGGTTGAAAATTGCGATGAATTTTTGTTTGTAGGGTCTGTAACAGGTTATGTGTTTAATTTTGTGTCGTAACAGGGGTTGACTTTTTTTGGTGTGTTTGTAACACGAAAATGATTGTTTATGTAGTGTTTGTAAAACCGTTTTTTTTTGTTGTTATTTTGTTTCTGTAACGGCGTATGAATGTTTATGTGGGTTTTTTTTAAAACCGGAAATAAATTTTTGTTATGAAATGTTTTTAACGTGTTTACTGTTTTGTAGGTCTTAAAACGTTAAAATGTTTTTAAACAGGGTTGCCGGTTTGTGATTTTTAAAACATTGTTTTTAGGTTTTTATTTGAAAATTTAAATTTATTAAAAATTTAAAATGTTTTTTTAAACAGCGTTTAAGGAGTTTTTTGAATCCGTATAAGTTTTTTGGGGACCTTAACAGGAAAGGTTTAAGTTTGCTTTTACTTTTGGGAAACGGGGGGGGTTACCATTCCTTTAAAAATTGGAAGGTAGTGAATTTGTACAAAGAAATTCATACTGAACGGAAAGTAATGATGGGAAAGGGCGGGGAAATGAATTAAAAAGGGGGAACCGTTTGGGTACCTAAAAGAAAAACCCAAACGGGTCCAAAGGCCAAGACCTTTTCAAACACCTTTTCCTTTAGGGGGAATTATTCAATAAAACCCTTGGCTGTTTAAAGAGTTCTGGGACAGAACCTTTATGAGGTGCGTAAAACCCCCTTTTGGGGTTTGGGCCCTTTCGTACTTTTGGAAACGGGGGTGGGGTTAACATAACCAGGGCCCGGGGTTGGTTTGGGCCTAAAATCCAAAAAAAAACCTTTGGAAAAAAAGGAGGGGGGCCCCCCCGGGGGGCGGGGGTCCCGGGGAAAAAATCTTCCAGGAAAATTTCCGGGTTTTAATGATTAGGGGAAATGAATGCCCCTTTGTTTGAGGTTCGGGAACGGGTTATTAAATTGGTTTTTTGGTCTGGAAACCGTGGATGACTGTTTTTGGGTTGGTGGGGGTAACATTTTAAACGTGGTTTTTTTTAGGCCTGTAAAAGGGAGGGGACGGGTTTTATTGGGGGGAACGGGGGCGTTTTTTTAGTTCTGGTAACTTGGGATAACTGTTTTATTTAGTTTTGGGAAAAAGTTTTGACTTGTTATGTAGTGTTGTAACAGTGTATAACTGGGGGTTTTTGTTTTTTAAAGTGTCTTTTTAAAAGTGTAGGGAATGTTTATGTAGTGTTGTAACAGGAAAAAAACTGGGGGTTATTTTAGTGTTGAAAAGGGTTTTATGCTGTGTTATGAAAGGTTGTAAAGGGGGGTATGACGGTTTTTATGTAGTGTTGAAACGGGTGTAAAAATTTTGTGGTGTTATTTAGTGCCCGGAAAAATTTGTATGACTGTTTTTGTAGTTTTTTGAAAACGGGGATAAACTGGGGTTTATTGTGTTGTTTAAAAGTGTATAAATGTTTAGGGTGGGTTGTAACAGTGTTTGAAAGTGTTATTTTGTGTCTGAAAACAGCTATAAAACTGTGTTATGTATGTCTGAACGTGTATGACTGTGTTATGTAGTTTTGGGGAAACGGTATAACTGGGGTTTATTTAGTGTCTGAAAAGTGTTGACTGTTTATGTAGGTTTAAAGTGTTTGACTGTTTTTATGTAGTGTTTGTACAGTTTTATGACTGTGTTAGGGTGGCCTTTTAACAAGTGTTTGCCCTGTGTTATGTAGTGTCTGTAACGGGTTATAACTGTGTTATGTGTGTCTGTAAAGTGTATGACTGTTTTATGTAGTGTCTGAAACAGGTATGACTGTGTTTTTGTAGGGGTTGTAAATTTGTAAAACTGTTTTAAATTGTGGTCTGAAACGGGTGAAATGCTGTTTTTTTGTGTGTCGGGAAACAGGTTGACTGGGGTTTATGTAGTCCCTGAAACCCAGTGAAAAAAAACGGGGTTATGTAGTGTCTGAACCGTGTTATACTGTGTTATGTAGTGTCAAAAAACAGTGTATAAACTGGTTTATGAAAAGGCTGAAACAGTGTATGGACTGGGGTTATGTGGGGTTTTGTAACGGTTTTATCTGTGTTTTGTATTTGTCTGAAAACAGTGTTTAAACTGTGTTATGTAGGCCAAAAAAACAGTGTTAAACTGTTTAGTGGGGTGTAAAAGTGAAAAAAACTGTTTTAAAGTAGTGTCTGAAACAGGAAATGACTGTGTTTTGTATTTTTCAAAAAACTGTTTAACTGTGTTATGAAACGTTTTGTAACAGTGTAGGGACTGTTTTTAGTGTTGTAACGGTGAAATGACTGTGTTTTTTTAGTGTCGAAACCGTGTTACTGTGTTATGTAGGCCTGTAACATTTGTTTAAACTGTTTTGTGGTGTAAAAGTGTAAGGGCTGTTTTTTGTGTGTTTTAACGGGTTATAAACTGGGGTTATGAAGTGTTGAACATTTGTAAACTGTTTTAATGTAGCGCCCCCGTAACAGTGTATGACTGTTTTGTGTGTTAACGGTTTAAGGACTGTTTTTTGGGTAGTGCCCGTAACATTTTTTTGGGATGTTTTTATTAGTGTTTTTAAAACAGTGAAAAACTGTGTTATTTTGGCGCCTGTAACAGTTTTGGGGATTGTTTTTGGTGGGGTTGAAAACAGTGTTAAATGTGTTATGTGGGCGCCTTTTTTTCTGGTAACAGTGTTTGATGTTTTAGTGTTTGAAACATGTATGACTGGTTATGTAGTGTTTTGTAACAGTGTTGGACTGTTTAGTGGGGTTTAACGTGTATGATGGGGTTATGTAGCCCCTTTTGAAAAACAGTGTTTACTTTTTAGTGTTGAAAAAACAGGGTATGACTGGTTATGTAGCGTTTTGGAAAGGTGTTTGACTGTTTTAGTGCCCTGAAAACCCCCGGGGAGGGACTGGTTAGGGTAGTGTTGTAAAAATGTTGACTTTTTTATGTGTTTGTGTAAAAGTGTATGATTGTATTATGTACCCCCCCTTGTAACGTGTTTGACTGTTTTAGTGGCCCCGGGTAACAGTATAGATTGGTTTTTTTAAAGGTTGTAAAAAGTGTAGGGATTGTTATGTAGTGTCTTTTAAACAGTGAAATGACTTTTTAAATGTATGTGTGTAAAAATGTATGCCCTGTGTTTTTTGTTTGTAAAGTGTATGTTTGTTTATGTAGTGTTTGAAAAACAGTGAAGACGTTTTATGTAGGTTGAAAACGGGAATATGACTGTTTATTTAGGGGTTGTAACGTGTATGATTTTAAAAATTTGTATGCCTGAAACGTGAGGGACTGTTTTTTGTAGGTTTGAAAAACAGTGGGGGGACTGGGTTTTTTTGTGTCTGTAAAGTGTATGACGGTTTATGTATTTTTTTTTGTAACAGGATGCTGTGTTAGGTAGTGGGGTTTTGGTGTTTAAAAACTTTAATTTTATGTAGTCCCTTTTGAAAACGTGTATGATTTATTATGTGGCCCATGTAACAGTGCATGATGGGTTTTTTAAAGGTGGTAACAGTTTTATGACTGTTTATGTAGCCCCCGGGAAACAGTGTATGACTGTATTATGTAGTCCCTTTGTAACAGTTTTTATGATTTGGGGAAATTTTTAGTGTGAAAATTTAACAGTGTATGATGTTTTAGTAGGCCTGTAAAGTGTATGATTTTTTATTTTAGTGCCTGTAAACAGTGATGACTGTTTTTAAGTAGTGTGAGTAACAGGTATGACTTTTTAAATGTGGGGCCTGTAAACAGTGTATGACTGTTTATGGTTGTCGTGTAAAAACCGTTTGTATGGATGTTTTTATGAAATTTTTGGGGTTGTAACAGTGTTGTTGTATTATGTAGTGCCTGTAACAGTTTTATGACGGGTTTTTAAGTATTTGTGGTAACAGTGTATGACTGTATTATTAGTCCCTTTTAAACAGTGTATGCTGTGTTTGAAAGTGTGTTTTAACAGTTTTTAAGGGACTGTTTTTTTGTAGTGTTTTGTAGTAACAGTGTAGGGACTGTATTATGAAAGTGGCCCCTGAAAACCGGGTGTTAATGACTGTGTAATGAAAGTGTTTTTGAACGTGAAATGACTGTTTTGGGTAGTGGGTAAAGTGAAATGATTGTTTTTGTAGTGTGTAAATTTAGGGGAAGGATTATTTTGGGTTTGAAAAACAGGGGTAGGGAGGGGTTTAGTAGTGTCGGTAACAGTTTTTTAATGACTGTTTTAAGGGTGTGTTGAAAACAGTGTTTTGACTGGTTTTTTAGTGTTTTTGAAACAGTGAAATGCTTTTTTTGTAGGGGCCTGTAAAACGTGTATGACTGCATTTGTAGTGTCTGAAACCAGTGTTAGGGACTGTGTTTTTTTGTCTTTTAACAGTGTAGGGACTGGGGTTATGTATTTGTTTTTTTTAATGGTGTAGGGACTTTTGTTATGTAGTGTTGAAAAAATGTAGGGATTTTTTTATGTGGGTCCTTGGGGGCCGTGTTTTTTATTATTAGTTATTTTAACATTTTTATTTTATTATTAAAAAAAAATTTAAATTTTTATTTTTTTTAAATTTAAAAAACCCCTTTAAAAAAATAATTAATTTTTTTTAAAAATTTTAAAATTTAATTTTAAAAAAAATTATTTTTTTTTTTTAATTTTATTATTTTTATTTTATTAATTTTTTTTGAAGTTTTTTTAAAAAGTTATGGGTTCTTAAGGAATAAAATGGTTTTTTGAACCTTAATTTATATTTTTAAATTTATTTTTAAAACATGGGGGGTTTTTTTATGTGGGTGGAAATTAATTCCTTTTTTTAAAAAATTTTTTGGAAATTGTTATTTAATTAAAAAATTAATTTTTAATTTTACAAATTATTAATTTTTTTTTAATAATTTAAAAATAAAAAGAATTAATAAATATTTTTTAATTTAATAATATTAAAAGATTTTTAAAAAAAAAAATTTATTATTTTTATTTAAATTTTTGGGGTTTAACAACTTTTATGATTTTTGATTTTTAACTTGTTTTAAAGGTTAGGGGTTTTGGAATAAAGGGGCCCCGGGAAACCAAAAAAACTGTTAAAGAAAGGGGAACTAAAAAGGGATTTGGGTTTTTGGGAAGAGGAAATGTTTCCATTTTCTTTGGCCCCGGGCGGGAAAGCAAAATGCCAATAAGGGTTAAAACCCCTTTTGGGGAAAATTACTAGGGTTTTCCGGGGTTAGCGGGGTTTTTTTTGGGGGCCCATTGGGGGGCCCTGGTTTGTTTGTTGGGGGTTTAGAGAGGGGTTCGGCTAACATTGTTTTTTTTTTTTTTTGGGGGGGGTTTAGCCGGGGGTGTTTGGTTTTCAAAGAATGGGGGTTTTGGGTTAGGTGTTTTGTTGGTGGGACTCGGGGAAAGGGTGGTTTTTTTTGGTTTCGGGTTTGGTGGGGGGAGGAGTTTTTAAAGGGGGTTTTTTTTTCCCTTTTTTTGGGTTCGAAATTTTGGGGTTTCCCGGGTTTTGGTCTTGGCCCGTTTTTTTTTTGGTTTAAAATTTATATATCAATGATCTTGATTGGGGGAAAATTATATGTTTGAGCAAATTCGCCGTTTGACACAAAAAATTGGTATGATAATTGTTTAAAACGTAGATGTTAGGGAAAAATTAAAGGGGGTTTTTAAACCCAAACTTGTTTTGGTCAAAAAAATTTTGGCGGATGAAAGTTCAATGTAGAAAAAATGAAAGGTTCTGAAGCCGGGGGTTTCCATAACCCTAGCACTTTAAGTTTAAAATGATGTGGGAACTTACCCTCAGTTTTTGCAAAAAAAGGGATTGGGGGGTTTGGTAAAGCAGCAACCTTAAAACCAAGACAGCAATGCCAAAGGCGTATTAAAAAGGGCCCAAATTTGATTACTGGGTTTTTATATCGGAAGTGAAAAGAAAACAAAAAGTCCAGGGGGTTTACTGCGGCTTTATACATCTTTTAGTAAGGCCTTCCCCTAGATTATGCAGCTCGGGTTCTGGTCCCCATATTCAAAATGGCAAAAATTTTTAAAAAACATTCAGCTTTTTTGAATGACAAAATTTTAATACTAGAAGAAATTTTCCTTTTTGAAGAAAATTGAAGACTCAAAGTTTAAAATTCACTTGTTAGAGGGAAGAATGAGGGAAGCCCGGTTCAAAGGAAACAAGTGGAAGATAGGTTTTTTTTTAAAGGGGATATTAACAAGGTTTTTTGAGGGTTTAACTCTAAGAGGGGAACCCCGGGGCAGTAATGGATTTAAATTAAAAATAAGTTTGTAATAAATTTGGTAGAAATTTACCGAAATATGAAAATTTTAAAAGGACAAAAAGGTGCAACTAATGGGCCCATTTTTGTGGCCCCGTTTCGCTCTCCAGGAGCTTTATCAAGCCATTACAAACAATCAGGGAACGGGGGTTTATAAAAAGGTTTGAGTGAGGTGCAATACTAGGATGGTAACATTTCGGGGTTCACTTGGTGGTATTAGTATTAGTATTTAAAAAGGTATTTAGTAGTGTAAAAAAAAATAATAAATTTAATTCGTACATGAGTAAAAGGATAAAAAAAAGCTTTTATTTGGGGTTTTAAATTTTAAAAAAATTTAGGTTGGACAAATTAAACGGGAAAAAGAGGCGGGTTTTTTTTTTCAGTTTTCATTTCTCTTTAATGGGGTTTTTTTGGGGTAGTATAACAGGAGGGGACTATGTGATGGCAGGGTTTTCTTTTTTTCGGGGAGGTTTTCTTGTCAAGGGGCTTCGGAGAGGGTGAAGCTGCCGTTGTTTTGTTTAATTGAAAATTCGAAACGCGATCGTGCTGATTAAAGGCCCACTTGGGGTCTGGGGAAAAATTATTTTCCCTTTTTGATCATTTAAATTGGGCGTCTTAAATTTTTCATGAGTGATTGGTGGAATTTCGGTGTTGTACACGGGCCCGTTTTTTTAAAAGTTGTCGTTCCTACATGCGTAAAATTTTGTTTCATTGAGGCGGGTGTCGAGGATTCTTGCTGTTTCCCTAGAAAAGTCTTTTTTCACGCCCCCACGGGGTTATAGTTTTAAAAACTTCTGCATTGATGGTTCGTGGTGCTTGGGTTTTTTTTCCTGGTTAGTTTCTTTTATTAAAAGTGTTTAGAAGCGATGGGGGAACTCTGGGTGTTAGCTTGGGGAAAGAAATTTTTTTTTAAAGGGGGTTTTGTGAAACCCTGGCTGGGGGGAAAAATTTAAAACTTTTTTGGGAGGAGCGGTTTTTGATGGGGGGTGGAAAATTGATGATCTAAAAGAGCTCTTTTCTTGCAGTCTTGATGAAAAAAGAAGGAAATTGTAACTCAGTAAATTTTTTTTGGGGAATGAAAGGTGCTTTTCCTGGGCAAGAATTAGGACTCCCAAAATTTTCGGTATGCTCTTGGGGAAAAAAACCCCGATTTTAAAAGCCTCTTTTGGTCTTGGTATCTTGACGGGTTTTTAGAAGTGTGTGAGATCTTTTTTATTGGGGGGTTTTCCGAAAAAACCCTTGAAATTTTAGGTGTTTTTTCTACTTTGGAATGAGGACTCGGGGAAAAGGGTTTGGTTGCCCTTTTGGGGCCTTCTTTAGTGTAAACGAACCGTGGTTAAACTGCTTTGAGCCTTGCCTGAAGACCCGAAACATCGAAAACGTTTTGGGGGTTATTGGGACATCGTCCGAAAACGTAACCAATTTGACGCTTGAAGGGATGATTTTGGCGAGTTTTTCGGACTTTGGTTTTCCATGTATAAGGGTTGGGCCCAGGACGGACTTTTGGGGGATCCATTCCCATCCCGTAGGTTTGTTTTTTGAGCTTGTTATTGAAAAAAAAAAACAGTTGAATTAACCCCCAGGGGTTCAATCAAGTCAAAAAAAAATTTCGGGATGGTAAAGGGGGATTAAGGTCCTGGGTTGACTTTACGCCTAGAAAACCCCGATGGCTTTTTTGGTAGGTACTTTTGTGAAGGGGAAGTCACATCCAAACTGCTTTGTTTCTTGGTTTCGGATGGGGAAAAGGTTCGGAAAGGGTTTGGGGAAAGGGCGCCTGAGTGTTTAAAAATGGGGGGGCTGATGGTTTCCCCCGGGAAAGGCAGGAAAGATGTTTGGCAAGAACTTTCCCGGTAGTTTGTTTTGGAAACACTGCCTATTTCCCGACGTGATTGGGGCTGAGAGGAAAATTGTGTTTATGGGTCTTGGGGTTAAACCATACATTGTGCGGGTTTTTGGGTTGGGTTGGTAACAAGTACAGAAGTTTCTTTTCCCCTTTTCTAGTGCGTTTTTGGGTTTTTTATGGGTTTTTTATTGAAAAATCTTTTGGGGAGCGTTCCCACTGTTTGGGGTGCTGTTTGGGGTTTGTATGTGATTTATCATTCCCAAAAGGTTTCCCTCATTTTAGTGTTGTGTCACTGGTGTTTAGATGACGATCCACCCCCTTTGTTGGCGGGGGGGGGTGACGTAAAATTTTGGGGGGGTTGGGGGCCCCACATCGAAAAAACAAGTCTGAGTTTTGGGGCTCAAATTTTCCCCCAAATACGCAAACCTTTAAATATCCAAATCTAAAAATTTTTTAAACCCGGAACCATGACACCCTGTGAAGCAAAATTCCAGAAGGGTTATATAACAGGGCCCTTTTCACTGCAGCCCTTTTTGTGAACCTTCTTCTTTTAATTTCCCCAGAAGATAATCATGCCCCCTTTTTAAAGGGCCTCGCCCAACGAAACCCCCAACCCCCCTTTTTGGCACCCCCGCCCCACAAAAGGGAGGTGGAGTTTGTTTATACTCAAAACCAGTGGGCTACAACACTTTAAAAAGATGGACCTTTTGGAAAGATCAATCTACTACGGAACCCATCAGGCACTCAACGTGGGGGAAAGTCCCCCAACCCAAAAGAATTTCTATAAAAAAAAAAAACCAAAAACAAAATTTTTTCCCCCTTTTAAACGATTTTTGAAAAAAGGGAAGAAACTTCTTACTTTTTTCCAAGCAACCCTAAAACCCGCACACTTTTAGGTTTTACCCCAAAACCCAAAACACAATTTCCTCTCCCGTCCAAAACACGTCAGGAATAGGCAGTGGTTTTCCCCACAAAATAGCCCGGGGTTTCTTGCCAAACCTCTTTCCCGCCTTTGGGGCCATCAGCCCCGCTCATCTTTAAACACTTTAGGGACCTTCTCAAAACCCCATCCGTAAACCTTTTCCAAAACCCCTAAAAAGAAACTAAGGGGTCTGGGAAAGTGACTTCCCCTTCACAAAGTACCCACCAAAAAAACCAAACGAGGTTTTTTACGACGTTTAAAATCAAATTGGAAACCCTTTAAACTTCCCTTTTCCCCCGGAGAAATTTTTTTGACTTGAATTTAAATCTGTGGGGGGAAATTTTAAAATGTTTTTTTTCAAAAAACAAGCCCCTTTCAAAAAACCTACGGCAAAGGGAAAGGGGGTCCCAAATTTTAAATTTCCGTCCAAACCAATTATATTGGAAAACCCCAGAGTCCGAACACTTCGCCAACATCATCCCCTTCCCAAACGTCAAATTTGGTTTACGTTACAAAAAAACATTAAAAAACATAAAAAAACTAAAAATGTAGGAACACTGGGGAGAAGGGATACTGGGGGGCCCATACGAGGGGAGGTCCTTTTCAAAACGATCTCTAAATAAAGCCCCCCCAAGAAATAACTCCCCTACCCCAAAGACACCCAATTTAAAAACCCGCCCCCCCACTCATAAAATTTTTTTCCAAATTCTTCTTTAAAAATACACAAGGTTCCCTAGCCTCAAAACACCCCCACTGGGAAAAAATGTTCCCGAAACAAAAACTTGTTAAAAACCAAATACTTTCCTATTTTCCTTTCAAAAACTTAAAAATTTTTCCCAAATTTTATCCATTTTTTCTGGTTTTTACCCGGTTTTTGGGTACCCTCAGTACCCTTTTTTAATTTCCCTTGTTTAAAGCCCGTCACCACTTTTACACTTTATTGATATCTCCTCTTTGGGTTTACGCCTTCCAGAAAAGTGGAGATTTTTAAAGGGTTTGTCCCATCTTCTTTTGGGGGGTTCCTTACACAGTAAAAACATTTTAGTTTTTTCTTCTTGGGATGCTCTCTAAAGAGGTTTTATATTTCCCTTCCCCGTAGTTAGGAGGGGCCAAACTGGCAGCAAATCTAAATGGGGGTTTTACTAGTGATGTATAGAGCTGCAAAATAACCTTTTGGACTTATGTTACTTATTTTTATTTTTGAGTTTAAAACCAAGTAATCTGTTGGCCTTGTTGCGCAATAAAAGGCCCCTGCTGTCTTGGTTTTAAAATTTTGCTTACCATTACTCCCAAAATCTTTTTTTTATTTTTGTTTGATTTAAGCTCTACTTCCCCAAAATTATTAGCTTCGAGGGTTATTTTTTTAACCAAGGGCAAGTTCCCTTTCACTTTTCCACCTTCAAACTTATCGGGCCCTTTTTTAGACCAAAACATTAATTTGTCCAAAAAAGTCCTGGGTTCATTGGTTTTTCCTCCCCAGAGTTAAATTAATTTTAAGGCCTTTCTTTGTATCTCGCAAATTTTTCTCATTACCCGTAATCCCTTCCAAGGGATTAATTTTAAAAAAATGAAAAGGAGAGGGCCTTTAAAAATGATCCTTGGGGGTTTGGGAAAGCCCCTAGTGGGCTTAAACCCCCCTTCAGATTTCACTCCAATTTAATTTGGGAAATCTCCCGCTTTCTATTGGTAAAACCATGCCCCAATCCATGCTAGAACTTTACCTCCTTATACCGGGCTGCCACTTTTCTTTAAAAGTCTCTTGTGAGGTTTCTTATCGGGAAAGCTTTACTTAAAAATCCAAAAAAACAATTCATATTCCCTTTTCGCTGTCAACTGCCCCAAATGTTTATTGAAGAACGTTTTAAATAAGTTTGTCAGGCCAAAGGAAAAGACCCCTCTGTGAATCCATGCTGGATTATTTTAAAATTATGTTCTTCAAAGGTGGAAATTCTGTTAAACTGCTTAAAATTTATTCTAAAAACTTGCCATATAAAAATGCCGGCCCTTTTTGGGAAAGGGTATTTTTAAGGAGTGGATATTCCCCTGAAATTTGAATATAGGAAACCCCCATTTAGCCAAACTTCCCCAACTCTGGCACAAAAACTGGTTTGGGTGGGGGGCATTTTAAATTTCACTGTTAATGGTCTGAATAAGCTCCATCTTGGGATTCCTTTAAATACCCTGGGGAAAAAAGCTCATCGGGGCCCGGGGGAAATTAATTTTTTTTCGTTTGTCTATCTGTTTTAAAAACCTTTTCCCTTTGTTTACAGTAAAATTAGTTAACTTAAAATTAAAAGGGAAAAATAAGGAAACGTTTATTATGGAATCTCAATTTACATTTTCCTGTGTAAAAAATGCCCCAAAAAATTAAATCATTAAAAAGGAGCAATTTCCCGGGTTTGTTAAACCGGTAGTGTTTTATTCCCAAATTTTCAGAGGTCCCACTTTTTCCTTCACCTTCGTCCTTTACACTTGAAAAAAATTCCCCTTTGGGGTTAGCTTTGATTCATTAGGGAAAATTAATTTCATAGGTCCGTTTAGCTTTCTAAACGCCCCTTTTTTCTTTCTTTTAAGTTTAACATTTTTTGGTCAGTAAGGTTAAACCCCTCCTCTTCTGTTTCTCCCATAAAATTCCCCCCTTTTTCCCTTTAAAAGATGCTTTTGCCCCCTGTTAAACCCATTTCGGATCGTTTGTTATTAGGGCCCAAAATTTCTCTGGGGAAAGGATTTTCTCTGGGGGACTGTGAAAATTTTTTAAAAAAACAATCATAAAAGCAGATCCTTATATTCATAATATTTTATTTTTCAATAAAATTTAGTAGGATAAACCCCCAATCAAATTAGAAGTTTTGTTCCCTTTAAACCATTTTTAATGGCAGGGAAAGAAAATTTAGGGATTTTTTTCCGTATTTTTCATTATTCTTGCATTTCCCAAAATTTAAAGCTTAAAAATGATGGATTTGTGATCATTGCGCCAACGTCCCTTTTAGTTTTATCTCCAGATTTTTTACGAGTGGTTTTCCTTTTTTGACAAGGGCTAGGTTAGCAAATTATTACCCCGGTAGGTCAGTTTTCCTTTTTTCAGAAAAAACAGGGGCCTTTAATGTTTCCATAAATTTCCCGGCTTAAAATTTTCCTGTCAAAGGGAAATTTCCCGTCAATTTGATAAAGTTTAAAAATCCCCTACTTGGGCTAAGTTTTCTGTGTCAGAAACCCTAACAATTTCGTCCCCAAAAAAGTTTTCCCCTATCCCTGATCCAAGCCGGAGGTCGGTTTATTAAACCCAGAATTTGTTTTTCTTTTACCTTTCCCCCAACCCCCTACCTAAAAAAGACTTGTTCTGCTCCCCTATTTTTATACCTTTTTTTTGCAAAAAATTTAAAATTTCTCGAACATCCCAATTTCAACTCCTCCCCCTTTCCCCTTAAAATCTATCCAAAATTTAAAAACTTAAATCCCTGAAAATTACACTCAGCGTCATATCCGACTCTTTTAAAACTTTCCAAGTTTTAGGTTTTAAAGCAAGATATCAATGTTTCCCCGCAAAATGTACCCAAAAGTAGTTATTAATTTTTTTTTTCTTGCACTTGATGTTAGCATAAAAAAACCCCTCATATGTTTTTTTTCTGAAATTTTTGCCCATTCATCTTTGTTTTTTCACAATTTCTGAAAAAATTTTATTAACCCCGAGTTTCTCCATGACTGTTAATTTTTAGATTTTTTTAAATTTCAGGGGCATAAAATCCCCTATATCCCTACCATTATTAAAACATTTCAAAAACCCTAACCCCTTAAAAAAAACCTAGTTTTTAAAGTCCAACAACCCCTCAATGGTTAGCAAGAAAAACCCCCACCTTTCCCTGGAAAAAGTGAACCCCCTTTTGGAATTAAAATGTTTATTTCGGCCCTAGAAGTTGTCCCAGTTTCAATGAATGGTAAAATGCATTTTCCTTTTCAGTGTTTATCCCGCCCAACAATTAATACCAAAATTTCTCTGGAAACCTTCATTTCCAAAACACCCCTTTTTGGGAAAATGCCCCATTAACGGGCGCCCCCTTCTTCCCAATTATGTTTTATAGCTGTCCTGAACTTTCTAACCTTTTTAAAACCCAATTCTACGCTTGCCTTTTTCATTGCCTCCAGGATGAGGCAAAAAATTGGATTGATTCCCCCTTTTCCATTAAGGGTGTTGTTTAAGCCGGCTTTTAAAAATTTTCCTCCATCCCAGCCCCCTGGAAAAACATACCCTTTGGTTTTCCTTTCTCCTGTCCTTCATTTGCCCGAAATGCCCTATCCATGTTTTAACCCGGTATCCCCAACAACAAAAATATTTTTTTACCTTCCTTGTTTTCGTTCGGATCGGAGAATCCAGTAATCGAAATAAATTCCCTCGGGGGACCGAAAAATGGGGTTTTGGGGGTTTCCCCGGGGGTTTCCCCGGAAGTCTTTTTTCTTCTTCCCTCGTTTCTGGTTTTCCATTGTCTTTCTTTTATCGTCAAATTTGTTTGTCCCCCGCTGTCCAGCCCCTTTAACCCCCGATCCCCTTCTTGGGCCTGAAAGGGCTGAAACAGGAGGGCTCTACGGAAAACCCCTTTTTGGTTTCCTCGGTCAATGCCGTTTTCTCCATCTTCGCTGCCCTCAATTCTTCCTTAAGTTGTGGTAAAATTGCTCGATGGAGGGCTTTTTTGGTTCAGTCCCGGGGGGCAACGACACTTCTTCAAGAGTTAAGTTTCAGGTCACCACCCGGGTTAAGTACAAATTCCCCAGGGGGCACACCCAAAAAAGGTTTTTCACAGGTAAGTACACGTCCCACTGAGCTAAGTACCCCGTCACGTGGAAAGATTTTCCTCGAAATTTAATTTCCCAAAACCCTTTTTGATGTACGGGATCTTTAGGCAAGGCCAAAACCGTTGAAACCCGCGATTTGGGTTTTTCACTAGAAGAAAGCCCCAAAGAAAAAGCTTTTTTTTCCCCCGACCCTCCCTTCCCTTCCCCAAAAATAGACAACAAAACCCAAAATTTTTAAGTTTATGGAAAACCCCCAATAAAAATGAAACTCACACACTTTCATTCCGTTCAAGATAAACAAACCAAAAAAGGGAAAGGCCCTTTAAAATCGGGTTTTTTTTTCCTTAAAAAGCATTTCCCAATTTGTAGTCCTGAGTTTTTGACGAAAGGAAAAGAAAAATTTTCATTCACCAAAAAATTTCCCCTTAGTTACAATTTCCCCTTTTTTTTCATCAAAGACTGCAAGAAAAAGCTTTCAATTATCAATTCCCCCCAGGGATCAAAAAACCCCCTCCCAACAAGTTATAAATTTTTCCCAACAGCCAGGGGCACTAAACGTTTTCAAAAATCTTTTCAAGCTAACACCAGAGGGCGCCCTCTCTTTTACCATTCAAAAAAAGATCTAACCAGGACAAAAAACCTTAAACAAACCCCGAACCAGGCCAAAGCAGGAAGGGTTTTTCCCCTAATTCCCGTGGAGGCTGGGGACAAGATCTACGTTTGGTTTAAACAGCAAGAAACCTCGACACCCGCCTCAAAAAGAACACTTTACGCATGTAGGAACGAAAAACTTAAAAAACGGGCCTTTTGTACCAAAACCGAAAATTTCCCCCAATCTTTTCAGGGGAAAACAGGGGACGCCCAATTAGTGATTTAAAGAAACTAATTTCCGCGACCCCCAAGTGCCTTGGGAAACAGCATTTATCGCTGTTTTTGAAAACAATTTAAAAAAACAACGGAGCTTCACCCAAACTCCGAAGTCTTTTGCAAAAAATCCTCCCGAAAACAGTAAACCCCTGCCATTTAATAGTCTCTCCTGTTATATACACAAAGCACATTTCAGAGAGTGAAAATCTGAAAAAAACCCGCCTCTTTCCCGTTTATATTTGTCCAACCTAAAAATTTTATGGGAAACCCAAATTTAAAAGCTTTTATTCCTTTTATCTGTACGAATTAAGAAATAAGAAAATAAGAATGTGGGAAAACACTGCAGAAGGCCTTTCTTTGGGCCCCTTCGGGCAGGTCCTTATCAAAAAAGAATTCTACCCAAAGCTACTCAAGAAATAAATCCCCGTACCCCTTTTAACCCCAATCAAACCCCGCCCCCTCCCTCATATTTGTTTCCCCGTCTTTTTTCTTAAAAGGGGACCAAGGTCCTAGCCCTTAAAACCCCACTGGGGAAAACTGTTCCAAGCGTCTACAACTCTGTTAGAAAACCCAAAATAAAATTATTTTGTCCTTTTTAAAACTAAATTTTTTCCAACTTAAAAACCATTATTCCTGGTTTTTTACCTGGTTCGACACCCCCAGTACTTTTTTTTTGTTTTCCCTTTTTTTTATGCCCGTCATCCACTTATTCACTTCAATGAATTTTCCCCCCATTCTACGCTTTTCCCGGGGAGTGGGGGGAATTTTGGGAAAAAAAAAAGGTAATTTTTAAAAACCGGGGAAAAATGGCCCTTTTAAACACAAATTTCCCTTTTAATGTGATCCCTTTTTTGATACGTTTTTGCCCCCAAAAGGGGCTTTTTTAAGTCACAAAAGAAACTACCTGGGGTGGGAAAGGGAAAGCGAGTTTTTTTTAGTCCGGCTGGGGGGCCCGGGTTTAAAAATGCTTTCATCTGAGATGGTACCGGGTTTGGGTTTTTAGAAGGTTCTTAAAAAACTGTTTTAAAAATACAGAAATCAAGACTTTTCGCCCAGAAAAACAACACTCTAATACCCAAAAACCCCGGGAAACATCACTTTTTCTATATCCGAAAAACTTCAACCAGAATTTGTGGGGTTCTATAACATGCTGAACCCTTGCCAAAAAAACTTCTTCATCGCTATCCCACATAAGAAAAGGGAGAATTTAACTGGGTCAAAAAAATTGTCCGTCTCCTTTTCCCGCCCACCCAAGTTTTTAGATCTACAAACCCCCAAAATCGGTACATCATCCGATGCAGGCCCTTTCTTTACCTGACCCCAGCCCGGGCTTTAAATTCTCGCGTTTTTTCCCTTTCCCCCCCAGGTAGTTCTGTTTGTGACTTGAAAAAAAAACCCACTTTTGTGGGCGCGAAAACGTTTGTCAAAAAAAGGATCCCCATTATACTGAATTTTTGTTTTATATTGCGGGGTGGAGATTTAAGGCCCTTTTTGTCTATCCATACGGGGGGTTCCTTTTAAACAGTAAATCATTTTAGTCATTTTTTTTCTGTAAAGTTTCTAAGGGTCTATGTCCATTTCCCGTAGTAAGGGGGGGCCAAAAACTGAGGGGAAAAATAATCTTTAAAAGAAGGCCTCACTTTTTGATGTTTAAAAAAAGGGTGTAAATTTTAAATTTTGGTCTTTTGTTACTTATACTTCTTGAGTTAAAACCAAAGTAATCTGTTGGCCTTTTTGCGCCCTTTAAGGCACTGCTGGGCTTGGCTTTAGATTTTGCTTAAACCCTGACTCCCCAAATCTTTTTACAAAACCCGTATGACCCAAAACTCACTTCACCCAGAATTTTTGGGTTCGGGGGGGTTATTTTTTATTGGGAATATAAACAAAAAATACAGTATAATGTGGGTCCTTTATTGGCTACGTTTCGCCCACACAGTTTGGGGTTTTTCAAGGGACAAAAAGGGGGTGTTTTTGTTTGGGATTGGGGGAAAAACCCACTGTGGGGGGGGAAACGTAGTCAATTTAAAGGGTAACATTAAAACTTGTATTTGTGGGTTTAAATTTCCATTGTGTCGGTTTTTATACCATTTTTTTTCGGTTATTTTCATTAAACAAAAGGGGAAGTAACCTTTCAATTTCCGCCCTTAAAAAAATTTATCTGCCATTTTTCGACCTAGGGCATTAAAATTTTTTCAAATCCCTCCTGGAGTTCATTGATTTTCCTTTCCCCAGGGGTGAATTTTTAAAGGGGCCCATCTTTTTTTATCATCAGCAAAAATTTTCTCATGTCATTGTAATCCCCCCATCAAGGTCATTTAAAGTAAATTATGAAAAAGAGGGGGGGCCCCTTTAAAACGGTCCTTTTTGGAAAAGCCCCTAGTGACTAATCCCATTCAGTTTTAACTCCATTAATGGTTTAACCCCTCTGGGTTTTATTGGGAAGCCAAAGCCTTGGAAACCCTGCTAGAACTTTACCCTCCCTTTACCTGAGCTGCCCCCTTTTTTTAAGGTCCCCTTGTGAGGGACGCTGTCGGGAAAGGGTTTACTAAAATCCAAAAAAACCCAAAATTTTAATTTCCTTTTTCACTGGGCAACTGCCCCAAAATTTTTGCTATTGAAGAAAGTCGTAAGGGTTTTTAAAGGGGAAAGGAAAGCGTCTCGTGAATCCATGCTGAGATTCTTTTTTCAGGGGTTTTGCTCCCCAAGGTGACTTTTGTTTGTTTTTAAACTATAATTGATTTTAAAAACTTGCCCACTATAGATTTTTGGGCTTTTTGGGAACGGTAAATTTTAAGGAGTGGATTAACCCTGATTTGAAAATTAAAGGAAACCCATTAGGGCCAAACCTTTCAATTCCTTTTTGGGCCCAACCAAATGGGAAAGGAATGGGACCATTTGGTTTCACACGGTTAAAGAAGACCAAGTCCCTCTTGCATTCCTTATGTTCCCTTTTAAACCCAAATCATCGGGTTCCCCCGGGCTTTTTGTTTTAGGTTTTGTCTTCCGGTTTAAAAACCTTTTCCCTTCGTGGGGAATTTTTTTTGTTAAAATTTAAAATTCATTCAAAGGGAAATTAAAAAAAATTGGTTTAAATTTCGGAATTCTTTTAACCCTCCCTTTTTTGTTTTAAAAAAATGACAAAAAATTTTGTTTTAAAAAAAGGAACAATTTTCCAGTTTTATTACCCGTCAGCTTCCTTTTTCCCGATTTTAGAGGGCCTCTTTTTCCTTCACCCCCCGTTCCATAACAATTTAAAGGAAAAAATTTGGTTTGGGCTTTGGGGGTTCCCTTTTTGCTTTTTAATTTTATGTCACGTTTTGCCCTTTTTAATCGCCTTTTTTCCCTTTTCCCCTTTTTAAACTGAAACATATTGGTCCCCCGTAAGAGTTAACCCCCCCTCTTCTGATGCGCTAATTTAAAAATTCCCCCTTTTTCCCTAAAGAGGGTTTAAATTTTGGGGTCCTGTTAAACCCATTTGGGATCGTTTTTTATTTGGACCTATTTTCTCCCGGGGGAATGTTATTTTTCTTTGGGGACTGTTTTACATTATTAAAGAAAAACAAAAAATAAAAGCAGGGTTCCTTATATTCATAAGTATGATTATCGTCAATAAAATCATTAGGGAGATAACCCCCCAAACCCAAATTTAGACAAGGGTGTTCCTTTAAAAACCCTTATAATCGTTTACAGTACCATCATGGTATGTGAAAATTGGTGGTCCCTTTTATGGTACTGTGAATGTGTGGTTTCCCCTCATGGTTTTCCCTGAATGGTGGTGGTCCGTCAAAAGTACTGGGGAATTGGTTTTGGATTCCCTCATGGTTTGTGTGAAAAGGTAGTGAAAACCCCTCTTAAATACTCTTATGGGGGTGGGGATCCCATCTTGGTTTCTGTGAATGGTGGTGGGGTTTTCCCCATGGGGACCGTGATGGTGGGGTTCCCCTCCCTTTGGGACTGTGAATGGTTTAATTTTACCCCATCATAAACTATAGTGGTGGGCCACTCTGATACTGTTTAATGGGGCGGTTCCTTTAAAGGTACTGTAATGATGGTGGTCCCCTCATGGTGTGGAAAAGGTGGGGTTTGGGCCCATCAGGTTTCTGGAAAAAGGTGGTTGGGGGTCCCCCTGAGAGAAGCTTTTCCCCAAAACAAAGGGATCCGTAAATGGTCCCGGGCTTCCCTGATGGGACGAAAAAACTTTGGGGAAACTTTTTGGGGGAAATGGCGGAAAGTAAAGGGAAAATTGCAGTCACAGCTACCCCTTCCTACGCCACCTGCCACTCTTTAGACCCAAACCCACACCCTGGGCTCAAAGGTTTTCACCTTTCTTTAAAGGGCCTTCCCTAAACTCCCCCACTTAGGAAACCCCCCCCAATTTAAAAAAACCCTTTTTTCCGGATCGGGAAAAAATGGAGGGAAAGGTTTGTTGTCGCCCCACGGGGGATGGGAATGCAAAAAAGGGAGATTTTTGAAGGAACTGGGGGAAAATGAAGGAGCCTTTCAATTTAATATTAGGCTCTTTTGACACAAGGAAACGGCTGTTTTGGGAAAAGACATGATTGAAAGGGCTTTTGCGATAACATTTTGGGGGGAAAAAAATTTTTTAAAAAAACCTTTCACATTTAGGGAATGTCTGTGTTGTAACCCTAAAACATGAATTTTGGGGGGGGGGGGGGCCTGGGGTTATCCAAAACATTTACTGCAAAGGGAAAACCCGTTATTCATAAAAAAATTTAAGGAAAAACCCGTTTTTCCCCCCCCCCCCCCAACAATGAAGGAAAAAACTTGTTTGCCCATTAAAAAACATTTAAGGAAAGGGCTGGTTTTTTCCATGAAAGAAGTTTCTGTTTGACGTACGGAAAAACATCCTTTGGTGGGAATTGACCCGTGGAAAACCCCTGCTTGAAAACGTTTCGCCCCCAAACAGGGGGGGTTGGGTGGAAAAGGGCTTTGATAAAAACACATTCCAGGGTTTTCGATGTGTCGAAAAATTTCCCCCGCTTGTTTTTGGGGCGTCGCTTTCTATTTCTGTTTACCAGTTTTAAAAAATGGCTCCTTTTGGGTTTCCTTTAAAAAACCCTTTTTTTGGTTTTATCCGGGAAATCCCCGCAATTTTTATTTTTTATATTTTTTATTAAAAAAATATTTATATATTTTTATTTTAAAATATAAATATTTTTTTAATATATATAAATTATATTTTTTTATATATTTATTTTATTTATTAATATATTTATATATATAAAATATTTTTATATATATATTATTTTATATAATATTATATTTTAAAATATATATATTAAAATTATTAATATTATATTATATATATTTATTATATATTTTAATTAAGCTTGTTTTGCAGTTGATACACCTGAGGTGCGAGATAGGGCAGGGCGGAGGGATGAACAGCACAACAAATATAAAAGGGGAAAAACCGTTTCCCGCCGCCGGAAAAAATCGCGAAAAAATACCTAGTTGGAGGATCATATTTAAAAGGTTTAGCTGGAGTTTGGGTTTAAAGGCCCCCCTGGGCCTTTTGAATTTCAGGGTCACTTTTACGGGTTCAAACCCCCCATCCGTTTTTATTTTGCTTGCCAAAACGTCTCAACGAACCCCTTTCCTTTCCCCAAAAACATAATTTTTTTTAAATGGATGGAAAAAAAAATTTCCCTTTTTAAACCCTTTTTTAAAGACTTCCCAAAATTTTCCCCTGATCCCATTGAATGCATTTTTGTTTTTAAATTTAATTTTAACCTTTAGGGGACTTTCTTTTTTTTTCGTCCGAGAAGTGGTTGCCAACATAAGTTGGGGGTTGAACCCCGTAGTTTTACCATATGTAGTTTTTTCAAACCTGGGGGTTTTAAAACCATGTGTTTTTTTTCAACTGTAGTACATCATATGTAGTTTTTTTTTTTTTAACCTGCGTTTTTTTTTTTTACCGTAGGCCTACTTGCGTGGTTTTTCCTTTTGTCTTTTTCCCCCTTTCCCCGATAGTATGAAGGGCGGACGTTTAAAATTTAAGGGGGTTTAACTGGCACTTTCGCTCTACAGCAAAACGTTTTACCATTGAAAATATGTTCCCCATACCATTTTCTTTACCTTTAAACCCGTGGAAACCCTCCACATTCAGTTTTTGTGGGGTTTTAAATTTTGAAAGAGAAAAAGACACATTTTTTTCAAGGGTTTAAAAATTTAAAATGTTCATAAGTGCTTTTTTTTGGGTCATCAACAAATAACACACAAAAACCTTAAAAAAACACACCCCACACCCCACTACAACACCCCAACGTTTTTGTTTGGAGGGGGTTTGCCTGAGGCTGCTTTCCCACCTGAACCCTCTCGTGGATGGATCTTAAACGGGGTTTTTTGTTTCTGGTGTTTTTGTGAGCGGCCCCAACGGGAGGGGGTTTTGTGGGAGGCAGCCTTTACACCTGGGCTTTTGTTTTGGAAAGAATCTCATTTTTTTCTCAGATCAAAAAAGAAAACAATTCCAAAGGGAATTTTGCCCCTTTTTTTTCCCCCGGCGAAAAATTTGGGGCGCCAGTCACGCGTTAATTAAAAACTTCGGGGGTTCACTCGACAAAATGTCTGAGGTTCACCCTTTTGGGTTTACTCCGGGGAACAGTGTCTGAGGTTCACTTTGGGGAAAATTTTACGCAGTGGGCTTGAGGGTTTTAATTTGAAACGGGGTCTGAGAAATTCCCCTTTGAAAAACCGGGTCTTTAAAGGGTTTTAAATTTGGGTCATCGAAACAGTGTTTGGGGTTTCTTTTAAAAAATGAACCAGTTATTTTTATTTGTTTTTTTTCTGTTGATAAAGGGTTTGGGAACCACTTCAAAAAAACCCGGAAATTAGGGGAAAAAAATGGGTTTCTTAAATTTGAAGGGTTTTAACCCCCCTCGGAAAATAATTACTTTAAAACACTTTCCCAAATTTTGCGATTTTCTTTTGTCGCCGGGTGTTTTCCCACCCGGGGGTTCTGAGCGGAATTTTTGGTGGGTTTTACTTGCCAAATTCTTTTGTTTGGGTTTAAGGGCGGGGGAGCGCAAAAAAGAACCCAAAAAAGGTTAACGCGGTGGGAATTCATTTTAATCTTTTTGCGTTCCCCTTTTTTGGTTTACATATTGAAATTTAAAAGCGGGTACTATGAAGGCTGTGTTATCGCCCGGTCCCTTTTGGGCCCCAAGGATGGGCGGCTTTTTTGAGGTTTAGGGATTTACCCCCGAAATCCCCTTACATTTTCCCGTGCCCCAAAAAAGGTTTTTTCATGAAGTAAGTGTGAGGTTTGGTCCAATGGGCTAGGTTTTGGGTTTTTGTTGGTTTTTGTTGGGCCAGGGAAACAAAATGTGTGTTGTTGTGTTTTGGGTGTAAGGGAAACCCTCCCTCTTTTCAGACCACAATCACGGTACGTGGGAAGCAGTTTCAAGGAAAAACCCTGTTTTTACCCGTGATACAGCAAAAAAACCCCGATCCTCCCCCCTTTCAGGTCCCAGGTTTCCACCCGGGACCTGAAGCCCGTACAAGCCCCATCAAGGAAAACCGGGAAAGGGGGACTTGAGGGCAGCCGTACTGGGGCTTGAAATTCCGTCACCAGGGGGTAAATCCTTCCCCCAAGGGTTGAAAATGGTCCTTTAAAGTTTTCGGGGGCCCCCCAAAAATTTAGCCTCCCAGTGTTTTCCCTTATTTGAAGGGCTTCTTGGCATTGGGGAAAAGGCTTCTTGCCCCCCACCAGGAAAAGGGGAACCCCCCGACACCCTTTTTGACCAACTTTTCTTCTTTTCCCGGGGAAAATGGGGAAGTAGTCCGAAAGCACCTTGTTCAGGATTGAGGCTTTTTTGAAACCTCCCTTGAAAATGGGAAAATTTTGTTTCCCCCTTTTAAAATTGCTCTTTTTTCCCCCTTAAATTTTAATTTTCCAATTTGTCCTGGGCGGGCTTAGTTTTTCCTTGGGATTTTTTGACTAATTAAAAATTTATTTCCGGGTTTTGTTTTAATTTTCCTTTTCAAAATGTTTTTTGTTTCCAAAATCTTACCGTTTAAACCTCCCTTTTCTCTCCTTTTCTTTGGTTCCCCAAAAATTTTTTTTTAAATATAAATTATTTTGTTCCCCTTGGGGGCTTTTTTTTCCTCTGTCTTACCCCTGGTACCCAAAAAAAGTAATAAAAATATTTCCCCAATTTTCATTTTTTTTTTTTTTGCTGGATTTCTTTTGTTTGTGAAACCCCTTAAAGGGGTTTACTCTTCCCATTTATTTCCCCCTTTTCTTTTTTCTTTCTCTTTCTTTTATGCTGTTCTCTTTTTTTCGTTCCTTATGTTATGTCTTCCCCCCTTTGTTTATATTTTTCTATGAAATGCCCCCCTCCCCTCTTCTTGAAAACTGAGGTGTAATAGTTATTTTCCTGTTCCTCGCCCTTTAAATTTCAATACCCCCCGGCTTTTAAAAAGGGTTTAAAATTTCCTGCTTTTCTCTTTTTTGGAGGGGAAAGGAAAAGGTTTTTTTTTAAAGGGGGTTTTTTTTTTTTTTTTTTTTGGGGGAAAAAAATTTTTTTTTGGGGGGGGGAAATTTTTTTTTTTGGGGTTTTTTTTGGGGGGTTTTTTTTTAAAAAAAAATTTTTTTTTTTTTTAAAAATTTTTTTTTTTTTTTTTTTTTGGGGGTTTCCCCGGGGTTAAAAATTTTTTTTTTCCCCCCCCACTTTTCCCTTTGGGGGGGGGGAAAAAAAAAGGGGGTTTTTTTTGGGGTTTTTTTTTTTTTTTTAAAAAATTTTTGGGGGCCCCCGGGGGGGGGGAAAATTTTTTAAAAAGGGAAAATTTTTTTTTGTCCAAATTTTAAGGAAAAAAAAAGGGGGGGGGGGGAAAAAAAAAAAAAGGGGGGGGCCCCCAGGCCAAAAAAAAATTTTTTTTTTTACCCCATTTTTTTTAAAAAAAAATTTTGGGGGGGGTGGCCTTTTTTTTGGGGGGGGGAAAAAATTTTCCCCCTTTTGGGCCCTTTTTAAAAAAAAAACCCCCCCCCCCCCGGGGGGAAAAAAATTTTTTCCCCCAAAAAAAAGGGAAAATTCGGGTTTTTTTTAAAAAAAAAAATTTTTTTCCCTTTTTGATTTTTTGGTCCCCCCGGGTTAAAGGGGAAAAAAAAAATTTTTACCGGAAAAATTTTGGGGGAAAAAAAAAAAATTTTTTCCCTTTTTTTTTTTCGAAATTTTTAAAAAAAAAAAAAGCCTTTTTTGTTTTTAAAAAAAAATTTTTTAAAAAAAAAACCCCCCCTTTTTTTAAAAAAAATTTTTTTTTTGGGGTTTTTCCCCTTTTTTTTGGGGGCCCCCCCCAAAAATTTTTGGGGGTTTGGGGCCCCTTTGTTTTTTAATAATATATCAATGATCTTGATAGGGAATTACTAGGATATAGCAAATTCGCCGATGACACAAAGATAGGTAGGAAATTGATTCAAACGTAGATGTATGGAACTTCAGGAGGATTTAAACAAACTCTGTTCTTGGTCAGAAAATTGGCGATGCATTTCAATGTAGATAAATGCAAGGTTCTAAAGCTGGGGAGTGTCCATAACCCTAGCATTTATAAGTTAAATGATGTAGAACTTAGCCATACAAAATTGCGAAAAGGACTTGGGGGTTTATGGTGAGCAGCAACCTTAAACCAAGACAGCAATGCCTAGCGTATGTAATAAGGCAAATAGTTTAATGGGATTTATATCAAGAAGTGTAAGAAACAGAAGTCCAGAGGTCTACTGCAGCTTTAAACATCATTAGAAAAGGCCCCTCACCTAGATTATGCAGCTCAGTTCTGGTCTCCAATACAGAAGGACATAAATTCTTTAGAAAACATTCAGCGTAGGATGACTAAATTAATACATAGCATTAGAAATCTTCCTTATGAAGAAAGATTGAAGACTCTTAAGTTACATTCACTTGTTAGACGAAGAATGAGGGAAGACCTGATCGAAGTGTACAAGTGGAAGATAGGAAATTAATAAAGGGATATTAACAAGGTCTTGAGGATATCTCTCCAAGAGAGAACCCGCAGTAATGGATTTAAATTAGATAAGTTTGTAATAAAGTAGGTAGAATTACCGACAATATGTAAAGTAAAAGGACACAAGTAAACTAAATGTGAATTTATTGTGGCAACGTTTCGCTCTCCAGGAGCTTTATCAAGCCATTACAAACAATACATGGACACAGAGGGTATATAAAGGTTCTGAGTGAGGGGGCAATACTAGTGAGGTAACATTTCGATGTTCACTAGTGGTGGTATTAGTAGTAGTAGTAGTAGTAGTAGTAGTAGTAACAAAAATAATACAATAATTCGTACATGAGTAAAAGGATATAAAAGCATTACTGGGTAACATAAAAATGGTTTTGGACAAATAAACGGAAAGAGGCAGGTTTTTTTTCGTGTTCACTCTCTGTAATGTGCTTTGTGTAGTATAACAGGAGAGACTATGTGATGGCAGGGTTTACTGTTTTCAGGAGGATTCTTGCTAAGACTCGGAGATGGTGAAGCTGCCGTTGTTTTTTTTTAATTGTATTCGAAACAGCGATCAGTGCTGATTCAAGGCACTTGCGTCTGCGGAAATTAGTTTTCTTTGATCACTAATTGGGCGCTCTGAATTTCATGAGATGATTGGTGGAATTTTCGGTGTTTTTACACAGGCGTTGTTTAAGTTGTCGTTCCTACATGCGTAAATGTGTTCATTGAGGCGGGTGTCGAGGTTCTTGCTGTTTCACCTACGTAGATCTTGTCAACAGCCTCCACAGGGTATAGTGTAAACTTCCCGCATTGACTGGTTTTGTGTGCTTGGGTTTTGTCCTGGTTGATCTTTATTGAAGTGATAGAAGCGATGGCGACTCTGGTGTTAGCTTGTGAAAGTACTTTTGAGACGTTTTTTGCAACCTGGCTGTTGGAAGAATTATAACTTTGTTGGGAGCGGTGTTGATGCGTGGGGAATTGATGATCTGAAGAGCTCTTTCTTTCAGTCTTTGATGAAAAAAGAAGGAAATTGTAACTCAGTGAATGTTTGGTAAAATGTAAGTGATTCCCGTAAGAAATGGGATACAAATTGGGTTATGCTCTTAGGAAAAACCCGATAGTCCCTTTTTTTGGTCTGGTATTTGATGGAATAAAGTGGTGAGCATTTTTTTTGGTGGGTTTTCCGATAAAATTAAAATTTTGGTTGTTGTCACTTTGTAAATGAGGACGTCGGGAAAGGTGCTTGTCATTGGACCTTCTTCTTGAAACTGAATCGCGGGTTCAACTGCGTTACCCTTTGTAAGACCCCGAACATCAAAACTTTTTGGATTTTTTACAGGGACATGTCCACGAACGTAACCAAAGTGACGCTTAAGGGATGTTTGGCGAAGTTTTGGGCTCTGGGTGTTCCTGTATAATTTGGGTTGGAGGGCACTTTTGGGGACCCCTTTCCCCATCCCGTGGGTTTTGGGTTTGTAGGCTTGTTATTGAAAAAAACGTTGAAATTAACACGGTCAATCAATCAAAAAAAAAAATCCCCGGGGAGGAAAAGGGAAATTAAGGCCCTGGTTGACTTTACTCGTAAAACCTCGATGGCTTTTTTGGTAGTTTTTTTGTGAAGAGGGAAGTCACACCCCAACTGCTTGTTTTTTGTTAGGATGGAGAGGTTACGGATGGGTTGAGAAGGTCGCCTGAGGTTTAAGAGAGGGGGGTGATGGTCCCAAAGGCAAAAAAATTTTTGAAAGACTCCGGCTAGTTTGTGGGGAGCACTCCTTTTCCCCTGAGTGTTTGGTCGAGAGGATATTGTTTTTATGGGTCTGGGTAAACCAAATTGTGCTGTTTGGTTGCTTGGTAACAAGTCAGAAGTTTCTTCCCTTCTCTGTGCTTTGAGTTTGTCTGGTTTTGTATAGAAAGTCTTGGGAGGTCTCCCAGTTGGTGCTGATGGGTTCGTATGAGATTGTCATTCAAAGGTCCATTTTTTTTGTGTTGGGTGTCATGGTGTTGAGTATGACGACTCCCCTCCTTTGTCGGCGGTGGGGTGACGAAAGTTGGGGCGTTGGCGACCGCTACGAGAAAAAGTTTGGTCTGGGACTAAAATTTACCCCCAAAATACGCAAACCAAATTTTCAACTAAATTTTGCCCAGGAACCATAACACAGTGACAGAACTTCCAAAAGGGTTAATACGGCCTTCTACTCACCCCTTTTGTGAACCTTTTTTTCTAATCTTCCTAAAGATACATCATCCCCTTTAAGGCCCTCCCCAACGCCCCCAACATTATCGTCACCACCCCCGACAAAGGAGGGGGAGCGTATACTCAACCCAGTGACACACACAAAATGAGGGGACCTTTTAAATGATCAATCTACATACGAAACCATCAGCACTCAACAGGGGAGACGCTCCCCAAAAGATTTTCATACAAAACAAGCAAATCCCAAACGCACTAGAGAAGGGAAAGAAACTTGTACTTGTTCCCAAAGAACCCCTAAACCAGCACACATGTATGGTTTACCAAGCCCCAAAAAAAACAAATATTCCCTCAGCCCAATCACGTCGGGAATAGGCTTCCACACAAACTACCCCGGTTCTTGCCAAACATTTTTCCTCCTTTCTGGGGACCATCCCCCCCGTCATCTTAAACCTCGGGCGCCTTTCTCAAACCGCCCCCCGTACCTCTCCATCCGAAACAAGAAACTAAGCATTTGGGGGTTGACTTCCCCTTCAAAAAAGTACCTCCCAAAAAAAAGCCATGAGGTTCTTCGACGTAAAGTAAACCCAGGACCTTAATTTTTCCTTTTACTCCCGGAGATTTTGTTGACTTGATTAAACTCTGTGTTAATTTCAACTGTTTTTCTTTAAAAAATCTAAAAAAAACCCTACGGCATGGGGGGGATCCCCAATAAGTGCCGTCCTAGCCAACTTATACATGGAACACCAGGTCCGAACACTTCGCCAACATCACCCTTAAAGCGTCACTTTTTACGTTAAATAAGAAATAAAAACAAAGAACTTAAGAATGTATGAACACTGCAAAGGCATACTGGCCCATACGGGGGTCCTTATCAAAACGATCTCTACCTAAAGCCCCCCAGAAATAACCCCCGTACCCAATGACACCAATAAAACAATAAAACCCAGCCCCCCCCATCAAAATTTGTCCAGTCTCTTCTTAAAGACACAAGGTCCTACCCCTCTTCACCCCACGGGGAAGAGTTCCACACATCTACAAAATTTGTTAGAAAACCAGTATTACCTTCCCCCTTTCTAAATCTAAATTTATCCAACTTATACCCATTTTTCTGGTTTTTACGGGTTCGATACCCTCAGTACTTTATTAATATCTCCCTTGTTTTGCCTGTCATCCACTTTACACTTCAATATATTCCTCTCGTTTTTAAAGCCTCCCAGAGAGGGGATTTGGTTTAAGTCTATTTTTCATAGGGGAGGTTCCTTACACAGTAAATCTTTAGTCATTCTTCTTGTATGCCTTAATGAGTCTTTCCCATCCTGTGAAAGGAGACCAAAACGGGGCAGAAACTAAATGAGGCCCTCACTAGTGAGTATAGAGCTCCCAAAATAATTTTGGACTTCTGTTACGTATACTTCTTGAGATAAATCAAGAACTGTTGGCCTTGTGGCCACACTAAGGCATCGTCTTGGCTTTAGTTTCTGCTTCCCCATGACCCCCAAGCTTTTTTCATATTCTTTTTGATAAACTCTCTTCCCTAGTTTTATAGTTCGGGGGTATTTTCATCCCAAAGGGGCAAGTACCTTACACTTATCCCTTTTCAACTTTCATCTGCCATTTTTCAGACCAAAAATTAAATTTGTCCAAAAGTCCTGGAGTTCTTTGTTATCCTCCTCAGGTGAATTTATACCCCTATCTTTGTATCATCAGCAATTTTCCTGTCACCGTAATCCCTTCATCAAGGGTCTTTAAATGTAAATTATGAAAAGAGAGGGCCCTAAAACTGACCCTTGGGGAACGCCATAGGGACTAACCCCATCGATTTCCTCCATAATGGAACTTCTTTTTTTCTTTTGGGAAACCCTCCCTAAATCCATGCGAACTTTACCTCCTATACCTGAGCTGCCACTTTTTTTTAAAAGAGTCTCTTGTGAGGTCTTTTTGAAAAGCTTTACAAAAACCAAAAAAACAATATCTATTCCTTTCGTTTTGTCAATGCCTCAAATGTTCATTAAAGAACGTCGTAATTTTTGGTCGGGCGGAACGCCCTCTCGGAATCCATGCTGAGATTCATTTATCATTATGTTCTTCAAGGTGATTCTGATAAAGTCAGCTTAATTGATTTAAAAAACTTGCCCACTATAGATGTCAGGCTATTGGACGGTAATTTGAAGGAGTGGATTATCCCTGATTTGAAAATAGGAACCACATTACCCATTTCCACAACTCTGGCCAAAACCCCTGGTAAGGATGGAGCTTGAATACCTCGTTAAGGCTGACTAAGCCCCATCTTCTTTCCTTTAAGTCCCCTGGAAAACAGCCATGGGGGTCCCGGGGACTTATTTTGTTTCAGTTTGTCTATTGTTTATAACCATGTCCCTCGTGCAGTAATATTAGTTAACTTAATTTTCGGGAAAACAAAGAAATGTTGATTACTGGAACTCATTTACATTTTCCCTTGTAAAAACTGACAAAAAAAAGTCATTAATAAGGGGGCCAAATTTCCCGTTTGTTTCCGTCAGCTGTCCATTCCCAATTTTCAGAGGGCCTACTTTTTTTTCACCTTCTTCCCTTTCCTTTAAGAAACCCCTTTTGGGTTAGTCTTTGATCTTAGCAAATCTAATTTCATAGTCAGTTTAGCCCCTTTTAATCGCCCTTTTTTCTTCTTTTTAAACTGACCCTTTGGTCAGTAAGGTTAACCTTCCCCCTTTTTGATGCGCTTAAATTCCCCTTTTTTTTCCCCTAATAGATGCTTTAGCCTCCCTTTTAACCCCTTTTGGACGTTGTTTTTAGACCTAAATTCTCTCTGGGGAATGATATTCTTGGGCACGTGTACATTATTTAAAAAAAAACAATCATAAAACAGATCCCTTCATATTCATAAGATTTTATGTCAATAAAATATTGTAGATAACCCCCAAACAAGATTGAAGAGTTCCCAAATCCTTATAATCGGGAGAACGAAAATCGGGGGTTTTTTCTGTTTATCATTTTTCTTGCCTTCCCAATTAATGCTAAAAGGAGGATTTTGTGATCACTTGCGCCAAGCTTTTTCGGATCTCCAATATTCACGGTGTTTCCTTTTTTGACAAGCTAGGTCTAGCAATTTTTTACCCTGGGGGGCTCATTACATCATTTTTAAAAAAAAGCCTGAACTGTTTCCCTAAAAGTCCTGACCCAGATTACCCGTCAAAATTCCGTCAATTTGACTAAAGTTAAAGTCCCCCCACTATGATAGTTACTGTGCCAAAGCCCTAACAATTTGTCCCAAAGAAGTCTCCCTCTACGTGATCCAAGCCGGGGGTGGGTTTTTTCCTGAATTAGTTTTTCTGACCCTCCACGAACTCTACCCAAACAACTCTGTTATGCTCCATCTATTTTTTTACCGTTTTTAAAGCAACAATTAATATTTTTTCGAACATACAATGCAACTCCTCCCCCCTTTTCCCCTTACATCTTTCCCCATTTAACAACTTAAATCCCTGAAAATTTTCATCGCAGTCATATCCCGATCTTTAATCAAACCACGTTTCAGTTAAGCAATGATATCAAAGTTCCCACACATGCTACCCAAAAGTAGTTCTTAATTTTTTTTTTTGCACTTCGACTGTTTTCATAAAATACCATCATATGTTTTTTTCTTCTGCAATTTTTCCCATTTTCTTTTTTTTTACACAATTTCTGAAAATTTATTCCCCCAAATTTCTCCTACATACTATTTTGATTTTTAATATCAGGCATAAGTCAAAATATCCAACCCATTATAATCATTTCTAAACCCTACCTTAAATAACCTAGTTTAAAGTCCCAAAACCCCCTCAACGGGTTTTGCAAGAAAACCCACACTGCCCTGGATAAGTAAAAACCCCCCCGGAATACATTCATTTCGGGGATAGAAAATTTTCCCCGTTGTCAATGAATGGATGCTTATCCTTTCGGTTTATCCCGCCAAAATTTTAAAACCAATTGTTGGCAACCCTTCATTACCAAACCCCCTTTTTTGGAAAATGCCACATTTAAAAGGGGGCCCCCCCTTCTTCCCAATTATGTTTTTGCGTCCTGAACTTTCTAAAATAAATCCTCACTTCTCGTGCCTTTTATTGCCTCCAGCACGAGGCAAATAATAGGTTGATCCCTTACCATTTATATGTTGTCAAGCCGGCAAAAATGTCCTCCTCCCGCCCCAGGAAAAAAGCCCCCCCCCTTTGTCCCTCTCCGTCCTTCAAGCAGAATGCCCTATCCATGTATCTAAAAATGGCTATCCCCCAAAAACAATAATATTCTTACTTCCTTGTTTTCGTTCGTCGTGACGTTTCCCCGTAGTCGTCACTTTTTTCGGGAGCACCGAGAATGCGTTGGGGGGTTTCCACAGGGGGTTTTCCCCGGCAGTCTTTTTTTCTTCATCGTTTTTTGGCTTTCCATTTGTCCTCTTGATCTCAACTTCGTCGTCCCCTGCTGTCCAGCCCCTGACCACGATCCCCCCTTGACTGGGACTCAAAAAAGGAGGCTACTACGAATCCTTGTTTTCCCCGGTCAATCGCGTTTCTCCCCTTCCTGCCCTCAATTCTTCCTTAGTGCTGGTAAAATTGCCGATGGAGGGATTTGGTTCAGTCCCCGGGGGCAAACAAGACACTTCTTTACGAGTTAAGTACGTCACCCCTGGGTTAAGTACAAAAATTTACGAGAGCACACAAAAAGGTTCACAGGTAAATACACGTCACCCCTAGTAAGTACACGTCACGGGACGATGTCCTCGTAATAACCCCCCAAATTTTGATGTAAAGGGATCTTCAGGCAAGGGTCAACGAGTGAACACGATTCAGTTTACAATAAAGAAGAGTCCAAAAACAAACTCCTTTTCCCCGACGTCCTCATTCACAAAATAGACAACAAACCCAAGATTTCAAGTTTATCGGAAACCCCCCAATAAAAAGATCTCCCAAATTTATTCCCGCAAGATACCCGACCAAAAGAAAATCATCAAACGGGTTTTTCCCAAGAGCATACCGAATTTGTAGTCCTGGTTTTTGACGAGGGGTCACTTACATTTACCAAACATTCACTGAGTACAATTTCCTTCTTTTTTCCAAAGACTGCAAGAAAAAACTTTCAGATATCAATTCTCCACGCATCAAAACCGCTCCCAAAAAGTTATAATTCTTCCCCAAAACCAGGGTTTCACTAAACGTCTCAAAAGTAAATTTCAAAAGCTAACACCAGAGTCGCCTTTTTTCCACTTTAATAAAAGATTAACCCGGGCAAAACCCCAAACACCCGAACAGTCAATGCAGGGGTTTACACATACCTGTGGAGGGGGTACAGATTACGTAGGTGAAAAAGAAAGAAACCTCGACACCCGCCTCAATGAAAACATTTTCGCATGTAGGAACGAAAATTAAACAAGCCTGTGTACAAAACCCAAAATTCCACCAATCATCTTGAAATTCAGGACGCCCTTATGATCAAAGAAATTTTTCCGCAAAGCAATGCCTGAATAGCATGATCGTTTTCGAATACAATTTAAACAAAACAACGGCACTTCACCATCTCCCGAAGCTTAGCAAGAACCTCCTGAAAACAGTAACCCGCCCATCCCCATAGCCTCCTGTTATACACCAAACCATTACAGAGAGTGAACTCTGAAAAAAAACCCGCCCTTCCATTTTATTTTTGTCCAAATTTTTTTGTTACCCAAGTAATAGCTTTTTATATCCTTTTTCTCTGTACGAATTAAAACATAAAAACATAAGAAGAGGAAACACCAGAAGGCCCCACTGGCCCCTCGAGGCAGGTCCTTTTTCAAAACGAATCTACCTAAAACTCTCAGAAATAACCCTGTACCCCCTTACACCAATCAAAACCCAGCCCCCTCCCACTCATATTTTGTCCAGTCTCTTCTAAAGCTACCAAGGCCTAGCCTCTATCACCCCATGGGAAGACTGTTCCAGGTTTTACAATTGTTAGAAAACCCCCGTATTACCTATTTCCTTTCTAAATCTAAAGTACCAAATTAAAATCCATTTTTCCTGGTTCTTACCTGGTTCGACACCCCCCAGTCTTTTTAATGTCCCCTTTTTTTTATGCCCGTCTCCACTTTTACACCAATGATATCTCCCCCCCATTTAGCCTCTCCAGAGGTGGAGTTTAAGTTAAAAATCTATCTTCTAGGGAGGTTCCTTACACAGTAAATCTTTAGCATTTTCTCTGTATTTTTCCAATGAGTCTTGTCCATCCTGAGTAAGGGGACCCCAAAATGAGCAGCTAAACTAAAAGGGCCCCACAGGGGTAAAGAGTTAAAAATAAATTTGGGCTTCTGTTACTTTACTTCTTTAGATAAACCAAGTAATTGTTGGGCCTGTTGCGCACATTAAGGCAGTGTCTTGGCTTTAGATTTTTCTTACCCCTGATCCCCAAATCTTTTTACTCTGTAGACCAAGCTCTCTTCACCTAGATTATACTTCGAGGGTTTTTTTCATTAGCAAAAGGGCCAAGCCTTACACTTATCCGCTTTTAAATTTATCTGCCTTTTTCAGACAAAAATTAATTTTTTAAAATCGTCCTGGGGTTCATTTATATCCTCCTCAGAGTGAATTATACGGCCTATCTTTGTATCATCAGCAAACTTACTCATGTCACTAGTAATCCTTCATCAAGGTCATTAATGTAAATTATGAACAAGAGAGGGCCTAAAGCTGATCCTTGTGGAACGCCACTAGTGACTAATCCCCATTCAGATTTCACTCCATTAATGGTAACTCTCTGCTTTCTATTGGTAAGCCATGCCTCAATCCATGCTAGAACTTTACCTCCTATACCATGAGCTGCCACTTTTCTTAAGAGTCTCTTGTGAGGTACTCTGTCGAAGGCTTTACTAAAATCCAAATAAACAATATCATATTCCTTATCACTGTCAACTGCCTAAAATGTTCTATTGAAGAACGTCAGTAAGTTTGTCAGGCAGGAACGACCTCTCGTGAATCCATGCTGAGATTCATTTATCAGGTTATGCTCTTCAAGGTGACTTCTGATAATGTCAGCTATAATTGATTCTAATAACTTGCCCACTATAGATGTCAGGCTTATTGGACGGTAATTTGAAGGAGTGGACTTATACCCTGATTTGAATATAGGAACCACATTAGCCATCTTCCACATCTCTGGCACAACACTGGTGAGGATGGACGCATTGAATACACTCGTTAATGGCTGACTAAGCTCCATCTTG
>NC_069417.1:46481795-46519109 GCF_026875155.1 Cherax quadricarinatus
ACTTATAGAAGTTTTACCCACCTCGAAATATACACATAAAACACTCGAAATTAGCGATCTCATGTGCTCGCCGATGTTTCGACCGGTGGTTCTGAGCGTACTTATGAGTGTTGTACTTGCCAGTACTTAGTGGTAAGTCAGCAGCGCAACAGAACCAATAAGGTTAACGCAGGCTGGAACATTTTCACTCTTTTAGCGCTCATCCTTGTTTACATATTGAAATTTAAAGCGATACTATGAAGGCTGTGTGTATCGCCTGGCTTTGGTCCAGTGATGACGTGCATTGTGAGGTTTAGGGATGACATGAATCTTACATTCCTGTGCACAAAGGCTTGTCATGAAGTATGTGTGAGTCTGGTCCAATGGGCAGTGTGTGTGTTTGTGTGTGTGTCTGGTCCAGGGATCAGTGTGTGTGTGTGTGTGTGTGTGTAAGGACCGTCCTCTCTTACAGACACAATCACGGTACGTGAAGCAGTACAAGGACACCTAGTGTTACAGTGTTACAGCAAGAACCTGATCCTCTCTTACAGACACAGTCACGGTACCTGAAGCAGTACAAGCCGCACAAGGAGCCGGATGGACTTGAGACAGCCGTACTGGGCTTGACCTTCGTCACCAGACGTAGTCACTTCCCCAAGGGTGAGATGCGTCTTAAGTGCGTCGCCAAGATAGCTACAGTGTACTTCCAGTCTCAAGAGACTTCTGTCATTGAGACTGGCTTCTTGCCCCGCACCCAGGCAGAGGGACGCCGACACTCTGACCACTTCTTCTTCTTCGGTAAGTGGCAAGTGTCAGAAGCACTCGTTCAGGATAAGATTTTTTGAGCCTCATTGAAAAGTGGGATTTTGTTCACTTAGTTCCGCTACTTTTGTCTCACTTAAATTATAATTTTCATTGTCCTGGGCGGTCTTAGTTTTGCAATGGCATTTTCCTGGGTATTAAAAGTGTTAAAACGCTAGTTCTCATTCTCTCTAATTTCACTGTTATAATGTCACTCTTACCGTCACCCTCTCTCTCTCTCTCTCTCTCTTGGTCTAACATCAACATTATAAATATAATGATCTTGTTCCTGGGTGCTATAATGTTCCTCTGTCTTACCCTCCTGGTAGTCCAAATGAAGTAATAAACTATCCCTAATTTACATTTTTTTTTGTTTTGCTGTAGTGCTGTAGTGACCCTTACGGTTTACTCTCCTCATTTATTTCCCCCTTCTCTTTCTCTTTCTCTCTCTCTTATGCTGCTTCTCTTTTGTTCTTCCTCCAATGTTATGTCTTCCCCTTCCGTTTATATTTATGTACTATTAAATGCCTCCTCCCCTCTTCTTGAGCTGAGGTGTAATAGTTATTTTCCTGTTCCTCGCATAATTACAATACCTCTGGCTTCTATACAAGGTTCAAATTCTCCTGCTGTCTCTTTGGAGTGTTATAAGGATATTGCTCTGTTCTTTCTAGAGTTAAAAGGTGTCTTTCCCTCGTCTTCTGATAGTCTTATCATCCTTTTCTTCCTTCTAGTCTCGTATTGTAAATTGCAATATTTTTGCAGTGTTGTCTTGAGTATTATCTCTGATCATTCTGTATTCTTAGCATGCTTCTCCCTTTTTGGTTTGTCTGTAGCGTTAGCATATTATTATGTCTGGTCTTTGTATATAGTTGTGTTAGCATATTCCTTCGTCTTTGGTCTTTTCATAATGTCTATCGCTTCTGGATTCCCATAAATCTTCTAACACCACCAACTTCCTTTACTGATCTTCCTACAGGCAGCGGAGGAGGCAAAAACAACGTTGGCTGGTTGTTGCAGCTGCTGCTGCTGCTGCTTCTAGGCGTCTTCCTTAGAACCTAATCTACTGGTGCTGGACGGACGCGGTCTTGCAAGAACCGTTAATGCTGAGGGACGCAGGAAACATGTCAATACCTGTCAACAGCAACTGCGAACGAAGAATCAAGTTGAACACAAAGGAGAGTAAATAGACATTTCACTCCATGAAATAGCGTTCTCTCAGTGCTTCAAAGGCGATATATTGAGCTAAAATACTACTCATTTAACGTATGGTTATGGAAAATAGCAGAGCTAAGGCTGAACTGTAGGCTGTAGCTTAAAGTTTTCACTGCCCTGTGATGCGATGCGAGTGAGTTCTCCTTCTCAAAGTAAGATCTAAGCACCTTGTGATAAGAAGCCCTTGAGGGTTACCTGGCTCGAGTGAACATCTGTGTAGAGGATGAGAGGTAGGAGGGTGACGGTCATCTCCATAATAAAGCAAAGTTCGGTGTTTATGTGTTTACCTGAAAGAGGTTTATGTGTCCGCTTTAGTGATACATTGATTCTTGATGACTCCTTGAAGGTTAAATGAGTCATATAAAATGTCTTCAGATGTATTACTTTGATGTTTGGAATAAGTGGATAGAAGGAAACATATTTTTTCTTTTTTTTTCCAAACGTCAGACATTCTTCACAACAGAAAAAAAAGACGCTAACAAGCTCGCTTGAATTAAAGTGTCTCAGACCTTTAAAAAAATAAACAAGTTCAGCATGTGTCGAGGTGAGACTGGTCATCAATTCAAGAAAAATATTAGTTTTATTGAAGTTTTCTCACTAGTGGCAAAGTTGTTACATACGAGTGAGTTTGACCCAGTAACAGACTCTTGCTCGCCTAGTGTTAGCCCAGCCAGCAAGTGTTGCTTTCATGACGTGTTAGTGCAGTCAACTTATTTAATATTTTTGTAGGCTGAGACGTGTGTTAAAGTGATTGACTATTGCAGAGCACTTTCCTGAGGAAGTCCTGGCAGTAGCCTCGTAAATCTGTGGAGGTTACAATACAGCTCAAACATTTACAGAATTATGCATTTGAAATGCCAGGAATATGCTGATTTATGTATATGAATATTCTCACAGCAGTTTCTTACAGTGAAGCACATGCTGGGTACAGGAATTTTTTTAATAAGCTTGCGTAGTTAATATGATGATGAAGTGAATAACGATCACAATGTAGTGTATAACATACGACGGCATACACTCTGCTGTGTCAGCTTACACAACACTCAGGCTGATGTGACTATCTTTTAAGCTCCCATGCCTAGACTACTGCTGCTATAATTATGTGGAAGCGCCAAACCCGCCTGCGTCATACAGCACCTGGCGACAGGAGGGTAATCAGGTTTGCTCCAAGGAAGGTGAGGGTTTTGGGGGGGAGGTACAACTTCACTTGAAAGATGCCACGCCTATTAAATGATTGTATGTTTGGCATTGGTACTGACCTGCAGATAAATACTGAGTGCCAGCTTCACGCGGACGGAGGATCGAGCCTAAACCCTTTGCATATGCCGAATGACCCACACGGGGTTAGCGCTTCATGATAGTCACCAGCTCTGTGGCAGAAAGCTGGGGGGAAACCGTTGCTCATATGTAGCAATATTACATGATGAGTAAGTGTTGAGTACGTGTTGAGTACATGTTGAGTACGTGTTGAGTACGTGTTGAGTACGTGTTGAGTACATGTTGAGTACGTGATGAGTACGTGTTGAGTACATGTTGAGTACGTGATGAGTACGTGTTGAGTACGTGTTGAGTACGTGTTGAGTACGTGCTGAGTACGTGATGAGTACGTGTTGAGTACGTGTTGAGTACGTGTTGAGTACGTGATGAGTACGTGATGAGTACGTGTTGAATACGTGTAATGCATGTACGTCGTCCTAGCAGCTAGCAACTGATAAATAGAACTGATGACTCCTTATGTTGTGATAGCTGTAGACTAGTCCCTGGCTAGTGAGTTCACTACCAACAATAGACCACCTTGCTTTTATCAGTTAGTTTGTAGCACCTTGACATGCTCCCCCAGATGTTACACACACACACACACACACACACACACACACACACACACACACACACACACACACACACACACACACACGCACACACACACACACACAATCACACACACACACACACACACACGCCACACACACACAAGCACGCACGCACGTACGCACGCACGCACGTACGCACGCACGTACGCACGCACGCACGTACGCGTTCTCTTCCAGTTATATTGAGAAAATATGTTCTTTCCTTGGAAGGAATGATAAAATTCAAGTATATTTGCTCAGATGTCTGAGGCACACTTCAAACATTCCCTCCTCCAACACTGCTGCCTCCAACACTGCTGCCTCCAACACTGCTGCCTCCAACACTGCTGCCTCCAACACTGCTGCCTCCAACAAATCCTCCTCCAGCACTGCTGCTTCCACCATCCCTTCCTCCAACACTGCTGTCTCCAGTATTCCCTCCAACAGTGCCTCCTGGAACTTTGCCTCCCGGTACATTGTCTTCTCCAACATTACCTCCTTCATCACTGCCTCCCCCATCATTGCTTTCCCCAACAATGTTCCCTCCAACGCTTCCTTCTTTAACACTTCCCTACCCACATTCTTCTTTCAGCATTAAGTCCACGAACACTAATTCCCCAGCACGCCCATCTCCACCTACACTAACTCCTCTAATACTCCCATCTCTAACACTGCCTCCTGCATCATTCCGCGCAACCGTGTTACCCTTGTTAAAGAGGCTTCCGACATGCAACATTCCTCGTGTTAAAGCGGACGTTGCAATGCAATTAAAATAATTTCCTGGTAATGCTAGTTACTGCAAGAGACGGTACCACTATTCGGCTTCCCCTGAGAAACTCCCACTCAGAGCAGTGGGAGATAAGAAAGCTTAATTCTGGCGAAACATCTCAGCTGGAAACCACTTACCCTTCAGAAATGGAACTGCCTAGGGTCATCCTGTTTATTATCATCAGACGTTATAGTGATCACACTGATGAGGGACCTTGTTCGTGTAGAAAGTGGGACCTTTATTTTGGAGTCACGCAGTAATTCTAACAGAGATTTTTGCAGCAGTCCCTAGTTCATTCTAACAGAGGATTTTATTTTCGAACCGATTTTGATAATCAGATTCGACTCATCATAATATCTATTATAACTATATAATAATATAAAAAATTCTAATCATATATATCAAGATATATATATATCATATATATAAATACTCAGAGAGGGGAGATAGAGAGAGAGCGAATTTTACTCTTTCATTAATATGTAAATCCGGGTTATGTGGACTCAGACATGGTCAAGCAAACAACATGCCTTCGCTAGACCTAATGCACGGCACCTGTTAGCCTTGTGGGTTTAGCGCTTACTTTTTGATTAAATAGAATTTACCAGTCACCATGCTGTGCTAGGCTTTGCGAATTATTGACATAACACATTTTTCGCTTGTCCTATATGGCAAGATGAGCGTTGCTATTTAAGCAAAAATCGCAAGTTTGCTATTCGATGACTATATATATATAAATTAACAGAAGACCTCATATTAAGGAAGACGGGACTAATTCTCGTAGCGCAATTTTATCACATGCCACTTGCCATGTTAATGAAGTTTATGTATTGACTCGCGTTTCGTAACACTAGTTTAGAGTATTGATATATTCTAAATCGTTTTTCGTAACTGATTTTGCAACCTATTTTCCTTGAATGGAAATGGGTTGTATTTGTCCAGTCCCCAGTTTAACCCCAGCTTTACCTTGGGTTAAACTTTACCATCTTCACTTACTCCATTATTGAAGTGTGCCTAGGCTTTTCTGTAGCCTTCTTTAATGTTCTTCTGTCCGTGATCTTCTCATTAGCTTGCCACCATCCGCAAACAAGATGATGCAGCAGCTTAGTTCTGGTGTCTAGTAGTTAATATACACTGGAAAGAATATGGGACCCAAGAGGGATCCTTGTGGGATGCCACTAGTTACACACCCGGGGTCAGATACCTACATCTTTACAGTGTACCTTCCCCTTCCATCTTAAAACAGTTCGTGTTACCCAAGCTTGAATCTGCCGTTTGCTGAGTAATCATCTATGTGTCAAGGTATCATAGACTTTCTTACATTCAAGGTAGATGTAATCCATCCATCTCATTATTTTTGTGTATTTCACCTAAGAGAAGTTAGTTTAGCGTATGGTGTGGTATTTCTTCATGTAAGCAAGGAAAAAATGTGGTCTTGATAAGAAAAGGTAAAACAAATAATTTGGTTTTATAAACATTGACAGGTGTGTCGTTCTCTCAGTGAACACAGGCACACCAAATATGGACCTATGATGTAAATAAACACAGAAACTTGTTAATTCAACACATGAGCACCAATGTGTAAATCAACACATGACCCCAATATAAAACAGTTAATTTATCACAACTGAATGCGAACAAAATATGTGTAATGTAATTTTTAATGTATTTAATGTGAAATAATACTGAAGGGATGAAATAAGCGAAAGTTTCTCCTTTAATTTAGTGAAAGCGTTTTGAGTGACGATATGAATGTTTTAAAGTACTAGAACGGGGAGGGTGAGTGATGGAAGTGATCTCTGTATGTAATGTTACTGCGTGTATGACGTGACTGCCATTGTTTTGTGTGGCTGTGTGGTAGCTGTTACTGCCATTGTTGTACTGCGCTGTTGTAGCTTTTACTGCCATTGTTGTAGCTGCTGTGGCTGTTGTTGTAGCTGTTACTGCCATTGTTGTACTGCTGCGGCTATTGTTGTAGCTGTTACTGCCATTGTTGTAGCTGCTGTGGCTGTTGTTGTAGCTGTTACTGCCATTGTTGTACTGCTGCGGCTATTGTTGTAGCTGTTACTGCCATTGTTGTAGCTGCTGCGGCTATTGTTGTAGCTGTTACTGCCATTGTTGTAGCTGCTGCGGCTATTGTTGTAGCTGTTACTGCCATTGTTGTACTGCTGCGGCTATTGTTGTAGCTGTTACTGCCATTGTTGTAGCTGCTGCGGCTATTGTTGTAGCTGTTACTGCCATTGTTGTAGCTGCTGCGGCTATTGTTGTAGCTGTTACTGCCATTGTTGTAGCTGCTGCGGCTGTTGTTGTAGCTGTTACTGCCATTGTTGTAGCTGCTGCGGCTATTGTTGTAGATGTTACTGCCATTGTTGTACTGCTGCGGCTATTGTTGTAGCTGTTACTGCCATTGTTGTAGCTGCTGCGGCTATTGTTGTAGCTGTTACTGCCATTGTTGTACTGCTGCGGCTATTGTTGTAGATGTTACTGCCAATGTTGTAGCTGCTGCGGCTGTTGTTGCAGCTGTGACTGCCACTGTTGTAGATGTTACTGCCATTGTTGTAGCTGTTACTGCCATTGTTGTAGCTGTTACTGCCAATGTTGTAGCTGCTGCGGCTGTTGTTGCAGCTGTTACTGCCCTTGTTGCAGCTGTTACTGCCCTTGTTGCAGCTGTTTCTGCCATTGTTGCAGCTGTTACTGCCATTGTTGTAGCTGCTGCGGCTGTTGTTGCAGCTGTTACTGCCCTTGTTGCAGCTGTTTCTGCCATTGTTGTAGCTGCTGCGGCTGCTGTTGTAGCTGGTAATGCTCTCGTTGTGGCTATTGAAGCAGTTATTACTGCTATTATTGCTGTAGCTGTTGCAGGTGTTGAAACAGCTGTTACTGCTCTTGCTGTGGTTGTTGCAGCTGTTGATCAAGCTGCTTTTGCTCTTGTTGCTGTTCTGACTTTGATGCAGCATCTCAGACTGTTATCCAGTGATACCTGAAGACTGAGGTTCCCCTCCCAGTGCTCACACAACCTCACAATACACTATATGATGGTCAGTATATCCTGCCCACACAAAAATGACACTAATACGAATACGTGTGTGTGTATGTGAGTGTGTGTGTGAGTGTGTGAGTGTGTGTGTGAGTGCGTGTGCGTGTGTGCAACTTTTCGTTAACGTTTTATAGATTTGGAAGACGGAGTAATAAAGTCCCACTGTGTCCTCTGTAGCGCCGTAATAATAAAGCGAATAAAGTTTACCAAACATTACTTTTGTTTTTATTACGCACCTCAGAGACTCTGTACATCTATTGTGACCTTGGGAGCAGCGCCCCCCAGCCCCCCACAACCTCCCCCACCCACCACCCCCAAGTGAAGGGTCAGCATCAGGGTGTAAACTCATGTTGATTATATACATAAATAACGTAAACCGTGAAGGTAAACACAAGTAACTTTACACTGGAGACAGAGAAACTTATGACGACGTCTCGGTCCACCTTGGACCATTTACAAAGTTAGACTTGTCCAAGGTGGACCATTTACAAAATTAGACTTGTAAATGGTCCAAGGTGGACCATTTACAAAGTTAGACTTGTAAATGGTCCAAGGTGGACCATTTACAAAGTTAGACTTGTAAATGGTCCAAGGTGGACCATTTACAAAGTTAGACTTGTCCAAGGTGGACCATTTACAAAATTAGACTTGTAAATGGTCCAAGGTGGACCATTTACAAAATTAGACTTGTAAATGGTCCAAGGTGGACCATTTACAAAGTTAGACTTGTAAATGGTCCAAGGTGGACCATTTACAAAGTTAGACTTGTAAATGGTCCAAGGTGGACCATTTACAAAGTTAGACTTGTAAATGGTCCAAGGTGGACCATTTACAAAGTTAGACTTGTAAATGGTCCAAGTCGGACCATTTACAAAGTTAGACTTGTAAATGGTCCAAGGTGGACCATTTACAAAATTAGACTTGTAAATGGTCCAAGGTGGACCATTTACAAAGTTAGACTTGTAAATGGTCCAAGGTGGACCATTTACAAAGTTAGACTTGTAAATGGTCCAAGGTGGACCATTTACAAAGTTAGACTTGTAAATGGTCCAAGTCGGACCATTTACAAAGTTAGACTTGTAAATGGTCCAAGTCGGACCATTTACAAAGTTAGACTTGTAAATAGTCCAAGGTGGACCATTTACAAAATTAGACTTGTAAATGGTCCAAGTCGGACCATTTACAAAGTTAGACTTGTAAATGGTCCAAGTCGGACCATTTACAAAGTTAGACTTGTAAATGGTCCAAGGTGGACCCCCACCTACTACAACAGTAGGTGGTGGGGGAATACAACAGTAGGTGGTGGGGAATATAACAGTAGGTGGTGGGGGAAATACAACAGTAGGTGGTGGGGGAATACAACAGTAGGTGGTGGGGGAATATAACAGTAGGTGGTGGGGGAATATAACAGTAGGTGTTGGGAATACAACAATAGGTGGTGGGGGAATACAACAGTAGGCGGTGGGGGAATAAACACTAGGTGGTGGGGAATACAACAGTAAGTGGTGGGGGAATACAACACTAGGTGGTGGGGAATATAGCAACAACTTGTGGGGAAATACAACAGTAGGTGGTGGGGGAATACAACACTAGGTGGTGGGGAATACAACAGTAGGCGGTGGGGGAATACAACACTAGGTGGTGGGGAATACAACAGTAAGTGGTGGGGGAATACAACACTAGGTGGTGGGGGAATATAGCAACAACTTGTGGGGAAATACAACAGTAGGTGGTGGGGGAATACAACACTAGGTGGTGGGGAATACAACAGTAAGTGGTGGGGGAATACAACACTAGGTGGTGGGGGAATATAGCAACAACTTGTGGGGAAATACAACAGTAAGTGGTGGGGGAATACAACACTAGGTGGTGGGGAATACAACAGTAGGCGGTGGGGGAATACAACACTAGGTGGTGGGGGAATATAGCAACAGCTTGTGGGGGAATACAACACTAGGTGGTGGGGGAATACAGCAACAGCTAGTGGGGGAACACTGTCGGGTATCATACGGTACAATCTAGTCTCTCACTCACTGCTCAAAAGATGATTTGAAAAATTTATGTTTCTTAACCACATAACTTGTCAATGACTCCATAAAAACTATATTTATATGAGATAAAAAAAAATCACAGAGTTTCTTTTCATTTGTTCCACTTTAAGCCTTAAAATATACCATAACAAGAAACTCAAGAAGAAGAAAGAGAAGGACAAGAAGGAGAAGAAGAAGAGAAGATGAAAAGAGTTCTTTGATCCATGATAATAAATGGTAATATATAATAAAAAGAACATTCAGGGTATAACTGCTAGCAATAACGCATAACAATACTAGCAAGAACACATAGCAATACTAGCAAGAACACATAGCAATACTAGCAAGAACACATAGCAATACTAGCAAGAACACATAGCAATACTAGCAAGAACACATAACAATACTAGGAGTAACACATAACAATACTAGCAAGAACACATAGCAATACTAGAAACAACACATAGCAATACTAGCAGTAACACACAGCAATACTATCAAGAACACATATTAATACTATCAAGAACACATAGCAATACTAGAAACAACACATAGCAATACTAGCAGTAACACACAGCAATACTATCAAGAACACATATTAATAATATCAAGAACACATAGCAATACTAGAAACAACACATAGCAATACAAGCAGTAACACATAGCAATACTAGCAAGAACACATAGCAATACTAGCAATAAACCATAAAAATACTAGCAAGAACACATAGCAATGCTAGCAAGAACACATAGCAATACTAGCAATAAACCATAAAAATACTAGCAAGAACACATAGCAATGCTAGCAAGAACACATTGCAATATTGGCAAGAACTCATAGCAATACTAGCAATAACACATAGCAGTAAAAGCAATAACACATAACATAGCTAGCAATAACAGATAGCGGTGCTAGAAATAACACATATCAATACTAGCAAGAATACAACAATACTAGCAAGAATACAGCAATACTGCCAAGAGCACATAGCAATACTAACTAGAACACATAACAATACTAACAAGAACACATAACAATACTACCAAAAACACATAACAATACTACCAAGAACACATAACAATACTACCAAGAACACATAACAAAACTACCAAGAACACATAACAATACTTCCAAGAACACATAACAATACTACCAAGAACACATAACAAAACTACCAAGAACACATAACAATACTTCCAAGAACACATAACAATACTACCAAGAACACATAACAAAACTACCAAGAACACATAACAATACTTCCAAGAACACATAACAATACTACCAAGAACACATAACAATACTACCAAGAACACATAACAATACTGCCAAGAACACATAACAATACTACCAAGAACACATAACAATACTACAAAGAACACATAACAATATTACCAAGAACACATAACAATACTACCAAGAACACATATCAATACTACCAAGAACATATAACAATACTGCCAAGAACGTATAATAATACTAGCAAGAACACATAACAATACTACCAAAAACACATAACAATACTGCCAAGAACACATAACAATGTTACCAAGAACACATAACAATACTGCCAAGAACACAACAATATTACCAAGAACACATAACAATACTACAAAGAACACATAACAATACTATGAAGAACTCATAACAATACTAACAAGAAAACATAACGATACCACCAGGAACACATAACAATACTACCAAAAACACATCACAATACTGCCAAGAACACATAACAATATTTCCAAGAACACATAACAATACAACAAAGAACACATAACAATACTACCAAGAACACATAACAATACTACTAAGAACTCATAACAATACTACCAAGAACACATAACAATACTACTAAAAACTCATAACAATAATACCAAGAACACATAACAATACTACAAAGAACACATAACAACACTACCAAGAACACATAACAATACTACCAAGAACATATAACAATACTAGGAAGAACATATAACAATACTACCAAGAACACATAACAATACTAGCAAGAACATATAACAATACTAGGAAGAACATATAACAATACTACCAAGAACACATAACAATACTACCAAGAACATATAACAATACTAGGAAGAACATATAACAATACTACCAAGAACACATAGCAATACTACCAAGAACATATAACAATACTACCAAGAACACATAACAATACTACCAAGAACATATAACAATACTAGGAAGAACATATAACAATACTACCAAGAACACATAGCAATACTACCAAGAACATATAACAATACTACAAAGAACACATAACAATAGTACAAAGAATACATAACAATACTACCAAGAACACATAACAATACTACCAAGAACATATAACATTACTAGGAAGAACATATAACAATACTACCAAGAACACATAACAATACTACTAAGAACATATAACAATACTACCATGAACACATAACAATACTACCAAGAACACATAACAATACTACCAAGAACACATAACAATACTACTAAGAACATATAACAATACTACCATGAACACATAACAATACTACCAAGAACACATAACAATACTACTAAGAACATATAACAATACTACCATGAACACATAACAATACTACCAAGAACACATAACAGTACTACCAAGAACACATAACAATACTGCAAACAACACATAACAATACTACCAAGAACATATAACAATACTACCAAGAACACATAACAGTACTACCAAGAACTCATAACAATACTAACATGAACACTTTTACGACTTTGATGTCGCAACTTAAATAAAATGTTCCTGGCTCCTGAAGGCTGCTAACATTGCTGTCTAAGGGTTATAAAATTACTCTGAAAAAGAGCAAACCTTGAGCCAGCATGTACTCAAATAATGAAGCATGAGTGCAAATAATTATTATAATATATGGAAGGACAAACAAACTCACGTATACAAATTATATATATAATATTAATAACAGTAACTTAAAACGACTACAAAAAACCACCACACTTCTCATCTGCTCGTGTCCTGGCCACTGCCTGACTGACAGGAATAAAACGCGTTCGCTTTCAGGGAATAATACACGTCCGCTTTCAGTATACTACACGGAAAATGACATTATATATGGAGCGTTATTTTACATAAATATTTTTATACAGTACTCCGTAACATCCCCTCCCCTAGATCTAAGGTCTCACTAGCTAGGTGAACCCAGTCGGGTGCAACTAGTCAAGGCAAAAAAAAAAAAAACGGAAATGCCCATTAGGTCTGGGGAAACACAAAATTCACAAAAAAAGAAGAAAACTGCATCAAGCATTGTCATGATACAATGTACTTGTATAATTATTAACAGAAAACTGAACTCTACAGTTAGCACTGTAAATCCACAGAAGTGTGAAACTCGTTTGACGGAAAGTGATTAGATTTTTCTCCAAAAACTTCAGTCATGCGTCGTAGCTGTACTCTGAAACATAAACATGAAAATACATCGTTACAATACTGTGTTGGAAAAACACCTACGTTGATGCGTTTTCAATACATGTCATAAAATTAAAGAGTTGACTGGGATAAAACGCGTTCGATTTCAGGGAATGTTACACGTCCGCTTTCAGTATACTACACGAAAATGAAATTATATATGGAGCGTTATTTTATATAAACATTTTTATACAGTAATCCGTAACAAACACATAGCAATACTACCAAGAACACATAACAATACTGCCAAGAACACATAACAATACTGCCAAGAACACATGACAATACTGCCAAGAACACATAACAATACTACTAAGAACACACAACAATACAGCCAAGAACACATAATAATACTACCAAGAACTCATAACAATACTACTAAGAACACATAACAATACTATCAAGAACACATAACAATACTACTAAGAACATAACAATACTGCCAAGAACACATAATAATACTACCAAGAACACATAACAATACTACTAAGAACACATAACAATACTATCAAGAACACATAACAATGCTACTAAGAACACATAACAAAACTGCCAAGAACACATAACAATACTATCAAGAACACACAACAATACTACGAAGAACACATAACAATACTATCAAGAACACGTAACAATACTACTAAGAACTCATAACAGTAATACCAAGAACACATAACGTTGCTACCAAGACCATATAACAATACCACCAAGAACACATAACAATATCACCAAGAACACATAAAAATGCTAGGAAGAACACATAACAATACTACCAAGAACACATAACAATTCTCCCAAGAACAAATAACAATACTAACAAGAACTCATAACAATACTACCAAGAACACATAACAATACTACCAAGAGCACATAACAATACTTAAGAACACAAGAATGCTATAAAAGAACATATAATAATACTGCCAAGAACACATGAAAATACTAGGAAGAACACATAACAATACGACCAAGAACACATATCAATACTACCAAGAACACGTGAATATTATTAGTAAGAACATATACTATCAAGAACACATAACAATACTTCCAAGAACACATAACAATACTACGAAGAACACATAACAATAGTACTAAGAACACATAACAATACTACCAAGAAATCATAAATGTTACTGATAAGAACACATTCTACCAAGAACACCTAACATTACCACCAAGAAGTCATAACAATTCTACCAAAAACACTAACAATACTACCAAGAACATATAAGAATACTACCAAAAACTCATAAGAATACTGTCAAGATCACATAAACATTACTAATAAAAACACATATGCACTACTAGCAAGAAGCATATAAACATTAATAGCAAGAATATGTAAGAGTAATAGCAAGAGCATTAATATCAAGAACATATAAGATTAATAGGAAGAACATATAAACATTAATAGCAAGAACATATAAACTTTATTAACAAGAACACATAAACATTTCTAGCATAAAAATATAAAGTCCTCCCGGGTATTACGAAAGAATTTTCTCACAAACTTTTAGATTATAATACGTAAAGTCAACAAGGAAAAACATTTTAGTTTGTATATAAAAAGCCTTTATCTACATATATGTGTCTTTAGCAAGTAAAGCCTTGTTCTGCATGTATGTGTCTTTAGCAAGTAAAGCCTTGTTCTGCATGTGTGTCTTTAGCAAGTAAAGCCTTGTTCTGCATGTATGTGTCTTGAACAAACATTGTTCTTCATGTGTGTCTAGAGGAAATACAGCCTTGTTCTACGTGTATGTATCTTGAAAAAGTTAAAGCCGTCCTGCACTCGTATCTTGAACAAATAAAGCGGCTTTCTGCTTGCATATTGATGAGAGAAAAGGGAGTGCGGCTGTAAATCCTTGGATCCAGAACCCTACACTACCATCCAGGCGGCTCACTTTCTCAATCTTTCTCTCTCTCTCTCTCTTTTCACGAGGAAAAAAATGAGTGAGGACTAAATTTCGAATCAGCTTCGCCAAATACCGTTCAGAAGCTTTCGCCAAATACCATGGGGCAGCTTCGCCAAATACCGTGGAGGCAATAGCAGCCTAGATTAGAAATACCACCTTTGTAGCAGCTTCTGAGTTACAAAGGTAAATTATTCCTCTGAAGTCGGTAGACGGAAGTTCTTAAATTTCTTAACCTCTGAGTTTGAATTTAGTGCTGCTGTGAGTCTGTTGAATTGTGTACAGCCTGTGAGGAGCAGACTGACTGTGAAGCTTCCACTGTGAAGCCTTCAACAAGACTGATGTGAAGCTTCCACTGTGAAGCCTTCAACAAGACTGACTGTGAAGCTTCCACTGTGAAGCCTTCAACAAGACTGACTGTGAAGCTTCACTGTGAGCCTTCAACAAGACTGACTGTGAAGCTTCCACTGTGAAGCCTTCAAACAAGACTGACTGTAAGCTTCCACTGTGAAGCCTTCAACAAGACTGACTGTGAAGCTTCCACTGTGACGCCTTCAACAAGACTGACTGTGAAGCTTCCACTGTGAAGCCTTCAACAAGACTGACTGTGAAGCTTCCACTGTGAAGCCTTCAACAAGACTGACTGTGAAGCTTCCACTGTGAAGCCTTCAACAAGACTGACTGTGAAGCTTCTACTGTGAAGCCTTCAACAAGACTGACTGTGAAGCTTCCACTGTGAAGCCTTCAACAAGACTGACTGTGAAGCTTCCACTGTGAGCCTTCAACAGATGACTGTGAAGCTTCCACTGTGAAGCCTTCAACAAGACTGACTGTGAAGCTTCCACTGTGAAACCTTCAACAAGACTGACTGTGAAGCTTCCACTGTGACGCCTTCAACAAGACTGTGAAGCTTCCACTGTGAAGCCTTCAACAAGACTGACTGTGAAGCTTCCACTGTGAAGCCTTCAACAAGACTGACTGTGAAGCTTCCACTGTGACGCCTTCAACAAGACTGTGAAGCTTCCACTGTGACGCCTTCAACAAGACTGACTGTGAAGCTTCCACTGTGAAACCTTCAACAAAAACTGACTGTGAAGCTTCCACTGTGACGCCTTCAACAAGACTGTGAAGCTTCCACTGTGAAGCCTTCAACAAGACTGACTGTGAAGCTTCCACTGTGACGCCTTCAACAAGGCTGTGAAGCTTCCACTGTGAAGCCTTCAACAAGACTGACTGTGAAGCTTCCACTGTGAAACCTTCAACAAGACTGACTGGAAGCTTAAGCTTGTGAAGATCTCAGAGGGAATTCAAACACTTCGTTAACAGTGAAATGCCTTTCACCTTCATAGGATACATAAAGGATCGGAAGTTTATTTTGACAGGTGTTCACATCATGCAGGTCACAGCTGATGTGATACTAAACAAACAAGGATCAAATAAGTCTCTTAACAAGGTCGCGTCTTGCAGAAATTTCTATAAACAAGGTTTACAAATCGAAAAATTTGTCTCTCAAATAATTCATTGGACTGAGTTTTTTGTCCAGTTTCCCTTCACGGGAGGAGCCATGGTGCCGGTGAAGGGTTCTTAGTCCAAGGAACTGGAGAGAGAGAGAGAGAGAGAGAGAGAGAGAGAGAGAGAGAGAGAGAGAGAGAGAGAAGAGAGAGAGAGAGAGAGAGAGAGAGAGAGAGAGAGAGAGAGAGAGAGAGAGAGAGAGAGAGAGAGATGAAGGATGCCGGTCTTTGATTTGATTATAAGGGCGGCAAGAACTGGGTGACAGTTGCCAGGGCCGAAAATAAAGCAGGATGAAGTATGTCTCCTTAGATCCCTGGATCGAGAAAAGGCTGTGGGCCCAGGTAAAGTAAGCCCAAGAATGCTGAGTAGATGTGCAGATCTGTTAGCATCTCCTCTAACTCGCATCTATCGGCATCGACTAGCACAATGTAAATGGCCTTCTTGTGGAAAGAGGCAAAAGTAGTCCCTGTTTAGAAAAAAAAGAGCAGAGATGAAATCGGCAACTATAGATCAGTGTCACTACTGTTAACCAATGGCAAAATTCTCGATACAATAATCTTAAGTCAAATGACAACTTTTTCTTTACTACCACTTACATCTCTGTGACCGACAATACTGCTTCGGGAAAGGTAGGTCTGTAGCTGACCTGTTAAACGTCTCCATTATGTGGCACCAGTCTCTGAGTGAATGGAGGATCAGCTGTGTGGTAAAACTGGACATTGGTGGTGCTGATGAAAATTAGACACTTCTGGGTATTTGTAATGTAGATGTATTGCCATCCAGTGGCTTTATCAATACAAAATCTAGGACATAATTTGAAGACCGTAGAACTATATACAGAAGATAAACTAATCAGTCCCTCAGCCTTGGAGTTGGTGTGAAGAGCACCGGAGTCATGAAGAATCATTCGGTACTGTATACCATTCATGTTCAAATTGCTGGCACTGTCGACCGAGTAGAGTAACAGCGACTCTATATTTACTTATTCCGATATCTTCGTATCCTCCTGGTCAGGAGGCGAGAGTAAAGAAGACATACTCCTTTGCTGTTCAAGAGGTGGGTGTAGGGGGGAGGGGAGTTAAAACTTAATTAAGTTTTGCATTAACACCGATGAGGCTGGGATGAAAACAGGTCTCTGGCTCTACGCTACACTTTAGTGATTACCTTCAAAGTAATAAGTTGTTATCAATACGACAAAGTCTACTATTATTTATTTTAATCAGAAGGAAGCGCTAAAGTTATATAGCCCCTAGGGAATGGGAGACAATCAGGCTCCATCCAGGGAAGACGAGGATAAATCCCATTCCCTGGATCTAGAGCCACTCACCATCACAAAGACTACGTGTCACTCAGTCGGTGAGTGCTCAGCAAGGAAGTGTTATGTCCAGTGTTATGGAATGTCTTACTTCAACGACCTTCACATCATCTCAGAATCCTGTGCTTATGCCGACGACTCTACTTTGAGCTTAACGTATGCAAGAGACGAGATGTCAGCTGCTCTCAAGCACATCAATCACCAGCTTACAGCTATATTAGCCTGGGGAAAATACATATGATAGTTTCTGGAGAAGTGGTAAGAATGAGTGGAGGAGCATTAAAACACTGGGATGAGGTTCTAGGTGTGAAATACTCCACAATGTCTATGAAAAGTCACGAGGTAAATCTTGCAAGTAATACAGCTGAGAAGCTTACACCACTAAGCCTTATCTCGTATCTGCTCAAAAGACGAGGCTGCAAAACTCAGTACAAGACACGAACGTATTTACATTTTGAGTATTCACCACTTTCTTGGCTTGCCTGTTTCCCATCTTCGTCTCATCTGTGACTTCTGGACAAAATAAAGAACCATGCAAAGCGACTTATTTCTCGCCTGGACCCGGTGTGGATGGATTTGTCAATCTACCAGAGCCTTCAACACCTGTGGGATGTGGGACAAATTGTTGTTACGTATAAGGTCAAAATTGTCATGGTATCACACTTGGCTCCACATCGAAGACAGCGAGAAGACAACTTCTGTTTCACAAGACGGGCAGCAAACAGCAACTACACTCTGGCTGAGAAGAGAGATGAGGAGAATGACGTAGAGAAGAGACGTCATGAAAATAAGAGTAACTGAGAGAGAGAATGGAAGAGGTAAGGGAGGGAGAACAAAGAAGATGTAAAGATGAGAGAGAGACGAGAGTAAGAGAGAGAGAGAACAGCTCTTATGTTTAATAAGTAGAGCCATACCCATCTAGTTAAAACCGCATGTGTATAAAGAGTGGGAGAGGAGTGAGAGGAGAGAGAAGGTGGAGAGAGAGAGAGTGAGAGCAGAGAGAGAAGAGACGAGAGAGAGAAGAGACGAGAGAGAAGACACAGCTATTCTGCTAGACACGATCGTCAGCTACTACGACGATGTATGAGAGTAGTATGAGAGAGATTTGCTAAGAAGAATGATTTAGAGAAGGAGGGATGACAGGAGGAGGATGGAGAGAGATGGAGAAGAGAGAGATGAGAGAGAGTAGAGAGAAGAGAGAGAGAGACACTCAACTTAATTTTTCCATAACTGCTGAGGCCATAACATCATCTCAGCTTAAACTACCGGCGCAGTGTTTATCAAAGAGTGTGCTGGGATCTTGCAAGGTGTTGCCTGAGAGTGATCTTCCAGAGAAGTGTGGGTCCTCAGGGAGCAGGTGTCTGTATTGCTGGTGTCGTCATCAAAGACTTCAACCTTCCACACACACACACTCTCTCTCTCCACTCTGTACAAATGACACCCAGCTATCTCGTGGTCTCCACCCGACCACCGACTCGCTTCACTTTACCCTCTTCTGATATTTTTCTTATTGCCTATGATAGTAGTTGAAATATTTTTCTTACACCCAAGGACATTCCATTTTATTGCTTATCAAGCAAGGGTTAATGACTTTTATTTATGTAGTGATGAGTGATTTTGGTTTAACCTGATGGTCGTTAAACCATGAGTTATCATATTTCTATTACTCTAATGATGTGATCTTACCTAAAAAAAAAAAAATATACATCAGCTGTTAGAACCACCAACACATCAACTGTCAGCACCAACATAACTGTCAGAACCATCAACAAATTGACTGTCAGAACCACCAACATAACAACTGTCAGAACTACCAACACATCAGCTGTCAGAACCACAACACAGCTGCCAGAACCACCAAGAAATCAACTGTCAGAACCACCAACACAGTTGTCAGAGCAACCAACACATCAGCTGTCAGAACCAACACAGCATCTGTCAGAACCACCAACACAACAGCTGTCAGGGCCAATAATACATCAACTGTCAAAATCAACACATCAACTGTCAGAACCACCAACATATCAACTGTCTGAACCAAACCCATCAACCTTCTGAACCAACACATCAACTGTGTGAACCAACACATCAACTGTCTGAACCAACACATCAACTGTCTAAACCAACACATAAACTGTCAGAACCACTAAAAAGGGAACTGTTAGAACCAACATATCAACAGTCAGAACCACCAACACATCACCTTGCCACCTGGTCGTAATGGGTCTCAAAGTGGAGCAAACAAACTCAGCAATAATATATGATTTGCATTTCCTTCACCAGATATAATTTGCCAGATATATACATGTACATAGTGTACATAAGTTGAATAGTAAGTGTACTACTCAGTGACAAAAGATGGTAAAAAGCAGAAGCCAGGGAGAGTGCACCGTGCTCAACCAGCAGGTAGGCAAGTCTGCCAAAAACTTCCCGCAAGTAAACCACGTTTTTTCAGCTTTGGCGGGCTTGCCTGTGATTGGCCAATGAACCAAGGTACTGATTTAACGACGGGTACCCTATTGATCGTTAAACAATTAGTACCCGGTTCGCTGGTTGGGAAGCAGCCTATATGCGGGTGTGACGCACGCCGAATAAATTGTAATATGCTCTTAGAATGCCACATCAACAACAAGTCAACCGTCAGAACCAACATATCAGCTGTCAGAAAGAACATATCAATTGTCAGAACCACCAGCAAATCAACTGCCAGAACCACCACCACATCAGCTGCCAGAACAACCAACACATCAGCTGTCGGAACCACCAGCGCATCAGCTGTCAGAACCACCAACACAGCTGTCAGAAACACCAACACATCTGCTGTCAGAACCACCAACACATCAGCTGTCAGGAACCACCAACACATCAGCTGTCAAAACCAACAAATCAGCTGTCAGAACCAACACATCAACTGTAAGAACCACCAATACATTAACTGTCAGAGCCAACATATCAACTGTCAGAACCATCACAACATCAACTGTCAGAACCACCAACACATCAGCTGTCAAAACCAACAAATTAACTGTCACAACCAACAAATCAACTGTCAGAACCACCAACATATCAGCTGTCAAAACCAACAAATCAACTCTCAGAACCAACACATCAGCTGTCAGAACCACCAACACATCAGCTATCAGAACCAGCAACACACCAGCCGTCAGAACTACCTACCACCACTCTCTTCCTCCAGCGACTTTAGATCACCAAAAAAAAAAAAAAAAAAAAAAAAAAAAGAAGAAGAAAAGAGAAAATATCGTCATCAAGGCAAATTATTTCCTCTCTCTATTCCCAGTTCTCAAGAAATATTCCAGAAATTAATTTCCCCAACCAGAGCATCAAACATCGGCACGTTCTGAAAACTTTCACTTGAAATATCTCAAGTGGCTGTAAGTTCCACTTGAGTTTAATACAGGACACTTAATATTCCAGTGACAGTGCTGATATTACCAGCATGAATGGAGAAAAAATTGATAAACCTCAGTCGTGGTAGTTAGAAACCTGAAGCAATCATAGTGAGAGAGTCCACTCTGGTAGCTGGTTCATGTGTCCTTGTTAAGACCAGGCGAAGGTTATGTTGGGCTAATGGTAGTGTGTGGTGGTGGTGTGTGGTGGTGTTGTGGTGGTGGTGTGTGGTGGTGTTGTGTGGTGGTGGTGTGTGGTGGTGTTGTGGTGTGTGGTGGTGTGTGGTGGTGCGTGGTGGTGTTGTGTGGTGGTGTTGTGGTGGTGTTGTGTGGTGGTGGTGTGTGGTGGTGTTGTGTGGTGGTGGTGTTGTGGTGGTGTTGTGTGGTGGTGGTGTGTGGTGGTGTTGTGGTGGTGTTGTGTGGTGGTGTTGTGGTGGTGTTGTGTGGTGGTGGTGTGTGGTGGTGTTGTGTGGTTTGGGGGTGTTGTGGTGGTGTTGTGTGGTGGTGGTGTGTGGTGGTGCGTGGTGGTGAGTGTTGGTGGTGGTGTGTGGTGGTGGTTTGTGGTGGTGGTTGTGGTATTGGTGGTGTGTGGTGGAGAGTGGTGGTGGTGGTGTGTGGTGGAGAGTGGTGGTGGTGGTTGTGTGGTGGGGGTGGTGGTGGTGGTGTGGGGGTGGTGAGTAGTGGTGGTGGTCTTGGTGTGTGTTGGTTTTTGTATGGTGGTGGTGTGTGGTGGTGTGTGGTGGTGTGTGGTGGTGTGTGGTGGTGTGTGGTGGGGTGTGTGGTGTGTGGTGGTGTGTGGTGGTGTGTGCTGGTGTGTGGTGGTGGTGGTCTTGGTGTGTGTGTTGGTTATGTGTAGTGGTGGTGTGTGGTGGTGTGTGTGTTGGTGAGTGGTGGTGTGTGTTTGGTGAGTGGTGGTGTGTGGGGGTGGTGTGTGGTGGTGATGTGTGGGGGTGGTGATGTGTAGTGGTGGAGGTGTGTGGTGGTGATGTGTGATGGTGTGTGGTGGAAGTGCGTGTGTTGGGGGGGTAGTAATGTGTGATGGTGTGGTGGTGTGTGGTTGAAGTGCGTGTGTTGGTGGGGTAGTAATGTGTGATGGTGTGTGGGTTTTGGTTGAAGTGCGTGTGTTGGTGGGGTAGTAATGTGTGGTCTGGTGGTAGTGATGTGTGGTGGTGTGTGGTGGTGTGTGGAAGGGAGTGGTGGTGGTGGCGTGGTGTTGGTGTTGAGTGGCGGTGGTAGTGCTGGTGGTGGTGGAGGTGTGGTGTGTGTTTGGTGGTGTTGGTGGTGTGTGGTGCTGGTGGTGGTGGTGTGTGGTGGTGGTGTTGGTGTGTGTGTGGTGCTCTGTGGTGATGGTAGTGGTGGTGGTGAGTGGTGGTGGTGGTGTTGTGTGGTGGTGAGCGGGTGTGGTGGTGGGGTGTGTGGTGGTGGTGTGGTTTGGGGGTGAGTGGTGTGGTGGTGGTGGTGGTGGTGTTGTGGTGTGTGTATTGGTGGTGGTGGGGTGTATTGGTGGTGGTGTGTGATGGTGGTAGTGGTGGTGTGTGTGGTTGGTGGTGGTTGTGTGGTGGTGTGTGGTGGTGTGTGGTGTGTGGTTGTGGTGCATGGTGGTGTGTGGTGGTGGTGTGTGGGGTGATGTGTGGTGGTGTGTGGTTGTGGTGCATGGTGGTGTGTGGTGGTGTGTGGTGGTGTGGTAGTAAGTGTTGGTGGGGGGTGTGTTGGTGGTGTGTGGCGGTGTTTACGGTAGTGGTGGTTACGGTGGTGGTGGTGGTGGTGTGGTGGTGGTAGTGTGTGTGGTGTTGTGTGTGTGTTGGTGAGTGGTGGTGTGTGGTGGTGGTGTGTGGTGGTGGTGTGTGATGGTGGTGTGTGGTGGTGGGTGTGGTGGTGGGTTGTGGTGGGGGTGTGTGGTGGTGTGCGGGGGTGGACGGTGGTGTTGGTGTGGTAGTGAGTGGTGGTGGTGGTGGGTGTGTTGGTGGTGTGTGGCGGTGATGGTGGGTGTGTTGGTGATGTGTGGCGGGGGTTACGGTAGTGGTGGTTACGGTGGTGGTGGTGGTGTTTGGTGATGTGTGGTGGTGTGTGTGTGTTGGTGGGGGTGTGTGGTGGTGTGTGTGATGGTGAGTGGTGGTGTGTGGTGGTGGTGTGTGGTTTGGGGTGTGTGGTGGTGTGCGGTGTGTGACGGTGGTGTTGGTGAGTGTGTTGGCGGTGTGTAGTGGTGGTGGTGGTGTGTGGTAGTGAGCGGTGTGCTTGTGCGGTGGGGGTGTTGGTGTGTGTTGGTGGTTTGTGGTGATGTGTGGTGGTAGTGGTGGGTGGTGGTGTGCGGTGTATAATGGTGGTGTTGCTGTGTGTGTTGGTGGTGTGTGGTGGTGGTAGTTGCGATGGTGGTGTTGTGTGGTGGTGGTGTGTGGTTGTGGTGGTGTGTTGCTGTGGTGGTATATGGTGGTGGTAGTGGTGGTGTATATTGGTGAGCGGTGTGTGGTGGTGGTGTTGGTGTGTGTGTTGGTGTGTGTGTTGGTGGTGTGTGGTGGTGGTAGTGGTGATGGTGGTATGTGGTGGTGGTTTGTGGTGGTGGTTGTGGTGTGTGGTGGTGTGTGGTGGTTAGTGGTGGTGGTGGTGTCTGGTGGTGTATGGTGTTGGTTGTGGTGTGTGGTGGGTGTGTGGTGGTGTGTGGTGGTGTGTGGTGGTGTGTGTGGTGTGTGGTGGGTGTGTGGTGGTGTGTGGTGGTGTGTGGTGGTGTGTGGTGGTGTGTGGTGGTGTGTGGTGGTGGTGGTGGTGTGTGGTGGTGTTTGGGGGTGTGTGGGGTGTGTGGTGGTGTGTGGTGGTGTGTGGTGGTGTGTGGTGTGTGTAGTGGTGTGTGGTGGAATGTGGTGGGTGGGGGTGGTGGTGGGGTGGTGGCTTGTGGTGGTGGTTGTGGTGTGTGGTGGTGAGTGGTGGTGTTGGTGGTGGTGGTGTGTGGTGGTGTGAGGGGGTGTTGTGTTGTGTGGTGGTGTGTGGTAGTGAGTGATGGTGGTGGTATGTGGTGGTGGTGTGTGTGGTGTGTTTTTAGTGTGTAGTGGTGGTGTTTGGTTGTGTGTGTTGGTTTTTGTGTGGTGGTGGGGTGTGGTGGTGGGAGTGTGTGTTGGTGAGGTGGTGGTGGTGGTGGAGTGTGTGTTGGTGAGTGGTGGTGGTGGTGGTGGTGATGTGAGTGGTGGCAGTGGTGGTGGTGTGTGGTGGTGATGTGTGATGGTGTGTGGTGGAAGTGCGTGTGTTGGTGGGGTAGTAATGTGTGATGGTGTGTGGTGTGTGGTGGAAGTGAGTGTGTTGGCGGGGTAGTAATGTGTGGTCGTGGTGGTAATGGGGGTGGTGGTGTGCGGAAGGGAGTCGAGGTGATGGTGGTGTGGCTGTGTTGGTGTTTGTGGTGGTAGTAGTGCTGGTGTGGTGTGGTGTGTGTTGGTGTTGTGGGTGTAGTAGGCTGGTGGTGGTGGTGATGTGTGGTGGTAGTGGTGGTGTGTGGTGGTGGTGTGTGTGTGTTGGTGTGTGGTGGTGTGTAGTGCTGGTGGTGGTGGTGTGTGGTGGTGGGTGTTGGTGTGTGGTTTGGTGCTCTGTGGTGATGGTAGTGGTGGTGGTGTGTGGTGTTGGTAGTGCTGTGTGGTGGGGAGCGGTGTGTGGTGGTGGCGTGTGGTGGTGGTAGTGATGGTGGTGGTGTGTGGTGGTGGTGTGAGGTGTGGTGGGGTGGTGTGGTGGTGGTGGTGGTGGTGGGGTGGTGGTGGTGGTTGGTGGTGTGGTGGTGGTGGTGGTGGTGGTAGTGTGTGGTGGTGATGGTTGTGTGGTGGTGGTGTGTGGTGGTGTGTGTATTGGTGTTGATGTGTGTGTGTTGGTGGTGGTTTGTGGTGGTAGTGTGTGGTGGTGGTGGTGGTGATGGTGTGTGGTGCTTGTAGTGATGGGGGTGGTGTGTGATGATGGTGGTGTGTGTGATGGTAGTCGAAGTGGTGGTGGTGGTGGGTGTGTAGTTGTGGTAGTGTGTGTTTTGGTGGTGGTTGTGGTGTGCGGTGGTTGTGGTGGTGGTGGTGTGTGCTGGTGGTAATGGTGGTGGTGGTGGTGTGTGGTGGTGGTGGTGGTGTGTGGTGGTGGTGGAAGTGGTGGTTTTTGGTGGTGTGTGGTGGTGATATGTGGTGGTTGTAGTCGAGGTGTTGGTGTGGTGTGTGGTGGTTATGGAAGTGTTTGTGTTGGTGGTGGTGGTGGTGGTGGTGGTGGTGGTGGTGGTGGTGGTGGTGGTGGTGGTGGTGGTGGGTGGTGGTGGTGGTGGTGGTGGTGGTGGTGGTGGTGGTGGTGTGTGTGTGTGTTGGTGGTGGGGTGGTCGTGGTATGTGGTAGATGTAGCGGTGGTGATGTGTGGTGGTGGTAATGGTGGAGGTGGTGGTGGTGTGTGGTGGTGGGTAGTAGTGGTGGTAGTGGTGTTTGGTTGTGGCGGTAGTAATTTTGGTGGTGTAACTGGGTGGTCGTGTTAGTAGGTGGTAGTGGCTGCTGTGGTGGTGGAAGTGGTGGTGGTGTTGGTAGTGGTGGTGGTGGTGGTAGTGGTGGTAGTGCTGATGGTGGTGGTAGTGGTGATGGTGTTGGTAGCTGTGGGAAATAATTTTCCACATTTATGCTGCGTAAATAAACCTGATTAATACCTTACTATTGTTCTGTTGAGTGCATTTTTAAATAAGAGAATCGACAGGGAAGCTCTGCGCTGCGCTGACCAGCAGGGGAGAGTCACCATTGTTTTTTTTAATGTGTTACAAGCACGTTAATGTAAGGTGTATAATTTTCGTTGCTCTAGGGGTTATATTGGGCTTAAAGCCTCTCAAATAGGAGCCAAAATTGTTGGATGTGCATTCCTGCATAATTTGAGCATTAAGCAGATAGACAAGACAGCTCCAGGAACCTCAGATAAGCTATCTAAATTATGTTTGTAATTCTGGCCAGTATTATCATCATAAATTTGGTTAGAGGGGGTTCTGTACATGACACACAATAATCTACAGACTAATTGGTGAGTGTTATGAGTATAAATTCTCCTTCTGTTACATAAATGTGTATATGTAATCATTTATTAATTTTAATATACAGGTTTAGAGCAATTTGTGGAGACATAGATGGTAGGTATCGAAGGGGGACATTTTTTGCGACCTAGATGTCCTAAAAATTCATACTTGTCTCTGTAACTTTGATGAATAATAATTATCTTTGTTACCATTTACTTGTATGTATCTAATGAGATTCATCCAGGTAAATGTAATTTTCCACAGTAGTAGTGGTGGTTGTGATGTTGAATAACACACACAAACACAGAGGTTCGAGCCTCCACCACTCCTTGTGTTGAATAACATACACGAACACAGAGGTTCGAGCCTCCACTACTCCTTGTGTTGAATAACACACACAAACACAGAGGTTCGAGCCTCCACTACTCCTTGTGTTGAATAACACACACAAACACAGAGGTTCGAGCCTCCATCACTCCTTGTGTTGAATAACACACACAAACACAGAGGTTCGAGCCTCCACTATTCCTTGTGTTGAATAACACACACAAACACAGAGGTTCGAGCCTCCACTACTCCTTGTGTTGAATAACACACACAAACACAGAGGTTCGAGCCTCCATCACTCCGTTGTGTTGAATAACACACACAAACACAGAGGTTCGAGCCTCCACTACTCCTTGTGTTGAATAACACACACAAACACAGAGGTTCGAGCCTCCACTATTCCTTGTGTTGAATAACATACACAAACACAGAGGTTCGAGCCTCCACTATTCCTTGTGTTGAATAACATACACAAACACAGAGGTTCGAGCCTCCACTACTCCTTGTGTTGAATAACACACACAAACACAGAGGTTCGAGCCTCCACTACTCCTTGTGTTGAATAACACACACAAACACAGAGGTTCGAGCCTCCACTATTCCTTGTGTTGAATAACATACACAAACACAGAGGTTCGAGCCTCCACTATTCCTTGTGTTGAATAACACACACAAACACAGAGGTTCGAGCCTCCATCACTCCTTGTGTTGAATAACACACACAAACACAGAGGTTCGAGCCTCCACTAACTCTTGTGTTGAAAAACACACACAAACACAGAGGTTCGAGCTCCACTACCTCCTTGTGTGAATAACACACACAAACACAGAGGTTCGAGCCCCCACTACTCCTTGTGTTGAATAACACACACAAACACGGACGTTCGAGCCTCCACTACTCAGTTTTTCGATAAATTTCAATATATAGCACAAACTGTGTGAGTTTGTTCCCCGTGTTATAAGAATACCAGAAATATAACAGAAAGATAGAAATACACCTGTTCTCTGTTCTTTGTTCTTTCCTACATTTTTGTTCACATAAAAGTTTTTGCTAGAACATTTTTCACATATTTTTTCACCTCTTTTATATACGAGAATATCAATTGATATTGCTTCTTTTATTAAAAACTGATGGAAGGTGACAGTGCCTTGATTGTTGAAGCCAGCTGGTGGTTGTGACCCTTGATGTCACGGCCTTGAAAGTTGTAGTGACCCTTGATGTCAGTTTTGTATGTTGTATTGACCATTGATGTCACTCTGCCTTGAAGGCTGTGGTAGCCCTTGATGTCATTCAACCTTGAAAGTTATGGTGGCCCTTGATAGTAACCAACAACCATACTCAGGACCATGATCATTGCAGATACAGATACTCATGACGTAGGTAGTGACCATGGTCTCAGGAGAACATATATCCTGACAGTGGTCGAGGGACAGACAGAGGAACTACTCAGTGTGGTAGTTACAAAGTTGTAAACTCGGCCATCACATCACACACACACTGAGAGCTGGGATTTTGCTGATCCCTACTTGAATACCAGACCAACCATCCAACTGACATCAGCCAGGTTACACAAGGCTGATGTCAGCCTTCTGTACCCTGGGGTACACAGGAAGAATCGTAAGAAAGGTTGTGCGTAGACAGGAAGAGAGAGATGTGAGAAAGAATAACTAGCATGACCACTTTGAGTGTGTGTGTGTGTGTGTGTGTGAGCGAGAATCGAACCCTGGACACTTCCCTTGTGCACCAACTACAGTTCCCAGCATAATACACGACCCCCAAAATAAATCATTACCCCAGAAAATAAATCACAGGTGCCATCATTCATCCCCCCTCCCTTTCAAAAAAATGGGGGAACCATAAATAAAACTGGTACAAATAATATCCAAGAGCAAAAAAAAAAAAAGAGAGAAATGAGAGTCACTTACGGAAAGTGACCAACCGTGAAATAAGAAGGGAAGACCTGGCGGCTAAAATTTATATATATTGATATGTAATCCTCTAGTGATTTAAAAAAAAAAAGAATTTTTTTTTGGCTTCACGATATCAAGATCTAAATTTTTTTCTGAACTTGAAAGATATTTTTAATTTTAATTTTTTTTCACATTTTATTTGTTTCTACTTTTACTCCTGTTTCTCTCTCTCTCTCTCTCTCTCTCTCTCTCTCTCTCTCTCTCCTCTCTCTCTCCTCTCTCTCTCTCTCTCTTCTCTCCTCTCTCTATATATATATATATATATATATATATATATATATATATCCTAGGTAGTAGGTTGGTAGACAGCAACCACCCAGGGAGGTACTACCGTCCTGCCAAGTGAGTGTAAAACGAAATCCTGTAATTGTTTTACATGATGGTAGGATTGCTGGTGTCTTTTGTCTGTCTCATAAACATGCAAGATTTCAGGTACGTCTTGCTACTTCTACTTACACTTAGGTCACACTACACATACATGTACAAGCATATATGTACACATCCCTCTGGGTTTTCTTCTATTTTCTTTCTAGTTCTAGATTTTGTTTATTTCCTCTTATCTCCATGGGGAAGTGGAACAGAATTCTTCCTCCGTAAGCCATGCGTGTTGTAAAAGTGACTAAAATGCCGGGAGCAAGGGACTAGTAACCCCTTCTTCTGTATAAATTACTAAATTTAAAAAGGGAAATTTTCGGCCGGTTTGTTGAAAAAAAATATATTAATTATTGTAACCACGAACGAGTGGTATTGATCAATAACAACACTGCGCTAGCCAAGGACTCGAACCAGTGTTGTACTGGCCTGCCTCATGGTAAGCGATAACCACATTACTCTTTAACCCACAGGACCACCAAATCCTACAAGAATGGCGCAGCCAGCAGAGCTAGCTGTTTTAACGCCATCCTAGGACATACGGTGGAGTGGGAGCTTCTAAACTCCTGTGGGTTAGCGTCATGTGGGTCTCGCTCACCATGAGGCGGGCCAGTACAACATGGGTTCGAGTCCTTGGCTAGCGCAGTGTTGTTATTGATCAATAATACTCGTTTTGTGGTTACAATAATTATTAATATAATTATATATAATTAAAATATATATATATATTTTTATATATAATTATTAATATATTATATAAATATAAGGGAAACGCGCAAAAAATTTCAATTAAATAATAAACCCCATGTTAAAAAAAAAGAAATTTTTTTGGTTTTCTTCAAAATTTTTTTTCTGCAAAAGATTTTTTTATTTTTAACCCAAATTTTTTAAACCCCCGTTCCTCCTCCTCCTCGTTTTTTTCAAAAAGCCAAACTTCCCCTCTTCGTTTTTCTTTTTAAAAATTTTCCCTTTTAAAAAAAATATATTATTATTTTAACCAGGAAGGGGGAAGGGGGGGGGGGGGGGAAGGGGGGGGGGGGGGCAAAATTGGAAATTTTTTTTAATAGGAAAAGGGCCGGTGCCGGACTAAACATAGTTTGGTTACGGTCCTTTGGGAAAACTTCCATTTTCCCTTTTAAATCACACATCCCACAAAATTTAAAAGGGATTTTGGCCACCCCTGGTTTTTTTTCCTTTTCCCTAGGCTAGTTTTTTTACCTAAAAAACCCTGGGGTTTGGGCGGTTTCTTTTTTTCCTCCCAAGAGGGGGAAAAAAGTACAAAATGGGGAGCCGGGCTAGCCCCTTTTTTTATAAATTACTTTTTTTAAAAAAATTTTTTTTAAAAAAAATATATTAATTATTTAAAAAATATTTAAATAAAAATTTAAAGGGAAATTCGCGGAGGCCGAGGCGAAAAATTTTTTCCCCCACAAACCCCCTCCTCGGGGCCCGGAAGGGAGACTCGAACCCAACCCTTGGGTACGGGGTACCAAAAGTCCTTTTTACCAAATTTCCTCCCACCAACGGGTAAAATACCGGGGCGGTCCTTGGCTACCTTTTTTTGACCCAAAAAGGGGAAAAAATTTTTAAAAAAATTTTAAAAAAGTTTTATTTTTCCCTTTTTAAAAAAATTTTAAAATAAATTTAAAATAAGGGAAATTTTGGCGAGAGCAGGCGAAATATACACAAACCCCTGATCTCTGGTGAAGGAGTTCAAACCCACAAACCCCAAAGGCCCGGGGTTTTTAACCAAATGCCCAACCCCAAAAAACAACCCACCCCGGACAACCGGCCTTTAAAATTTTTTAAAAAAATTTTTTATAAAATTTAAAAAATTTAAATTTTTTAATTATTTATTAATATATAAATTTAAAAATTTTAAAATTAAAAAAATATAACAAACATATTTTAAATAAAAATAATAAATTAAAAAATTAAATTTTAAAATCTAAAAAAAAATTTAAATATTATAAAAATTTAAAAAAAAATATTATATATATAAAATATATATAAAATATATAAATAAAAATTTATATATATATATATATAAATATATATATATAAAATTTTAAATATAATATATATAATTAATATTATATATATATATATATATATATTAATAAAAAACGGGCAATTAAAAATATTTAAAATTAATTTTAAAAAATTTTTTTTGATATTTAAAAATATATTTTTAAATTTAAGTTAATAAAAATTTATAATTTTTAAAAAATAATTTAAAAACTATAATTATTATAAAAAAATTTATTTTTAATTAATAAAAATATATTTTAAAATACTTAAATAATTAAATATAAAAAAAAATAATATATTTTTTTTAAGGTTCCGAATATTTTTGGCAATTTTGCAAAACTTTTTTAAATTTCCTTTAAAAATTTTCTTTTAAGAAGATAATTTTTTAATTTTGGGAAAAATATTATTTTTCCCCAAAAAGGCAAAAACTTCCAACCTTTTAATACAAGCTTATTTTGCCAAAAAACCAACAAAAATTTTTTTTTAAAAAATTTTTTCCAAAATTTTAATTAAAAAACCCAAACAAAAAAATTTTTTTTTTCCTTTTTTGTATTTTTTTTTTAAAAATTATTGCATACAACAAAAAATTTTAATATAAGTTGGGTTTTTGGCAAAATTTAAAAGCCGCATTTCCTTTAAGTTAGGTATGTTTTCCAAAAAGGGAAACCTTTTGGTTCAAAAATTTTATAAAAAAAATTTTTTAAAAATTTAATTTTGAAAAAATATTCTAAAAACGAAAAAAAATTTTTAGGGTTTAAAATTTAAATTTTTTTGCTTTTAAAAAATTTTTTTAAATTGGACGAAATAAATTTTTATAATAATTAAAATTTTCTAATTTTTTTGGGTAAAAAAAAATTTTTCATAAAATTTTAAAAAAAATAATATTATAAAAATAAAAAATTTTAAAAATTTTAAAAATTTTAATATTTTTTGAAATTAATTTAATTTTAAATATATAAATAATATATATATATATATTTAAAATAATAAATATATAAAATTTTATTTTATATATTTTTAAAAAATATATATATATATATAATATATATATATAAAAATATATTTTAATACTATATATTATATATATATATATATATAAATTTTTAATATAAAAACATATAATTAAAATATTTATATATAATATATATATATATAATATATATATATATAATATAATAAATAATATAATATATATAAATATATATATAAATAAATATATTTTATACAAAATTGTAAAATATATATATATAATAAATATATATATATATATATATAAATATATATATAAAATTATAATATATATATAAAAATATTATATATATTTATATAAATAATAAAAATATTTTAAAAATATATATATAAAATAATAAATATAAATTATATATATAATATATATAATATATTTTTATATACATATATATTTTAATATATATATATATATAAAAAATATTTATATTTTATATATATAAAATATACATAAAAAAATATTTTAAATATATAAAAAATTATATATAAATATATATATATATTTTATAAAAATAAAAATTATATATATTTTTTAAAAATATAAAAAATTTATCAATTATAATTTTATAATAAAATAAAAATTATATTTATTATATATATGTCATATAAATAAATATATATTATTATTTTATAAAAACATACAAAAAAAAAAATTAAAAAAAAAAAAAAAAAAATAAATCTTTAAAAAAATATAAAAAAAATAAAAAAAAAAAAAAAACAAAAAAAAAAAAAAAACCAAACCCCCCCCACACACACCCCAAAAAGGCAAACCCCCAATGCCCCCAAATTAAACCCTTTAACAACCTTACCCCCCAAAACAAAACCCCCCCTTCCAAACCCAACCCCCTCACTAATTTTCTCCCGCCCTCAAAAATTCAAAAGGGTCGGGACCCAAACCCCCCTGGCACGTCCAAACCTTCATCCCCAAGAAAAACTGGTTGGCCCCCCAAAATATCCCCCAAAAACACTTTCCCCAAGGGACACCGGAAGAAAGGGATTACCAAGGAAAAAAAACCCCTTTCAGGGAAAAGAGGGGTAGGAAAAATTTAAACAAAAAGGGGGCCGATGGGTTTAAGTAAGATAAAAAACCCGCAAAAGGAGGATAAAGGGGCTAAGGAAACATGGGCCCATGGGGTTTCGAAGGGGTAAGGGGAAGGTTTAAAAAATGTAGTGTTAGTTTTCCCAAGCAAAAGTTTGTGGTTAAAAGGAAAAGGGGGTGGCGGGAGGGAAGAGGACATTTTGGGGAAATTTAAAAGGTAAAGAGAGGTAAGGGAGAAAAATTTAAGCAAATGAAAATTTTTTTACAAAGAAGAAGTGATGAAAGGGAAAGGGAAGAAAATATGGGGAGAAAAAGAGAGGGGGTTAAAAGAAGTTTTTAAACAATGAAAAAAAGAGAGAAAATAAAGAGAGTGGGGTGATGTTTTCAAAAAATTTTTGTTGAAAAAAAGAAAAAGTTTTGGAGGGGAATTAACAATTTTAAGGGACCTAAAAAAAACCCCAAAGGATTTGTCGGGTTAAAAAATAGGAGAGGAAATTTTAAATAAAAGGGAGATTTTAGAGGTATTGGGGAAAAAGGGGGGAATTTTTTTGGGGAAATTTTTAAATGTTGATGAAAAAAGGGAAGCTGTGTTTTCCCGTGCATAGGGCAAGGGGGAAAATAACACCCGGGAAGAGAGAGAAAAAGCCAGTTTTGAGGGGGGAAGTTCTTAGGCAGTAGATAAAATAAAAGGGGGCAAAGGGAGCCGGGATTGATGGGATAAAGATAAAAATTTAAAACAGGTGGGGATAAAATTTTGGGGAGGGGTTTTGGTTTGAAATTTATTTAATAAATGTAAGGAAAAAAGGGTAAGGTACCAAAGGGGAACTGGCAGGGGAGCATCATTTTCCCTTTTGTATAAAGGAAAAAGGGAAAAAAGAGAGTGCAAAAATTATAGGGGGGATAAGTCTGTTGAGTAAACCGGGAAAGTTAAAGGTTAAATTATTATTGAAAAAATTAAGAGTAAGCGGAGAATAGGATAACAGATGAACAAAGGGGCTTTAGGAAAAGTAGGGGGTGGGGACCAAATGGTTTTCAGTGAAAAATTTTAAGTGAACATAAAATTTTAAAAAGCTTAAAAAGGTCTTTTTGGGCCTTTATGGAAATTTTAAAAGGCGTATGACCGGGTTGGGGTAGGGGGGCAAGTGGCAAAATGTTGCCCGGGTATGGGGGTAGGGGGTAGGGGTTTCTGAAAGCAGTGAAAGTTTTTAAAGAGGATAGTGAGGGTCCCAAATTAAAAGTGGAAAAGGGAAATTTTTTTTCCCAAAAAATAGGGCCTTTGAGAAGGATGTGTTTTTTTTCAAACCCTGGTTGTTTTTAAAATTTTATAGAAAGGGGTTGTAAGAGAAAAAATAAAAGCGAGGGTCTTGGCAAGAGGCGGGGGTTTTTAAAAAATAAAGAATCACCCCATAAAGTTTGGGGTTTTCACAGTTGCTCTTTGATGGATGACACTTTTCTCTTGGAGATTTTGAAGAGAAGTTGCAGAGATTGGTGGGGTGAATATGGTAGAGGGTTCAAAAGAAAAAAATTTAAAAAGGGAAAACAGGGAAAAAGTAAGGGTTAAAGAGGAAAAACAAAAAGAATTTGGTGATTTAAAAAAAAATTGGAAAATCAATTGGAGGGAGAAGTATGGGGGAGGTGAAAAGTATTCAAAATTTGGGAGTTGGGACGTGTCAAACGGAATTTGGGGCTATTTAAAAAATGAGGGGAAACAAAATTGATGAGGGGAAAAGGGTGAGTGGTGGGACTTAGGGGTCTGTGGAGACAAAAAAACTTTGTCCCCTTGGGGGGCAAAGAGGGGGAAAGGGATAAGATATGTTTTTACCAAAAGCCTTAATGGGTTTGAAGCAAAGGGGGATGAATGTTGCACGAGGAGAAGGCTGGGGGCAGTGGAAGTCATGTCTGAGGGCAAAGTTGGTTGGGGAAAATAATGCAGAGAATTCGATTTGGAATTATGAGGAGGTGCGGGATTTCCAAAACTATTGCCCCGAGGGGTGAAAGGGAAAGGGGTTTTGAAAGGGGGTTTTTGGGGATGTAGAGAGAAAGGAGGCGAACAGAGTGATTTTTAAGGGGGTTCATCTGTAGTTGGGAAAAAGGTGGTGTAGGGGGCAGCCTAGGGAAAAGGGTTTAGGGGGGGTAAAGGAGGGGTTTTTTGTGCGAGGGGCTTAGACTTCCAGCAGGGATCGTGGGGGTTTTTATAGGGGTTTAATGGAACAAAAAAGGTTTTTTAATACTTGACGTGCTGTTGGGGGTGTGAGCAAAGTAACATTTATAAAGGGGTTCAGGGGAAAACCCGGGAGGGCCCGGGCTTGAGTCCTGGGGATGGGGAAATACAGTGCCTGGGACCTGAAGGAGGGGTGTTAAAGTTTTCAGTTTTTTTAAAAAGGAAATTAAAGCACCCTTTTGGGAAGACAGTGATGGAGTGAAAGATGGTGAAAAGTTTTTCTTTTTCGGGCCACCCGCCTTTGGTTTGGGTTTGGCCCGTGGGGACAATAAAAAAAAAAATAAATGAGTGGGTGGAGGCTTAATCTTTTCCCCCCCCGGGGCGACAACCAGTTGTTTTGGGGCTCCAGATGATGCTGAGTGCCCCTTTACTCAAAATCGACAGAAAAGGACGACTTTTATTTAAAAAAATCTAAGGTCCCGAGGGGGTCCTGCTGCTTTTTACCCTCTTCCCCAATTAAGCTTCACAAACTGGGGGGATCTTCCCCCTTGTTCACTACAGTGAGTGGTTTTTTACTCGGTATGGTTTTTACAGTGAGTGTAGTACTCTATGGGGTTTTTTACAATTTTTGTCAGTACTCTTGGGGGGTCTTTCAGTGAGTGTATTACCTATGTGGGGTTACATTGAATCTGGTGAACTGGTGGGTTTTTACAGTGAGTGTATGTACCTAGTGTGGTGTTTCATTGAGTGTCCCGTACTCTGGTGTGGGCTTACGTGAGTTTTATGTACTCTAGTGTTGTGTTACATTGGTGTCTGTAATCTGGTGTTGGGCTTTCAAATGAGTGTATGTACTCAGTGTGGGGGTTTCAAATTGGGGGTTTTTACCCCGGGTTTGGGGGGTTTTCAGGAGTGGCCCCGTACTCAAGTGTGGGGGTTTTTCAGTGAGTGCTTGTTTTTCCCCAGTGTAGATTTTCCGTGAGTGCCTGTTTTTCTATGTTGAGTTACAGTGAGGGCCCGTACTCAAGTGTGGGGGTTACAGTGAGTGCCTGTTTCCAAGTGTGGGGTTACAGGAGTGGCCCGTTCTCTAGTGTGGAGTTAAAAATAGTGCCCTTTCTCAAAAGGGGGAGTTACAGTGGGGTGCCTGTAAAACCCAAATTTTGGAGTTTTTTCAAATTTAGTGTCTGTACCAATGTGGAGCTATAGTGAGGGCCCCGTACTCAAATGTAAGTTACAGTAGAACCTGTTCTCCCAGGTGGAGTTAAAAAGGGGGAGTGCCCCGTTTTTTAGGGGGGGGGGGGGGGGTGGGGGGGGGGGGGGTTGCCCGTGATGCCTGTAAATCAAAGGTGAGGGTTTCGTAGTGCCCGTTCTCTAGTGTAGAGTTACAGTGAGGTGCTTGTTCTCTAGTATTTAGTTTTCAGTGAGTGCCCGTTTTTCTAGTGTAGATTAAAAATGATGCCCGTACTCAAAAGTAAGTTTACAGTGAGTGCCTGTTCTCTAGGGGAAAGTTTCAGTGAGTGCCTGGCCAAGTGTGGAGTTACAGTGAGTGTCCCTTTTACCAAACGTGGAGTTACGTGAGTGCCCCTTTCTCTAGTTGGGTTTCAGTGAGGCTTGTTTTCTATGTGGAGTTAAAAGGAGTCCTGTCTCTAGTGTAAGTTTTCAGTGAGTGCCTTACCCAAAAGTAGAGTTTCAGTGAGTTCCTGTTTTTCCCAGTTAGAAATTTTTCAGGGAGGCCCCTTTCTTTTAAATGTAAGTTACAGTGAGTGCCTGTTCTCTAGTGTAGAGTTTTCAGTGAGTGCCTGTTTCTCAAAAAGTAAATTTTCAGTGATGCCCGTTTTCTACTGTGGGAAATTACAGTGGGAAAGCCCCCGTTCTCTAAATGGGGAGGGGGGGGGGGGGGGGGGGGGGGGGGGGGGGGGGGGGGGGGAATTACCGTTGGGGTGCCTGTTTTTCTACTTGTGATTTTCCTTGGGGGAGTTTCCCTGTTCTCTACTGTGGAGTTTTAAAAAGAGTACTCTAACGTTATTTTCCCCTGATAAATTCCCAAGTGCCCTCATCGTACTGGCTTCACCATTTAAAAATAAATCTTGTTTTTTGCAACTTCCGAAAAGGCT
>NC_069417.1:46519609-46532109 GCF_026875155.1 Cherax quadricarinatus
TATATATAATTGATATATATATAATATAAATATATATAAATAATATATATATATATATATATACATATAAATATATATATATAATAATATATATATATATATATATATATATATATATATATATATAATATATATATATATATATAATATATATATATAAATATATATATATATATATCTATATATATTAATGATTAGGTAGTTAAAAATATGAGATGAAAGTTTATTAAATGGGAGATAAAGGTATCGGAAATGGAGGAAATATTTGAGGAATTGGTTTAAATGTGGATATCGTGTATAGCGCAAGGAGAAAGGGTAAGCAGCTGGACTGATGGGATAAAGATATAAATGTTAAAAGCAGTGTGATATAGTTTTGGATGGTTATGCGTTTATTACATAAATTTATGGAAAGGGTAACGTCCTAGGGATTGGCAAACGTGCATAGTTTCCTTGTAGAAAAGGCAAAGAGACAAAAGAGAGGCAAAATTATAGGGGGATAAGTCTGTGAGTATACCTGTTAAAAGTTAATGGTTGAGTTTATTATTGAAAGAAATTAGATAAACGAGAGTAGGATAGCCAGATGAACAAGAGGCTTTAAGGAAAGTAGTGGGGGTGTGTGGACCAGGTGTTTACAGTGCAACATATAAGTGAAACACACTATTTTAAATACAGCTAAGAGGTTTTTGTGGCATTTATAGATTTTGAAAGGGTATGACAGGGTGGATGGGGCAAAGCTGATGTTGTCAGTGATGTATAGGTGGTAGTTACTGAGGCAGCAGTGAAGAGTTTTTCATCACAGTTATTGAGGCTCAGTTTTGAGAATTAAGAAAAGGGGAGATCATTTCCCAGCAAAAGTAGAACTTAGAACAAGGAGGTGTGATGTCACCGTGTTGTCAATATATTTATAGATGTTTAAGAAAGTGAATGCTCGGGGTGTTGGCAAAGGGTGGGGTTAAAGATAAAGAATTTAACACAAAGGGATTGTTACAGTTGATCTTTGCTGATGACACTGTGTTCGTTCTGAGATTCTAAAGAGAAATTCCAGAGTTGGTGGATGAATTTGGTAGGTAGTAAAAGCAGAAAATATAATGAATATAGAATGAGCAGGAGGGTAGAGGATAACAAAAAGATTAGTGACGAAAGACTGGATACAGATTGAGGGAGAGAAGTAATGGAGAGGTGAATGTATTCAGATATTTGGGGTGGACGGTTCAGCGGATGGGTCTATGAAAGATGAAGTAATCATAGAAATTTTGAGGGGAAAAGGAGTGAGCGGTGCATTTAGGAGTCTGTGAGACAAAGAACTTTGTCCTTGGAAGCAAGAGCAATGTATGAAGTAAGTTTTAACCAACGCTCTTAGATGGTTTGAAGCAGGTGATGAATTTGCAGCGAGGAGAACTGGAGGCAGTGAACGGCATGTCTTGGGAAATTGTGGTGTGAATAGAAGGCAGAGAATTCGTATTTGGGAAGTTAGCAGGAGGTGAGGGATCGCCAAAAGTGTTGTCCAGAGGCTGAGGAAGAGTTGGGAGGTGTTTGCATTTAAAGTTATTGGCGAAAGAAACAGAAATAACTCAAGAGTGTATAAGTCTGTAGTGGAAGAAGGCGGGGTAGGGTCCGGCCATAGGGATAGTTTTGGTGGAGGGGGTAAAGAGTTTTGTGTGCGAGCTTGGACTTCCACGGGCATGCGTGCGCGTATTCGATAGGAGTGAATGGAGACAAACGGTTTTTTTAATACTAACGTGTTGTTGGATGTGAGCAAAGCTAACATTTATGAAGGGTTTCAGGGAACCCGGCATGCGACTTGATACTAGATGGTAATACAGTGCCTGCACTCTGAAGGAGGGTGTTAATGTTGCAGTTTTATAGCTGTAGTGTAAAGCACAACCTTCTGGCAAGACAGTGATGGAGTGAATGATGATGAAGAGTATTTCTTTTTCTGGCCACCCTGCCTTGTGGGAATCGGCCGATGGTTAAAATCTATATATAATTTTTTTATTTTTTTATATCACACTGGCCGATTCCCACCAAGGCAGGTGCCCGAAAATAGAAAAACTTTCACCATCATGCACTCCATCACTTGTCTTGCCAGAAAGGTGCTTTACACTAACAGTTTTTTAACTGCAACCATTAACACCCCTCTTCAAGTGCAAGCACTGTACTTTCCCATCTCCAGGACTCAAGTCCGGCATCCGGTTTCCCAGGAACCCTGCAGAAATTTTACTTGCTCACACTCCAACAGCACGTCCACGAATAAAAAACCAGTTACGTCTCCAGTCACTCCTATCAATCACGCTCACGCAAATGCCTGCGAAGTCCAAGCCCCTCGCACAAAAACCCCTTTACCCCCGCCCTCCAACTTTTCCCTCGGCCGAACCCTACCCCGCCTTCCTTCCACTAACTACTGAATACACTCTTGAAGTTATTCTGTTTCCTCCAGTCTCTCACACATGTCCGAATCACCTCAACAACCCTTCCTCAGCCCTCTGGACAACAGTTTGGTAGCCCGCACCCTCCAACTTCCAAACTTACGAATTCTCGCATTCATATTCACACCACACATTGCTCTCAACATGACACTCCACTGCCTCCACTTCTCCCTCTGCAACATTCATCACCATGCTTCACACTCACCATATAAGAGCGTGCGAAACTATACTCTCATACATTCCCCTCTTTTGCCTCCAAGGACAATAGTTTCTGTGTCGCCCACAGACTCCCTAATGCACCGCTCCACCCATTGTCCCTCATCAATTTCGAGGATTCACCTCATCTTTCCATAAGACCGCTCCGCTGACCCTCCACGCCCCAAATAGCTAATACAGTCACCTCCTCCATACTCTCTCCCTCCAATCTGAATCCAATCTTTCATCACCTAATCTGTTGTTATCCTCTTAACCTTACCGTTCCTGGATTCATTTTCAATTTTCTTCTTTTGGCACACCCTACCAAATTCAGCCCCACCAATCTCTGCAACTTTCTCTGCAGAATCTCCCAAGAGCACAGTGTCAACAGCAAAGAGCAAGCTGTGACAACTCCCACTTTGTGTGTGATTTCTTTAGCTTTTAACTCCACGCCCTTGCCAACCCTCGCATTACTTCTCTTACAACCCCATCCTATAAATTTATTAAACAACCACGGTGACATCACACATCCTTGTCTAAGCCTACTTTTACTGGTAAATAATTTCCCCTTTCCTACATACCGAACTGAGCCTCACTACCCTCGAAAAACCCTTCACTTCTTTCAGTAACCTACCCCTAACACCAACTACTTGCAACATCTGCCCACATTGCCCCCCTATCACCCTGTCATACGCCTTTCCCAAATCCATAAATCCACAAAGACCTCTTTAAGCCTTATCTAAAGAAGGCTATATATATATATATAATATATAAGATATATAGATATATAGATATATTAAAGATATATATATATATATATATAAATATATAATATATATATACATGTAGTAAAATTAGGGAAAGAATTCAGCCCGCGTGACTGAGAGTTCTAGTTGTAATAAAAGAATTCTTACTGTAAGAGAATATAAAAAATCTAGTCTTAAAGTAATTCTACCAGCACGGAATTCGGAATCCTTTTCTGTAATTAATGTAATTTATTACTGGGAAACTTTAGAGTTTTCTCTTTCTGTGTTTTTGCCATGTCCTGCTCCTTATTCAGCAAGTTATACTCGAAACATGGAAATTCTTTAAAAAGCAGATTTCCTTTATTACTTTTTTAAGATCTACTATTGAGTTAGTGTAATGTTGATCTTCGCTTATTTATATATATATATATAATATATAATATAGATATATATTATGTGATATATATATATATATATATATAATATATATATATATATAGTATATATATATATAATATATATTTATATATTGATAAATATATATATAAATCTTTACTGTTACGACTTGCGTAGAAGTGACATCCACTTCCCACAATCAAGTGAAGAGTATCTTTCTCCCCCCAGGTGGATTTCCTCCCATGGTAAGTAACGATCTTCCACCGGCCTCCCAGGTAAATAATATGGTGCTCCCCCACAGTTAATAACAACCATCTTGATCCCCAGGTAATAACATCTTCCTCCTCTGGGAATAACATCTTTCATCCCAGGGTAATAACACCATCTTGCTCCCAGGGGAATTAATTACCTTCTTACTCCCCAGGTGCGGTACCTCGCTGTAGATGCATGGTACAATGTAACTACAGTAATAACACCATCTTATTTCCCCTAGGTGCGGACCCCTCTCGGAGAATGCAATGGGTACATGTACCACAGTAATAACCCCATCTTATTTCCCCAGGCTGCGGTACCCTCGCGGAGATGCCAGGGTACTTGTTCCACAGCAATAACACCATCTGATTCCCCAGGGTGCGGTTCCTCGCTGGAGATGCAATGGGTACAAGGACCACAGTAATAACACCATCTTATTCCCCAGCTGCGGTAGCTCGCTGAAGATGCAGGAGGGACATGTAACACAGTAATAACACCATCTTATTCCCCAGGGGGCGGGACCCGCTGGAGATCAATTGCATGTACCACAGTAATAACACATCTTATTCCCCAGGCTGCGGTACCACCTCGCTGAGATGCAATGTACATGTACCACAGTAAAAACACATCTATTCCAGCTGCGGTACCTCGCTGGAGATGCAGAGGTACATGTTCCACAATATAGTGCGAGTGTCGAGGCTGAACTATGGTGCAGATATAAGCTGGACAAATGCCTACACTCTGACAGTCTTAAGTGGTACAAGGGAAGAAACTCGTCTACTATCAGTTCACAACCCAGCTAACACGTACTAAGAGCACTTCCCCCCCTCTGGTTCCTGCGTCAACGTGAAGGAGGTATTCTATTGTTACTGTGTGTGCCGCGAAACCATGAAATTCCTGCCTCTCCAGCATATTTACTTGCTGTAACTATGCTGCCGTCTTATCTGGCACCTGTACACAGACACTCATAACAATGTCCCCGTGTCCCACACCTCAACAGTTTACGTACAAACCCCATGTTCATCTGTGAGTGCGGTATGCACTCATACAGATTACACAGGTCACAATGATCTTTATCAGCCACCTGAACATAGTTACGTCACAAATAAAGTACTGCACTCAAACATATACTACAATTACTTGTAGAGCTTATGAAATAAAACAGAGGAGACACAATAAAAAAACTAAGTATAATATCTAATCGACGCAAAATGTGGATACAGTCTCGGCATTCGAGATAGCTTACCATTAACAAGATAAAATATCTCAGACTTCGTCTGCGTTTGTTTTAGACGCTCTTAGAGATAGTGTTCCTGTGTAGGGTCCTGTTTCGTCCACACACTTCCAGTTATTGTACACTCCCCCACAAGAGCCTTCCTGCCAAATACATGTACCTAGCTTAATCTCGACACAAGCCTTCCTGCCAGAGAATACATGTACCCGAGCGTAATTCTCGACACAGCCTTCCTGCCAAGATAGCTGTAGCCTAGCTTAATCTCCACGACACCCCCCCTGCCAAGATACTTGTAGCCTACGTTAATATCTCCACACAACCTTGCTGTGCCAGAGATACTTGTAGCCTAGCGTTAATCTCCACTCAAGCCGCGCCCTGCCAGAGATACTTGTATCTAAGCGGTAATCGCCACACAAGCCTCCCGGCCCAGAGATACTGTAGCTGAGCGTTGATCCGCCACACAAGCCGCCCCTGCCAGAGTACTTTACCTAGCGTAATCTCCAATAAGGCCTTCCAGCCAGAGATACAGTAGCCTACGTTAACTCCACACGAGCGTCCCTGCCAGAGATACGTGTAGCCCAGCGTTATCTCACACAAGCCGCCGGCCAGAGATACTTGTAGTCTAGCGTTAATGGCCACACAGAGCCTCCCTGCCAAGAGACTTGGTAGCCTAGCGTTAATCTCCACACAAGCAGCCCTGCCTGAGAGACTTGTAGTCTAGCGGAATCTCCACAAAAGCCTCCCAGCCAGAGATACTTGTGCTTAGCGTTAGGATTTCCACACTAGCCCCCCAACCAAGATACTGTAGCCTAGCGTTAATCTCCACACAAGCCTCCTTGGCCAGAGTACTTGTAGCCTAGCGTTAAATCTGCAGTAACACATCTTGCAGCTACTGACCTTTGTTACTCTCCTGTTGCAATCAGTGGCAATAACCCGCAAATTTTGAATGAAATCGAGACGTTACGTCTGTTTCGGACCTTGATAATGGTTCAACGGAAAGTCGAAAAGTGTAATTATGATCGGGAGGGACCGATACCGTATAATAATGCCTAGGGCAACTAACAGGTGTAGTAATTGCCAGAAGGACCGAAACGTCTTCTAGTTGGGTAGATTAAAGTTGTGTTCAAAGCTTTAAAAGGTGCATGGGGTCACTCTGTTGCGCCTACACAACATGTCCATGGGCACGTATTCACCGTTCACTGTTTCTTGCCTTGTACTGGTTAGTGGTCTACACACCGTGTTCAATGTTGTGTTCACAGTTGTTCTTCACAGTGTGTACTGTGATGGCTCTACCTATGTAGATCTGCCACGACCCCAGCAACGACAACGGCTCCACCTCTCAACTGTCTTATAGTGTCTGCCACGGCCCCTACTCTCACCTCTCACACTGGGTGTGGTCGACTTACAGGTCTGCCACGGTCCCAACACCACCTCTCACTGGGTGTGGTCGTCTTACAGTGTCTGCCACGGCCCAACATCTCACCGTCTTACGAGGTGTGTCCGTCTTGCAGTGGCTGTCAACGACTCCCACACTTTCACGTGGTGTGGTCCGTCCCTTGCAGTGTTTAGCACGGTCCCAACAAACTCACCTCTCACTGTGGTGTAGTCCGTCTTGCATGTCTGTCACGACCCCCACACTTTCTGTGTAGGTCGCTTTGCATGTCGATCACGACCTCCAGCACTTTCACTGGGTTTGTGTGTGTCGTCTTGCAGTGTTGACCACGGCCCCAACTCTCACCTCTCACTGTGGCGGTCGTCTTGCAGTGTCTGTCACGACTCCCACACTTTCCACTGTGGTGGGGTCGTCTGCAGTTGTTTACCCACGGGTCCCAATCACTCACCACTCATTGTGGTGTGGTCTCTTGGCTGGGTCGGTCACGAAAAACTCCAGCACTACTCATTGTGGTCGGGCGTCTGCAGTGTCTGGCACAGACTCCCAAGCACTTCGCTGTCTTGTGTCCGACTTGCTAGTGTTTGCCAGCCCCAACACTCACCTCTCACTGTGTGAGGTTCGTCTGTAGTGTCTGTCACGACCCCACACTTTCACTGTGGAGGTGGTCGGCTGCAATGTCCTGCCACGGCCCCAACACTCACCGCTTACTATGTGCGGTCGCCTTGCAGTGTCCTGTCACGACTCCCAGCACTTTCACTGTGGTGTGGTCGGCTGTGGCAGTGTTTATCACGGTCCCAACACGTCACCTCTCACTGGGGTAGTCGTCTTGCAGTGTCTGTCACGAACCCCCACACTGTTCAACTGTGGTATGGTCCGCCTTGCAGGGCTTCACGACCTCGTCCAGCACTTTCACTGTGTGGTCGTCTTGGCTGTGTTTACGCACGGCCCCAAACACTCACCTCTCACTGTGGCGTGTCGTCTTGCAGTGTCCTGTCACGACTCCAGCATTTTCACGGGGTGGGGTCGTCGAATGCAGTGTTACCACGGCCCTGCACTCACCTCTCACGTGACGTGGTCCGGTCTTGCAGTAATCTGCCAAGCCCCAACACTCAACCGCTCACGGATGTGTGTCGTCTTTGCAGTGTCTGCCCACGGCACCCAACACTCCACCTCTCACGTGGTGTGGCGGCTGCAGGGTCCGCCACGGCCCCAACACTCACTTCTCACTGTGTTGGTCGGCGTGCAGGGTCTGCCACGGCCCCAAAACTCACCTCTCTCTGTGGTGTGGTCGGCTTGCAGTGGCTGTCCACGGCACTTTAATCTTTCCACACTGACTCGTACTCACCGCCATGCCGGCAGCTCCTCGTAATCGTTACCAGCAAGTGGACGTTCCTCCCGAACACGTTCAGCACACCTCTCCAAGTGTGGCCGGCGAGTGGAGAGAAAGAAGAGAGAGAGAGAGAGAGAGAAGAGAGAGAGAGAGGAGAGAGAGAGAGAGAGAGAGAGAGACCAATGTGAGAAGTAACTTGCTATAACAAATTGTTACTGCTAATCACACACGTTTTCTTGATGTCTGCGCCCAGTGTTGGGTAGTGGACCTCCTGGTGGCCAGGTGAAGAGACGCTGGCCTCTCTCTCTCCTCCTCTCGCGCTCTCTTCTCTCTGTCTCTCTCTCCTCTGTCTCTCGCTCTCTCTCTCTCCTCTCTCTCTCTCTCTCATCCCTCGCTCTCTCTTCTCTCTCGCTCTCCCCCCCTCCCGTCTCTCACTCTCCCCTCTCTCTCCTCACCCCCTCCCTCCCCTCTCCACTCTCTCACTCCCTCTCTCTCATCCTCTCTTCCCATCCCCTCCTCTCCTGCTCGCTCTCCCTCCCTCTCCTCCCTCTCTCCCTCTCTCCTCCCTCTCCTCGCCTCCCTCCCATCTTCTTCCCCCCCCTCCTCCCTCTCTCTGCCCCCATCTCTCTTCCCATCGCCCTCTCCACTCTCCTCGCTCCTCTCTCCGTCTCCTCTCCTCCTCCCCACTCCTCTCCTCTCTCTTCTCTCACCCACTCTCACTCCCTCGCTCTCTCTTCTCTCTCATCACCTCTCATCCTCGCCTCTCTCTCGCTCTTCTCTCTCTCTCTCTCTCTGTCATTCTCTCATCTCTCTCGCTCTCTCTTCTCTCTCACCTCACACACCATCTCCCTCAACTCATTCTCGCTCAGATCTCCTCTCACCTCTCATCCATCTCCAGCTCTCGCTTCTCTCTCTCTCTGAATGTTTTTATCTTGTGTCAGCTTCATCTCAGGTGAGGGTACCTGCAGCACCAGCTCAGTGCTCGGGTGTTTGGCCAGCCTCACCTAATCTAACGTAACCTAAAATTGCCTCAAATCTAATGTAACCTAACCTAGTAAAACTAATCAAATTCTTAACGTAATCTGTTCTTAGCTAACCGAATCAGGGTCTAATCGAAACCTAATCCAAAAGTAAGTTAACCCGAGCCTAATCTCACCTGCATTATAATTGTATCATAACGGTTGACGTTGAGTATAACGTAGTGGTTGTATTATTCGCTGGTGTGTTGTATTATTCGTTGTTGTATTGCGTGAAGCATCACACTTTGTTAACTCTATAATGTTGTTGCCGAAGACTTCGAATTTAATATTTTGTAAATTACTTCATTATTTTGTACAGGGATTGAAATTTGATCCTGTGCTGTATTAAGAAGTGAGGGCCACTGCACTAGGCTTGTAGATAAATGGTTCAGTAAATGGTTCAGAGAACCATGGTGTAACACTCGGGTATCATTTCAATTCTGATGGACTGGTTATAGCGACTGCAGGCTGAGGGACTGATTACCTCACACTCCTTCTGATCTTTACCATTTTTCTTTGTATAGGACTGATGAAGCCATTGTCTGGCCAAACGTTTCCTCAGTAAAGATATCCAAGTGTTGCACATGTGTCTAAGTTTTATCAACTGCAGTAGGTCTACTGGCCTATACAAGCCAGGTCCATCGGAAATTCACCTGGTTCCCCCACTCAAAACCTTGTTCAACACACTTCATGGGAAACTTGTCGGTTAGCTTCATTAACCGTATTGATGAAAATGTATAAAATAACCGAAAGTTGAAGATGAAACACATGGGCAGCAGTTTGGGTACTTTATTGAGGGAACTGTTCTGCCTACACAGTAACTTCTTCAGTCAATTACAAAGGGAGCAGCAGTGAATGAAGGAAGATGATATACTCCATCCATCAATCTTTGTTGATGGACGATTATACCAACTTTATTTCTTATTTGACTAAAAAACCTACATGGTAGGCGAAGGTGTTTCACCACGAAGTGACCCAACTGTGCACAGTGTTCTTATCTTCAATAATCTTATCAAGCGAAGCCTGGTGGGTCCCACCCCGGCAACCCTTGCCCACTCATGTGTTTGTCTAAACCTGACTTTTAAAAGCTATCAAAGATTGTATGCGTCAACAATCCCACTTGGAGATTGTTCCACTGGTTTACATCCCTACTTTATTCTAACTGCATTCTTTTCTTATTGTAGTTTGTGATAGGTTGGTTGTTGTTGCTGATCTATTTGCTTGTTTGTATTACTGGATTTTGTGCATGGATGAATTTTTTCCTTGTATTACTAGTGTTTGTGTTATGCGTGTATTACTGTATTTTTAATTGCATGATGAATTTCTTGTTTTACTATGTTGTTTATGCTTGTATTACTGGATTTTGTTATTAATGCAATAGTAATATTTGGATTGTATATACTTTTTTATTGGGACGAAGGTGAAGAGAAAGAGGTGAAAAGTTGCATAGGTTTGTGTGATGTTGCATGGTCGTGTTGTGTTGCAATTGGGGCTGTGGGATGTTGCATGGTCTGTGTTTGACGGATGTGCCATGTTCCTGTGTTGAGGATGCAGGGGTCTGTGTTGATGTTAGCATGGGTCTGGTTGTTGGGTGCAGGGTCTGTGTGGATGTTGGCATTGGGCTGTGTTTGATGGTGCTGGGGCGGTGTTGTGTTGCATGGGCTGTGTTGAGGTTGATGGGTTTTTGGGTTGGTGTTTTGCATGGTCTGTGTTGAGTTTCATGGTTTGTGTTGATGTGCATGGGGTTGTGTTGGTGTTGCTGAGGCTGTTTGATGTTGCGGCTAGTTGCCTTGTGTTGTCCATGTTGAGTTTCTGTGATACATCCGAGGGTGAAAGAGGTTGGTGAGCCAAGCCAAAATTTAACAATTCTTGGGTCAGAAACCCAGTTTAAGAGAGAGCTGAGGAAAGACCGAAAGTTCAGAAAATTGCGTCGAAAGACCAAACTGTAAGGAAACTTTGCATGAGACCCGAATAAAAAAAAAAAAATACTCTGACCAGAGATCAAAGTGAAGAATAGTTGAAGGCAGAGACCAAATAAAGAAAAGTTCTGGTCAAAGACGAAATTTCAGAAGTTGTGGTCCAGCCAGCCCAGGGTAGAGACTAAATACTACAGAAATCGAGAGAGACGCAGTAGAGGCGACTCCTCACGATAAAGAAAAAAAACTCACAAAAGGAAATATTGTGAGAGATAAAGAAAAGCGTGGATGTGGGCGGAAGACGAGGGAAAGGCGAGGAGAACTGCCTAGGGAGAACGAATCAGGAAAAGTAGGTAGGAAGAGGAGTGAGGAAGTGCCAGAATAACTATGTGCATCAGCGTACATTCTTGCGACAGGCCATTAGACAGATTACCCCTTACCCGATATATAAACATACACACACACACACACACATCACACACACACACGCACACACAACTCACACACACCAGCACACCCACCTACACACACACACACACACACTCGCACACACACACACGCACACCACACACAACACACACACACACACACACACACACACACCCACACACACACACACACATATATAGATATATAGAGATTTATATATATAGATATATACATATATATATATATATATATATATATATATATATAGAATATATAATATATATTGAAATATATATATATATATATTTATATATATATATATATAGATATATATATATATATATAATATAAATATATATATATATAATATATATATATAATATATATATATATATATATATATGCACCACGCAGAAACAAACAGTATATACAGAGAAAGATCGCAGTCAGCAGGACTCGACACTGCTACTGGGGACGGTCAAAATTCCCAGGTAGCGCTGTTATACATTCAGCCACGAATTCCACATAGACCGGGCAGCCTGGTTCACAAGCCATGTTTCTTCCCCAGCCCGGGCACGTCAGTGAGCCTCAAGCATGGATTCACGCTATTTCAATCTCCTCATGTACTCACCTATTTGTGGTTGCAGGGGTCGAATCATAGCTCCTGCCCCCTCCTCTTCGCTAATAGCTACTAGGTCCACTTTCTCCATGCTTGAAGAGCTTTATCGTACCTCTCTATCGTACCTCTTCGTGTGTACGTTTTGTGAGTGTTATCATCTTTCTTGTAGTCTTAATTGCCAGATTTGTGTGAGTAAGAATTGTAGCATGTGTGTCGTACCGACATTCTTGGGGCAATGCAGACCATCACTGATGGTGATGGTGAAGCTTCCTGGTGATGGAGGTGATGATACTGATGGTGGTGGTGGTGAGAATCTTAGAGGCACTTGGTGATGGTTAAGAATCTTAGAGGCACTTGGTGATGGTTAAGAATCATGAAGCTCCTGGTGACGAATGTGAATCGAGACTGAATGGATAAGATAGCTGCCTGGGAATCTTGACAGTCCCCAGTAGCAGTATCGAGTCCTGCTAACTGCGATCTTTCTTTGGTGCCTCATTGTGTGCCCTCCGGAAAAAGGATGGCGGAATCAGGCCCATTGCAGTGGG
>NC_069417.1:46539609-46557109 GCF_026875155.1 Cherax quadricarinatus
CTCACCCATCACCAAGTAGCTGTCAATATTCTCACCCATCTCCAAGTAGCTGTCAATATTCTCACCCATCACCAAGAAGCTGTCAATATTCTCACCCATCACCAAGTAGCTGAGAATATTCTCGCCCATCACCAAGGAGCTGTCAACATTCTCACCCATCACCAAGTAGCTGTCAATATTCTCACCCATCACCAAGGAGCTGTCAATATTCTCCCCCATCACCAAGAAGCTGTGAATATTCTCACCCATCACCAAGTAGATGTCAATATTCTCACCCATCACCAAGTAGCTGAGAATATTCTCGCCCATCACCAAGGAGCTGTCAACATTCTCACCCATCACCAAGTAGCTGTCAATATTTTCACCCATCACCAAGTAGCTGTCAACAATCTCACCCATCACCAAGTAGCTATCAACATTCTCACCCATCACCAAGTAGCTGTCAATATTTTCACCCATCACCAAGTAGCTGTCAATATTCTCACCCATCACCAAGTAGCTGTCAATATTCTCACCCATCACCAAGTAGCTGTCAATATTCTCACCCATCACCAAGTAGATGTCAATATTCTCACCCATCACCAAGTAGCTGAGAATATTCTCGCCCATCACCAAGGAGCTGTCAACATTCTCACCCATCACCAAGTAGCTGTCAATATTATCACCCATCACCAAGTAGCTATCAACATTCTCACCCATCACCAAGTAGCTGTCAACAATCTCACCCATCACCAAGTAGCTGTCAACATTCTCACCCATCACCAAGTAGCTGTCAACAATCTCGCCCATCACCAAGTAGCTGTCAACATTCTCACCCATCACCAAGTAGCTGTCAACATTCATACCCATCACCAAGTAGCTGTCAACAATCTCACCCATCACTAAGTAGCTGTCAACATTCTCACCCATCACCAAGTAGGTGTCAACCTTCTCACCCATCACTAAGTAGCTGTCAACATTCTCACCCATCACTAAGTAGCTGTCAACATTTCTCACCATCACTAAGTAGCTGTCAACATTCTCACCCATCACCAAGTAGCTGTCAATATTAACACCCATCACCAAGTAGCTGTCAATATTATCACCCATCACCAAGTAGCTGTCAACATTCTCACCCATCACCAAGTAGCTGTCAATATTATCACCCATCACCAAGTAGCTATCAACATTCTCACCCCATCACCAATAGCTGTCAACATTCTCACCCATCACCAAGTAGCTGTCAACATTCTCACCCATCACCAAGTAGCTATCAACATTCTCACCCATCACCAAGTAGCTGTCAACATTCTCACCCATCCCCAAGTAGCTATCAACATTCTCACCATCACAAGTAGCTGTCAACATTCTCACCCATTACCAAGTAGTTATCAACATTCTCACCCATCACCAAGTAGCTGTCAATATTATCACCCATCACCAAGTAGCTGTCAATATTCTCACCCATCACCAAGTAGCTGTCAATATTCTCACCCATCTCCAAGTAGCTGTCAATATTCTCACCCATCACCAAGAAGCTGTCAATATTCTCACCTATCACCAAGTAGCTGAGAATATTCTCGCCCATCACCAAGGAGCTGTCAACATTCTCACCCATCACCAAGTAGCTGTCAATATTCTCACCCATCACCAAGGAGCTGTCAATATTCTCACCCATCACCAAGAAGCTGTCAATATTCTCACCCATCACCAAGTAGCTGAGAATATTCTCGCCCATCACCAAGGAGCTGTCAACATTCTCACCCATCACCAAGTAGCTGTCAATATTTTCACCCATCACCAAGCAGCTGTCAACAATCTCACCCATCACCAAGTAGCTATCAACATTCTCACCCATCACCAAGTAGCTGTCAATATTTTCACCCATCACTAAAGTAGCTGTCAATATTCTCACCCATCACCAAGTAGCTGTCAATATTCTCACCCATCACCAAGTAGCTGTCAATATTCTCACCCATCACCAAGTAGATGTCAATATTCTCACCCATCACCAAGTAGCTGAGAATATTCTCGCCCATTACCAAGGAGCTGTCAACATTCTCACCCATCACCAAGTAGCTGTCAATATTATCACCCATCACCAAGTAGCTATCAACATTCTCACCCATCACCAAGTAGCTGTCAACAATCTCACCCATCACCAAGTAGCTGTCAACATTCTCACCCATCACCAAGTAGCTGTCAACAATCTCGCCCATCACCAAGTAGCTGTCAACATTCTCACCCATCACCAAGTAGCTGTCAACATTCTCACCCATCACCAAGTAGCTGTCAACAATCTCACCCATCACCAAGTAGCTGCAACATTCTCACCCATCACCAAGTAGCTGTCAACAATCTCGCCCATCACCAAGTAGCTGTCAACATTCTCACCCATCACCAAGTAGCTATCAACATTCTCACCCATCACCAAGTAGCTATGAACATTCTCACCCATCACCAAGTAGCTGTCAACATTCTCACCCATCACCAAGTAGCTTTCAATATTCTTACCCTTCACCAAGTAGCTGTCAATATTCTCACCCATCACCAAGTAGCTGTCAATATTCTCACCCATCACCAAGTAGCTGTCAATATTCTCACCCATCACCAAGTATCTGTCATATTCTCACCCATCACCAGTAGCTGTCAATATTCTCACCCATCACCAAGTAGCTGTCAATATTCTCACCCATCACCAAGTATCTGTCAATATTCTCACCCATCACCAAGTAGCTGTCAATATTCTCACCCATCACCAAGTAGCTGTCAATATTCTCACCCATCACCAAGTAGCTGTCATTATTCTCACCCATCACCAAGTAGCTGTCAATATTCTCACCCATCACCAAGAAGCTGTCAATATTCTCACCCATCACCAAGTAGCTGAGAATATTCTCGCCCATCACCAAGGAGCTGTCAACATTCTCACCCATCACCAAGTAGCTGTCAATGTTCTCACCCATCACCAAGGAGCTGTCAATATTCTCACCCATCACCAAGGAGCTGTCAATATTCTCACCCATCACCAAGGAGCTGTCAATATTCTCACCCGTCATCAAGGAGCTGTCAATATTCTCACCAATCACCAAGGAGCTGTCAATATTCTCACCCATCACCAAGGAGCTGTCAATATTCTCACCCGTCATCAAGGAGCTGTCAATATTCTCACCAATCACCAAGGAGCTATCAATATTCTCACCAATCACCAAGGAGCTATCAATATTCTCACCCATCACCAAGGAACTGTTAACTTTCTCTTCCATCACCAAGGAAAATTCCCGATTGACATCCGTCACCAGGAGCTTCTTGTGTTTTAATCATCAACAAGTACCTCTAAGAATTTCACCATCACCATCGTCACCTTCATCACCAGGTAGCTTCACCATTGTCACCTTCATCACCAGGTAGCTTCACCATCATCATCAGTGATGGTCTGCAGTGCCCCAACAATGTCGGTACGACACACACGCTATAATTCTTAAACAAATCTGGCAGTTAAGACTACAAGTAAGGAAGGAAGCTGACACACACACACACACACACACACACACACACACACACACACACACACACACACACACACACACACACACAAACACACACACACACACACACACACATACACACACAAACACACACACACAACACACACACACACACACACACACACACACACACACACACACACACACACACACACACACACACACACACACAGATGCCATCTTTCCAATGGGATACCAAATCCTGAGGAAAGACAGAGGGAACAGGGGGGGTGGAGGAGTGGCATTGCTGATCAAAAATCGCTGGAATTTTGATGAGCTGGAGAGAGGAGACAGCGGAGAAGAAAGTGATTACATAGCGGGAACGCTATGTAATCACTGGTAGTAGCAGTGATGTATAACCCACCACAGAACAGCAGGAGGCTAAGGCAAGAGTACGACGAGAGCAATAGAGCGATGGTTGACACACTGGCTAGAGTGGCCAGAAGAGCTCATGCATGCAGGGCAAAGCTCCTGATCATGGGTGACTTTAACCACAAGGAGATCGATTGGGAGAACTTGGACCCGCAAGGTGGCCAAGATACATGGAGGGCTAAGATGATGGAGGTGGTAAAGGAAAACTTCATGTACCAACACGTAAGGGACACTACAAGAGAGAGAGGAGAGGATGACCCACCAAGGCTAGACTTAATATTCACCTTGAGTACTGCAGATATTGAGGAAATCACATATGAAAGACCCCTTGGGGCCAGTGACCATGTGGTTTTAAGTTTCGAATACACAGTAGCGCTACAAGTGGAGGGAGAAGCAGGAAGGCCAGGACGAATGAAGCCAGACTACAAGAAAGGGGACTACACAGGAATGAGGAACTTCCTGAATGGGGTTCAGTGGGACAGAGAACTGGCAGGGAAGCCAGTTAATGAGATGATGGAATATGTAGCAACAAAATGCAAGGAATGTAAAAGGACACAAGTGCAACTAATGTGACATTTATTGTGGCAACGTTTCGCTTTCCAGGAGCTTTATCAAGCCATTACCATTACGGTAATGGCTTGATAAAGCTCCTGGAGAGCGAAACGTTGCCACAATAAATGTCACATTAGTTGCACTTGTGTCCTTTTACTTTACATATTGTCGGTAATTCTACCAACTTTATTACAAAATGCAAGGAGGCTGAGGAGAGGTTTGTACCCATGGGTAACAGGTATAATGAAAAAGCCAGGATGAGCCCATGGTTTACCCAAAGGTGCAGGGAGGCAAAAACCAAGTGTGCTAGGGAATGGAAGAAATATAGAAGGCAAAGGACCCAGGAGAATAAGAAGAGCAGTCGTAGAGCCAGAAACGAATATGCACAGATAAGAAGGGAGGCCCAAAGACAATATGAAAATGACATAGCAGCGAAAGCCAAATCTGACCCGAAACTGTTGTACAGCCACATCAGGAAGAAAGCAACAGTCAAGGACCAGGTAATCAGGCTAAGGAAGGAAGGAGGAGAGACAACAAGAAATGACCATGAAGTATGTGAGGAACTCAACAAGAGATTCAAAGAAGTGTTCACAGAGGAGACAGAAGGGGCTCCAGAAAGATGGAGAGGTGGGGCACACCACCATGTGCTGGACACAGTGCACACAACCGAGGAAGAAGTGAAGAGGCTTCTGAGTGAGCTAGATACCTCAAAGGCAATGGGGCCAGATAACATCTCCCCATGGGTATTGAGAGAGGGAGCAGAGGCGCTATGTGTACCCCTAACAACAATATTCAATACATCTATCGAAACAGGGAGATTGCCTGAGGCATGGAAGACAGCAAATGTAGTCCCAATCTTTAAAAAAGGAGACAGACATGAAGCATTAAACTACAGACCAGTGTCACTGACATGTATAGTATGCAAAATCATGGAGAAGATTATCAGGAGAAGAGTGGTGGAACACCTAGAAAGGAATGATCTCATCAACAGCAGCCAACATGGTTTCAGGGACGGGAAATCCTGTGTCACAAACCTACTGGAGTTCTATGACATGGTGACAGCAGTAAGACAAGAGAGAGAGGGGTGGGTGGATTGCAGTTTCTTGGACTGCAAGAAGGCGTTTGACACAGTACCACACAAGAGATTAGTGCAAAAACTGGAGGACCAAGCAGGAATAACAGGGAAGGCACTGCAATGGATCAGGGAATACTTGTCAGGAAGACAGCAGCGAGTAATGGTACGAGGCGAGGTGTCAGAGTGGGCACCTGTGACCAGTGGGGTCCCACAGGGGTCAGTCCTAGGACCAGTGCTGTTTCTAGTATTTGTGAACGACATGACGGAAGGAATAAACTCCGAGGTGTCACTGTTTGCAGATGACGTGAAGTTGATGAGAAGAATTCATTCGATCGAAGACCAGGCAGAAATACAAAGGGATCTGGACACGTTGCAGACCTGGTCCAGCAACTGGCTCCTGGAGTTCAATCCCACCAAGTGCAAAGTCATGAGGATTGGGGAAGGGCAAAGAAGACCGCAGATGGAGTACAGTCTAGGGGGTCAGAGACTACAAACCTCACTCAAGGAAAAAGATCTTGGGGTGAGTATAACACCAGGCACATCTCCTGAAGCGCACATCAACCAAATAACTGCTGCAGCATATGGGCGCCTGGCAAACCTCAGAACAGCATTCCGACATCTTAATAAGGAATCGTTCAGGACCCTGTACACCGTGTACGTTAGGCCCATATTGGACTATGCGGCACCAGTTTGGAACCCACACCTAGCCAAGCACGTAAAGAAACTAGAGAAAGTGCAAAGGTTTGCAACAAGACTAGTCCCAGAGCTAAGAGGTATGTCCTATGAGGAGAGCTTAAGGGAAATCAACCTGACGACCCTGGAGGACAGGAGAGATAGGGGGGACATGATAACGACTTACAAAATACTGAGAGGAATTGACAAGGTGGACAAAGACAGGATGTTCCAGTGACTGGACACAGTAACAAGGGGACACAGTTGGAAGTTGAAGACACAGATGAATCAAAGGGATGTTAGGAAGTATTTCTTCAGTCACAGAGTAGTCAGGAAGTGGGATAGTTTGGGAAGCGATGTAGTGGAGTCAGGATCCATACATAGCTTTAAGCAGAGGTACGATAAAGCTCATGGTTCAGGGAGAGTGACCTAGTAGCGACCAGTGAAGAGGCGGGGCCAGGAGCTTGGACTCGACCCCTGCAACCTCAACTAGGTGAGTACACACACACACACACACACACACACACACACACACACACACACAGTCGAGAGAGCAGTTACTGAGAAAACGAAATAGCAGTAACTTTACATTATGCCTATTATATTCACATATTTCCCCTCACACCTTCACTCCTCAATTTTCCACTTTCTTCCCCTCACAACCTCCACTTTCTTCCCCTCACAACCTCCACTTTCTTCCCTCACCACCTCCACTCTCTTCCCCTCACCACCTCCACTCTCTTCCCCTCACCACCTCCACTCTCTTTTCCCCTCACCACCTCCACTTTCTTCCCTCACCACCTCCACTCTCTTCCCCTCACCACCTCCACTCTCTTCCCCTCACCACCTCCACTTTCTTCCCCTCACCACCTCCACTCTCTTCCCCTCACCACCTCCACTCTCTTCCCTCACCACCTCCACTTTCTTCCCTCACAACCTCCACTCTCTTCCCTCACCATCTCCACTCTCTTCCCTCACCACCTCCACTCTCTTCCCCTCACCACCTCCACTTTCTTCCCTCACAACCTCCACTCTCTTCCCCTCACCACCTCCCCTCTCTTCCCCTCACCACCTCCACTTTCTTCCCTCACCACCTCCACTCTCTTCCCCTCACCACCTCCACTCTCTTCCCCTCACCACCTCCACTTTCTTCCCTCACAACCTCCACTTTCTTTCCCTCACCACCTCCACTTTCTTTCCCTCACCACCTCCACTTTCTTTCCCTCCACCCCCTCCACTTTCTTTCCCTCACCACCTCCACTTTCTTTCCCTCACCACCTCCACTCTCTTCCCCTCACCACCTCCACTTTCTTCCCCCCACCACCTCCACTCTCTTCCCCTCACTACCTCCACTTTCTTCCCTCACAACCTCCACTTTCTTTCCCTCACCACCTCCACTTTCTTTCCCTCACCACCTCCACTTTCTCACCCTCACCACCTCCACTTTCTTCCCCTCACCACCTCCAATCTCTTCCCCTCACCACCTCCACTTTCTTCCCTCACAACCTCCACTTTCTTTCCCTCACCACCTCCACTTTCTTTCCCTCACCACCTCCACTTTCTTTCCCTCACCACCTCCACTTTCTTTCCCTCACCACCTCCACTTTCTTTCCCTCACCACCTCCACTTTCTTTCCCCACCACCTCCACTTTCTTTCCCTCACCACCTCCACTTTCTTTCCCTCACCACCTCCACTTTCTTCCCCTCACCACCTCCACTTTCTTCCCTCACAACCTCCACTTTCTTTCCCTCACAACCTCCACTTTCTTCCCTCACCACCTCCACTTTCTTCCCTCACAACCTCCACTTTCTTTCCCTCACCACCTCCACTTTCTTTCCCTCACCACCTCCACTTTCTTTCCCTCACCACCTCCACTTTCTTCCCTCACAACCTCCACTTTCTTTCCCTCACCACCTCCACTTTCTTTCCCTCACCACCTCCACTTTCTTCCCCTCACCACCTTCTGCATTTACAAGTCGGTAAAACCAAGTTAATACATTAAACTTTTATGTATCTTTGTGTATCTCCTCAGATTTCTCCATAATTATGATAGGCTTGGCAAATTTTTTCTCATAAATATTACAGGCAGCTACTGTAAGATAAACACACAAGCAGAATATTTGCATCCTCCTGCCGCAGGCACCTGCAGGACTCTGAAGACTTGCAGCAGCCAGTAACCTGCAATATTTGATACGTCAGGAGCGTAAAGCCCTTCCTTCCTGCGACTCTCACTTGAAGAGGAGACTGAGTTTGACACTCGGAATGTCTCGCATATTTCTAGTTCTAGTTTGTCTCGCTCTTCGTACATCTTTCTATAGCTCACTCCACAGCTACAGAGCTTTTAATATTTTTGTCTAGCTATCCACAGACTTCTCTATATTTTTTCTATCTTAATTACTGTAGATCTATAAGTCTCTATGCTATTCCAGGAACAACACACCATTCTATATCTTGTCTCAGTAACAACCTTCCTATATCTTGTCTCACTAACCACAGAATCTTCCTGAATCTTGTCACAGTTACCACAGAATATTTGATATATCTTGTCTCAGTAACCAGAAACCTTTGCTTAATATTGTCTCAGCAAAGACAGAACGAACATGTTTATATCATATCTTAACAGACACTGACCCTCATGTCTCCATGTTGTTTCACAAATTCCAGGATCTTCGAGTCAATATTTCGTTCATTAAATTCTGCTATTTTTAACAACTGTATTCTCCGGCATATAGGGCACACTTTTTTTCACCTACAAAAATCTTGGAAAATCGGCCTGCGCCTTATTTGCTCAAGGTCAGGGCCAAGGGCAGGCTTTGGGTTACCCTTTAGCAGTTGTTTACTAACGCTACGTTACAACCGCTTATATACCGCGCCTTATACACCGGAAAATGCGGTATATCTTGTCTAACTAAGAGATCAGCACACACTTCCCTCATCATCTAACTCATTCCTGTACGACAAAAGAAAATACTTATGATTAAGCACCAGACCACCTTTTCATCAATGCTAAATATTCATTATTCACCAAAGATAACAACTTGATTACCAGTGATAACCCAATAATTACCAATGCTAACAAACTATATCTTGTCCCATGCCAATAACCCGACGTTAGCACCATGACAGCCTATATATTGGCCTTAAAAACAATTCATATATTAGTACTAAGCAGCCATATAACAGTCGTAGGAAGCCATATATTAGTACTAGGCAGCCATATATTAGTACTAAGCAGTTATATATTAGTACTAAGCAGCCATATATTAGTGCTAGGCAGTCATATATTAGTACTAGGCAGCTATATATTAGTACTAGGCAGTCATATATTAGTGCTAGGCAGCTATATATTAGTACTAGGCAGCTATATATTAGTACTAGGCAGTCATATATTAGTGTTTGGCAGTCATAAATTAGTCGTAAGCAGCCATATATTAGTGCTAGGCAGTCATATATTAGTACCAGGCAGTCATATATTAGTACTAGGCAGTCATATATTAGTACTAGGCAGTCATATATTAGTACTAGGCAGTCATATATTAGTGCTAGGCAGTCATATATTAGTACTAGGCAGTCATATATTAGTCGTAAGCAGCCACATATTAATAATTGGCAGTCATATATTAGTACTAGGCAGCTACATATTAGTACTAGGCAGTCATATATTAATACTAGGCAGCTATATATTAGTACTAGGCAGCTATATATTAGTACTAGGCAGCTATATATTAGTACTAGGCAGCTATATATTAGTACTAGGCAGTCATATATTAGTACCAGGCAGCTATATATTAGTACTAGGCAGCTATATATTAGTACTAGGCAGCTATATATTAGTACTAGGCAGCTATATATTAGTACTAGGCAGCTACATATTAGTACTAGGCAGTCATATATTAGTACTAGGCAGTCATATATTACTGGGCAGTCATGTATTAGTTGTAAGCAGCCATATATTAGTAATAGGTAATCATATATTAGTGCCAGGCAGCCATATATTAGTACTAGGCAGTCATATATTAGTACTAGGCAGTCATATATTAGTCGTAAGCAGCCATATATTAATAAGGGGCAGTCATATATTAGTACTAGGCAGCTACATATTAGTACTAGGCAGTCATATATTAATACTAGGCAGCTATATATTAGTACTAGGCAGCTATATATTAGTACTAGGCAGTCATATATTAGTACTAGGCAGCTATATATTAGTACTAGGCAGCTATATATTAGTACTAGGCAGCTACATATTAGTACTAGGCAGTCATATGTTAGTACTAGACAGTCATATATTACTGGGCAGTCATGTATTAGTTGTAAGCAGCCTTATATTAGTAATTGGTAATCATATATTAGTGCCAGGCAGCCATATATTAGTACTAGGCAGTCATATATTAGTACTAGGCAGTCATATATTAGTATTAGGCAGCTACATATTAGTACTAGGCAGTCATATATTAGTACTAGGCAGTCATATATTACTGGGCAGTCATATATTAGTCGTAAGCAGCCATATATTAGTAATAGGTAATCATATATTATTGCTAGGCAGCCATACATTAGTGCTAGGCAGCTATATGTTAGTACTAGGCAGTCATATATTAGTATAGCAGTCTATATACGGCATCAATATTAGTCGTAAGCAGCCATATATTAGTAATAGGCAGTCATACATTAGTGACAGGCAATCATATATTAGTGCTAGGCAGCCATATATTAGTACTAGGCAGCCATATATTACTCGTAAACAGCCATATATTAGTACTAGGCAGCCATATTTTAGTACTAGGCAGTCATATATTAGTGCTAGGCAACTATATATTAGTGCTAGGCAGCTATATATTATTGCTAGGCAGCCACATATTGGTGCTAAGCAGTCATATATTAGTGCTAGGCAGTCATATATTAGTACTAGGCAGTCATATATTAGTGCTAGGCAGTCATATATTAGTACTAGGCAGTCATATATTAGTGTTAGGCAGCCACATATTGGTGCTAGGCAGTCATGTATTAGTGCTAGGCAGTCATATATTAGTGCTAGGCAGTTATATATTAGTGCTAGGCAGCCATATATTAGTGCTAGGCAGTCGTGTATTAGTGCTAGGCAGTCATTTTATTAGTGCTAGACAGTCATATATTAGTGCTAGGCATCATGTATTAGTGCCAGACAGCCATATATTAGTGCTAGGCAGTCATATATTAGTGCTAGGCAGTCATATATTAGTGCTAGGCAGTCATATATCACTGCTAGGCAGTCATATATTAGTGCTAGGCAGTCATATATTAGTGCTAGGCAGTCACATATTAGTGCTGGGCAGCTACACAATGAGCACCATTGATACTCCACATCCCAGCAAATGCATTCATTTCTTTTCCCTTTCAATGGCGACCAGATTCGCTTTACATGAATTCCCGTTTGTCTCATAACTTGTCTGGGAGACTTCCTCTCTCATTCTCTCGTCTCTACCTCCTCATATATTCTGTGGAAATCTTAAACCACATTCCTGTTGCTAATTCCACTACTGATACCAGTACCGGTCTAATCCCTTTCGTAATCCCAATACTAATCACGTTACCAGTCGCACTACTGAGACGAGTACCCGGTCTAATCCCTTTCCTAATTACTATACTAATGGCATTACTAATCTCATTATTATCTTTCCTTCGATTTATATTTTTTATTAATGTGAAAAAACGAAAATAAACCTCTTTCCCAGTACAATAAAGTTAAAACAGGAAATAGTGAAACTTTTAATGAAACATTTAAAGACGAAACGTTAAAAAAATACAGTTCTGGTCAGAAGACTTGGAGGAGGATGGGACAAAAATCGGAGCAGGTCGAGCGACCAGGACATAAATCGTACAAATCCTGTTTGGAACAGATAAATTTATAACGTCTTGTAAGGTGGAGATTAAGATGTGAATTTATGTAGTCTTGATTAAGAAGTAAATTTATATCACACAAAACACCACACACTAACACACACACACACACACAAAACACACAAACACACATCACAAACACACACACACACCAAAAGACACACACCACAACCACACACACACACACAAAGACACACACCCACAACACACACACACACACAAAAGACACACACCCACAACACACACACACACACACACAACACACACACACACAACACACTCGGGGCCAGGAGCTATGAATCGACCCTGCAACCACAAATAGGTGATACACACACACACTCACACGCACACACAGTGAAGAGGCAGGGCCAGGAGCTGAGTCTTGACCCCTGCAACCTCAATTAGGTGAATGGAATTAGGTGAGTACACAGCACACACACACACGCACACACACACACACACACACACCACACACACACACACACACACACACACACACACACACACACACACACACAAGCATGACCTACTTCTGCTAGAGGGATTTCCACTGGTGACGCCGCCTACCACTGCTTCACCTCACCTGTCTGCGGTATATAAACTGTATATATTCTGTACTTTTATGAAGATTGATGGACTGAACACATCGACTCAAGGTTGAGGGACTGATTACCTTAAGTTCCACCTCCACATCTTCCGCCGTTCTTCTCTGTTTTGGACTGAAGAAGCCACAGGCTGGCGAAACGTTTCCTGAATAAAGTTTTCAAAATGTTGCACAAAAGTGAAATTGTACAAATACTATATTTGGGGCATCTGTAAGAATGGAATATCTGGAAAAAACAATGGGACATGCAACTCTGAGCATCCCAAAAAATGTAGTGACCTCCTGTCTAAAGGAGTGTCTCGTTCTTCTTCCTGTACTTTCTTTCACCCAAAAAATGTGTCACTCTTAGGTCCTTCAAAAGCAATGTTACAACATCAGCTGCCCTGCATACCATCTAAAAGGGACCAGGAGGCACAGACCTCACAAGACTAACAATAGTAGCTACGACAACCCAACTCAAGGTGATTTTTTAGTGGCAGGAAATAGAAAAAGAAAATAGAAGGAAATAACAAAAGTAGTCCACCACCTTGGAGCCTTGTTGAACTGGAGGCGCAGCCAGTGGCCCCCCCATGGCTCTCCAGAACTACAACTACTGATGCCAATAACAAAATCCCCCCAACAAACACAGAATGCAACCTCGTTCATATTTGCTAATATACAGGGCCTTAAGCCATCCACCATTAACAAAATACCTTTTATCAGTGGACTTCTAGAGGAGTCTAATGCAATGTTTGCAGTCTTCACAGAGACCCACACAAACGGGTACAACCTTATCAGATGCGACAGAAAGAACAGACAACAAGGGGGGGTTGGCCTGTATGTCAAAGAGTCGCTCATCTGCACGGAGTTGCTGTACACCACAAATGATGTAGCTGAAGTTCTATCAATAAAGATCGAGAACCAAAACCTAGTCATCGTGGTTGTATATAAGCCACCAGATGCAACCTCCCAACAGTTCAAAGAACAGCTACTGAAAATTGATTACTGGCTGGAAAGCCTTCCAGCTCCATCCCCAAACATCTTACTGCTTGGTGATTTCAACCTAAGGAAGAATGTAGCAAATAATGTTATAGCAGAAACAATCCCTGGAGGTAGCACAGATGAAACGTCACACACACATGAGCTACTAAGTCTCTACGATAAAAACACCTTAAGCCAGCAGATAGTGGAGCCAACAAGACTAGAAAACACACTTGACCTTATCTTCACAAATAATGAGGACCTGGTAAGAGACATAACAATATCAAAAACAACTAATTCAGATCACAGTCTAATCAAAGTTCAGACTTACATGCACAGGGGTCCTGATCAGCAAAATGCATGTATCTGTGAAGGTGTCTTCACAAAATACAACTTCAACAACAAGAACATCAACTGGTACCAGGTAAACCATGTCTAAAATAAAACATGTTGGGAAGATATCTTAAATAACATGGATCCAAACCGGTGCCTTGAAAGGATCAACTTCCTGGCAGCTGAAGCATGTTCTAGGAATATTCCCCTAAGAAAGAAGAGCAGGAGAGCAGGAGTAAACTGGAGAGAGAAAGACGCTCCCTCTACAGAAGACGACGAAGAATCACTGAGCTCCTCAGGAAGGCTAGAATTTCTGATACACGGAAGGAAGCGCTGACCAGGGAAGTGGAAACTATCGAACTTAAGTTAAAGGACTCTTACAGGAACCAGGAGAGACAGGAGGAGTTTAAAGCTATTTGTGAAACTGAAAGAAATTCGAAATATTTCTTTTCAATTGCCAAAAACAAGGCAAATACCACATCTAGTATCGGGCCCTTACTCAGACAGGATGGGACTTACACAGATGACAAGGAAATGAATGAAATACTGAAATCCCAGTACGATTCTGTGTTTAGTGAGCCACTAATCAGTCTGAAGATCGACAATCCAAATGATTTCTTCATGAATGAACCTCAAAACTCCATCAATGTATGCCAGATTTCCGACATTACCCTAACTCCGATAGACTTTGAAAAAGCCATTGACAACATGCCAATGCACTCAGCCCCAGGCCCAGACTCGTGGAACTCTGTGTTCATTAAGAACTGCAAGAAACCCCTCTCATGTGCCCTAAGTATACTATGGGGAAGGAGCTGAGACACGGGTGAAATTCTACAGTCACTTAAAACAACGGATATAGACCCACTCCATAAAGGTGGCAGCAAAGCATTAGCTAAGAACTCTAGACCAATAGCTCTAACATCCCACACCATAAAAATCTTTGAAAGAGTGCTATGAAGAATGATTGGAAACCACCTGGATTCCCAAAAAAACTGCACAATCCAGGGCAACATGGGTTCAGGGCAGGTCGCTCCTGCCTCTCACAACCACTGGATCACTATGATATGGCCTTGGAAGAAAAACAGAATGCAGATGTAATATACACAGACTTTGCAAAAACGTTTGACAAGTGCGATCATGGCGTAATAACGCACAAAATATGTGTTAAAGGATAACTGGCAAAGTGGGGAGATGGATCTTCAACTTCCTAACCAATCGAACACAAGGAGTAGTGGTCAACAGAGTTAAATCGGAGGCTGCCATAGTGAAGAGCTCTGTTCCACAAGGCACAGTACTCGCCCCCATCCTGTTCCTCATCCTCATATCAGACATAGACAGAGATGTGATTCACAGCACCGTATCATCCTTTGAAGACGATACTAGGATCTGCATGAGGCTGTCATCTATTGAGGACACGGTTAACCTCCAAGAAGATATAAACCAAATTTTCCAATGGACAACGGAAAACAATATGATGTTCAATGAGGACAAATTCCAACTACTCCGTTATGGAAAACTGAAGGAGATAATAACTAGAACAGAGTATACTACAAACTCTGGCCATGCAATAGATCGAAAAAATAATGTAAGGAACCTGGGAGTAGTAATGTCTGAGGATCTCACTTTCAAGGATCACAACAGTGCCACGATCACACGTGCAAAGAAAATAATAGGATGGATACTGAGAACGTTCAAAACGAGAGATGCCAAGCCAATGATGATCCTTTTCAAATCACTTGTTCTCTCTAGGCTGGAATAATGCTGTCCATTAACATCTTCATTCAAAGCAGGTGAAATTGCATTTCTAGACAGTGTACAGAGAACCTATATTGCACGTATAAGTTCTATCAAGCACCTGAACTACTGGGAATGCTTGGAAGTACTTGACTTGTACTCGTTGGAACGCAGGAGAGAGATGTATATCATAATTTACACTTGGAAAATCCAGCACCACTATAACCACGTATCTAGCACCACTATAACCACTTATCTAGCACCACCATAATCACATATCCAGCGCCACTATAACCACGTATCCAGCACCACTATGATCACGCATCCAGCACCACTATAACCACGTATCCAGCACCACTATAACCATGTATCCAGCACCACTATGATCACGTATCCAGCACCACTATAACCACGTATCCAGCACCACTATAATCACGTATCCAGCACCACTATAATCACGTATCCAGCGCCACTATAACCACGTATCCAGCACCACTATGATCCATGCATCCAGCTCACTATAACACGTATCCAACACCACTATAACCAGTATCCAGCATCACTAGATCACTATCAACCCATATAACACGTATCCAGCACCACTTAATCACGTATCCAGCACCACTATAATCACGTATCCAGCACCACTATAACCCAAGTATTCAGCACCACTATAGCCACGTATCCACCACCACTATAACCGATATAACCAGCACCACTTTAACTCAAGTATTCAGCACCACTATAACCACGTATCTACCACCACTATAACCACGTATCCAGCACCACTATAATCACGCATTCAGCACCACTATAACCACGTATCCAGCACCACTATAACCACGTATCCACCACCACTATAATCACGTATCCAGCACCACTATAATCACGTATCCAGCACTACTATAACCACGTATCCAGCACCACTATAACCACGGATCCAGTACCACTATAATCACGCATTCAGCACCACTATAACCACGTATCCAGCACCACTATAACCACGTATCCACCACCACTATAATCACGTATCCAGCACCACTATAATCACGTATCCAGCACTACTATAACCACGTATCCAGCACCACTATAACCACGTATCCAGCACCACTATAATCACGTATCCAGCACCACTATGATCACGTATCCAGCACCACTGCCAGTCGTATTTCTTTCCATATTATTCTGGACACAAGAGCAGATGGTGAAAGCACTGCTTGACTCCAGTGATATATCACTGCTGTACCATTCATCAACCAGCATAACAGATCAACCACAAAAACACATCCTCTTCACTGTCTCGAATATTTTCACAGTCTCTGCCAGTCTCCTGAACGCACGAATGAAAGAGAAACGAGGACGTGGGGTTAGGGGTGGGAGGAGTTTTGGGGAGAGGAAATGTTCTGAGGGAGTGTGTGGAGACAGTGTGTCTGTAAGGTCAGTGTTGTTGGCTGTTGTTGAGCAGTGACAAGTGTCTGGGTCATCAGTAAGGTCACGGTGACAAATTTAGCGGTAAAATGATTGGTCAAGATGCACGGCACACGACACATGAACACAAACAACACAACGCATGAACACACACAAACAACACAACGCATGAACGCGCACAACATACGATTCATTACTTCCGGAGGTCAAATACACATCAAGCAACAGGAAAAAACAGTTCCTCCGAAAGGTTGAGGCCAATTAACTAAAACAGTCCTAGGGAAGCACTGAATAGACATTAATAGACTGAAACATACATATTATTACTTGGTTACCGTCTATGTTTTTGTCATCGAGGGTTC
>NC_069417.1:46567109-46601996 GCF_026875155.1 Cherax quadricarinatus
TACAATGGATCAGGGAATACTTGTCAGGAAGACAGCAGCGAGTCATGGTACGTGGCGAGGTGTCAGAGTGGGCACCTGTGACCAGCGGGGTCCCGCAGGGGTCAGTCCTAGGACCAGAGCTGTTTCTGGTATTTGTGAACGACATGACGGAAGGAATAGACTCTGAGGTGTCCCTGTTTGCAGATGACGTGAAGTTGATGAGAAGAATTCACTCGATCGAAGACCAGGCAGAACTGCAGACCTGGTCCAGCAATTGGCTCCTGGAGTTCAATCCCACCAAGTGCAAAGTCATGAAGATGGGGAAGGGCAAAAGAAGGCACAGACGGAGTACAGTCTAGGGGGTCAGAGACTACAAACCTCACTCAAGGAAAAGATCTTGGGTTGAGTATAACACCAGGCACATCTCCTGAAGCGCACATCAACCAAATAACGGGCTGCAGCATATGGGCGCCTAGCAAACCTCAGAACAGCATTCCGACATCTTAATAAGGAATCATTCAGGACCCTGTACACCGTGTACGTTAGGCCCATATTGGAGTATGCGGCACCAGTTTGGAACCCACACTAGCCAAGCACGTGAAGAAGAACTAGAGAAAGTGCAAAGGTTTGCAACAAGACTAGTCCCAGAGCTAAGAGGTATGTCCTACGAGGAGAGGTTAAGGGAAATCTACCTGACGACACTGGAGGACAGGAGAGATAGGGGGGACATGATAACGACATACAAAATACTGAGAGGAATTGACAAGGTATACAAAGACAGGATGTTCCAGAGATTGGACACAGTAAAAAGGGGACACAGTTGGAAGCTGAAGACACAGATGAATCACAGGGATGTTAGGAAGTATTTCTTCAGCCACAGAGTAGTCAGTAAGTGGAATAGTTTGGGAAGCGATGTAGTGGAGGCAGGATCCATACATAGCTTAAGCAGAGGTATGATAAAGCTCACGGCTCAGGGAGAGTGACCTAGTAGCGATCAGTGAAGAGGCGGGCCAGGAGCTCGGACTCGACCCCGCAACCTCAACTAGGTGGGGTACACACACACACACACACATGCACACCCCTGTACGTATGTGTGTGTGTATGTATCTATATATGTATGTAATGTATGTATGTATATGCCCCTGCGGGGCCAGGAGCTCGGACTCGACCCCCGCAACCTCAACTAGGTGAGTACACACACACACACACACACACACACACACACACACACACACACACACACACACACACACACACACACACACACACACACACACACACGGAATAGTTTGGGTAGCGATGTAGTTGAGGCAGGATCCATACATAGCTTTAAGCAGAGGTATGATAAAGCTCACGGCTCAGGGAGAGTGACCTAGTAGTGACCAGTGAAGAGGCGGGGCCAGGAGCTAGGACTCGACCCCTACAACCTCAACTAGGTGAGTACAACTAGGTGAGTACACACGCACGCACGCACACACACACACACACACACACACACACACACACATACATATTCATACATACGCGCACATGTACACACGTTGGTGCAGTAGCAAATGCATGTGTTTATGTACATATCGTTACAGCGTTTGGTGATTAGCAAGGCGACATACACAGGCGTAGAATGTAAACATATGAAGGACAGCAGGTGTTTAAGGGTGCACGTATAACAGTGTAGAGCAGTTGTTTGTCAATGTAGTTCTGTAACAGCGTATGCACTGTGGTATGTAGCTGTCTGTAAACAGTGTATAACTGTGTTTTGTAGGCCTTGTACAGTGTATGACTGTATTGTGTGTGTAACAGTGTATGACTGTGTTATGTAGTGTCTGTAACAGTGTATGACTGTGTTATGTAGTGTCTGTAACAGTGTATAACTGTGTTATGTAGCGCCTGTAACAGTGTATGACTGTATTAGTGTGTGTAACAGTGTATGACTGTGTTATGTAGTGTCTGTAACAGTGTATAACTGTGTTATGTAGCGTCTGTAACAGTGTATGACTGTATTAGTGTGTGTAACAGTGTATGACTGTGTTATGTAGTGTCTGTAACAGTGTTTGACTGTATTAGTGTGTGTAACAGTGCATGACTGTGTTATGTAGCGCCTGTAACAGTGTTTGACTGTATTAGTGTGTGTAACAGTGTATGACTGTGTTATGTAGCGCCTGTAACAGTGTTTGACTGTTTTAGTGTCTGTAACACTGTATGACTGAGTTATGTAGTGTCTGTAACAGTGTGTGACTGTGTTATGTAGTGTGTGTAACTCCAGTTCCCTCCCCCCCCCCGTGTATGACTGTGTTAAGTAGTGTTCTGTAACATGTGTATAACTGTGTTATGTAGTGTCTGTAACAGTGTATGACTGTGTTATGTAGCGTCTGTAACAGTGTATGACTGTGTTATGTAGTGTCTGCAACAGTGTATGACTGTGTTATGTAGTGTCTGTAACAATGTATGACTGTGTTATGTAGTATGTGTAACAGTGTAAGACTGTGTTATGTAGCGTCTGTAACAGTGTATGACTGTGTTATGTAGCGTCTGTAACAGTATATGACTGTGTTATATAGTGTGTGTAACAGTGTATGATTGTATTATGTAGTGTCTGTACCAGTGTATGACTGTTATGTAGTGTGTGTAACAGTGTATGACTGTGTTATGTTGTGTCTGTAAGAGTGTATGACTGTGTTATGTAGTGTTTGTAACAGTGCATGACTGTGTTATGTAGTGTGTGTAACAGTATATGACTGTATTATGTAGTGCCTGTAACAGTGTATGACTGTATTATGTAGTGCCTGTAACAGTGCATGACTGTGTTATGTAGTGTCTGTAACAGTGTATGACTGTATATGTAGTGCCTGTATAACAGTGTTATGACTGTGTTATGTAGTTGTGAGTAAACAGTGGTATGCTGTATTATGTAGTGCCTGTAACATGTATGACTTTATTATGTAGTGCCTGTAACAGTGCATGACTGTGTTATGTAGTGTGAGTAACAGTGTATGACTGTCTTATGTAGTGTCTGTAACAGTGTATACTGTGGTGTTATTTAGTTGTCTGTAAAAGTGTATGATGTGTTTATGTTAGTTTGATTGTAAACAGTGTATTACTGTGTTATGTAGTGTCTGTAACAGTGTATAACTGTGGTGTTATTTAGTGTCTGAAACAGTGTATGACTGTGTTATGTAGTGTGTGTAACAGTGTATAACTGTGGTGTTATTTAGTGTCTGTAAAAGTGTATGACTGTCTTATGTAGTGTGTGTAACAGTGTATGACTGTGTTATGTAGTGTGTGTAACAGCGTATGACTGTGTTATGTACTGTCTGAAACAGTGTATGACTGTGTTATGTAGTGTGTGTAACAGTGTATAACTGTGGTGTTATTTAGTGTCTGTAAAAGTGTATGACTGTGTATGTCTAGTCTGTGTAACAGTGTATGACTGTGTTATGTCGCGCCTGTAACAGTGTTTGACTGTGTTATGTAGCGTCTGAAACAGCGTATGACTGTGTTATGTAGTGTCTGTAACAGTGTATAACTGTGTTATGTAGTGTCATGTATCAGCAAATATGACTGTGTTATGTAGTGTCTGTAATAGTTGTATGACATGTGTTATGTGTGTCTGGTAAACAGCGTATGACTGTGTTATGTAGTGTCTGTAACAGTGTATGACTGTGTTATGTAGCGTCTGTAACAGTGTATGACTGTGTTATGTAGTGTCTGTAACAGTGTATGACTGTGTTATGTAGTGCCTGTAAAGTGTAATGACTGTGTTATGTATGTGTCTGTATCAGTGTATAAACTGTATGTTATGTAGGGTCTGTAACAGGTAGGACTGTGTTATGTAGTGTCTGAAACAGTGTATGACTGTGTTTATGTAGTGCGTTGAAACAAGTGTATAACTGTGTTATGTAGTGTCTGCAACAGTGTATGACTGTGTTATGTAGTGTCTGAAACAGTGTATGACTGTGTTATGTAGTGCGTGTAACAGTGTATAACTGTGTTATGTAGTGTCTGCAACAGTGTATGACTGTGTTATGTAGTGTCTGAAACAGTGTATGACTGTGTTATGTAACGTCTGTAACAGTGTATGACTGTGTTATGTAGTGTCTGTAACAGCGTATGACTGTGTTATGTAGTGTCTGTAACAGTGTATAACTGTGTTATGTAGCGCCTGTGTAACAGGTGTATGACTGTATTAAGTGTGTGTAAACAGTGCTGATGACTGTGTTAAGTAGTGTCCTGTAACAGTTATTGACCTGTGTTTTGTAGGTGTCTGTAACAGTGTATAACTGTGTTATGTAGCGCCTGTAACAGTGTATGACTGTATTAGTGTGTGTAACAGTGTATGACTGTGTTATGTAGTGTCTGTAACAGTGTATAACTGTGTTATGTAGCGCCTGTAACAGTGTATGACTGTATTAGTGTGTGTAACAGTGTATGACTGTGTTATGTAGTGTCTGTAACAGTGTTTGACTGTATTAGTGTGTGTAACAGTGCATGACTGTGTTATGTAGCGCCTGTAACAGTGTTTGGACTGTATTAGTTTCTGTGTTAACAGTGTATGACTGTTTTATTTTAGTCGCCGGTAACAGTGTTTGACTGTTTTAGAGTCGGTAAACATCTGTATGACTGAGTTATGTAGTGTCCTGAACAGTGTGTGGACTGTGTTATGTAGTGTGTGTTAACGTGTCATGACTTGTGTAAGTTAGTAGTGTCTGTATCAGTTGTATAACTGTGTTATGTAGTGTTGTAACAGTGTACATGAACAACTGTGTTTTGTAGTGTCTGTAACAGTGTATGACTGTGTTATGTAGTGTCTGTAACAGTGTATGACTGTGTTATGTAGTGTCTGTAACAGTGTATGACTGTGTTATGTAGTATGTGTAACAGTGTAAGACTGTGTTATGTAGCGTCTGTAACAGTGTATGACTGTGTTATGTAGCGTCTGTAACAGTATATGACTGTGTTATATAGTGTGTGTAACAGTGTATGATTGTATTATGTAGTGTCTGTACCAGTGTATGACTGTTATGTAGTGTGTGTAACAGTGTATGACTGTGTTATGTTGTTGACTGTAAGAGTGTTAAGAATGTGTTATGTAGTGTTTGTAACAGTGCATGACTGTGTTATGTAGTGTGTGTAACAGTATATGACTGTATTATGTAGTGCCTGTAACAGTGTATGACTGTATTATGTAGTGCCTGTAACAGTGCATGACTGTGTTATGTAGTGTCTGTAACAGTGTATGACTGTATTATGTAGTGCCTGTAACAGTGTATGACTGTGTTATGTAGTGTGTGTAACAGTGTATGACTGTATTATGTAGTGCCTGTAACAGTGTATGACTGTATTATGTAGTGCCTGTAACAGTGCATGACTGTGTTATGTAGTGTGAGTAACAGTGTATGGACTGTATTATGTAGTGCTGTAACAGTGTATGACTGTATTATGTAGTGCCTGTAACAGTGTATGACTGTGTTAAGTAGTGTGAGTAACAGTGTATGACTGTATTATGATACGTGCCTGTAACAGTGTATGCCTGTGCTTATGTAGTGTGAGTAACAGTGTATGGACTGTATTATGTAGTGCATTTAACTGTGTATGACTGTGTTACGTAGTGTGAGTAACAGGTATTGTCTGTATTATGTAGTGCCTGTAAAAAGTGTTATGACTGTGTTATGTTGTAGTGTGAGTAACAGTGTATGACTGTATTATGTAGTGCATGTAACAGTGTATGACTCGCATATTGTAGAGCTTTTTTAACAGTGTATGTCGTGGTATGTAGTGTCGTGTAACAGTGTATGACTGTATGTGTAGTGCCTGTAACAGTGTATGACTGCGTTTTGTAGTGCGATGTAACAGTGTAATGAGACAGTGTTATGTTAGTGTGTGTAAACAGTGTATGACTGTGTTATGGTAGTGTGTGTAACAGTGTTGACTGTGTAATGTAGTGTGTGTAACAGTGTATGACTGTATTATGTAGTGTGTGTAACAGTGTATGACTGTATTATGTAGTGTGTGTAACAGTGTATGACTGTGTTATGTAGTGTGTGTAACAGTGTGGACTGTGTAATGTAAGTGTGAGTAACAGTTGTATGACTGTATTTGTCAGGTGTGTAACAGTGTATGACCGTGTATGTAGTGTGTGTAACAGTTATGATGTGTTATGTAGTGGTGTTGTAACAGTTGTTGGACTGTGTAATGTAGTGTGTGTAACAGTGTATGACTGTATTATGTAGTGTGTGTAACAGTGTATGACCGTGTTATGTAGTGTGTGTAACAGTGTATGACTGTGTTATGTAGTGTGTGTAACAGTGTTGACTGTGTAATGTAGTGTGTGTAACAGTGTATGACTGTATTATGTAGTGTGTGTAACAGTGTATGACCGTGTTATGTAGTGTGTGTAACAGTGTATGACTGTGTTATGTTAGTGTGTTGTAACAGTGGATGGACTGTGTTATTTTGTGTCAGGAACAGTTGTATGGACTGTGTTATTAGATGTGTGTAACAGTGTTGACTGTGTAATGTAGTGTGTGTAACAGTGTATGACCGTGTTATGTAGTGTGTGTAACAGTGTATGACTGTGTTATTTAGTGTCAGTAACAGTGTATGACTGTGTTATGTAGTGTGTGTAACAGTGTTTGACTGTGTTAATGTAGTGTGGTGTAACAGTGTACTATGACTGTATTTTGTAGGTGCCCTGTCAAACAGTGTAATGGACTGTGTAATGTAGTGTGATGATGTAACAGTGTATGACTGTATGATGTAGTGCCTGTAACAGTGTATGACTGTGTAATGTCGCTTGGTGTAACAGTGTATGACTTGTGTTATGTAGTTCGTGTTGTAACAGTGTATGACTGTATTATGATAGTGCCTGTAACGTGTATGGACTGTGCTATTGTAGTGTGTGTAACAGTGTATGACTGTATTCTGTAGTGCCTGTAAACAGTGTATGTACTGTGTAATGTAGTGTGTGTTAACAGTGTATGTCTTATTATGTAGTGTGTGTAAACTCAGTGTTATGACTGTGGTAAGTAGTGTGTGTAACAGGTGTAATGACATGTTTATGTAGTGCCGTAACTAGTGTATGACTGTGTAATGTTAGTGTGTGAACGTTTATGACTGTAGTATGTGTGCCTGTTACAGTGTATGACTGTGCTATGTAGTTGTGTGTTACAGTGTATGACTGTGTTATGTAGTGTGTGTAAATGTGTATGACTGTTTAAATTATGTTAGTTTTTGGGGCCCCAGTAACGTGTATGACTGTTTGTAATGTAGTGTGTGTAACAGTGTATGACTGTGTAATGTAGTGCTGTGTAACAGTTATGAATGTATTTTGAAGTAAATAATGCTGTAACGTGTAATGACTGCATTATGTAGTGTCTGGTAACAGGTATGACTGTGTTATGTAGTGTCTGTAAAACAGTGTATGATGTGTTTTATGTGTGTCTGTAACAGTGTATGACTTGCGTTATGTAGTGTCTGTAACAGTGTATGACTGTGTTATGTAGTGCCTGTAACAGTGTATGACTGTGTTATGTAGTGTCTGTAACAGTGTATTACTGCATTATTATAGTGTTGTTAACAGTGTATGACTGTGTTATGTAGTGTCTGTAACAGTGTATGACTGTGTTATGTAGTGTCTGTAACAGTGTATGACTGTGTTATGTAGTGTCTGTAACAGTGTATGACTGTGTTATGTAGTGTGTGTGTAACTAGTGGTATGACTGTATTATGTAGTGCCTGTTACAGTGTCATGACGCATTATGTAGTGTCTGTAACAGTGTATGACTGTGTTATGTAGTGTCTGTAACAGTGTATGACTGCATTATGTAGTGTCTGTAACAGTGTATGACTGTGTTATGTAGTGCCTGTAACAGTGTATGACTGTGTTATGTAGTGTCTGTAAACAGTTGTATGACTGCTATTATGTAGTGTCTGTAACAGTGTATGACTGTGTTATGTAGTGTCTGGAAAAAATAAAAAAAAAAAAAAGTGTCTATGACTGTGTTATGTAGTGTCTGTAACAGTGTATGACTGTGTTATGTAGTGTCTGTAACAGTGTATGACTGTGTTATGTAGTGTCTGTAACAGTGTATGACTGTATTATGTAGTGCCTGTAACAGTGTATGGACTGACATTATGTAGTGTCTGTAACAGTGTATGACTGTGTTATGTAGTGTCTGTAACAGTGTATGACTGCATTATGTAGTGTCTGTAACAGTGTATGACTGTGTTATGTAGTGTCTGCAAACTGTATGAATAAATTATGTAGCGTCTTGGTAGTCTCGTGTTTTATTATTATTATTATTATTATTATTATTATTATTATTATTATTATGTATTATTATATTTTCTTTTAATAATAATAAAATAATAATTAATAAAATAATAATAATAATATAATAATTAATAATGTAATAATAATAATAATAATAATAAATATTATTATTATTATTATTATTATTATCATTACTTTATTAATATCATGATTTGCCAAGTTACGTTCATACAGACGTTATGGGTTCTTAAGGAATGCAAAATGGAACTCTGTGAACCATTAAACTTATATTTTTAATTTATCTCTTTCAAACAGGTGTAGTGTTCTGATATGTGGAAGATGGCTATTGTAATTCCTATTTTTAATACATTTCGGACAAAGTCGTTACCGTCAAATACCGCCCCAATAAGCCTGACTCAATTGTAGGCAAATTACTAGAGTCAATGTATAGTGAGATTTATAAGAAGCCATCTCGATAAGCATAGCTTGATTAATGATACTCAGCAAGATTCAAAAGGGACCGGTTTGTCTAACTAATTTATTAACTTTCTTCAGTAAAGCTTTTTGAGGGCTGTTGACACGATTAAAGAAATTTGCTATTTACTTAGATTTTAGTAAGGCTTTGATAGAGCTCCGCACCATAAACGGTAAAGAAAGAAAGTGCAACTCATGGCATGAGAGAAAAGTGCTCTCGTGGATCGAGTCATGGATCACAGACAGGAAGCAGAGAGTGTACATAAATGGGGTTTAATCCGATTGGGGATTGTACAAGTGGTGTTCCACAGGGATCAGTCTTGGGCCCGTTGTTTTTATATATATATATCAATGATCTTGTTGAGGGAATACTAGTGATTTGAGCCAAATTCGCCGATGACACAAAGATAGGTAGGATAATTGATTCAACGTAGATGTTATGGAACTTCAGGAGGATTTAAACAAACTCTGGTTCTGGGTATCAGAAAATTGGCAGCTGGCAGTTCAATGCCCACCCCCCGGATGGCGACTATGGTGTTAGTGTGAAAGTACTTTTTGAGACGTTCAGTGCAACCTGACTGTTGGGAGAATTATAACTTTGCTGGAGGTGGTGTTGATGCGTGGAGAATTTATGATCTGAAGTGCTCTTTTTTTGCAGACTTTGATGAAAAAGAAGGAGAATGTAACTCTGTGAATGTTTGGTGAATGTATGTAACTCTCGTCAAGAAACTCAGGCCTCACCCCCCAAATTCGGTATTGCTCTTAGCCCCGAAAAACCGATGATTGATGCCTCCTTCTTGGTCTTGTATCTTGACTGGAACAGAAGTGTGTTAGATCATTTTATTGGTGGGGTTTCCGATAAAAGAAATCTTTAGGTTGTAGTCTTACTTGTGAATGAGGACGTCGAGGAAAAGGTAGCTTGTCATTGGACTCTTCTTCTAGTGTAAACTGGATCGCGGTTCAACTGCGTTGAGCCTTGCCTGAAGATCCCCGTACTCATCAAAACGTTTGGAGTTATTACGAGGACTCGTCCACGTAAGTCCCCCCGTGCGAATGCGGGGAGATGTTGGGCGAGGTGTTCGGAATATAGGTGTTCCAGTATAAGTTGGCTAGGACGGCACTTATGGGGGACCCCATTCCATGCCGTAGGTTGTTTTAGAGATTGTTATGAAAGAAAAACAGTTGAAATTAACACAGGTTCACTTAAGTCAACAAAATTCCGGGAAGGTAGAGGAAAGATTAGGTCCTTACTGACTTTACGTCGTAGAAACCTCGATGCCTGTTTTGGTAGGTACTTTTGTGAAGAGGGAAGTCACATCCAAACTGTTAGTTTCTTGCTACGGATGGAGAATAGGTACGGTTCTGCGGTTGAGAGGGTCACCTGCGTGTTAAGATGAGCGGGGCTGATGAGTCCCAGAAGGCAGGAAAGATGTTGGCCAAGAACTACCGGAAGTTTGTGTGGGTGCCTGCCTATTCACTGACGTGCTCCACACAAAACTAGCCGGAGTTCTTGCCAAAACATCTTTTCCTGCCCTTTGGGACCATCGCCCCGCTCATCTTAAAACACGAAGGTGACCTTCTCAACCGCATCCGTTAACCTCTCCATCCGTAACAATAAACTAAGCAGTTTGGATTGGTGACTTCCCTCTTCACAAAAGTACCTACCAAAAAAGCCATCGAGGTTCTACGACGTAAAGTCAATCAGGACCTTAATCCTTCACTATATTCCTCCGGAGATTTTGTTGTGACTTAATTGATCTCTGTGTTAATTTCACTGTTTTTCTTTCAATAACAAGCTCTCAAACAAACCTCGGCAATGGGAATGGGGTCCCCCAAAGTGCCCGTCCTAGCCAACTTATACATGGAACACATAGAACCGAACACTTCGCCAACATCATCCCCTCAAGCGTCACTTGATGTTTACGTTACGTGGAACGATGTCCTCGTAAAACTCCAAAACGTTTTGATGTACGGGATCTTCAGGCAAGGCTCAACGCAGTGAACCGGCGCGATCCAGTTTACACTAGAAGAAGAGTCCATGGACAAGCTACCTTTCCTCGCCGTCCTCATTCACAAGTAGACAACAACCTAAGATTTCAAGTTTATCGGACCCACCACTGAAAAATGTCTCACACACTTCTATTCCAGTCAAGATCAAGACCAAAAGAGGCCATCATCATCGGGTGTTTTTCATAAGAGCATACCGAATTGTAGTCCTGAGTTTTCGCGACGAGGAGTGTACATACATTCACCAAACACTTCACAGGTGTTACATTCTCCTTCTCTTTTTCATCAAAGACTGCAAGAAAGAGCTCTTCAGATCATAAAATTCTCACGCATCAAACACCACTCCAGCAAAGTTATTATTCTTCCCAAACAGTCAGGTTGCAACCTGAACGTCTCAAAAGTATCTTCACAAGTAACACCAGGTCGCCATCGCTTCTAGCACTTCAATAAAGGATTATAACCAGGCACAAAATCCAAGCACCACGAACCAGTCAATGAGGAGTTTACACTATACCTGTGGAGGCTGTGACAAGATTTACGTAGGTGAACAGCCAGAAACCTCGACACCCGCTCAATGAACACATTTACGCATGTAGGAACGATATCCTGAACTACGCTGTTGTACAACACCGAAATTCCCACCAATTCATCTCATTCGAAATTCAGGGAGACGCCCAATTAATGATCAAAGAAACTAATCTTCCGCAGACGCAAGTGTCTCGAATCAGCATGTTCGCTGTTTCGAATACAAATTAACAAAACAACGCAAGCTTCACATCTCCGAAGTCCTTATAAGAATCCTCCTGAAAACAGTAAACCCTGCCATCACATAGTCTCTCCTGTTATACTACACAAAGAACAGAGAGTTGTGAACCTGAAACAAGCTGCCTCATTACAGTCTATATTTGTCCTACCAATTTTATGGTACCTAAGTAATAGCTTTTATATCACTTTTACAATCATTGTACGAATTAAATTGACTCTACCATTGTATTACTTTTTCACTTCCACACTATTACTACTACTACTACTACCACTAGTGAACATCGAAATGGTACCTCACTAGTATTACACCTCACTCTGAGCCTTTATATACCCTCTGTGTCCATGTATTGTTTATAATGGCTTGATAAAGCTCCTGGAGAGCGAAACGTTGCCACAATAAATGTCATATTAGTTGCACTTGTGTCCTTTTACTTTACATACCTGTACTCTACTGATTGTAGTGTACCTGTACTCTACTGACTGTAGTGTACCTGTACTCCACTGACTGTAGTGTACCTGTACTCTACTGACTGTAGTGTACCTGTACTCCACTGACTGTAGTGTACCTGTACTCCACTGACTGTAGTGTACCTGTACTCCACTGACTGTAGTGTACCTGTACTCTACTGACTGTAGTGTACCTGTACTCTAATGACTGTAGTGTACCTGTACTCCACCTGACTGTAGGGTATGTTAAACCATGTACTCTACTGACTGTAGTGTACCTGTACTCCACTGACTGTAGTGTACCTGTACTCTACTGACTGTAGTGTACCTGTACTCTACTGACTGTAGTGTACCTGTACTCCACTGACTGTAGTGTACCTGTACTCTACTGACTGTAGTGTACCTGTACTCCACTGACTGTAGTGTACCTGTACTCTACTGACTGTAGTGTACCTGTGCTCTTACTGACTGGAGTGTTCTGTACTCAACTGACTGTAGTGTACTGTACTCACTGACTGTTGTGTAATCTGTCCTCCTACTATGGAATGTAGTGTACCTGTACTCTACTGACTGTAGTGTACCTGTACTCTACTGACTGTGTTGTACTTGTACTCTACTGACTGTGGTGTACCTGTACTCTACTGACTGTGGTGTACCTATGCTCTACTGACTGTAGTGTACCTGTACTCTACTAACGGTGGAGTACCTCTACTCTTTGACTGCTGGCTGCTACATATGCTATACTGACTGGTGTACCTCTACTCTACTGACTGTGGTGTACCTCTACTCTACTGACGGTAGTGTACCTCTACTCTACTGACTGTGGTGTACCTCTACTCTACTGACTGTGGTGTACATGTACTCTACTGACTGTGGTGTACCTGTACTCTGCTGACCGTGTTGTACATGTACTCTACTAACTGTAGTGTATCTGTACTCTAGTGTCTGTAGTGTAACTGTACTCTACTAACTGTAGTGTACCTGTACTCTACTAGCTGTGGTGTACTTGTATTCTGCTGACTGTAATGTACCTGTACTCTACTGACTGGAGTATACCTGTAATCTACCAATTTTAGTGTACCTGTACTCTGCTGACTGTAGCGTACCTGTACTCTACGGACTGTACTGTATCCTATACTCTACTGACTGCAGCACGTACCTGTACTCTACTAACTGTAGTGTACCTGTGCCCTACTGACTGTACTGTATCATGTACTCTGCTGACTGTAGTGTTCCTGTGCTCTACTGTGTTTTGGCTGTACTCTACTAACTGAGTTGTACCTGTAGTCTACTGACTGTAGTTTATCTTTACTGTACCGTGTTGTACCTGTTCTCTGCTGACTATGGTGTACTTGTACTCTACTAACTGTGTTGCACCTGTACTCTACTAACTGTGTTGTACCTGTACTCTACTGACTCTGGTGTACCTGTACTTACTGTGTTATACCTGTACTCTACTAACTGTGTTGTACCTGTACTCTCCACAACCATGTGTTGGCTGTGGTGGTACAGAGTTGCCTGAGAGTGCACCAGTGCTAGAGGGAGCCAGAACCACCTACCAGCTGGGAGATAGAGTCGTCCTCAACTGTACTTCCATGTTATCCCAGCCAGCTGCTTCCCTAGAGTGGTACATCAACGACCAGCTGGTGGTGAGTGTTTCTACTGTATTATGAAGTGTCTGTAACAGTGTACGACTGTGTTATGTAGCGTCCGTAACGGTGTCTGAATGATTTATGTAATTTATGTAACAGTGTATGACTGTGTTATGTAGCGTATGAATGTGTTAGGTAGTGTGTGTAACACTGTATAGCTGTGTCATGTAGTGTCTGTAACAGTGTACGACTGTGTTATGTAGCGTCCGTAACGGTGTACGACTGTGTTATGTAGCGTCCGTAACGGTGTCTGAATGATTTATGTAATTTCTGTAACACTGTATGAATGTGTTATGTAGTGTATGTAACAGCGTATGACTGTGTTATGTAGTGTCTGTAACAGTGTATGACTGTGTTATGTAGTGTCTGTAACAGTGTATGACTGTGTTATGTAGCGTCTGTAACAATGTATGACTGTGTTATGTAGTGTCTGTAACAGTGTATGAATGATTTATGTAATTTCTGTAACAGTGTATGAATGAGTTATGTAGTGTCTGTAACAGTGTATGAATGATTTATGTAATTTCTGTAACGTGTATGAATGTGTTTTGTAGTGTCATGTAACAGTGTATGACTGTGTTATGTTGTGTTGTGTAAAGCGTCAGAATGTGTTTATGTAGGGTCTGTAACAGTGTATGGGGACTGTGTTATGTAGTGGCTGTAAGGTGTATGACTGTGTTATGTAAGGTTGTAACAATGTATGGACTGGTGTTATGTAGTGTTTGTAACGTGTATGAATGATTTTACTTGTAATTTCTGTAACAGTGTATGAATGTGTTATGTAGTGTCTGTAACAGTGTATGAATAATTTATGTAATTTCTGTAACAGTGTATGAATGTGTTATGTAGTGTCTGTAACAGTGTATGACTGTGTTATGTAGTGTCTGTAACAGCGTATGAATGTGTTATGTAGTGTCTGTAACAGTGTATGACTGTGTTATGTAGTGTCTGTAACAGTGTATGACTGTGTTATGTAGCGTCTGTAACAATGTATGACTGTGTTATGTAGTGTCTGTAACAGTGTATGAATGATTTATGTAATTTCTGTAACAGTGTATGACTGTGTTATGCAGTGTCTGTAACAGCGTATGAATGTGTTATGTAGTGTCTGTAACAGCGTATGAATGTGTTATGTAATTTCTGTAACAGTGTATGACTGTGTTATGTAGTGTCTGTAACAGGCGTATGGAGAAGTGTTCTGAACATTTCCCCCGTAACAGTGTATGAATGTGTTATGTAGTGTCTGTAACAGTGTATGACTGTGTTATGTAGTGTCTGTAACAGTGTATGACTGTGTTATGTAGTGTCTGTAACAGTGTATGACTGTGTTATGTAGTGTCTGTAACAGCGTATGAATGTGTTATGTAGTGTCTGTAACAGTGTATGACTGTGTTATGTAGTGTCTGTAACAGTGTATAATGGACTGTGTATATATGTAGTGGCTGTATCAGTGTAAATGACTGTGTTAGCAGTGCCCCCCCCCCCCCCCCCTTTCTCTGTAACAGCGTCATGAATGTGTTATGTAGTGTCTCTGTAACAGTGTATGGCTGTGTTTTGTAGTGTCTGTCACAGCGTATGAATGTCCTATGTAGTGTCTGTAACAGTGCATGACTGTGATATGTACTGTGTATAGCACTGTATGACTGTGATATGTAGGGTGTGTAATAGCGTATGAATGTGTTATGTAGTGTCTGTAACAGCGTATGTGTTAAGTAGTGTCTGTAACAGTGCATGACTGTCTTATTAGTGTCTGTACAGCGTATGGGGGAATTGTATGGTTGTGTCTGTAACTAGCGTATGAAGTGTTATGTAGATGTCTGTAAACAGCGTATGACATGTGTTATGTAGTGTCTGTAACTAGCGTATGAATGTTTATGTAGTGTCTGTAAACAGTGTTGATAAGTGTGACTGTGTTATGTAGTCGTCTGTAACAGCGTATGAATGTGTTTATGTAAGTGTCTTAACGTGTGTGACTGTGTTATGTAGTGTCTGTAACAGCGTATGAATGTGTTATGTAGTGTCTGTAACAGCGTATGAATGTGTTATGTAGTGTCTGTAACAGCGTATGAATGTGTTATGTAGTGTCTGTAACAGTGTGTGACTGTGTTATGTAGTGTGTGTGTAACACTGTATGATTGTGTTATGTAGTGTGTGTAACAACGTATAACTGTCATGTAGTGTTTGTAACAGCGTATGAATGTATTATGTAGTGTCTGTAACAGTGTATGACTGCGTTATGTAATGTATGTAACAGTGTATAACTGTTATGTAGCGTCAAAACGTTCAAAATGTTCTAAACGAGAGATGCCAAGCCAATGATGATCCTTTTCTAATCACTTGTTCTCTCTAGGCTGGAATACTGCTGTACATTAACATCTCCATACAAAGCAGGTGAAATCGCAGATCTAGAGAGTGTACAGAGATCCTTTACTGCACGTATAAGTTCTGTCAAGCACCTTAACTACTGGGAACGCTTGGAAGCACTTGACTTGTACTCGTTGGAACGCCGGAGGGAGAGATTATCATAATCTTACATTGGAAAAATATGGAAGGGAAGGTCCCGAATCTTCACACAGAAATCACTCCCTACGAAAGTAAAAGACTGGGCAGGCGATGCAAAATGCCGCCAATTAAAAGTAGGGGCGCCATTGGTACACTAAGAGAAAACACCATAACTGTCCAGGGCCCAAGACTATTCAACAGCCTCCTATCAAGCATTAGGGGAATTATCAATAAACCCCTGGCTGCCTTCAAGAGAGTTCTGGACAGATACCTAAAGTTAGTGTTCGGATCAGCCGGCCGGATGTGGGGCTGCTGTACGTTGGACTGCGTGCAGCTAACAGTAACAGCCTGGTTGATCAGGCCCTGATCCACCAGGAGGCCTGGTCACGGACCGCGCCGCGGGGGCGTTGATCCCAGAAATAATCTCCAGGTAACCTCCAGGTATGACTGTATTATGTAGTGTCTGTAACAGTGTATGACTTTGTTATGTAGTGTCTGTAACAGTGTATAACTGTGGTGTTATTTAGTGTCTGTAACAGTGTATGACTGTGTTATGTAGTGTCTGTAACAGTGTATAACTGTGGTGTTACTTAGTGTCTGTAAAAGTGTATGACTGTGTTATGTAGTGTGTGTAACAGCGTATGACTGTCTTATGTAGTGTCTGTAACAGTGTATAACTGTGGTGTTATTTAGTGTCTGTAAAAGTGTATGACTGTGTTATGTAGTGTGTGTAACAGTGTATGACTGTGTTATGTAGTGTCTGTAACAGTGTATAACTGTGGTGTTATTTAGTGTCTGAAACAGTGTATGACTGTGTTATGTAGTGTGTGTAACAGTGTATAACTGTGGTGTTATTTAGTGTCTGTAAAAGTGTATGACTGTCTTATGTAGTGTGTGTAACAGTGTATGACTGTGTTATGTAGTGTGTGTAACAGCGTATGACTGTGTTATGTACTGTCTGAAACAGTGTATGACTGTGTTATGTAGTGTGTGTAACAGTGTATAACTGTGGTGTCACCCCATCACGGACATAGTGTTATTTAGTGTCTGTAAAAGTGTATGACTGTGTTATGTAGTCTGTGTAACAGTGTATGACTGTGTTATGTAGTGTGTGTAACAGTGTATGACTGTGTTATGTCGCGCCTGTAACAGTGTTTGACTGTGTTATGTAGCGTCTGAAACAGCGTATGACTGTGTTATGTAGTGTCTGTAACAGTGTATAACTGTGTTATGTAGTGTCTGTAACAGCATATGACTGTGTTATGTAGTGTCTCTGTAAACAGTGTATATGACTGTGTTATGTAGTGTCTGAAACAGCGTATGACTGTGTTATGTAGTGTCTGTAACAGTGTATGACTGTGTTATGTAGCGTCTGTAACAGTGTATGACTGTGTTAAGTAGTGTCTGTAACAGTGTATGACTGTGTTATGTAGTGCCTGTAACAGTGTATGACTGTGTTATGTAGTGTCTGTAACAGTGTATAACTGTGTTATGTAGTGTCTGTAACAGTGTATGACTGTGTTATGTAGTGTCTGAAACAGTGTATGACTGTGTTATGTAGTGCGTGTAACAGTGTATAACTGTGTTATGTAGTGTCTGCAACAGTGTATGACTGTGTTATGTAGTGTCTGAAACAGTGTATGACTGTGTTATGTAGTGCGTGTAACAGTGTATAACTGTGTTATGTAGTGTCTGCAACAGTGTATGACTGTGTTATGTAGTGTCTGAAACAGTGTATGACTGTGTTATGTAACGTCTGTTAACTGTGTAGACTGGTAATGTAGTTCTGTAACAGCGTATGCACTGTGGTATGTAGCTGTCTGTAAACAGTGTATAACTGTGTTTTGTAGGCCTTGTACAGTGTATGACTGTATTAGTGTGTGTAACAGTGTATGACTGTGTTATGTAGTGTCTGTAACAGTGTATGACTGTGTTATGTAGTGTCTGTAACAGTGTATAACTGTGTTATGTAGCGCCTGTAACAGTGTATGACTGTATTAGTGTGTGTAACAGTGTATGACTGTGTTATGTAGTGTCTGTAACAGTGTATAACTGTGTTATGTAGCGTCTGTAACAGTGTATGACTGTATTAGTGTGTGTAACAGTGTATGACTGTGTTATGTAGTGTCTGTAACAGTGTTTGACTGTATTAGTGTTTGTAACAGTGCATGACAGTGTAATGTAGCGCCTGTAACAGTGTTTGACTGTATTAGTGTGTGTAACAGTGTATGACTGTGTTATGTAGCGCCTGTAACAGTGTTTGACTGTTTTAGTGTCTGTAACACTGTATGACTGAGTTATGTAGTGTCTGTAACAGTGTGTGACTGTGTTATGTAGTGTGTGTAACTCCAGTTCCCTCCCCCCCCCCGTGTATGACTGTGTTAAGTAGTGTTCTGTAACATGTGTATAACTGTGTCTTGTAGTGATTGTAACAGTGTATCGACTGTGTTATGTAGCGTCTGTAACAGTGTATGACTGTGTTATGTAGTGTCTGCAACAGTGTATGACTGTGTTATGTAGTGTCTGTAACAATGTATGACTGTGTTATGTAGTATGTGTAACAGTGTAAGACTGTGTTATGTAGCGTCTGTAACAGTGTATGACTGTGTTATGTAGCGTCTGTAACAGTATATGACTGTGTTATATAGTGTGTGTAACAGTGTATGATTGTATTATGTAGTGTCTGTACCAGTGTATGACTGTTATGTAGTGTGTGTAACAGTGTATGACTGTGTTATGTTGTGTCTGTAAGAGTGTATGACTGTGTTATGTAGTGTTTGTAACAGTGCATGACTGTGTTATGTAGTGTGTGTAACAGTATATGACTGTATTATGTAGTGCCTGTAACAGTGTATGACTGTATTATGTAGTGCCTGTAACAGTGCATGACTGTGTTATGTAGTGTCTGTAACAGTGTATGACTGTATTATGTAGTGCCTGTATAACAGTGTTATGACTGTGTTATGTAGTTGTGAGTAAACAGTGGTATGCTGTATTATGTAGTGCCTGTAACATGTATGACTTTATTATGTAGTGCCTGTACAGTGCATGACTTGTTATGTAGTGTGAGTAACAGTGTATGATCTGTCTTATGTAGTGTCTGCTGTAACAGTGTATACTGTGGTGTTATTTAGTTGTCTGTAAAAGTGTATGATGTGTTTATGTTAGTTTGATTGTAAACAGTGTATTACTGTGTTATGTAGTGTCTGTAACAGTTGTATAACTGTGGTGTGTTATTTAGTGTCTGAAACAGTGTATGACTGTGTTATGTAGTGTGTGTAACAGTGTATAACTGTGGTGTTATTTAGTGTCTGTAAAAGTGTATGACTGTCTTATGTAGTGTGTGTAACAGTGTATGACTGTGTTATGTAGTGTGTGTAACAGCGTATGACTGTGTTATGTACTGTCTGAAACAGTGTATGACTGTGTTATGTAGTGTGTGTAACAGTGTATAACTGTGGTGTTATTTAGTGTCTGTAAAAGTGTATGACTGTGTTATGTAGTCTGTGTAACAGTGTATGACTGTGTTATGTCGCGCCTGTAACAGTGTTTGACTGTGTTATGTAGCGTCTGAAACAGCGTTATGACCTGTGTGTGTAGTGTCTGTAACAGTGTATAAACTGTGTTATGTAGTGTCATGTATCAGCAAATATGACTGTGTTATGTAGTGTCTGTAATAGTTGTATGACATGTGTTATGTGTGTCTGGTAAACAGCGTATGACTGTGTTATGTAGTGTCTGTAAACAGTGTATGACTGTGTTATGTAGTGTCTGTAACAGTGTATGACTGTGTTATGTAGTGTCTGTAACAGTGTTGAATCTGTGTTATGTAGTGCCTGTAAAGTGTAATGACTGTGTTATGTATGTGTCTGTATCAGTGTATAAACTGTATGTTATGTAGGGTCTGTAACAGGTAGGACTGTGTTATGTAGTGTCTGAAACAGTGTATGACTGTGTTTATGTAGTGCGTTGAAACAAGTGTATAACTGTGTTTTGTAGTGTCTGCAACAGTTGTATGGTTTGTTATGTAGTGTCTGAAACAGTGTATGACTGTGTTATGTAGTGCGTGTAACAGTGTATAACTGTGTTATGTAGTGTCTGCAACAGTGTATGACTGTGTTATGTAGTGTCTGAAACAGTGTATGACTGTGTTATGTAACGTCTGTAACAGTGTATGACTGTGTTATGTAGTGTCTGTAACAGCGTATGACTGTGTTATGTAGTGTCTGTAACAGTGTATAACTGTGTTATGTAGCGCCTGTGTAACAGGTGTATGACTGTATTAAGTGTGTGTAAACAGTGCTGATGACTGTGTTAAGTAGTGTCCTGTAACAGTTATTGACCTGTGTTTTGTAGGTGTCTGTAAACAGTGTTAACTGTGTTATGTAGCGCCTGTAACAGTGTATGACTGTATTAGTGTGTGTAACAGTGTATGACTGTGTTATGTAGTGTCTGTAACAGTGTATATTTACTGTCGTTAGGTAGCGCTCTGTAACAGTGTATGACTGTATTAGTGTGTGTAACAGTGTATGACTGTGTTATGTAGTGCCTGTAACAGTGTTTGACTGTATTAGTGTGTGTAACAGTGTATGACTGTGTTATGTAGCGCCTGTAACAGTGTTTGGACTGTATTAGTTTCTGTGTTAACAGTGTATGACTGTTTTATTTTAGTCGCCGGTAACAGTGTTTGACTGTTTTAGAGTCGGTAAACATCTGTATGACTGAGTTATGTAGTGTCCTGAACAGTGTGTGGACTGTGTTATGTAGTGTGTGTTAACGTGTCATGACTTGTGTAAGTTAGTAGTGTCTGTATCAGTTGTATAACTGTGTTATGTAGTGTTGTAACAGTGTACATGAACAACTGTGTTATGTAGCGTCTGTAACAGTGTATGACTGTGTTATGTAGTGTCTGCAACAGTGTATGACTGTGTTATGTAGTGTCTGTAACAATGTATGACTGTGTTATGTAGTATGTGTAACAGTGTAAGACTGTGTTATGTAGCGTCTGTAACAGTGTATGACTGTGTTATGTAGCGTCTGTAACAGTATATGACTGTGTTATATAGTGTGTGTAACAGTGTATGATTGTATTATGTAGTGTCTGTACCAGTGTATGACTGTTATGTAGTGTGTGTAACAGTGTATGACTGTGTTATGTTGTGTCTGTAAGAGTGTATGACTGTGTTATGTAGTGTTTGTAACAGTGCATGACTGTGTTATGTAGTGTGTGTAACAGTATATGACTGTATTATGTAGTGCCTGTAACAGTGTATGACTGTATTATGTAGTGCCTGTAACAGTGCATGACTGTGTTATGTAGTGTCTGTAACAGTGTATGACTGTATTATGTAGTGCCTGTAACAGTGTATGACTGTGTTATGTAGTGTGTGTAACAGTGTATGACTGTATTATGTAGTGCCTGTAACAGTGTATGACTGTATTATGTAGTGCCTGTAACAGTGCATGACTGTGTTATGTAGTGTGAGTAACAGTGTATGACTGTATTATGTAGTGCCTGTAACAGTGTATGACTGTATTATGTAGTGCCTGTAACAGTGTATGACTGTGTTAAGTAGTGTGAGTAACAGTGTATGACTGTATTATGTAGTGCCTGTAACAGTGTATGCCTGTGCTTATGTAGTGTGAGTAACAGTGTATGGACTGTATTATGTAGTGCATTTAACTGTGTATGACTGTGTTACGTAGTGTGAGTAACAGGTATTGTCTGTATTATGTAGTGCCTGTAAAAAGTGTTATGACTGTGTTATGTTGTAGTGTGAGTAACAGTGTATGACTGTATTATGTAGTGCATGTAACAGTGTATGACTCGCATATTGTAGAGCTTTTTTAACAGTGTATGTCGTGGTATGTAGTGTCGTGTAACAGTGTATGACTGTATGTGTAGTGCCTGTAACAGTGTATGACTGCGTTTTGTAGTGCGATGTAACAGTGTAATGAGACAGTGTTATGTTAGTGTGTGTAAACAGTGTATGACTGTGTTATGTAGTGTGTGTAACAGTGTTGACTGTGTAATGTAGTGTGTGTAACAGTGTATGACTGTATTATGTAGTGTGTGTAACAGTGTATGACTGTATTATGTAGTGTGTGTAAACAGCTGTATGACTGTCATTATGTAGTGTGTGTAACAGTGTGGACTGTGTAATGTAAGTGTGAGTAACAGTTGTATGACTGTATTTGTCAGGTGTGTAACAGTGTATGACCGTGTATGTAGTGTGTGTAACAGTTATGATGTGTTATGTAGTGGTGTTGTAACAGTTGTTGGACTGTGTAATGTAGTGTGTGTAACAGTGTATGACTGTATTATGTAGTGTGTGTAACAGTGTATGACCGTGTTATGTAGTGTGTGTAACAGTGTATGACTGTGTTATGTAGTGTGTGTAACAGTGTTGACTGTGTAATGTAGTGTGTGTAACAGTGTATGACTGTATTATGTAGTGTGTGTAACAGTGTATGACCGTGTTATGTAGTGTGTGTAACAGTGTATGACTGTGTTATGTTAGTGTGTTGTAACAGTGGATGGACTGTGTTATTTTGTGTCAGGAACAGTTGTATGGACTGTGTTATTAGATGTGTGTAACAGTGTTGACTGTGTAATGTAGTGTGTGTAACAGTGTATGACCGTGTTATGTAGTGTGTGTAACAGTGTATGACTGTGTTATTTAGTGTCAGTAACAGTGTATGACTGTGTTATGTAGTGTGTGTAACAGTGTATGACTGTGTAATGTAGTGTGGTGTAACAGTGTACTATGACTGTATTTTGTAGGTGCCCTGTCAAACAGTGTAATGGACTGTGTAATGTAGTGTGATGATGTAACAGTGTATGACTGTATGATGTAGTGCCTGTAACAGTGTATGACTGTGTAATGTCGCTTGGTGTAACAGTGTATGACTTGTGTTATGTAGTTCGTGTTGTAACAGTGTATGACTGTATTATGATAGTGCCTGTAACGTGTATGGACTGTGCTATTGTAGTGTGTGTAACAGTGTATGACTGTATTCTGTAGTGCCTGTAAACAGTGTATGTACTGTGTAATGTAGTGTGTGTTAACAGTGTATGTCTTATTATGTAGTGTGTGTAAACTCAGTGTTATGACTGTGGTAAGTAGTGTGTGTAACAGGTGTAATGACATGTTTATGTAGTGCCGTAACTAGTGTATGACTGTGTAATGTTAGTGTGTGAACGTTTATGACTGTAGTATGTGTGCCTGTTACAGTGTATGACTGTGCTATGTAGTTGTGTGTTACAGTGTATGACTGTGTTATGTAGTGTGTGTAAATGTGTATGACTGTTTAAATTATGTTAGTTTTTGGGGCCCCAGTAACGTGTATGACTGTTTGTAATGTAGTGTGTGTAACAGTGTATGACTGTGTAATGTAGTGCTGTGTAACAGTTATGAATGTATTTTGAAGTAAATAATGCTGTAACGTGTAATGACTGCATTATGTAGTGTCTGGTAACAGGTATGACTGTGTTATGTAGTGTCTGTAAAACAGTGTATGATGTGTTTTATGTGTGTCTGTAACAGTGTATGACTTGCATTATGTAGTGTCTGTAACAGTGTATGACTGTGTTATGTAGTGCCTGTAACAGTGTATGACTGTGTTATGTAGTGTCTGTAACAGTGTATTACTGCATTATTATAGTGTTGTTAACAGTGTATGACTGTGTTATGTAGTGTCTGTAACAGTGTATGACTGTGTTATGTAGTGTCTGTAACAGTGTATGACTGTGTTATGTAGTGTCTGTAACAGTGTATGACTGTGTTATGTAGTGTGTGTGTAACTAGTGGTATGACTGTATTATGTAGTGCCTGTTACAGTGTATGACTGCATTATGTAGTGTCTGTAACAGTGTATGACTGTGTTATGTAGTGTCTGTAACAGTGTATGACTGCATTATGTAGTGTCTGTAACAGTGTATGACTGTGTTATGTAGTGCCTGTAACAGTGTATGACTGTGTTATGTAGTGTCTGTAACAGTTGTATGACTGCTATTATGTAGTGTCTGTAACAGTGTATGACTGTGTTATGTAGTGTCTGGAAAAAATAAAAAAAAAAAAAAGTGTCTATGACTGTGTTATGTAGTGTCTGTAACAGTGTATGACTGTGTTATGTAGTGTCTGTAACAGTGTATGACTGTGTTATGTAGTGTCTGTAACAGTGTATGACTGTATTATGTAGTGCCTGTAACAGTGTATGACTGCATTATGTAGTGTCTGTAACAGTGTATGACTGTGTTATGTAGTGTCTGTAACAGTGTATGACTGCATTATGTAGTGTCTGTAACAGTGTATGACTGTGTTATGTAGTGTCTGCAACACTGTATGAATATATTATGTAGCGTCTTGGTAGTCCTGTGTTTTATTATTATTATTATTATTATTATTATTATTATTATTATTATTATTATTATTATTATTTTTTTTAATAATAATAATAATAATAATAATAATAATAATAATAATAATAATAATAATAATAATAATAATAATAATAATAATAACAAAAATATTATTATTATTATTATTATTATTATCATTACTATTATTAATATCATGATTTGCAAAGTTACGTTCATACAGACTGTATGGGTTCTTAAGGAATGCAAAATGGAACTCTGTGAACCATTAACTTATATTTTTAATTTATCTCTTCAAACAGGTGTAGTGTCTGATATGTGGAAGATGGCTAATGTAATTCCTATTTTTAAAACATTGGACAAGTCGTTACCGTCAAATTACCGCCCAATAAGCCTGACCTCAATTGTAGGCAAATTACTAGAGTCAATTATAGCTGAGATTATAAGAAGCCATCTCGATAAGCATAGCTTGATTAATGATACTCAGCAAGGATTCACAAGAGGCCGGTCTTGTCTAACTAATTTATTAACTTTCTTCAGTAAAGCTTTTGAGGCTGTTGACCACGATAAAGAATTTGATATTTACTTAGATTTTAGTAAGGCTTTTGATAGAGCTCCGCACCATAAACTGTTAAAGAAAGTGGCAACTCATGGCATTGGGAGAAAAGTGCTCTCGTGGATCGAGTCATGGCTCACAGACAGGAAGCAGAGAGTGTCCATAAATGGGGTTAAATCCGATTGGGGATCTGTAACAAGTGGTGTTCCACAGGGATCAGTCTTGGGCCCGTTGTTGTTTATAATATATATATCAATGATCTTGATGAGGGAATTACTAGTGATATGAGCAAATTCGCCGATGACACAAAGATAGGTAGGATAATTGATTCAAACGTAGATGTTATGGAACTTCAGGAGGATTTAAACAAACTCTGTTCTTGGTCAGAAAATTGGCGGATGCAGTTCAATGTAGATAAATGCAAGGTTCTGAAGCTCGGGAGTGTCCATAACCCTAGCACTTATAAGTTAAATGATGTAGAACTTAGCCATACAGATTGCGAAAAGGACTTGGGGGTTATGGTGAGCAGCAACCTTAAAACCAAGACAGCAATGCCTAAGCGTATGTAATAAGGCAAATAGATACTGGGATTTATATCAAGAAGTGTAAGCAACAGAATCCAGAGGTCATACTGCAGCTTTATACATCATTAGTAAGGCCTCACCTAGATTATGCAGCTCAGTTCTGGTCTCCATATTACAGAATGGACATAAATTCGTTAGAAAACATTCAGCGTAGGATGACTAAATTAATACATAGCATTAGAAATCTTCCTTATGAAGAAAGATTGAAGACTCTTAAGTTACATTCACTTGTTAGACGAAGAATGAGGGAAGACCTGATCGAAGTGTACAAGTGGAAGATAGGTATTAATAAAGGGGATATTAACAAGGTCTTGAGGATATCTCTCCAAGAGAGAACCCGCAGTAATGGATTTAAATTAGATAAGTTTGTAATAAAGTAGGTAGAATTACCGACAATATGTAAAGTAAAAGGACACAAGTGCAACTAATGTGATATTTATTGTGGCAACGTTTCGCTCTCCAGGAGCTTTATCAAGCCATTACAAACAATACATGGACACAGAGGGTATATAAAGGTTCTGAGTGAGGTGCAATACTAGTGAGGTAACATTTCGATGTTCACTAGTGGTGGTAGTAGTAGTAGTAGTAGTAGTAGTAGTAGTAGTAGTAGTAACAAAAATAATACAATAATTCGTACATGAGTAAAAGGATATAAAAGCTATTACTTGGGTAACATAAAAATAGGTTGGACAAATATAGACTGGAAAGAGGCAGGTTTTTTTCGGTGTTCACTCTCTGTAATGTGCTTGTGTAGTATAACAGGAGAGACTATGTGATGGCAGGGTTTACTGTTTTCAGGAGGATTCTTGCTAAGACTTCGGAGATGGTGAAGCTGCCGTTGTTTTGTTTAATTGTATTCGAAACAGCGATCAGTGCTGATTCAAGGCACTTGCGTCTGCGGAAATTAGTTTCCTTTGATCACTAATTGGGCGTCTCTGAATTTCATGAGATGATTGGTGGAATTTCGGTGTTGTACACAGGCGTTGTTTAAGTTGTCGTTCCTACATGCGTAAATGTGTTCATTGAGGCGGGTGTCGAGGTTCTTGCTGTTTCACCTACGTAGATCTTGTCACAGCCTCCACAGGGTATAGTGTAAACTCCTGCATTGACTGGTTCGTGGTGCTTGGGTTTTGTCCTGGTTAGATCTTTTATTGAAGTGATAGAAGCGATGGCGACTCTGGTGTTAGCTTGTGAAAGTACTTTTGAGACGTTTAGTGCAACCTGGCTGTGTGGGAAGAATATAACTTTGTTGGGAGCGGTGTTGATGCGTGGAGAATTGATGATCTGAAGAGCTCTTTTCTTGCAGTCTTTGATGAAAAAAGAAGGAAATTGTAACTCAGTGAATGTTTGGTGAATGTAAGTGCATTCCTCGTCAAGAAACTCAGACTACAAATTCGGTATGCTCTTAGGAAAAACCGATGATGATGCCTCTTTTGGTCTTGGTATCTTGACTGGAATAGAAGTGTGTGAGATCATTTTTTATTGGTGGGTTTCCGATAAACTTGAAAATCTTAGGTTGTTGTCTACTTTGTGAATGAGGACGTCGAGGAAAGGTGCTTGTCATTGGACTCTTCTTCTAGTGTAAACTGAATCGCTGGTTCAACTGCGTTGAGCCTTGCCTGAAGATCCGTACATCAAAACGTTTTGGAGTTATTACGAGGACATCGTCCACGTAACGTAACCAAGTGACGCTTGAAGGGATGATGTTGGCGAAGTGTTCGGACTCTAGGTGTTCCATGTATAAGTTGGCTAGGACGGCACTTATTGGGGATCCATTCCCATGCCGTAGGTTTGTTTGTAGAGCTTGTTATTGAAAGAAAAAACAGTTGAAATTAACACAGAGTTCAATCAAGTCAACAAAAATCTCCGGGAGGTAAAGGAAGATTAAGGTCCTGGTTGACTTTACGTCGTAGAACCTCGATGGCTTTTTTGGTAGGTACTTTTGTGAAGAGGGAAGTCACATCCAGACTGCTTAGTTTCTTGTTACGGATGGAGAGGTTACGGATGCGGTTGAGAAGGTCGCCTGAGTGTTTAAGATGAGCGGGGCTGATGGTCCCCAGAAGGCAGGAAAGATGTTTGGCAAGAACTCCGGCTAGTTTGTGTGGAGCACTGCCTATTCCTGACGTGATTGGTCTGAGAGGAATATTGTGTTTATGGGTCTTGGGTAAACCATACATGTGTGCTGGTTTAGGGTTGCTTGGTAACAAGTACAGAAGTTTCTTCCCTTCTCTAGTGCGTTTGAGTATTTGTCTGGTTTTGTATAGAAAGTCTTTGGTGAGCGTCTCCCACTGTTGAGTGCTGATGGGTTCGTATGTAGATTGATCATTCAAAAGGTCCATCATTTTAGTGTTGTAGTCACTGGTGTTGAGTATGACGACTCCACCTCCTTTGTCGGCGGTGGTGACGATAATGTTGGGGTCGTTGGCGACCGACTACGAGAAACAAGCTCTGAGTCTGGGACTCAAATTTACCACCAACATACGCAAACCTAACTATCAACTCAATCTTGTTACCAGGAACCATAGACACAGTGACAGCAACTTCCAGAAGGGTTATATACAGGGCCTTCTCACTGCAGCTTTATGTGAACCTTCTTCTTCTAATCTTCCTAGAAGATACATCACTGCCCTTAAGGACCTCGCCAACGACCCCAACATTATCGTCACCACCGCCGACAAAGGAGGTGGAGTCGTCATACTCAACACCAGTGACTACAACACTAAAATGATGGACCTTTTGAATGATCAATCTACATACGAACCCATCAGCACTCAACAGTGGGAGACGCTCACCAAAAGACTTTCTATACAAAACAAGACAAATACTCAAACGCACTAGAGAAGGGAAGAAACTTCTGTACTTGTTACCAAGCAACCCTAAACCAGCACACATGTATGGTTTACCCAAGACCCATAAACACAATATTCCTCTCAGACCAATCACGTCAGGAATAGGCAGTGTTCCACACAAACTAGCCGGAGTTCTTGCCAAACATCTTTCCTGCCTTCTGGGGACCATCAGCCCCGCTCATCTTAAACACTCAGGCGACCTTCTCAACCGCATCCGTAACCTCTCCAATCCGTAACAAGAAACTAAGCAGTCTGGATGTGACTTCCCTCTTCACAAAAGTACCTACCAAAAAAGCCATCGAGGTTCTACGACGTAAAGTCAACCAGGACCTTAATCTTCCTTTACCTCCCGGAGATTTTGTTGACTTGATTGAACTCTGTGTTAATTTCAACTGTTTTTCTTTCAATAACAAGCTCTACAAACAAACCTACGGCATGGGAATGGGATCCCCAATAAGTGCCGTCCTAGCCAACTTATACATGGAACACCTAGAGTCCGAACACTTCGCCAACATCATCCCTTCAAGCGTCACTTGGTTACGTTACATAAGAACATAAGAACATAAGAACATAAGAATGTAGGAACACTGCAGAAGGCATACTGGCCCATACGAGGCAGGTCCTTATCAAAACGATCTCTACCTGAAGCCACCCAAGAAATAACTCCCGTACCCAATGACACCAATCAAACAATCAAACCCAGCCCCTCCCACTCATATATTTGTCCAGTCTCTTCTTAAAGCTACACAAGGTCCTAGCCTCTATCACCCCACTGGGAAGACTGTTCCACACATCTACAACTCTGTTAGAAAACCAGTACTTACCTATGTCCTTTCTAAATCTAAATTTATCCAACTTATATCCATTATTTCTGGTTCTTACCTGGTTCGATACCCTCAGTACTTTATTAATATCTCCCTTGTTTATGCCTGTCATCCACTTATACACTTCAATGATATCTCCTCTCGTTCTACGCCTCTCCAGAGAGTGGAGATTTAAGGCTTTAAGTCTATCTTCATACGGGAGGTTCCTTACACAGTAAATCATTTTAGTCATTCTTCTCTGTATGCTCTCTAATGAGTCTATATCCATCCTGTAGTAAGGAGACCAAAACTGAGCAGCATAATCTAAATGAGGCCTCACTAGTGATGTATAGAGCTGCAAAATAACTTTTGGACTTCTGTTACGTATACTTCTTGAGATAAATCCAAGTAATCTGTTGGCCTTGTTGCGCACACTAAGGCACTGCTGTCTTGCTTTAAGATTTCTGCTTACCATGACTCCCAAGTCTTTTTTCATATTCTGTATGATCAAGCTCTACTTCACCTAGATTATAGCTTCGAGGGTTATTTTCATTACCAAGGGCAAGTACCTTACACTTATCCACATTCAACTTCATCTGCCATATTTTTCAGACCAAGACATTATTTGTCCAAATCGTCCTGGAGTTCATTGATATCCTCCTCAGAGTGAATTATACGGCCTATCTTTGTATCATCAGCAAATTTACTCATGTCACTCGTAATCCCTTCATCAAGGTCATTAATGTAAATTATGAACAAGAGAGGGCCTAAAACTGATCCTTGTGGGAACGCCACTAGTGACTAATCCCCATCAGATTTCACTCCATTAATGGTAACTCTCTGCTTTCTATTGGTAAGCCATGCCTCAATCCATGCTAGAACTTTACCTCCTATACCATGAGCTGCCACTTTTCTTAAGAGTCTCTTGTGAGGTACTCTATCGAAAGCTTTACTAAAATCCAAATAAACAATATCATATTCCTTATCGCTGTCAACTGCCTCAAATGTTCTATTGAAGAACGTCAGTAAGTTTGTCAGGCAGGAACGACCTCTCGTGAATCCATGCTGAGATTCATTTATCAAGTTATGTTCTTCAAGGTGACTTCTGATAAAGTCAGCTATAATTGATTCTAATAACTTGCCCACTATAGATGTCAGGCTTATTGGACGGTAATATTGAAGGAGTGGACTATCCCCTGATTTGAATATAGGAACCACATTAGCCATCTTCCACAACTCTGGCACAACACTGGTAAGGATGGATGCATTGAATACACTCGTTAATGGCTGACTAAGCTCCATCTTGCATTCCTTAAGTACCCTGGAAAACAGCTCATCGGGTCCCGGGGACTTATTTTGTTTCAGTTTGTCTATCTGTTTAATAACCATGTCCCTCGTGACAGTAATATTAGTTAACTTAATTCATCAGGAAACTAAGTAATCGTTGATTACTGGAATCTCATTTACATCTTCCTGTGTAAAAACTGACAAAAAATAGTCATTAAATAAGGAGCACATTTCCAGTTCGTTATCCGTCAGCTGTCCATTCCCAATTTTCAGAGGTCCTACTTTTTCCTTCACCTTCGTCCTATACACTTGAAAGAAACCCTTTGGATTAGTCTTTGATTCATTAGCAACTCTAATTTCATAGTCACGTTTTAGCCTTTCTAATCGCCCTTTTTACTTCTCTTTTAAGCTGAACATATTGGTCAGTAAGGTTAACCTCTCCTCTTCTGATGCGCCTATAAATTCCCCTTTTCTCCCCTAATAGATGCTTTAGCCTCCTGTTAACCCATTTGGGATCGTTGTTATTAGACCTAAATTCTCTCTGGGGAATGCATATTCTCTGGGCACTGTGTACATTATTAAGAAAACAATCATAAAAGCAGATCCCTTCATATTCATAAGTATTTTATGTCAATAAAATCATTAGCTAGATAACCCCAATCAAGATTAGACAGATGTTTCCCTAAGTCCATTATAATCGGCAGAACGAAAATCAGGGATTTTTACTGTTATTATCATTATTCTTGCATTCCCAATTAATGCTAAAGTGATGGATTTGTGATCACTTGCGCCAAGCTCTTCAGTGATCTCCAGATTATTCACGAGTGTTTCCTTATTTTTACAAGACTAGGTCTAGCAAATTATTACCCCTGGGAGGCTCAGTTACACTCTATTTCAGAAAACAGTCCTGAACTGTTTCCATAAAGTCACTGGGCTCTAGATTACCTGTCAAAGAAATTCCCGTCAATTTGACTAAAGTTAAAGTCCCCTACTATGACTATGTTACTGTGTCCAGAACCCTAACAATTTCGTCCCAAAGAAGTCTCCCTCTATCGTGATCCAAGCCTGGAGGTCGGTATATTACACCTAGAAATTAGTTTTTCTTGACCCTCCACAACTCTACCCAAACAGACTCTGTTATGCTCCATCTATTTTTTATACCTGTTTTAATGCAACAATTAATATTTCTCGAACATACAATGCAACTCCTCCCCCTTCCCATTACATCTATCCACATTGAAAAACTTAAATCCCTGAATTTACACTCAGCATCAACCCCGACCTTTAAATCATACCACTTTTTCAGTTAAGCAAGAATCAAAGTTCCCAGCCATGCTACCAAACGTATTCTTAATTTTTTTTTTGCATTTTCGCTTTTTAGCAAAAATACCACATATTTTTTTCTTCTGCACTTTTTTTCCTATTCATCTTTTTTTTACAAAATTTTCTAAAATTATCATTCCCCCAAGTTACTCCTGACATTACTTTTTAAGATTCTTAAAATATCAGGCAAAGTAAATATATCCATCCCTCATTATTAATCATTTCTAAACCCCTCCCTTTAAACAACCTAGTTTAAAAGTCCAAAAACCCCTCAACTAGTTAGCAAAAAAACCCACCCCTCCCGGGATAATAACCCCACCCCGGAATACTTTTCTTTGGGGCCATAAAATTGCCCCATTGTCAATGAATGGTTTTGCATTATCCTTACGGTTTATCCAGCCAACTTTTAATACCAATTTCGGGAAAACCCTTTCATTACCAACCCTTTCTTGGCAAAATGCCACATATAACGGGCCCCCCCCCTTCTTCCAATTATGTCTTACGTCCTGAACTTTCAAACAAATCCTCATTTCTACGTTCCCTTTAAATTGCCTCCAGCACGAGGCAAAAAATGGGATTGATCCCATTACCATTCATATGTTTCAAGCCGCAACAATGTCCTCCATCCGCCCCGGGAAAAAAACAACCCTTTGTCTCCTACTCCGTCCTTTCAACAGAATGCCCTACCATTATCAAACCGGCTATCCCAACAACAAAAATATTCTTCCCTTCCCTTTGTTGCGTTCTCGTGACGATCCCAGTAGTGATCCATTCGTCGGGAGACCGAGAATGCGTTGGAGGTTTTCCACAGGAGTTTTCCCCGGCATCTTTTTTCTTCATCGTTTTTTGGGGTTTTCCCTTTGTCCCCCTTGATCGCAACTTCGTCGTCCCCTCTGTCCAGCCCCTGCCCCCGACCCTTTTTGACCCGAGGACTCGAAACGGAGGTACACAATCCCCTTGTTTTTCCTCGGTCAAAACGCCGTATCTCCCTCTTCGCTGCCCTCAATTCTTCCTTAATTTTCTGGTAAAGTTGCTCGATGGAGGGGGTTTTGGGTTTATCCACGGGAGCAAACAAGACACTTCTTCACGAGTTAAGTACAGGTCACCACGGGTTAAGCAAATTCACAGAAGCACACAAAAAGGTTTCACAAGTAGTACACTCACCCTGAGCTAATACACGTCACGTGGGCATGTCCCGTAAAACCCAAAATTTTGAGTACGGGGTCTTCAGGGAAGGCTCAACGCAGTTTAACCCGCGATTCAGTTTTCATAGAAGAAATCCAAAGACAAACTCCTTTCCTCGACTCCTCATTCAAAAATAGACAACAACCTAAGATTTCAATTTTTCGGAAACCCACCAATAAAAATGATCTCACACACTTCTTTTCCAGTCAAGATACCAAGCCCAAAAGGGCACATCTGGGGTTTTTTTCCAAGAGCCCCGAATTTTAGTCCGAGTTTCGGACGGGGAATGCACTTACATCACCAACATTCACGAGTTAAATTTCCTTTTTTTTTCACAAAGACTGCAAGAAAAGAGCTCTTGATCATAAATTCTCCAGCATCAACACCGCTCCCAAAAAAGTTATAATTCTTCCCAACAGCCAGGTTGCACTAAACGTCTCAAAAGTACTTTCAAAAGCTAACACCAGAGTCGCCATCTCTTCTTACCACTTCAATAAAAGATCTAACCAGGACAAAACCCAAGCCCACGAACCAGTCAATGCAGGAGTTACACTATACCCTGTGGAGGCTGTGACAAGATCTACGTAGGTGAAACAGAAAGAAACCTCGACACCCGCCTCAATGAACACATTTACGCATTTTAGGAACGACAACTTAAACAACGCCTGTGTACAACACCGAAATTCCACCAATCATCTCATGAAATTCAGAGACGCCCAATTAGTGATCAAAGAAACTAATTTCCGCAGACGCAAGTGCCTTGAATCAGCACTGATCGCTGTTTCGAATACAATTAAACAAAACAACGGCAGCTTCACCATCTCCGAAGTCTTAGCAAGAATCCTCCTGAAAACAGTAAACCCTGCCATCACATAGTCTCTCCTGTTATACTACACAAAGCACATTACAGAGAGTGAACTCTAAAAAAAACCTGCCTCTTTCCAGTTTATATTTGTCCAACCTATTTTTATGTTACCCAAGTAATAGCTTTTATATCCTTTTACTCATGTACGAATTAAGAACATAAGAACATAAGAATGTAGGAACACTGCAGAAGGCCTACTGGCCCATACGAGGCAGGTCCTTATCAAAACGAATCTACCTAAAGCTACTCAAGAAATAACTCCTGTACCCCTTGACACCAATCAAACCCAGCCCCTCCCACTCATATATTTGTCCAGTCTCTTCTTAAAGCTACCCAAGGTCCTAGCCTCTATCACCCCACTGGGAAGACTGTTCCACGCGTCTACAACTCTGTTAGAAAACCAGTACTTACCTATGTCCTTTCTAAATCTAAATTTATCCAACTTAAATCCATTATTCCCCCGGTTCTTACCTGGTTCGACACCCTCAGTACTTTATTAATGTCTCCTTTGTTTATGCCCGTCATCCACTTTACACTTCAATGATATCTCCCCTCATTCTACGCCTCTCCAGAGAGTGGAATTTAAGGCTTTAAGTCTATCTTCTTAGGGAGGTTCCTTACACAGTAAATCATTTTAGGTCATTCTTCTCTGTATGTTCTCTATGATCTATGTCCATCCTGTATAAGGGGACCAAAATGAGCAGCATAATCTAAAAGAGGCCTCACTAGTGATGTAAAGAGCTGTAAAATAACTTTTGGACTTCTGTTACTTATACTTCTTGAGATAAATCCAAGTAATCTGTTGGCCTTTTGCGCACATTAAGGCACTCTGTCTTGGTTTATTTCTGCTTACCATGACCCCAAGTCTTTTTTTAAATTCTGTAAAGACCAAACTCTTTCCCCCGAATTTTCTTCGAGGTTTTTTCATTAGCAAGGGGAATACCTTTCACTTTTCCC
>NC_069417.1:46602496-46657496 GCF_026875155.1 Cherax quadricarinatus
AAAACGAAATAAATCAAAGGGGTAAAACAGCAAATATAACAGATATGAATTGTGTAAGGAATGAACTCTAACAGATGTATTTCTGTGTATAGTAAGGATGAATCTCATAAGTTTACAAGTAAGAAATCCACCTTGACCGCTCTTACCATTCGCTGGTATTGACATTCCAGTAGACTAATGAGGATTTTCACAATTTAAATGCCAGGTTCATCCTTTCTTCAAACCAGAGCTGGATAACTTAAACTGAAATGTCGAAAATTAGGATTCTAGAAAAAACAGACCTAAAGCTTTGACCAGTTTCCAATTACGAGGACGAAGTCCTCATTCACTATGCCATCTAATTTTATGGTTTGCAGTTTCACTGCCCAAGACTAAACCCATACTGGTAGGAGCTTCTATCTCCCCGTCAGAGCTCCTACCTCTCGTCGGAGTTCCTACCCCCGCCAGAGCTTCTACCTCCCCACCAGAGTTCCTACCTCCCCACCAGAGTTCCTACCTCCCCACCAGAGTTCCTACCTCCCCACCAGAGTTCCTACCTCCCCACCAGAGTTCCTACCTCCCCACCAGAGCTTCTACTCTCCACAAGAGTGCCTACCTCCCCACCAGTGCTCCTATCTCCCCACCAGAGTTCCTACCTCCCCACCAGAGCTCCTACCTCCCCACCAGAGTTCCTACCTCCCCACCAGAGCTTCTACCTCTCCACAAGAGTGCCTACCTCCCCACCAGAGCTCCTATCTCCCCACCAGAGTTCCTACCTCCCCACCAGAGCTCCTACCTCCCCACCAGAGTTCCTACCTCCCCACCAGAGCTCCTATCTCCCCACCAGAGTTCCTACCTCCCCACCAGAGCTCCTACCTCCCCGCCAAGGCTCCTACCTCCCTGCCACTTACCTGGAGTTTACCTGGAGAGAGTTTCGGGGGTCAACGCCCCCGCGGCCCGGTCCCAAGATCTTAAAACACTTTCCAGTTGTATTGTCCGGAAAGGAATTCATCCGTGGGACAATAATACTCAGTGACTGCAATATTTACTTTCAACAACAAAATACTGGGTTAGAAAAAGATGTAAAATGTAATCCTAATACTAAATAACGAGAGAGAAATAATTAATTAATGAACCAGGTTTACACAGGTTTCAGCCACCACACTTACTTACTTACCTACTATAACCACATAACAGCTTACTTATACGAAAATATCAGCCAATCAGGAGTTATTCTCATACCACTTAATGAACATATTCTCAACGAACTGAACTTGAAAAAAGGACATCGCAGGAATAAGAACGAAGTCAACTTGGAAATACAGGAAACACTAACACAAACAAGTTGAATAAATGTTAAAAGATGCAGGGAATTCTTTCAGAAATTTATCCATTAGAATATATATAACACTGCGCCAATAAAAGAGATTACGATAATAAAGTACAACTGAACCCTGGATGATTGGCGAGTTATTACACAATAACCGAGATCAGTTACTGAGAAGGTTAAGGCAATCAGGAAGAATGTTGACCACTCCATGAAATCTTAAAGGTAAAAGCAAAAGTACAGAAACGTGTAAAATAAACAAAGGCGAAGAACTATAGAGTGGTTGTAAAACTGAAGAATGTAGGAGGACTCCTAGAAAGCTCTGGCAACAACTAAAGCGCTTGGTTGTAGTCGCAAACAAGTAGATCGCTCGAACAAAGTGCCGGTTATTGGCAAAGACTTAAAGTATTTCATTATTATTAGTCAGAAAACTGCCAGGTATACCAGGACTTAACCTGGAAGGTGTTCCGGGGGTCAACGCCCCTGCGGCCCGGGCCATAACCAGGACTTCCGGTGAATCAGAGCCTGATTAACCAGGCTGTTACTGCTGGCCGCACTCAATTCAACGTACGAGCCATGCCCGGCGGGTTTTAATTACTTACTTTAGGAATCTATCACATCCCTCTTGTGGAAAAAAAACACATTGGTATTAAAAGATGAAACCATGAAAACTGTAAGAATAGAGAACTGAAAGTTGGTGGCCCGGAGGGAGACAGGAGCTCTAGTGGGGAAACAGGTGTAGACAAGGACATGCAAAAACCAATGCTACAAACTAGCAATACCACGGGAAATAGTAAACAGGGGGATGCCCCGAGAAATAGTGAAGATAAAATACCAGAAATAACTGACGAAGGCACCACTGGTAATAAAAGTACTGAAGATAGTAATGAGACAGGAAAACACACTCCAGTAGGGAACGCAGTCACAAAATACCAAGGCAAACAGAAACCAGACCTAGGCAAATTCTATGCATAAGGTATCTGCAGGGATGGAATATCTGGAAAAACAGATGGGACGTGCAGCTTTGACCGCCCCAGAAAATGCCGTGCCCATATGACAACAGGAATGCAACCTTCCTTCCTGTAAGCTTTTCCACCCTGAAATGTGTCACTCTTCAGTTCAGGAAAGACAGTGCTATAACTATATTGTCAGGCACACCTCCTAAAGGGGACAAGAAGATATAGAACATAAATACCATGGGAAAACCTGGGTAGACACAACCACTCCAGAGAGAGAGGTTCTTCAGCGTCAGGAAAGAAAGAAAACCGACAGAAAATGACAGAAATCGTACACCAACTCCGATTATTTCTGGATCAGAATCACGGTCGATGACTTCCACTCGTAAACAACAGATATTAGTGCCAGGAAACCTCCCCTCCCCACATACCACCAATCCGACGACATTCTTTACAAATATACAGGGTCTAAAGCCAGCAACGAACAACAAAATACTTTTCATCCGTGGACTGCTTACCGAGTTAGTTGCAGTGTTCCCGCGGTTTTCACAGAGACCCACATAGAGGATCACTCTAATAATGAAATATGGATCCCAGGTTACAACCTATACCGATGCGACAGAGTGAACAGACAAAAGGGAGGGGTGGGGGGCTGGCCTGTATATCACAGAGTCAGTTATATGCTCGGAACCACTAAACGCCTCAAATGATGTAGGTAAGTTTAGACAGTAAAGATCGAGAACCAAAACCTGATCATTGTGGTTGTACATAAGGAACTCCCCCACAATTCCAGGAACAGCTTGTGAAAATTGATCACTGTCTGGAAAATCTTCCAGCTCCTGCCCCAACATCTTGTTCCTGGGGGATTTCAACCTAAGGCACCTAAAATGGAGGAATGAAGGGAATAATGTTGTAGCAGAGATAATACCAAGGAGGCCCGCTCAGATGAAAACTCTCAAACACAACTTTTAAATCTCTGCACCAAATTCACCTTAAACCAGCAAATAATAGAGCCAACAAGATTGGAGAATATGCTGGACCTCATCTTCACAAACAATGATGATCTGATACGAAATATTACCATATCAAAAACAATATACTCAGATCACAACATAATAGAGGTTCAGACATGTATGCGCGGAGCCCCAGACCAACAAAATGTAATCAGTCACGAGGGACTCTTCACCAAATTCAACTTCAATAACAAAAACATAAAGTGGGACCAAGCCAACCAGGTCCTAAATGATATAAACTATGAACGTAGCCTAAGCACCACGGATTCAAACAGATGTCTAGAACAAATTAACTCTGTGGCACTCGAGGTATGGTCAGGGCATATTCCTTTAAGGAAAAGGAAGAGAAGATGTAAACTAGAAAGTGAAAGACGCTCCCTATACAAGTGAAGGCAAAGAATAACAGAGCGGCTAAAAGAGGCCAATAATCTATAATGCGTAGGGAGACACTGGTCAGAGAAATAGCAAACATCGAACTAAAGCTAAAGGAATCTTACAGGAGTCACGAAACGCGGGAAGAACTAAAAGCCATAAATGAAATTGAAGGAAATCCAAAACATTTCTTTTCTTATGCCAATCAAAGTCGAGAGCAACATCCAGTATTGGGCCCCTACTTAAACGAGATGTGTAATACATAGATGGCAGCAAGGAAATGAGTGAGCTACTCAAGTCCCAATATGGCTCGGTTTTTAGCAAGCCGCTAACCAGACTGAGAGTCGAAGACCTAAATGATTTTTTTTATGAGAGAGACACGGAATTTGGCAGACTCGAACCTATTGGTATTATCATGACGACAAATGACTTCAAAAGGCGATAAATGACATGCCATGCACTCTGCCCCAAGCCCAGACTCGTGTAATTCTGTGATTCATTCAGGAACTGCAAGAAGCTCTATTATGTGTTTTTAACATCCTATGGAGAGGGAGGATGGACACAGGGGTCTTCCCACAGCTGCTAAAAAACACAGACAGCCCCACTCCACGAAGGGGGCAGTAAGGCTTAGCAAAGAACTACAGACCAATATCACTAACATCCCATATCATAAAAATCTTTGAAAAGGGTCTAAGAGCAAGATCGCCACCCATCTAGATATCCATCAGTTACACAACCCAGGGCAACATGGGTTTAGAGCAGGTTGCTCCTGTCTGTCCCAACTACTGGACCACTATGATAGATCCTGGATGCTCTAGAAGGCAAACAAAACGCAGATGTAGTATACACAGACTTTGCAAAAGCCTTTGACAAATGTGACCATGGTGTAATAGCACACAAAATGCGTGATAAAGGAATAACAGGAAAAGCTGGTAGGTGGATCTATAATTTCTTAATAAATAGAACCACAAAGAGTCGTAGTAAACAGAAGCAGCTACGGTGAAAAGCTCCGTTCCACAAGGCACAGTACTCGCTCCCATCCTGTTCCTCATCCTCATTTCTGACATAGACAGGGATGTAAGCCACAGCACCGTATCTTCTTTTGCAGATTACACCCGAATTTGCATGACACCGCAAGACTCCAGGCGGACATCAACCAAATCTTTAAATGGGCCGCAGAAAACGATATGAAGTTCAATGATGAGAAATTTCAATTACTCCGATATGGAAAAAGTGAGGAAATTAAAACTATATCGGAGTATAAAACAAATTCAATCACACAATAGAACGAAAACTAATGTAAAAGACCTGGGAGTGATAATGTCAGGGATCTCACCTTCAAAGACCATAACATAGTATCAATTGCAATCTGTTAGAAAAATGACAGGATGGATAATGAGAACCTTCAAAATAGGGATGCCAAGCCCTTGATGACACTCTTTCAGGTTGCTTGTTCTATCTAGGCTGGAATATTGCTGCACTACTAAACAGCACCTTTCAAGGTAGGTGAAACTGCTGACTTAGAAAGTGTACAGTGAACTTTCGCGGCACAAATAAACTGCGATAAAACACCTCAGTTACTGGGAACGCTGAAGTTCCTCAACCTGCACTCCCTAGAACGCAGGCGGGAGACATACATGGTTATATACAATTGGAAAATCCAAACTTGCACGCGAAAATCACTCCCTATGAAAGCAAAAGACTCGGCAGACGATGCAACATTCCTCCAATGAAAAGCAGGGGTTCCACTAGCACGATAAGAGACAACACAATAATGTGAGGGGCCCTAGACTTTAACTGCCTCCAGCACATAAGGGGTATTACCAAAGCGCCTGGCTGTCTTCAAGAAGGCGCTGGACAGACACCTAAAGTCAGTAACTGACCAGCTAGGCTGTTGTTCTTACGTCGGGTTGCGTGCGGCCAACAGTAACAGCCTGGATGATCAGGTCCTGATCCACCATGAGGCCTGGTCACAGACCGGGCCGCGGGGGCGTTGACCCCCAAAACCCTCTCCAAGTATACTCCAGGTATAGAGCATCAAACAACTTCAACATAGACTCTATGCTAAAACATACTACAGTATACTAAACAATAATCCACACAGAGGCGAAAACAGGGTAAACAAATTTGGTCCTCTTCAGCAGATACAAAAAGTATCTTCTGAAGAGGACCCCAGCTGGAGGATCGAAATATACAGACCAACTTCATTTTCCTTGCTTCTGTCTCCGTGTGGGTCATCATTAGACAGACAAGTATTCATAAGACTTATATTAGTTATTAGTAGTGAAAATTTCCACTGAGCGCACCCTTCCGGTTTGGGCCTCACTGGCGCACCCTTCCGGTTTGGGCCTTCCACTGAGCGCACCCTTCCGGTTTAGGCCTTCCACTGAGCGCACCCTTCCGGTCTAGGACCAGCAGCTGGAGGGTCACCTTTTCACACCTAGGTGTTACTTCGTTTTCCCCCCCCCTCAGAGGAGTTTCCATGCACGTGTCTGTCCTGGTCCCTAGATTACGTTTTTACTCCTAGCTCCCTGAGTTTATGTATTATCCCTGGGTCAGTAGCTATGTTTTACCCCACCCCTGGTCCCTAGCTAATGTTTTAACCCCTGGTTTCCTACTAAGTTTACGCCCTGGTCCCTAGCTATGTATTACACCCCTGCCCCTAGATATGTAATCCTGGTCTCTAGCTATATTTACCCCTGGTTCCTACTATGCTTACACCAGGTCCCTAGCTACGTTTAGCTATCCCTAATCCCTATCTTTAATAACCCCTGGTTCTTATCTATGATTTATCCCTGTGGCGCCTAGCTATGTGATTACCCCTGGTTGCGGGCCTAGGCTATGTTTACCGCCTGACTCTAGCTATGCTTATTCTGGTCCTTAGCTATGCTTACACCGGGTTACGCCCTGTCCCAAGCTACGTTTAGCGCGGGCCTGATCCCTAGCTAAGAGGATTAAACCCCTTGGGTTCCTAGCTATGTTTACCCCTGATGGTCCCTAGGTAGTGGTTTAACCCCTGGTCCCTAGCTAAGATTAACCCCTGGTTCTATCTAATTACCCCTGTCCCAGAGTAGTTAACCCCTGTCCCTAGCTATAGGTTTATTCCCTGGTCTCTAGCTTATAGTTACCCCTTGGGGCCCCTACTATGTTAGCCCCGGGGGTGGCCCCTTAGCGTATGTTTACTAACCCCCCCCGGTCCCTAGCTATGTTTATTTACCCCTGGCCCCGTACTAAGCTATTGTCTACTACCCCTGGTCCCTCGCATGTTTACCGCTGGCCCCTAGCTATGTTTATCCCTGGTCTCTAGCTATATTTAACCCCTTGTCCCTAGCTATGTTAACTCCCAGGCCCCTAGCTAAGTTTTAACCCTAGTCCCTTAGCTATATTTACCCCTGGTCTCTAGCTATGTGGGTAATTTCCTGGTCCCTAGTCAATGCTTAGAACCTCCTGGTCCCCAAGCTACATGTTACCCCTGATGCCCTGAGCTATGTTTACATCCCTTGGTTCCTAGCTATGTTTACCCAGGGGGGGATTTTCAGCGTCTATCTAGTTGTACCCCTGGTCCCTAGGTATGTTTACCCCAGGTCCATAGCGATGTTTCCCAGACCCATGGTTCTTAGAGCTATGTTTACCCGCTGGCCCTAGGTATGTTTACCCCTGGTCCCCCTACTATGTACGCCCCATTCCTAGCTAATGTGGGAGGACCTCCCCGTGGTTCCTTGTATATGTTTACCCCTGGTGGCCGTAGCTATGTTTACTCCCCTGGTCCCTGCTAATATTTAAGTCTGGTTCCTAGCTATATTACTCCAGAGTCCTCCTCAGCTATGTTTTACCCCTGGTCCCTAGTTTATGCTACACCCCTGATCCGTACTAATTGTTTACCCCTGGTCCCTAGTAATGTTACCACTGGTGCCCCGTAGCTATGGTTTACGTAGCCCTGGTCCTAAGCTATGTTTACCCCCTGGTCCCTAGCTATGTTTACTCCTGGTCCCTAGCTAGCTGTTTTTAACCCCCTGGTCCCTAGCTATGTTTACCCCTGGTCTATTAGGGGCTTATGTTATCCCTGTTTCCTTGCTATGTTAAGGAACCCCTGGTCCCTAGCAGCCTTACTTGCCTGGTCCCTAGCAATGTTTACCCCTGGTACCTAGCTGCTATGTTTATCCCTGGTCCCTATCTATGTTTACCCCTGGTCCATAGCTATGTTTACCTCCTGGTTCGCTAGCTATGTTTTACCCCCTGGTCCCATAGTTATATAGATACCCCTGTTCCCTATGAGCTGGTGATACCCCTGTTTTCCCGGTAGCTATGTTTACCCCTGGTCCCGCTAGTTAAGTTTTATCCCTGGTCGCCTATGCTATGGTATTACACCCTTTCCCTAGGTACTGTTTACCCTCTGGGTCCTAGCTATGAACACCCTTGTTCCCTAGTAATTTTACTGGGCCCCTGGTCCCCACTATGTTTTACGACCCTTGGTTCCTAGCTATGTTTACCCTGGTTCCCTAGCTATGTGTTTACTCTTTGGTTCCCGGTAAGCTATGGTTTCACCCCTTGGTCCTAAGCTATTTTTCCAAATATCCATTGGTTTCCTAGCTATGTTTACCCCCTGTCCTAGCTATTGTTACTCTTGTCCCTAGCTATGTTTACCCCTGTGTCCCTAGCTAGTGTTTTCCCTGGGTCCCCAGCTATGTTTACCTTGTCCCTAACTATGTTTACTCTGTTGCTTATGGTCCCTAGCTATGTATTACTCTTGACCCTAGTATGTTTACTCCTGGTTCCCTAACTATGTTTACTCTTGTGTCCCTAGCTATGTTTACTCCTGGTCCCCTAGCTATGTTTACTAGCCGCCCTGGTCCCTAGCTAATTAGTTGTACCCTTGTCCCTAGCTGATGTTTACTGCTCTTGGTCCCTAGCTTTAGTGGTTTACTTCTGTCGCCTCAAACTATGTGTTTACTCTTGGTCCCTAGCTGATTTTTACTTTCCTGGTGGGCTCTCTAACTAGTTTGAACCCCTGTCCCCCTAGACTATTTTGGTTACCCTTGTGTTTCCACCTAGCTAGTGCTGTACCCTTGGTATTCCTAGCTATGTTTACTCCCTGGTCCCTAGCTATGTTTACTACTTGGTCCCTACTATGTTTATTCTTGGTCCCTAACTATGTTTACTTTTGTCCCTAGCTATGTTAACCTCCTGGTCCCCTACTATGTTTAACCCCTGGTCCCTCTAGCTATGTGTTACCTTTGTCCCTAGCTATGTTTGTACTTCTTGGTCCTAGCTATGTTTACGTCTTGGTCCCTAGCATGTTTTACCTACCACCCCTGGTCACCCTAGCTATGTTTACCCTTGGTCCCTAGCTAGTTTTACCTCTTGGTCCCTAGCTATGTTTACTCTTGGTCCCTAGCTAATGTTTTACTCTTGGTCCTAGCTTATGTTACGTCTTGGTCCCTAGCTATGTTTAACTCTTGGTCCATCCCTAGCTACATTTACCCGTCTGGTTTCCTAGTTAATATTTACCTCCGGTATCCTAGTTATCATATTTTACGCTATTTCCTAGCCTATATTTACCTCTGGTTCCTAGGTTATATGTTACCTCTGGTTGGCTAGTTATATTTTACCTCTTTTCCTATTATATTTACCTCTGGTTCCTAGTTTTATATTTTACCTCTGGTTCCTAGTTATATTTACGCTCTGGTTCCTAGCTATATTTGAACCTCTGTTTCCTATTATAATTTACCCTCTGGATCCTAGTTATATTTACCTCTGGTTTTCTAGTTATATTTACCTCTGGTTCCTAGTTATATTTATTTGATTACTCACTTAAACACCTCTTGGAACACCTTCAAACACGCACGCTTTGAATATCGATTTTTAAACTATTTTTCATCACAATCCCACATATTATCTATCTGATTTTTCGGGTAACTCCTAAAGGTCGAACTACACCTGCGTCAGCCCTGGCTCATCAGATACCAACAAGTTTTTACTCGTTTTTAACTAATGTCATCACTGTACACCAAGATTTTCAACATAAACAAAAAAATCTAGTGACTACCTAGTAACACCGCACGTCACGAGACACATCCCCACAACACCCAGCAGATTTATTCTCGTTTGTTAAAAAGAACCCTTTTAGTTCATGTTAAAGTAAATAAGGGGACTCAGTACATGTCCAGAGAAGTCACACAACAAACAGTCCACAACGCCTCCACAAGTTTTTTGCTCGTTTTTAGGAGTAGACGGCTAATTTGTCATTCAAAAAAAGGGGGTCCCAACAACAACCCACTGAATAACATCTTTTTTTCGGTTATCTTCTAGTTCGACAACAACACCCACAACACCCACATCCCACAAACACCATGAACATTTCCAAAACAGCTATAAGGAGTACTCCCAATTACACCACTGAGTGACTACTAAAACAGCCGCGAATTTCAATCAAAACGTGCCCTTTCAAAGACACCTTCGCAACACAAGCCCTTGAACACCTTCAAACACTCGTCATGAAACTTCCAAAAACAACCTTTGAACATTTCGCAATCAACACTGAAACACTTCCAAAAAAACACAATTTGAGTACTTGTCCCGAAGCTCCCAATTCACCCGATGAATACTTGACTAAACAACCCCAGAAAAGTTGTGAAATGTTATGATAAGTGTTAATTATTTCAATCAAAACACCCTTTCACACCTCAAAAAAAACACCTTTGATCCGACCTTCAATCTACACCTTTTGGTGTTGACAGATACCTTATCAAAAAAACACTCTAGAACACTGTTCAAAAAACACCTTCGGACATTACCAATCAAACACTAAACACTTCCAAAAAAGCCAATTTATTGAGGTACTTTCGTCACCAATTACACCACTGACTTACGTACTAAAACGACTGCTGCTGAATCCAATCAAAACAATCACTTCAACGGCGTACGCTTCACAGAAACACCTATTGAGAACGACCATTCAAGCATCTGACACCATTGACGCACCGAGATCAAAACACTCTTGAATCTAGCCTTCAAAAACACCTTCGAACATTTCCAATCAACACTGAAACACTTCAAAAACACAATTTGAGTAAAACTTCCCAATTAACAACCAAGCCAGTGAATTTTCTATCGAAAACCAACCGCTGAATTCAATCATACAAGCATGACCCTAGCAATGGTCAACACCTTCAAACACCCATTGAAACACCTTCGAAAACACTCTTGGAACACTTCGAAAAACACCTTTGGAACATTTTTGCCACAAACACTATAGAGTACTCCCAATTTACACCACTGATTACTAACTGAAAACACCGGAGCTGAATTCAATCAAAACCACCCTTCAACACCTTCAAAACACCCCTTGAACACACTCAAAACACCTCAGACACCTACAAAACAGCCTTTTGGAACACCTTCAAAACGACTTTGAACACACCTTCACAAAGACACTCTCATTAATCATTTTAACACACTCCAAACACCTTTGAAAATAACCTCAAAACACCTTTTGAACACCTTCAAAACATCGCTCAGTAATCATTTTGAACATCACTCAAAACACCTTTGAATAACATCAAAAACACCTTTGACAACACCTCAAAAACACCCTTGAAACAACTTCAAAAAAACAAATTTGAACACACTGCAAAACAACCTTTGAACACTCTTTGAAAACTGTGCTCAATGGACACCTACTGAACCACGTGTCTGTGTTCCAAAAACAGCCAATTGAACTGTAGCTCCGGCAGATGAGACACTCTGACTGAATACTAAAAGGCATTCCACTGTAATTAGCACTCAGGCGTGGAACAGCGATGGACCAAAATCACCAAAAACTGACGCAGATCTAGACTGACTGCGGCACACCTCCGCGGACATACACCCACAACCCACCCTCGACCCACAATTTTTTCTCGTTATGTATCTAATGTTTTGGCATCAGAAAGTATCACGCACAACGCCACGAGGCCTTCGGGGCCACTCTTTTTATTGTTCTCGTTTTATAACTCTACTTTCATCGGGAGAAAAAGTGGAGCACATCAAGGCTAGCAATGCCCTACTTAGAACATCGTTCTTTTACGGTTGATCGGGTTCTAGGGTTCGAGGCAACAACAGCCCGCCTGTGATCCCACAACACTGTGCCACATCCTCCAGGCAGTCTCCCACACAGCGTTCACAGCAACACACAGACACACTAGCACACACACACACCCTTAACCTATAGGCCTAACCAACTTATCCTAACCTAGCCTAAGCCTACCTACCTAACCCTAGGGAGCCTAACCTAACTTTAAATTAAGGCTCGAGAACCGTTTATACCGCTAACTATTACCTAACTTAACCTAACCTAACGCTAACCTTAACCTTTAGCCTAACCTAATCTAACCATGTTGCTAACCATTACCAAACGCGTGAATCCTAACCTATCTTAACCTAACCCACCCTATACCTAGTCGGAACCTATCTCTAACCTAAACGACCTAAAATATATTGTGGGAACACTTCCAAAAGGAATACTTTAGAGTCTCCAGAGAGATTACTTTTGAACGGACTCCATTTTTGGATATTTCCCAAACTTAGAAATTTTTGAAAACTGGTTAATCATAACATCGAACAATTAGCTTTTCTTGTTTGGTAAACACACTCAATGGTAGAAATATTTACTCGATTCCGAATAGAATACACTTTTTCGCTCGCGACTGGGAGAGACTCATTGGGGGGTCACCCCTCTTTGGCCTGGCCCTCCCGCGATGCACATCAACTCCTCCTGGTAATGCGGTTCACAGCCAATAGGTAGATTGGTAAGATAATCATGACACCTGCGCCAACTCAGGAACATGACAGAGCCATGAAATTGCGATAGTAACATCCAAGGTAAGAAAATTCCATGCTCTTTCCAGACCAACTGTCTATCCTAACCTAACCTATAGCCTGAACCGTAACCGTAATTCCTAACCAACCTAACCTCACGACCGGTAACCGACCAAACCTACCTCCGATCAAGTCACCTCTATCCAAACCTACCCTAACCAACAAACCCAACCTAACTCCATCAGCGGCAAACAACCTCTATCGTAACCTAAGGCCTAACCTATCAACCTAACCATACTATCCGCTCAAGACTAGCCTCGAATACTACCTAACTTAACCTAACCTAGACCTTAAACCATAACCTACCGAACCTAACCTACCTAGACCAAACCTATCCTAACACTGTAGCCTAAGACCTAACCTAACTCTATCCAACCTAACCTAACCTAACCCTAACCTAACTTATCCTAAGTCTTAACCTAACCTAACTTATCCTACCGTAACCACAGACTTATCCCTAGACAATGAACCTAACTTATCCTAACCTAACCTACACCTAAATAAACGTTGGCACCTTAACCTAAGCTATATCTGCTAAGTCTAATTGGGCTGAACCTAACCTACCTAACTTATCTGTTAACCTAAGAACCTAACCTGTATCCTAACCAGACCTAACCATAAGAGCCTAAAACGTATACCTAACCTAACTTAATCCTGAACCTAACTCACTTACTTTGAACAACCTTCAAAACACTCTCGATACATCATTTTGGAGACCCGCCCTTTTCTCATATCTCCTCTCATCCACAACCTTTATCATCTTCACTACAGAACAACCCCAGAGAGTTACTTTCCGACCCTCTCATAAAGCATTTGAGTAGCTCCCACATAAACACTTTTGAACATTTCCAATTGCACGCTGACTGAAGCGAACTTCCAAAAGTATCATATTATATGATTAGCTCCCCAAATAAGATTTGACAGCTCAATTTTACTACATTTACACATTTCATTAAATTATCATCTCATCCCCACTCGCACCCTCATTCTCCCAGACATTTACAACATTAGCGGACAATCAAAACTAAGCTCATACACTTATGGGACATGAACATTACATATCTAACACACTGACTAACTTTGAACCAACTGCTACTGAACACCACTGATCTTCTTCAAACAAATGGCTCCGCACATCATTTGAACACCTTCAAAAAAAACACCAATCAAACACCTCCGAATACTCCAAAAAAACACTACTGATTACTACAAAATCACCACTGCAATACTACCAATCACCGTCCAAAATCACACCAGAAACTAAGTTTCAAGCATCACCATCTAACATCCTTCTGTTAATAGAAGTCCCCTCAAATCACTATATACCAAGAACTCCCTCCCCATATCAACCGCATAAAAAAAAAAAGCATGAACACAAAACCTAAATACGCAAACACTTAGTACATGATCAACCATCAACTCTGAAGAACAATCCTTGTACACACGGACATAATATAAGACATCACCAACTACAAATCATAATCACCCTGTTCACTTTAACCATACAAAATCCTACAATATCACAGAAAACAATCATTTTTTATAAACATTTTCACACACACCACCAAATAAAAGAATATCATATTTATGACAATATCTAAGCGCACTCACCTCACTCCCATCGACCAACTCTTAGCTATGTCTCATCACCTCCACAGGACTCGGGCGAGCGCGTACCTCCAGTGACGTCACACTTCACTCGCTCATTGGTGTTAGCTTGGTGGTTGAGGTGTAACAGTCACCTGGTTGTACCCTACATTATCTAAGGAACACTAATCCCAGACATTACCCAGCTTTTTATGATCCCCAACACCAAGATCACAGAAACACACATTTTTTATACGTATTATTCACATACAAAAAAATTCCACGTTTCACCATTCGGCATATCATGTTTTTAGCCGTCATCTATCAAACACTAATCACCAAGATCACCAAAAAATCAAAGATCAGCATGCTCAAAACTACTTAAGATCACTGAAAACACTTATTTTTTAAACATTCGGCAACAAAATAAACATAACACAAAAATACCACAACACTTCCGACAACATCTATAACATAACATGAGCACGCTATAACATATCACTATCACAAAAAAAAAAATAATACACAGACACCCAGCATATTATTACATTTCAATTGCAAATTTAAGACATGAGACATACGCACACCAAATCTAAGGACATACACCTCCCAACTCAGACATAAAAACACAGTGCACCCCACTCCCTAAGAACTTCCTTCCTATTCATTCCGTATATCTCCCTAGAGACGTTTTTTAAACCCCGGACGGATCCCATCACGACGTAGGAGCCAGAGGATCTCCATCACCCTCCAACACACCTACACAGCATCTTGCTCCTACTCGGTGATGGTGATTCGTCGTGGGGTAATAAAACAACTACGTTTGCTAGTAGATATACACGGAATTGAATAGGAAGGAAGTTTTAGGGGTGATGTGGTAGGTCGTTTAGGGTTGGAGGTGAGATAGTCTTATAGATTTGTGGTGAGGTATGTCGTCATGTCTTAACTAATTGTGCAATTGAAATGTCTAATTTGTGGGTGTCTGTGTAATTAATTTTGATGTTACCGAGACCAGCGGCAATACTCGCAGCAATTGTGGGAGTGTGGGTGACGGCTTCAGCTGGAGGTGAGTCTCCCGGTTCCTTGTGCGGGTGAGGACATCGTGTGTTGTGAGTGGTAAGTGAGGTGAGTGCGCTTAGATATTGTCAAATATATGATTTTTTTTTTGTGTGTGTGTGTGAAATGTTTATAAAAATGATTGTGTTTTCTCGTGATATTAGTGATTTTGAGGCGTAAAGTGAACATGGGTGATTGTAGTTTGGTGATTGGTCTTATTATTATATGTATATGGTGTACACGAGCAATAGATGTTTATACTGCAGTTGATGGGTGATCATGTACTAAGTGTATTCGTATTGAGGTTTGATGTTCATGTGCTTTTTTGAGTTTAGGTGCGACAAATGGGGAGGGAGTTCTTGTTATAGTGATTTAGGGTGATTTCAATAGAAAAGGATGGGATTAGTCGTTGTGAGTTAAACTTAGGGGGGTTATCTGGTGATTTTGACGGTGATTAGGTAGTATTCAGGGTGTGGTGAAGTTGGTGTATATTCAGTAGTGGTTTAGTATTTGGGAGTAGCGATGCGGAGGTGTTTGATGGAGGTTTGTTTTTTGAAGGTGTTCAAATGATTGTGTCGGAGCATTTTTTGAAGAAGATCAGTGGTGGGTTCAGAGTTGGTTCAAAGTTAGAGTCAGTGTGTTTAGATTATGGTAATGTCTCTCTCTAGTGCCATAGTGAATGAGAGATAGTTGTTTAATTGTGCTAATTTGTAAAGTCTGGAGGAATGGAGGGAGATAGAGTTTGTGGGGGATGAGATGTAATTTAAGAGATACGTTAAGTGTTAGATAAATTATAGCTGGTCAATCTTAGCGTTTGGGAGTAATCAAAGATGATATTTTTGGAAGAGCTTCAGTGTTGGTTTTGGAAATGTTCAAAAGGTTTGAGTGTGAGTACGTCAATCTTTATGAGAGTGTTCGAAGTAATCTTGGTGGTTGTTTCTGTAGTGAGATATAAAGGGTTTGTGGCTGATAATATTGGAAAAGGGGTCTCAAATGATGTAGAGAGTGTTTTGAAGGTGTTCAAAGTTAAAGTGAGTAGTTAAGGGAGTAAGTTAGGTGGTAAGTTATTTTAATGGATAGTTTAGGTGTTTTAGGTTAGATACAGTTAGAGGTTGGGGTTAGGAAATTTAGGTTAGGTTATGGTATAGATTAGATTAGGATAAGTTAGGTATATAGTATCGTTATTTTAGGTTAGTTTAGGGGTTAGGTTAGGATAAGTTAGGTAGGGTTAGCTTAGATAAAGCTTAGGTTGTAGTGTTAGGTATAGGGTTTAGGTGAAGGAGCGAGTGTATGGTTAGGTTAGGAGGCTCTAGTTAGGGGGATAGTTAGGTTAGGTTAGGTTTAGGTTCGAAGGTTAGGTAAGGTTAGGTTAGGTTAAGTTAGTATGATTGCTAGCGGGTGTTTTTGATGGAGGTTAGGTTAGGGGGGGTTAGGATAGTAGGTTAGGTTAGGATAGAGGGGAGTATTTTGATGGATAGTATAGGTATGGGGTTTGGGGTTAGGTTAGGTTTAGGTTATAGGAGAGTAGAGGTGAAGTGAGGAGTTAGGTTAGTTTCGGTGTTAGTAGTGGATGTATAGGTTAGGTTTTAGAGAATAGGTTAGGTAAGGTTAGGTTAGGTTAGGATAGACAGTTGGTCTGGAAAGAGATGATTATCTACCTGGGATTTACCCGCATTATCATGGCGTCTGTCTGTCCTGAAGTTGGCGCAGTGTGGGGTTCATGATTATCTTAATCTACCTAGGGGTGAACGCAAAGGTACCCATGTTGTTGGGGGGGGGTGGGGAGGGGTGACCCCCAATGAGTCTCTCATAGCGAGGAAAAGTGTTTTCTATTCGAAATCGAGTAAATATTTCTACCATTGAGTGTGTTTTAGGGTCCACAAGAAAATTAATGTTTCGAATTTTATGATAAAGGAACAAAACTATAGAGTTGGAATATCCAAAAATGGAGTCGTTCAAGTAATTCTGGAGTACACTATGTTAATTTTTTGAAGTTTGTTGATTTCCAATATATTTTAGGTGTAGGTTAGGATAGGTTCGGCTAGGTTAGGTTGGTAGGTTAAGATAGGTTAGGTTAGGTATGGTAATTGGTTAGGCAAGGTTAGATTAGGTTAGGTAAGGTTAGGTTAGGGTTAGGTGAGAGGTTAGTTAGTGTGTAAATGGTATTTTGAGAAAGGTTTCGGGGTTTGGATTTAAAGTTAGGTTATGGCAAGGTTAGGTTAGTTAGGCGTAGTTAGGATAATTTAGGTTAGTGCTAGGTTAGGGGGTGTTGTGTGTGTGTGTAGACTGTGTGTGTGTGTGTGTGGTGATGTGTGGGAGAGGGTGTTGTGGGATGTGGGGATTGTGTTGTCGAACTAAGAGATACCGAAGAAGACGTTATGGAAAGTGGGTTGTTGATGTGACTTTTTTCTGGATGAAATTAGTTAACAACGAGTGAAAAAAACTGTGTGGGAGGTGTGGGTTTTGTGACTTTCTGACTGAAATAGATAATAACGAGAAAAGAATTGTGGGTGTTTTGTGGTTGGTGGTGGTTTGTTGTGGATGTGGGGTGTTGATCTTAGATTATGGTTGGGGGGATGTAGTGGTGGATTGTGGTTTGAGTGTAATACAGTGTGTTTGTGGAGTATTCAGTGGGTGTTCGTTTGTGGCGTAACTCAATGGTGTGTTTTTGGAAGTGTTTCAAGTGTGTGTTTGAAATGGGTTTCAAAGTGTTTCAAAGGTGTTATTAGAGAGTGTGTGTCAAAATGTTATTTTTTTTGAAGTGTTCAAGGGTTTGTTTTTGAGGTGTTCAATCAGGTGTTTTTGAGGTGTTATTCAAAGTGAGTTTTTTTGAGTGTGTTCAAAATAGGGATATGAGAGTGGTTTTGAAGGTGTTCAAAGGTGTTGATTTAGGTTATTCAAAGGTGTTTTTGATGTGTTTCAAATGATTATGGAGAGTGTTATGAATGGTGTTCAAGGTGTTTTGAAGTTGTTCAAAGGTTTTGAAGGTGTTGAAGGTGTTTTGAGTGTGTTCAAGGGTGTTTGAAGGTGTTGTAGGGTGTTTGATTGAATAGCAAGGCGGGTGTTTTAGTATAATCAGTGGTGTAATTGGGAGTACTCAAATAGTGGTTTTGTGGAAATGTTCAAAGGTGTTTTTATAAGGTGTTCAAGTGAGTGTTTTGAAGGTGGATCAGGTGTTTGAAGGTGTTTGAAGGGTGGTTTTGTGATTGAATTCACGGTGTTTTTAGTAGAATCACTGGTGTAGGATTGGGAGACTCAAATTGTGTTTTGGAAGTGGGTTTCACAGGTGTTGATTGGGAAAATGTTTCGAAGGTATTTTTTGAAGGTGTTCAAGAGTGGTTTTTGAAGGTGTCAAAGGTGTTTTTGAAGGTGTTCAAAGGTGTTTGAAGGATGGTTGAAGGTGTTTTGATATGTTTCAATTTCAGGGTGTTTTAGTAGTATTCAGTGGTGTAATTGGTGTAGTTACTCAAATTGTGGTTTTTTTGGAATGTGTTTTCAGTGTTGATTGGAAATGTTCAATGAGATGTTTTGTGAAAGTGTTTCAAGAGTGTTTTTTGAAGGTGTTTCAAGGTGTTTAGTAAGGTTGTTGAAGGGCGTTTTGGATTGAATTCATGCGTGTCTTAGTAGTAATCAGTGGTGTAATTGGGAGTACTACAAATAGTGTTTTGAGAAATGTTCATGAAGGTGGTTGAGGGATGTGGGTGTTGTGGGTGTTTGTTGTCGAACTAGAGGATACCGAAAAAAGAGTGTTAGTAAAAGAGGGTTGTGGTGTTGGACTTTATCGTGATGTAAATTAGCTAAAACGGAGAAAAAATTAGTGGTTGTGGATGTTGTTATATGTTGTATGGGACTTTGGGCTGATGCACTGTGTCCCCTATTAACTTTAATGACTAAAAGGGTTAAAACAGAATAATTGTGGGTGTTGTGGGGTGGTGGTGAGTGCTGTGTGTTAGGGTGTCATAGAGTTTTTTTTTTTGTGAAAATCTGGTTACGCGAGTGATGACATTAGTTTTTAAAAACGAGTAAAATTTGGAGAGTGTGAATTGATGAGGGTAGTGTAGTCGAATTAGAGTTACGCCCGAAAAAAGATGATATAAGTGGGTTTGAGTGAAAATTAGTTTTTCGAAGAACGATATTCAAAGTGTAGATTGAAGGTGGGTTCAAAGGTGGTGTTTATGTGAGTATTCAAAATGATTATGAAGTGTTTTGAGGTTCAAAAGTAAAGTGTTTGAGTTATATTTTGTGACTTTTTTTTCTTATGAGAATGTGTCCCCTTAATAGCTTTAATGAAATAAAAGGGTAAAACGAGAAAATGCCTAGTCTGGAGAGACTGAGGGATGAGTTGTAATTTAATGAAATGTGTCAGTGCAAGATAAAATTAGAGATGTGCAAATCTTATTTTTGGGGAGTACTCAAATAGTGTTTTGGAAATGTTCAAAGGTGTTCAAGGAGTGGTGTTTTTGAGTGTGTTTCAAAACGTGTGTTTTCTTGAAGGTGTGTCAAGGTGCTTTGAATGTGTTTCAAGGGATATTTTTGAGAGGTGTTCAAAGGTGTTGGTTGAGTTAAGTTCAAGGTGTTTTGAGTGTGTTCAAGCAAGGTGGAAAATGATTATGAGAGTGCTTGTTAAGGTGTTTGGGGTGAAGGGATGTGTTCAAGGGTGTTTATGTGAGTATTGCAAAGGTTGTTTTTTTGAAGGTGTACAAATGATATATATGAGAGTACTTATGAAGGTGTTTCAAATGTAAGTGCGACGAGTACTTATGAGCGGTGTTCTGGGTAGTATTCAGAGTGATTTGTATGGGTGTAGTCGAATGAAGTTTTTGGAGTATTTTCAGTGTTTGTTTGGAATGTTATAAAGGTATTTGTTTGTGAGTATTCAAATGAATGTATGAGAGTGTTTATTTTGAAGATGTTGGCAAAGTAAAGCTGGTGCGTATTTAACTTCGTAATAGTTAAAATTGTGATAGTGATTTTAATTGGGAAAGGAGAGGATGTAAGTGCGATGTGGGTGACTTTCTGAATGCATGTGTTCGCCTTATTAGACTTTAATGACTAAAAGGGTTTCGAACGAGAAAAATTGGAGTTATGAGTGAAAATTGTGAGGTGTTGGTTGGAGTGTGAGTGGTTTGGGATGGTGGGGAGGAGGTTACTTCGTGGGGCGTGACCGAGATGAAATAGTTAAAAAAATGTCTAGACTTGTGTTGTAACGATAATTGTGGTATTAACGAAAAAAATGAGTCCCTTATTAACTTGAATGAACTAAAAGGATCGACCAAGATTTCAGCTGTGTGTGCCGTGACGTCACGTTGGATGTCCCCTTTTAATTTAAAATGGCATACAAGATTCAACCTGGTGCTGGGTCAACAAGTGACGTCACTGACCGCCGAGTAAACCCCCCTTTCATTAACCTGTAGATAAGCATGGCCCCCATAGGAGGGAGTCTATTTGAATGCTTAATAGCGCGCACTGATGTGGGGGGATGCTCAAAAGCTTGATCCGAGGAATTTCGAGCGCGCACCCCCTGAGGGGGGGAATCCAAAAAAACTGATCCAAGGAGATGGAGAATTTCGAAAACCCTCATAGGGGGGATCCAAAAAACTGTGATCCGGTAGATGGAGTCATGGTGATTGCGAGAAAATTTGATCCGAGTGAGATGGAGAATTTTTCGAAAACCCCAAGGGGGATCCAGAAAACTCGAATCCGAGGACGATATGGAAGTCAGTGGTAGAAGTGTCGAAAACAATATTGATCCGAGGAGATGGAGAATTTCGAAAACCTCCATAGGGGGGATCCAAAAAACTCGATCCCGAGGAGATGGAGTTCATGGTATTGTCGAGAAAATTTGGGTGATCTAGGAGGGGTACCCAAAAAAACCTTGATCCCATGAGATGGAGAATTTCGAAATCTCTCCCATAGGGGGGAATCCAGAAAAAGTTATCCGAGGAGGGGATGGAGTCATGGTATTGTCGAGAAATTTTTGGGGTTGGGGGGTGAAAGTGGGAGGGGTGGATCCGAGGAGATGGATACTTTGGGATTTCGTGAGAAATTTTGGGATGGGGTGAAAGTGCAGGGGAACCTCCAAAACGTTGGTTATCCCGAGGAGATCATAAGAAACCAAAAATTCGAGGCGCGGGGGCGATCCGATTACGCTGCAGAAGGCGCCAGCAGAGCGGCGGGCGGGGGTCGCGAAGGGCGCGATGGCGGGTCGCGGGGAAGGGCTGCGAGCGGCGTCCTCGTGCGCGCGGGCGCGCGGGCGCAGGCGCGACGGCGGGTCGCGAAGGGGGGGGGTCGTGGCGGGGGTATTGGTTGGGGGGGGTCAAGGGTAGGTAGTCTCGAGGGCTGGTCATGTGTCAAAACCGGAAGTAACACCTAGGTGTTGAAAAGTGACCCTCCCGCTGCTGGTCCTTAGACCGGAAGGGTGCGCTATGGAAGGCCTAAACCGGAAGGGTGCGCTCAGTGAAGGGCCCAAACCGGAAAGGGTGCGCTCAGTGGGAAGGCCCAAACCCGGAAGGGTGCGGGCTCAGTGAAATTTATCACTACTTTTATTTTAAGAAATCCAGCCTATAAACATAGCATAGCAAATGGGCGATCGATCATAACATGCAACACTGCTGAATGTTTCATCGAGTCCCCACACTCCGTGTTTGAGAGGACGATGACTTACCATTGTTGCACTCAAGTGTGCTCTTGCAACTGCACGAGTTGACGTTCTTAAAGTGGTTGTCTTTAAGTGCTTTCAAACCATTCCCTGGTTTAATGTGGTTGATGGATGAGCCAATCTGGTGCTTTGGATTAGGGCACCTGTTCTGAAAAGTGACATTATAATGGATAGTGATGTCGATGCTGGGGGTCATTAATAGTTGATAATGATAGTCGATGCGGAGGGTGTCATTAATAGTTTAGCTAGTGGAGTGGTCGATGGTCTAGGGGGTCATAGGATAGTTGAAGTGATGTGGCGATGCTTGGTACATCAGTAGCTGAAAGTGAAGTGAACGCCTGGAACATCAGGTAGTGTTGGATAGATAAGTGTTATGCTGGGGTCAACAATATGAATAGTGATCTCCGAACGTCAAGGGTATATCGATAGTTTAACGGGGATCTCTGCCACGGGGTGGGAACTGGCTTTATTCGTCGTGTATCTGGTGTTAACCGGCTTTGTTTCTTGTTATCCGGTGCTAACTCTGGCTATGTCTCTTGTTATCCGGCTCTAGACTGGCTTTGTCCTCTTAACCACAAGCTCTGGAAAATATCATAATAATCATTAATCTAAGGTACCGGCAACTTACAGCCGCATGAAGCTGCCGCTATGTTGTGTTTACATGAGATCACATCCACCAGAAGACTTGTCCAGTATCAGAGGAGTTTCCATGCACGTGTCTGTCCTGGTCCCTAGATTACGTTTTTACTCCTAGCTCCCTGAGTTTATGTATTATCCCTGGGTCAGTAGCTATGTTTTACCCCACCCCTGGTCCCTAGCTAATGTTTTAACCCCTGGTTTCCTACTAAGTTTACGCCCTGGTCCCTAGCTATGTATTACACCCCTGCCCCTAGATATGTAATCCTGGTCTCTAGCTATATTTACCCCTGGTTCCTACTATGCTTACACCAGGTCCCTAGCTACGTTTAGCTATCCCTAATCCCTATCTTTAATAACCCCTGGTTCTTATCTATGATTTATCCCTGTGGCGCCTAGCTATGTGATTACCCCTGGTTGCGGGCCTAGGCTATGTTTACCGCCTGACTCTAGCTATGCTTATTCTGGTCCTTAGCTATGCTTACACCGGGTTACGCCCTGTCCCAAGCTACGTTTAGCGCGGGCCTGATCCCTAGCTAAGAGGATTAAACCCCTTGGGTTCCTAGCTATGTTTACCCCTGATGGTCCCTAGGTAGTGGTTTAACCCCTGGTCCCTAGCTAAGATTAACCCCTGGTTCTATCTAATTACCCCTGTCCCAGAGTAGTTAACCCCTGTCCCTAGCTATAGGTTTATTCCCTGGTCTCTAGCTTATAGTTACCCCTTGGGGCCCCTACTATGTTAGCCCCGGGGGTGGCCCCTTAGCGTATGTTTACTAACCCCCCCCGGTCCCTAGCTATGTTTATTTACCCCTGGCCCCGTACTAAGCTATTGTCTACTACCCCTGGTCCCTCGCATGTTTACCGCTGGCCCCTAGCTATGTTTATCCCTGGTCTCTAGCTATATTTAACCCCTTGTCCCTAGCTATGTTAACTCCCAGGCCCCTAGCTAAGTTTTAACCCTAGTCCCTTAGCTATATTTACCCCTGGTCTCTAGCTATGTGGGTAATTTCCTGGTCCCTAGTCAATGCTTAGAACCTCCTGGTCCCCAAGCTACATGTTACCCCTGATGCCCTGAGCTATGTTTACATCCCTTGGTTCCTAGCTATGTTTACCCAGGGGGGGATTTTCAGCGTCTATCTAGTTGTACCCCTGGTCCCTAGGTATGTTTACCCCAGGTCCATAGCGATGTTTCCCAGACCCATGGTTCTTAGAGCTATGTTTACCCGCTGGCCCTAGGTATGTTTACCCCTGGTCCCCCTACTATGTACGCCCCATTCCTAGCTAATGTGGGAGGACCTCCCCGTGGTTCCTTGTATATGTTTACCCCTGGTGGCCGTAGCTATGTTTACTCCCCTGGTCCCTGCTAATATTTAAGTCTGGTTCCTAGCTATATTACTCCAGAGTCCTCCTCAGCTATGTTTTACCCCTGGTCCCTAGTTTATGCTACACCCCTGATCCGTACTAATTGTTTACCCCTGGTCCCTAGTAATGTTACCACTGGTGCCCCGTAGCTATGGTTTACGTAGCCCTGGTCCTAAGCTATGTTTACCCCCTGGTCCCTAGCTATGTTTACTCCTGGTCCCTAGCTAGCTGTTTTTAACCCCCTGGTCCCTAGCTATGTTTACCCCTGGTCTATTAGGGGCTTATGTTATCCCTGTTTCCTTGCTATGTTAAGGAACCCCTGGTCCCTAGCAGCCTTACTTGCCTGGTCCCTAGCAATGTTTACCCCTGGTACCTAGCTGCTATGTTTATCCCTGGTCCCTATCTATGTTTACCCCTGGTCCATAGCTATGTTTACCTCCTGGTTCGCTAGCTATGTTTTACCCCCTGGTCCCATAGTTATATAGATACCCCTGTTCCCTATGAGCTGGTGATACCCCTGTTTTCCCGGTAGCTATGTTTACCCCTGGTCCCGCTAGTTAAGTTTTATCCCTGGTCGCCTATGCTATGGTATTACACCCTTTCCCTAGGTACTGTTTACCCTCTGGGTCCTAGCTATGAACACCCTTGTTCCCTAGTAATTTTACTGGGCCCCTGGTCCCCACTATGTTTTACGACCCTTGGTTCCTAGCTATGTTTACCCTGGTTCCCTAGCTATGTGTTTACTCTTTGGTTCCCGGTAAGCTATGGTTTCACCCCTTGGTCCTAAGCTATTTTTCCAAATATCCATTGGTTTCCTAGCTATGTTTACCCCCTGTCCTAGCTATTGTTACTCTTGTCCCTAGCTATGTTTACCCCTGTGTCCCTAGCTAGTGTTTTCCCTGGGTCCCCAGCTATGTTTACCTTGTCCCTAACTATGTTTACTCTGTTGCTTATGGTCCCTAGCTATGTATTACTCTTGACCCTAGTATGTTTACTCCTGGTTCCCTAACTATGTTTACTCTTGTGTCCCTAGCTATGTTTACTCCTGGTCCCCTAGCTATGTTTACTAGCCGCCCTGGTCCCTAGCTAATTAGTTGTACCCTTGTCCCTAGCTGATGTTTACTGCTCTTGGTCCCTAGCTTTAGTGGTTTACTTCTGTCGCCTCAAACTATGTGTTTACTCTTGGTCCCTAGCTGATTTTTACTTTCCTGGTGGGCTCTCTAACTAGTTTGAACCCCTGTCCCCCTAGACTATTTTGGTTACCCTTGTGTTTCCACCTAGCTAGTGCTGTACCCTTGGTATTCCTAGCTATGTTTACTCCCTGGTCCCTAGCTATGTTTACTACTTGGTCCCTACTATGTTTATTCTTGGTCCCTAACTATGTTTACTTTTGTCCCTAGCTATGTTAACCTCCTGGTCCCCTACTATGTTTAACCCCTGGTCCCTCTAGCTATGTGTTACCTTTGTCCCTAGCTATGTTTGTACTTCTTGGTCCTAGCTATGTTTACGTCTTGGTCCCTAGCATGTTTTACCTACCACCCCTGGTCACCCTAGCTATGTTTACCCTTGGTCCCTAGCTAGTTTTACCTCTTGGTCCCTAGCTATGTTTACTCTTGGTCCCTAGCTAATGTTTTACTCTTGGTCCTAGCTTATGTTACGTCTTGGTCCCTAGCTATGTTTAACTCTTGGTCCATCCCTAGCTACATTTACCCGTCTGGTTTCCTAGTTAATATTTACCTCCGGTATCCTAGTTATCATATTTTACGCTATTTCCTAGCCTATATTTACCTCTGGTTCCTAGGTTATATGTTACCTCTGGTTGGCTAGTTATATTTTACCTCTTTTCCTATTATATTTACCTCTGGTTCCTAGTTTTATATTTTACCTCTGGTTCCTAGTTATATTTACGCTCTGGTTCCTAGCTATATTTGAACCTCTGTTTCCTATTATAATTTACCCTCTGGATCCTAGTTATATTTACCTCTGGTTTTCTAGTTATATTTACCTCTGGTTCCTAGTTATATTTGTGGTGTGTGTGTGTGTGTGGGTTGTCTGGTGTGTGTGTCTGTTGTGGTGTGTCTGTGTGGTGTGTGGGGCTGTGTGTGAGTGTCTGTGTGGTGTGTGTGGGTGTGTGTTCTGTGTGTGTGGTGTCTGTGTGTTTGAGTGTTTGTGTGTGTGTGTGTGTTCTGTGTGTTGTGTGTGTGTTGTGTCTGTTGCTGTGTGTCTGTGTGTGTGTGTGTGTGTGTGTGTTGTGGTGGTGTGTGTGTGTGGTGTGTGTGTGTGTGTGTGTGTGTGTGTGTGTGTGTTGTGTGTTTTGTGTGTCTGTGTGTGTTGGTTGTGGTGTGGTGTGTGTGTGTGTGTGTGTGTGTGTGGGTGTGTCTGTGTGTGTTGTGTCCTGTGTTGTCTGTGTTGTCTGGTGGTGTGTTGTGTGTGTCTGTGTACTCACCTAGTTGAGTTTGCGGGGTTAGTCCGAGCTCCTGCCCCGCCACGTACTTATCGCTACGAGTCACTACTCCTTAGACCGTGAGCTTAATCCCCCCAATAAAAAACCTCTGCTAAAAAGCTTTTATGATTCGGCCTCCACTACATCGCCTCCCAAATATTCCCACTTACTGACTACTCTGTGGCGGAAGAAATACTTCCTAACATCCTGTGATTCATCTGTGGTCTTCACTTCTCAACTGTGCCCCTGTTACTGTGTCATATCTCGGGAACATCCTGTCTTTGTCCCCTTGTCCAATTCCTCTCATATTTTGTATGTCTTTATCATGTCCCCCCTATCTCTCTCTCCAGTCCGCCAGTTCGTCCAGTTGAGATTCCCTTAACCTCCCTCGTAGGACATACCTCTTAGCTCTGGGACTATTCTTGTATCAAACCTTTGCACTTCTCCTAGTTTTTCACGTTGGCTTGGCTAGGTGAGTGGTTTGTGGCGTTGTGTGTGTGTGTGTGTGTGTGTGTGTGTGGTCGTGTGTTGTGTGTGTGTGGTGTTTGTTTGGTGTGAGTGACGTGGCATAGTGGGGTCTACGAGGAGAGTGTCCGGCCAGAGCGCACGCTGTATTGTGAAAATGTGTTTGCTTGACCTGCGGATGTGCGAGTGATGAACACCATAGCGAACCCGCAAGATGAAGCTTCCCTACTTTTGATATCTCTTTTATCAGGATAAATCAGGGGGCCCCACTGGAGCCTTTATATCCCTTGAATGATCAGAGAGTGTAATTCGGAAAAATTACCTCATTTATCCCGAGAGGATCGAGTGTTATATATTAGATATTTCGTCAACTTCTTCCCGGATGCTGCGATTGCAGGAAGAGTGAATGTGATTAACTGAGCTGTACAAACCCGTGCATGCAAGTCTAACATCATCCCAAGTCACATAACGAAGTCTTCACTCTCACACTTCACCAACAGACCATATGTCCAGCACATGTGCAGGGACCTGTGATGTCAAGACACAGTGTGAGGGACCTAAGATTTCAAGACACAGGTGTGAGCGGACCGGTGAATTTCAAGACACAGGTGGAGGGACTGTGTTGTTCAGACACAGTTTGATCGGACATGGAATTAACTGTGTTCCTAGTTATTTACCTTCTGGTTCCCTTGTTTTACTTACCTGTGGTACCTTTAGCTTATTTACCCACTATTCTCCTGTTATCACTTACCTGTGTTCCGTATTATTTAACCTCTGTTCCTGGTTATACTGACCCGCTGTGTTCCTAGTTATTACCTCTGGTTCCTGGCTATATACCTTTACCTGTGGTTCCAAGTTTATTTTCCTCTGGTTCCTTGTTAACTTACCTGTGGTTCCTAGTTATTTACTCCTCTGTTCCTGGCTATAATACAGTTATCCTGATGGTTCCTCCACTGCAGCGAATTCCTATTTCTAAGTAGTTAATTGGGTGCAAAGCTATGGACCTACACGAGGGTTATTAGACAACTACAACCCCTTGTCGCCACCATTCAGTATATATACACTGGACAGATATTCACCTCTCAGAAGTGATATTCTCGTCCGCCCCTAAACTCGGCTGTCCTCTCTCTCTTATGTGAACACAATGGGCTATTTTATCGAAAACATTATACGTATCGAAATATTTTGAAAATATATCTCGAAACTTTTAATTTAAATATTAGCTCATTCAAATATCTCTTACTGTGTAATAATAATAATAAATGATGATGAGATATTAATAATAATAACAAAATAATCTTTATTTCAAAAAGTACGTGATCAACTTAAACAGACCATGACACGCTGACATATATATAGAAAGTCCTGGATGCTAGGACAGTGATTGTGGCAACTTGGTAAATTTTGTCCCAGGATCGACCCACCACCATCCGGCTAACAAAACACCCAGGTACCTACTACAGTGTAGTGACTCAGTGATATAGGTGTCTTAAGAAATATGCACAAACGTTTCCCACCGTAACGGGATCGAACGCACGGACCTCAGCGTGGTAGATGATGCACATTCAACCCGAGGCTTAAGGAACGCCCTTATGCTATGGGGGGACGGGACTTCTACAAATGTAACTATCGTTGTAATCAGTAAAGCAAACCCTTTATCCGAGAGTAAATTATAATTAAGCATTTAGAAAGCATGAAGAAATGTTAGGCCCGAGTCTGGCACTGCGGGCATTTGGGACAATCCCTTGTGGCCCTGGCTGGTAAAAAAAAAAAAGGTATAAAATGTCACGATAACTTCTTCGCCTCCACAAGGACTGAATCGACAATGGTAGGCGCCTTACTGAGCAGTGTAAACACCCTATGGTTCCCAGCAGTTGATGAACCAACCTGAGAGGTTGACGGATGCCTGAGCCGGTTTTTAAGACCAAGCGCTTCTGAATATACTTATGTTGTATATAATGAAGTCAGGTGCTCAACCATTTCTGACATAGGTAGAAATATTCACAAAATAAGATTCGGCACAATCATGATCTAGAGTAGAATAGTATATTATTACAGAGTATTGTAGTATTCCAGCCGCCTCACGAACTCGACCTTATAATTTGACCATCTGACAGAGGGCCCTTGCGTTAAGCATTTTTTTGTTCAGTCATTGCATTTTACATGGCCAGTCGTGCACATTCCTTTGACGACGATTATTAAGGAGGATCCAGGAAGGCTTCCGGGTTTATGGTCGTTAAGTTCTGTAAATTATTTCGAAGAGGACAAGCGATGTATTATCTCCAATAAGTTGGTTTGGGTGAATGCATTTGAATTGTGGCAAAGTGTGTGTGTGTATTGACTGCTCACCTAGCTGTAATCACCTAGTTGTGGTTACAGGGTCGATTCCACACTCCTGGCCCGCCTCTTCACTGTCGTTGCTAGTCAATCTCCTGCCTTTGAATTTTATCATACCACTTCTTAAGCTATTAGGATCCTGCTTCTCCTACATCGCCATCCCAGACTATTCACTCTTCGTGATCAACCTCTGTGACTGAAAGAAATACTTCCTAACTTCCCCTGTGATTTCATCGTAGTCTTCCAACTTCCAATTGTGTCCACCTTGTGCTGTGTCCCATCTCTGTGAACATCTGTCTCTGTCCACCTTGTTCAATTCCTATCATATTTTATATGTCGTAATCATATTCCCCCTAACCTCTTCCTGTCCCTCCATCATGTCGTCGGTATATTTTTTCCCCTCACCCTCTCTTCGTATGACATGCCCCAAAGCTTCCGGGACTACTCTTGCTGAAACCTTTGCAGTTATTCTATCTTCCTCACATCTTGGCAGGTGCTCGATCGCCCATACGTGCTGCATACTCCTTTAAAGGCCTGACATACACGGTGTACAAGTATGAACGATTCCTTTATTGAGATGTCGGATGCTATTCTAGGATTGACTAGGGCCCCCCCGCGCCCATATAGTGCAACAGTATTTGGCTGATTGTGCTCCTCGAGATATTTGCTCGGTGTTATACTCACCCCAAGATCTTTTTCCTTGAGCGAGGCTTGAAGTCCTCTGGCCCCAAGACTGACTCAAGCTGCGACCTACTTGCCCCTTTCCAATCATCATGACTTTGCACTTATGGGGTTGAACTCAGGTGCCAGTTCTGGACCAGCCTGCAGCCTGTTTTAGATATCCCTACCAAGTTGCCGGCCGCGGCTGGTCCTCTTCCGATTAAAACTCACATCACCTGCAAACAGAACATTTCTGATCTATTCCTTCCGTCATGTCGTGCCAAATACCAGAAAACACAGCGTCTAGGACTGACCTCCTGTGAAAAACACACACTAGCCGCTCGTCACAGGCCCCCCCCACTCTGACACCTCGCCACGGACCATGACTCCTAATGTCTTCACCGGCAGGTATCCCTGATCCATAGCATTCCTGCCTGTTGTCCAGCTTATGCACTAATCTCTTTGTGGAACGGTGTCAAAAGCTTTTCCTTACAGTCCAAGAAAATGCTACTACCTACCCCCTCCTCTCCTCCACGCGTCCTTACGGCTGTTAAACCTGTCATAGAACCCAGTAGGTTCGTGTCCAGGATTTCCCGTCCCTAAACCTTGTGCTGTTGTCGTGTGAAAAGCTTCATTCCTTTCTAGTTGGTCCACCACTCTATCACTCCTCGATTAATCTTCTCTCATAATGCATACTATAAAATTCATGACACAGGATCATGTAGTCTTTGCTTTCGCTATGTCTGATCTCTTTAAAAATTGGGTCACCTTTGCTGTTTTTCCATTCTTCAGGTAGTCCCCTATTCGATATGAAGTGTTAGAAGATTGTTGTTAGTGCACAACATACGCTCTTCTCCCTCTCTCGAGGGACCCATGGAGAGATGTTATCCGGCCCCGAATCGCTTTGAAGGATATCAAGCTTGCTTAGTCACCTGTTCACATCCCACCTCGTTGTATGTATTAGTGTCCAACACATATGGTTGTGCCTCACCTCTCACCGTCTTCCGGTAGTCCCCTTTTGTCTCCTCTTTGAACACTTCTTTGAATCTCATGTAAAGCTGACCACACTTACTTCTCGGTCGTTTCTGTGATATCCACCTTCCTTCCTCAGCCTGAATACCTGGTCCTTGATTTATTGTTTTCCTCCTTACTTGCCTAGTACACTAACTTCGGTCAAAAGTTGGCTTTCGCTGCTATTCATTTTCTCGTATTGTCTTGGGCATCTCTTTCCTTACTTGTTCATATTCCTATTTTGGGCTCTAACGACTGCTCACCTTACCTCCTGGGTCCTTTCCCTTCTATACTTCTTTTCCATTCTTCTACTCACTTGGTTTTGGCCTCCTGCTGCACCTTCGATAACCAAAGGCTCGCCCTGGCCTTCTCGTTAATTACTGTTACCCCTTGGGTACAAACCTCTCCTCAGCGTTCTGTGCATAATATTATCTCATATTCCATCATCTCTTTTACGACTCCCATTCCCATTACTCTGTCCCACTAAACCTCTTGCCAGGAAATCTTACATAGCCGCGTAGTGCACCCTTTGGTATTTGGTTTCGTTCGTCCAGCCTTTCCTGTTCCTCGCCACTCGAGAACCAAGTAGTCAACTAAAGCCCATTAGGAGTCTTTCGTATGTGATGTCCTCAATATCTGCAATACTGAAGGTGAATACTAGGTCCAGTCTTACTGGTTCATTCTCTTTCTCTTTCTGGCAGTGTCCCTTACGTTTTTGTACATGAGGTTTTCCTTACAGCCTCCAACAACTAGCCCTCCACGTTTCTGGCCCCCATGGGCTGCTAGTTTCCCAATCAGTTTGCTTTGTGATTGATGTGTCACTCACAATCATTTAATGCTTTGCTCTGAGCTCGCATGACGCGCTTCCTGTGGCCCTCTATCAGCCAGTGTGCCATCCAGCGCTCGTTAACCTCTCCATCTTACTCTTGGCCCTTGCCCTCCTGCTGTCTGTGGTGGTTTTACCCTCACTGCAATTACCAGACACACCCCCCCTGGAGTCTGTTCCTAATTCTATGTATTCTCATGCTTCTCCATGCCTCCTTTCTCACATCGGTTTTGATGAGGCAGTGCCACTTCCTCCCACGCCCCTCTGATTCACTCAGTCTTTCCCTCAGGATATGATAGCCCGTTGGAAAGAAGCATTGTTATCATTCCTTTCAGCTTGGTTTGGGGAGAGCCATGATGTCTTGGAGCGGGTGAAGCTCTGATTCTTCGCGGCCACTCCTCCCACATATTCGTTATTCAACAATCAGCGTTGGTGAAGTACCCTTACCTTCCAGTTTCACGCCAACAATCTGCTGTTCTAGGAAGATCTGTGAGGAGTGGGCCTGGCATGTGCGGGTGGGATCTACAGCATATTGTGGGTGGGGGCTATAAATGTTGATTGTGTTGTTTTGGATAGTGGTGTTTGTGTGTGGTGTGTGTGTGTGTGTGTGTCTGTAGTGCTGTGTTGTGTGTGTGTGTGTGTGTGTGTGTGTTGTGTGTGTGATGGTGTGGGGCGTGGGTGTGTGGTGTGGGTGTGATTCGTTGTGTGTGTAAAGTGTGTGTAGTGGATGTGCACTGTGTGTGGTACGCTCACTATTTACTCTCACCTAGGTTGAGTTTGCAGGGTAAGAGTCCAAGCTCCCTGGCATCCCGCCTCTCATTGGTCGCTACTAGGCACACTCTCACTCTACGCTCCTGAACCCATGAGCTTTATCGTACCTCTGCTTAAACCTATGCCAAGATCCTGTTGAAAATGTTATAGCTAAGTTTAAATATAGGGAACACTTAACTTAGAAAGACAAACTCATCGCCTGCACAGCCGCCCCTGCAGACGAGGTCTTGAGAAGCGGTCGAAGTCATATCCTCAGACGGGATGAATGAGTTTATAATTTGAAGATTATAAATAACTCCCCTAGGGGGTGTTATTCCAGCATATGTCATTCACTGAATGCTGACGAAACTTACTGTGTGGACTCAAAAGTCCGCCCCTTACTGCCGACTATAAGGTTGAATACAAACTCCTTGCAACTCAAAACTGCGCAGTCCCTCCGTACTAACAAGAAATTCGTAACCTACTTGCTCTTGTAGCGTGAGCTATGCGTTCTTCACACCTTCGCAGGTACCTGTGACTTGATATGAAGCTGAAGTGGTCCCTTGGATGTCCCACGTCTTCCATAAGTCTAAGGAAAACGCAAACACGTACACTATGAGTTCTCCACAAGATTTGTCTTTATTGTTCACAATCTTATCACTAAAAAAGCTGTTCACACTTCTCTTAACGTGTTTTATTGTTTTTTATGAGACATTTGTTCACACTAACGCACTGATCGTTCTTGTTGGTGTTATCCTGGCGTCAGTGTCTCTCTCAGTATAGTCAAAAAGTAATCTGAAAGACGCCACAGCATCCATAGCCCGTCACTGCCCCCAGCCAAAGGAAAAGCTGCCTAGTACTTTTGCTTCCTTGCCCATTTTCCTCATGAGGCAAAGCAGAATGTTTTATTCTTGCTGTCTTAAGCATAGACAACAAATACCCTATCTCTACCAATGGTAATAAAGTTGGAGCAGGAATTTGCCTTAATTTGTCACCTGCTAAGGTAAGAGATGTTACGGTCTCTTAGTAAAAGACACCTGCAACACTGACCTGCAAGGAGCGACGGTCGCCTTGAACCACAGGTCGCATACTGGTACTGCATCTGGATCACTACTCCGATTAGCATAAACAAGATTATTTTGCCCTCTGAGAGGCTGGGCCCCCTCAGGTCTGAAGGGGCTGAAGGGGCTGAGGGGGCTTATTCCCCCTCACGGGAGAAAATTCTCCACACTGGGGCGGCCAGAGGTTCCCGCCCTGCAGGTGAACTATTCAATCACTTAACAATAATATTTGATTTTCTCACATCGACCACCACTGCTGCTTGTCCTTTTCTTACAATTTATCTGTGTGGTTTCTCTGGAGAATCACTAATTTTGTTTCAACACCTGTGTAATTCCTAACGCCACTATTTATTTATTGTCCACTTATCTCTACAAACCATTGCTCAAAACATCAACTGTCCTGATGATTCCATTTGCAATCAGATATGGTCACAATTTTCCAAAAGGCGCATTGGGACCATCGGACCGTCATTGTCTCAATAAACACTATGTTCACCCAGTCGTACAGGACTATATGATATTCTAGAACACCAGACTCATAAAGTGTTCTCTCAATTAGGTGAGATAGTCTTCTCGCCAAATTTTCGCACCCCAACGTTCAATCCACTTTTAATTAAGGTGTTTGAATTTAACTTCCCCTGAGTTTGCTCGGTTCAAATAAAGGATCCCTCTAGGAGATCTTTCTCCATTTCATGGAGGAATAGGTCGAGACCATTTCTGACCATGGAGTAAATTAATGGACCTTTAAACACTTCTAATTGTCCAGCATCCTCGGTAACCATAAGTTAGAGGTCTGTTGTTGACACTATTTTCTATTCATCATAAACTGTACGGAATTCTATCAAGGTCGATTCTTTTACGATGAAGAGTCTCCTTAAACTCTTTTCTCTACAATGCCGATCATTCTTCTAAAATCCCCGGCCAATGAGATTTAGAGGAAGATCTCCAACGACAAACTGCTGTGATTCAGCATCTGTTGTACGTTCTGGTTGTTCAAAGATCTTGCTTACATTTAATCATCACCAGCAACAAAGTTCGTTGCAATTAATCGTTAATCATCAGACCTGACAATGCCCTTCCTGGCTACATACCTTCTGAAAGAAGTTTATGATGAAAGGTCTCACAGTGCCAGGTCATGGCGTACTTCTAGATGTACTGCACTAGTTTTGTAGCACAAGTCTGAATCAAACCAAGAATGTACACCTTGATGGGAACTTTGGTCACTGTTTGGTTATAATTATTTGGTCCAGTTGTATTTCTACACCTGTCACCTCAAATGGTGTGATATCGACATACTCATTCAGAGGGATATGGAGGTGGACCTGGATAACTGACATCTAACGTATATCATGTGAACGACAAGTACTATCAGTCTCTTATTATGGTTTTTACACTTTGTCGACCTTGAGGGTAATCCATTAGGATTGTCGTATATGACAAAGTGTGTCAGCTACCCACTACCCCCACCATGTAACACGTTACTGTGGGCTTTTGCACAATCAGTTTGTTAGCCAATGATTATTTGGGGATCAATTATTGGATGTATGGCTTCGTTTAGGTATGAAGAATTATATTTCCTTCCTCGACATCTTATACTCTTTTCTGAGTCGAAGATAACAGTCCATTGAATTTATACAATGACAGGTTTCTTTGGGATTAATCTTGTGGTTTCAAGAAATTTATATTCTGTAGAGAAAACCATCTTTCTGTATTAGTTTCACCCAGTATTTAATGGGTTAACGCAATTCATAATCAGTTTTAATTCCCTTTAATGATTTTATATGACACAGCATGAAACTCTTATGAGTTTACCCAACGATGAGTTATTAGATTCATCAATGACTCTTTCTGTTGTTCTGCAGAATTATACACAACTTATCTTCTTGCCTGTGTTCAAGCGACTGTTTCTTCTGGCATATTTAGCTTTTTGCTGAGCCATTTTATTTTCATTACAGAAGCCAGTGCGGGTCCGTTGGAGCCCGATAATTTATTTATCCACCAAATATCTTGAGTGAGACACCACGTGAATCAAATTCAGCTGGATCTCTTGGGTAGAGACGTGAGAAAAGATAATCTCCCTGCAACTCTTTTGATGTCTGCAACTTCAGTCTGTCACAATAGAACAAGCTTACCACTTATTATTTCTTAACCAACTGGAGAACTGCTTCATTATCAACTTCCCAATCCCGGTTGTTTCAATAGTGAGATGATCATGTACTTGTTGAGATAGACAGCTAATTTTGTACCTACATAGAGTGCTTGTCAGTATCCAACTTACTGTGGTTACCGTACTGTACCTTCAAGGTGCGACCCTGGCGCTTTTGAAGTAATTTAGTGTACTTCCTTCAGTAATTTCCATGTAAGCTACAGCGCCCTATCCTCTGGTTTGACGCATCACAGAACACATTAATTGTACTTGTTTCCCCTTTTGACCTAGATTTGTCTGGAAATATTATTGGATGAAATTGCTTAAAACAACTCCCCTGGATATTTTCATCCACGTGACTCATTTTATAAGCGAAGTTCTCATCCCATCCAATTTGGAGCTTCCCAGCTTTCTTGCTGATAAGCATTTAAACAAACCCTTCATGGTAATTGGTGACTCTGGAAGAGATTTACCTGGAGAGAGTTCCGGGGGTCTACGCCCGCCGTCGGCCCGCCCCTGTGACCAGGCCTCCTAAGACGAGTTCCCCCCCCCCCCCTAGAGATCAAAAACATTGTATACTCTGACATTAAACTTCGTTTAGTGTGTACTAGCATGATTTTATGATTGTTTATCTTTTGAGACTCCAAAGAATTCTTCCTGTGTGTTCCAATTAATCCCTAGCATATTGATGAAATCAGGAATTTCAGTTCAGGGAATCGTCTTTGCGATAAGTATTCCTTAATTGCTTTGAATTTGTATCCTGCACATCCTAGAGCATATTTGACTTCTGTTCATCTCCTTGTTAGCTTCTCGATACTTATGTAGTCCTCACAAATCCTCCTCTTCATGCACAGTAAACTTGAGCAAGATTGTCCACAAAGAAGACTTTTCTTTAAGATTTTCTTTGAAGGGGACTTTCAGATTTTCTTCATATGTTTATATAGAGTAGCTCTGTAAGATGGAGAGGATGTTGCCCAATTATACTGATTTGAGAAACCGATAAGATTGTTCACCTCGACTTTGAGGATCATGTTGATTTTTCAGGCCACAAAATCGAGTATAAGCTCTATCTATTTCCCTTGTGAGTTCCAAACTCTTAAGAAAGCTTTAGAAATATCAGCCGTGTAGGCACAATGAATTTTGTGCGAAATTTCATAACACGTCTCCAAGCTTCTCAGTAGTGAGGGTCCCGTCATCATACAATCATTATGACTGCTACATCTTTATTGCCCGTGCGCTAGGCATTATATTCAACACGTATGGAGTGGGTTCAGAATCTTTTCTGACTCCATGGTGCGGAGATAATGACTTCTGTCTTCAACTTATCTTCGACTATTTCCTCAATGAATTTTATTGTCCACATCGTCTTGTAGAACAATATCATAGACAGTGACAGTAGCTCTTCTGAGATCTTCCTGACTCATGTATTTTGTAGTGTTTTTTCTTTTTTTTCTTTTATTTTTTTTTCTTGATTTCATTTGTCCGAAATCCATGCGATAATTGCTTAGGAGGACAGATGTGTGGATTTAAATTTCCATGGTAAACCTAACCCAATTCTGTCCATCTTTATAGTTGACAGTGGTCCAAATATTGGTTATTAGTCTGAGACTCTTGTGGCTTGAGCGTTTACTCTTCCAGATCAATACACCTATCGTCATACTAATCCACAACTTTATCACCTGGATCTTTCATTTATTACTGAATGAATTTTTTGCTGTGGTACGATGTTCAGCGGTATCCTCGTACTAGTTATTTTCCACTGATTCAATATCAAGTCTTTCCACTTTGAAGGAATGGGACCACATATCATGTGGCCTCCTGCTGTTGTCAGCAAGTGTACATAATGTTGTTTTACTTACCATATATTGCACATCAACAGTATATTCATCAATTCCAATGATTTAATCAATGGTCGAATGTGTCCTTCTTATGTCAGAAAGGCGTACTTGACTCTTAGCTGCTTCAGTGCCTCGACTAAATGTTTCTTTAATCCCTTGGATCTGCACTAGACTTAGGAAATCAATATTACGACCACAGCTCGACTGTAGAGGTTCCCGATTCCTCTAGCATCAACAGTGATTTCTGCGCTAGTCATATGTCGGTTGACAGACATGTGTGGAAAAAAACAGCTATTCTAACTGAATTTTGGCATTGAGTTGGTTTATTCAGGTTTTCTGCAAACACTGTTCTTCTTATGAAAGTGACCCCTGTGAGAGACCTTGAATCAAATAGTGTAATACACATTGGTTTTGCGAGTGTAATTTACATTAAAGTTAACCAATCTCGGTGCCTATCGGGAGAGCACGATTGCTTTACAACACTTATCTCCTCACATTTAATGCTGTTGCTTGTTGACATTCCGTTTCCTGAGTCGTGGAAAGTCTTCTGCTGTCAGCCATAAGTATTTGGGCATAATGCTGTATGATGCATACCCTGGCATTTAAAACAATTCTTCAGTGGTGCATTTTCTTCCCTTTGTAGTTCCACAATAACAATTTGATGCACATGCCTTGTTTCAAGCTGATGAACCTTCGTTTTATCGTGCCTTCCAGTGAAACTGTGTATTGACTACAAGCCACGTGTCCAATGTGTTTCCATCACAAGCTCTACACATTTTGGAGAACGATTTATGTGCTGACATTTGTTTACCTGTCTATTGTATTACAGCATGAGAAATGCCTAATGGTATGTCCCATTCCTGTGGTTTAAGTGGTAGTAGGTCTAACTCTTTTTATAACTGAGTTGAAGATTTACTTATCCACGGGATTTGTGGATAGTTTCATCTTGTCCTCTTGCTTGCAGGTATAAAACTAGGTTTTGTAAACCCAGTGCTATTTTCTTCACAAGTAAATAGCGTTAATTTGAACCACATAATATTTTAATCGTTCAATAGGTCGATTGTGTGACAACTTACTTGTACAATACCCACTGATAAACCAATCGACATTGCCTTAGGTCATTTTTGTTACGCATCCTGAGATGTAGAGACTTGTCCTAATGTGATATTCTAAAACTGCCTGAAGTCTGAAAATCCATTTTGGGTGGCTTTCAAGCTTGATATTAAACTGCATGTTCTAACTCCTGGCACTTGTCTCTCAAAGTAATTTCTGCATAAGACACGTAAGGCTATTTGAAGAATTAACTTTTAACCACGGAAATGACTTAATCAGTTCATAGGTTCTCCCTTCACACGAAACGCTTTAAGATAATTGGAACTTAGCAATCTAATCTAATGTCAGTTCGTGATTTTAACTAATGGATTGACAAACCCACTAATGAATTCTTCATAATTTATGCGACCTCATAAATAGGTAATGACAATGTAGTAAAGCTATGGTAAGGGACAATTCTGTTGTTGTTAACAGGTGTAAACAGGTGTTTGACACACTAGTTACAGTAGGTCGCCTCTGTGACAGAGTTTTGCGCAGATAGCCAGTACTCTCCTGATCCACCTTAACTGTTGAGTACTAAAATATCCAAAACATTTTTAAATTTCATCCTCAATGGATCTGATTCAAGAAAATTCTTTTCATAACGTTCATAGGAACATGAATAAATTATTTCCAGACGTTGTATAAGTATTTAAAATTTTGACCTCAAATCATCAAAATCTATGTTTGTATCTGAGTTAAGCTAACATGACCGGAAATTAGATTTCTAATGGTGTACTCTTAGTGCTGTAAAGACTGAAACTGGGAAGGTTTTCAAACAAGCCATTTTATTTGTATATTGAAAATTCTAGCACCACCACATAGAATATGTAAATAAACAATGTAACAGCAATAATCAGTCAACAGCTACTCGATCCTACTAACTTAACCTCAGTCAATGACCAAATAGAAGGGTACCCAGACATGTGCTGGTGTTTTACTGCTTGGAATTTGCTGCGTCAGCCTTACTACGATGAGGTAACCTAATTAACGATGCTATACACGTCAATCACTATACACTATAAATGTCACTGTATAACTGTAAAATCACACGTGATTATTACTTACACATATAATAAATTTCACTGTCATAGTATTGAGAACTTCACTCTAAAATATGTCCTTTAATATAAAGGGATAATCTATAAAAACAATCTTTAATCAACAATCTTGTCCTCTTAATTTCCCTGTCTTTATCAAAACATTGTAGACATCATGGTGTATATACGGAGCTTCAAGACAAACGAACATCACTTGGGTTGTTTCAGTCTTCTAGTCAGCGCTTCTATCTCTTCGCGCTTGGAGCAGTGGATGCCGGTCCCATCCACGTTTGCCTTTCTGTTGGTTGAGTCCTCCAGCGTCCCGTTTTTCTTTTGGTGAACGCAGGCGTGACGTCCTCGTTTATCTTTCTTTTGGCTGCTATTCTCTGTGATGAGTCTGGGGACTCATTTACTACTGAACTTATATTGTTAAACACGAGTTTTTACATCTTTTTTCCGAAGACCCTTTGGCTCCAGCCGGTTATTTGTACACGGTAGTACAAACATATTTGGACCACAGTGTGGACTTAGAATCCGGTTTCAACACCACAAAATGTTGAGAAATAATATATCACTAAGTTTATTAAACTTAGGATAATGCTCTAACATTAGAAAGACAACTCATTGCGCCTGCACAGCCGCCCTCCTGCAGACGGGTCGTGAAGAAGCTGTCGAATCCTTTTCCTCAACGGGCTGTAAAACTATTCCAAATTGTAAGAATTATTAATTACACACCCTAGGGGTGTTATGTCATGACATATTTATTTCTCGGATGATGACAAACTAACTTGGTGTGGTCTAAAATTCCGCCCCTTACCTGCCGACTTATAGGTTATTACAAACTTCCTTGCGACTCAAGAACTGGCGCAATACCCCAGTACTACAATAAAGTTTCGTGAACCTACCTGCTCTTGAGCGTGACCTTGGTGTTCTTCAACACCTTCGTACAGTATCGGTACTTGGTTACACACACACAACTGGATGCCACGTCTTCCAGATCCGAGAATACGCACAATGTACATCTAGGTTCCTAAGGATAGTGTGTGGGGTCTATTTCTTAAGTTAATTCATTGAGGTGGGATTTGATGGGTCTTTATATTGTGCACAATATTATCTTTACCAAGCAGAAGCTGTTCACAATCTCTTAAGTGGGTATTGCGTTTTCATGAGTATACTTGTTTCACTCTTAAGCTCAGATGCGGTCGTTGTCGGTTTCTAACTTGCTCCCAGATGTACACTCTCCAGTGAGTCAAAAAGTATTCGGAAGACGGCCACCAGCGCCCCACCCAGTCCACTGGCCGCACCCCTAGCACATAAGGAAAGAAAACTGACCTAGTTCTTTTACTTCCTTGCCACTTTCCTCCATGAAGCTTAGCAGAATGTTGTTGGATCTTGGCTGTCTTTAAGCATAGACAACAATATACACTATCTCTAAACATGGTAATAAAGTGGGAGCAGGACTTTCCTTTGTCCGCTACAGGTAAAGATGAACTGTCTCTTATTAAAATACACTCTGCTACACTGGACCTGGCAAGAGCGCCGCCGCTTGACCACAGGTCGTATCTGTGTACGCTTCCTGATCAATGACTCGCCTAGTAGCAGAAACAAGATATTTGCCCGTTTGCTGAGAGGGCTGGGCCCCTCAGGGCTGAAAGGCTGAAGGGTTGAAGGTGCTGATACCCCCTCCTGGAGAATTTTTTTTTCACAGATCCTAACCTCCACTACATCTCTCCTAAACTATTCCTCGTCCTGACGACTCGTGTGTGTGTGTGTTTCTAAGTTTTCCATTTGTACCATTTTGTCCAGGCACATGCGATTTGACACTAGCTGTGGTGTCCGTGTGTGTGAGTGTATAATGTGTGTGTGTGTGTGAGTGTGTGTCTGTGTGTTTGTGTGTGTCTGTATGTTACTTGTGCTGTCTGTATGTATGTGTGTGGTGTGTGTCTGTTGTGTTGGGTCTGGAGTGTGTTGTGGTGGTGTGTTGTGGTGTCATTGTGTGTGAGTCTGAGTGTTGTTCTGTGTGTGTTCTGTGTAGTCTGGTTTTGTGTGTGTGTCTGTGTGTGTTGTATGTGTGTGTGTCTGTGTGGTGTGTCCTGTGTGTGTGTTGTGTGAGTGTGTCTGGCGATGTGGTATATGAGTGTGTGTGTGTGTGTGTGTGTGTGAAGTGCTTGGTGTGTGTGTGTGTGTGTGTGTGTTGTGTGTGTCTTGTGTGTGTCTGTGTAGTTGTGTCTGTAATTATGTTGTGTGTCTGTATGTATGTGTGTTGTGGTCTGTGATGTATGTGTGTGTGTGTGTGTGTGTGTGTGTGTGTGTAGTGTGTTGTTGTGTCTGTGTGGTGTGTTCTGTGTGTGTCGTGTGTGTGTCTGTGTGTGTGTGGTCTGTGTCTGTGTGTGTCTGTGTTGTGTCTGTGTAGTGTGTGTGGTCGTGTGTGTGTGTGTGTGGTCTCCTGAGTGCGGGTCCTGTCTGATGTGTGTGGTCTGAGTGTGTCTGGTCTGTGTGTGTGTCTGTTGTGTTGTGTGTGAGTATTGGTGTGTGGGGGTTGTGTGTGTGGGTGTGTGTGTGTGTGTTGTGTGTGTCCCTTTGTGTGCGCGTGTGTGTGTCTTGTCGTGTGTCCTGTGTGTGTGTGTGATATGTTGTGTGTGTGTGGTGTGTGTTGTTGTCGTGTCTGCGTGTGTGTTGTGTGTTCTGTGTGTGTGTGCTGTGTGTGTGTGTGTCTGTGTGTGTAGTGTGTGTTTGTGTGTGTGGTGTGTGTGTGTGTGTGGGTTGTCTGGTGTGTGTGTCTGTTGTGGTGTGTCTGTGTGGTGTGTGGGGCTGTGTGTGAGTGTCTGTGTGGTGTGTGTGGGTGTGTGTTCTGTGTGTGTGGTGTCTGTGTGTTTGAGTGTTTGTGTGTGTGTGTGTGTTCTGTGTGTTGTGTGTGTGTTGTGTCTGTTGCTGTGTGTCTGTGTGTGTGTGTGTGTGTGTGTGTTGTGGTGGTGTGTGTGTGTGGTGTGTGTGTGTGTGTGTGTGTGTGTGTGTGTGTGTTGTGTGTTTTGTGTGTCTGTGTGTGTTGGTTGTGGTGTGGTGTGTGTGTGTGTGTGTGTGTGTGTGGGTGTGTCTGTGTGTGTTGTGTCCTGTGTTGTCTGTGTTGTCTGGTGGTGTGTTGTGTGTGTCTGTGTACTCACCTAGTTGAGTTTGCGGGGTTAGTCCGAGCTCCTGCCCCGCCACGTACTTATCGCTACGAGTCACTACTCCTTAGACCGTGAGCTTAATCCCCCCAATAAAAAACCTCTGCTAAAAAGCTTTTATGATTCGGCCTCCACTACATCGCCTCCCAAATATTCCCACTTACTGACTACTCTGTGGCGGAAGAAATACTTCCTAACATCCTGTGATTCATCTGTGGTCTTCACTTCTCAACTGTGCCCCTGTTACTGTGTCATATCTCGGGAACATCCTGTCTTTGTCCCCTTGTCCAATTCCTCTCATATTTTGTATGTCTTTATCATGTCCCCCCTATCTCTCTCTCCAGTCCGCCAGTTCGTCCAGTTGAGATTCCCTTAACCTCCCTCGTAGGACATACCTCTTAGCTCTGGGACTATTCTTGTATCAAACCTTTGCACTTCTCCTAGTTTTTCACGTTGGCTTGGCTAGGTGAGTGGTTTGTGGCGTTGTGTGTGTGTGTGTGTGTGTGTGTGTGTGGTCGTGTGTTGTGTGTGTGGGGTGTGTGTTTGGTGTGAGTGACGTGGCATAGTGGGGTCTACGAGGAAGAGTGTCCGGACAGAGCGCACGCTGTATTGTGTAGAATGTTGTGTTGCTTGACCTGCGGGAGTGTTGCGAGTGATGACACCAGTAGCGGAACCCAGCAAGATGAAGCTCCCTACTTTGAATGCTCTTTTATCAGGATAAATCAGGGGCCCCACTGGAGCCTTTATATCCCTTGAATGACTGAGAGTGTAATTGGGAAAAACTGAGCCTTTTATCCCGAGGGATCGAGTGGTTATATATTAGATTTCGTCAGACTTCTTCCCGGGATGTGCAGAGTTGCAGGAAGAGTGATGTGTTAACTGAGCTGTACACCCGTGCATGCAAGACTAACACCGCAAGTCACATAACGAAAGTCTTCACCTCACTCTTCACCAGACCATATGGCCAGCACATGTGCAGGGGACCTGGGATGTTCAAGACACAGGTGTGAGGGACCTAGGATGTTCAAGACACAGGTGTGAGGGACCTGTGATGTTCAAGACACAGGTGTGAGGGACCTGTGATGTTCAAGACACAGGTTTGACGGACCTGGAATGTTCAAGACACAGGTGTGAGGGACCTGGAATGTTTTAAGACACAGGTGTGAGGGACCTGGAATGTTCAAGACACAGGTGTAAGGGACCTGGGATGTTCAAGACACAGGTGTGAGGGACCTGGAATGATCAAGACACAGGTGTGGGGGGACCGGGGAATGAAAGCACAGGTTGAGGGCCCTGGATGTTCAAGACCAGGTTGTGAGGGCCTGGAATGTTCAAACAAGGTGTGAGGGACCTGGATGTTCAAACACAGGGGTGGGGACCGGGGATTTAAAACACGGTGTGAGGGACCTGGAAATTTAAAGACACGGGTTTGGGGGGACCTGGGTGTCAAGACACAGGTGTGAGTGCCGGGGAAGTCAAAAAAGGGGTGGGGACGGAATGTTAAAGACCGGTGTGGGGACTGGAATTTCAAGACACAGGTGTGGGGACCGGAATGTTCAAGACACGGGTGTGAGGACCTGAATGTTCAAAAAAAAATGTGAGGACCTGTTTTAAAGGGGGGAAACAGGTGTGGGGACCGAAGTTCAAGACCGGTGGGGGGGGAGGGGTTTCAAGACAAGTGTGGGGACGAATTTTCCAAAGACAAGGGTGGGGGACTGGAAATGTTAAAGACACAGGTGGGGAGGACGGGGATTTTTCAAGCCCAGGTGTGGGGACCTGGAATGTTCAAGACACAGGTGTGAGGGACTGAATGTTCAACACAATGTGGTGACCGGGTATTCAAGACACGGGTGTGGGACCTGAATGTTCAAGACACAGGTGTGAGGGACCGGGGAAATGTTCAAACACAGGTGTGGGGGACCTGGAATGTTCAAGACACGGGTGTGAGGGACCTGGAATTTTTCCAAGACACAGGTGTGAGGGCCCTGGGATGTTAAAGACACAGGTGTGAGGACCTGGAATTTTTCAAGACACAGGTGTGAGGGACCTGGAATGTTCAAGACACAGAGTGTGAGGGACCTGGAAATTTTTAAGACACAGGTGTAAGGGACCTGGGATGTTTCAAGACACGGGTGTGAGGGACCTGGAAATGCTCAAGACCAGGTGTGAGGGACCGGGGTGTTCAAGACACAGGTGTGAGGGACCTGTGATGTTCAAGACACAGGTGTGAGGGACCTGGAATGCTCAAAACATAGGTGTGAGGGACCTGTGATGTTCAAGACACAGGTGTGAGGGACCTGGATGTTCAAGACACAGGTGTGAGGGACCTGGGATGTTCAAGACACAGGTGTGAGGGACCTGTGATGTTCAAGACACAGGTGTGAGGGACCTGGATGTTCAAGACAAAGGTGTGAGGGACCTGGGATGTTCAAGACACAGGTGTAAGGGACCTGGAATGTTCAAGACACAGGTGTGAGTGACCTGGAATGTTCAAGACACAGGTGTGAGGGACCTGGGATGTTCAAGACACAGGTGTGAGGGACCTGGAATGTTCAAGGCACAGGTGTGAGGGACCTGAATGTTCAAGACACAGGTGTGAGGGACCTGGATTTCAAGACACAGGTGTGAGGGACCTGGAATGTTTCAAGACAACAGGTGGGGAATAAAGGGACCTGTTGAATTTTCAAGACACAGGTGTGAGGGACCTGGAATGTTCAAGACACAGGTGTGAGGGACCTGGATGTTCAAGACACAGATGTGAGGGACCTGGAATGTTCAAGACACAGGTGTAAGGGACCTGGATGTTCAAGACACAGGTGTGAGGGACTGGATGTTCAAGACACAGGTGTGGGACCTGGATGTTCAAGACACAGGTATGAGGGACCTGGAATGTTCAAGACACAGGGAGGAGGGACCTGGAATGTTCAAGACACAGGTGTGAGGGACCTGGAATGTTCAAGACACAGGTGTGAGGGACCTGGGATGTTCAAGACACAGGTGTGAGGGACCTGGAATGTTCAAGACACAGGTGTGAGGGACCTGGGATGTTCAAGACACAGGTGTGAGGGACCTGGAATGTTCAAGACACAGGTGTGAGGGACCTGGAATGTTCAAGACACAGGTGTGAGGGACCTGGAATGTTCAAGACACAGGTGTGAGGGACCTTGGAAATGTTTCAAGAACGAGGTGTAGGGACCTTGGATGTTCAAGCCCACAGGTGTGAGGGACCTGGAATGTTAAAGGGAAACAGTGTGAGGGACCTGGATGTTCAAGACACAGGTGTGGGGCCCTGGGATTTTCAAGACACAGGTGTGGGGGCCCTAAAATGTTCGACAATGTGTGAGGGCCTGTAATTTCAAGACACGGGTTTGTGAGGGCCTGTATGATCAAGACACGGGTGTTGGGGCCTAAAAGTTCAAGCACAGGTTTGAGGGACCTGTGAGTTCAAGCCAGGTGTGGGGATTTGAAAATGTTCAAGCCGGTGTGAGGGCCCTGGATGTTCAAGAAAAGGGTGTGAGGGACCTGGAATGTTCAAGAAAGGTGTGTGGACCTGGGATGTTCAAGAAAACAGGTGTGAGGGACCTGGAAGTTCAAGACACAGGTGTGAGGAACCGTGTGTTAAGACACAGGTGTGAAGGACCTGTGATGTTCAAGACACGGGTGTGGGAACCTGAGTGTTAAGACAAGGTGTGAGGGCGTAGGATTCAAGACACAGGTGTGGGGATCGTAGGTGATCAAGACACAGGTGTGAGGAAGTGGTATCAAGACACAGGTGTGAGGGGGCTAAATATCAAAACAAAGTTGATGAGAAAGACACGAACAAAACTAGGAACTGCTTTTAAAACGAAAAGTTTGCCTGTGCCGCAACCTCATAGTTATCAGAGATGAATTCCACTGCTGGAAACATAGTTTGGGTGGAAAAAAAACGTACAAAGATGAACGCTAATTTCCCGGAGTTTAATTTTCCTTTTTTGTGACTGATAAACCCTTCAGGCAGACGAAAGTTTTCCTAGCGTTGTACAGTGTCTTACTCATCAACTTGTGGTTTGTAAACCCATTTAAAAAAAGACAATGTGTTTTGGGTGACCCCCCGCTTCGAGTTGGGGTTGGGACAATGTGAGCGTCCTCAGGGGTGTGTTGCCCCACCCTCGCCTCTCTCCTCCAGCCTCCCGTGGGGTGTTTAACCCCTCGCCCTCTCCCCCAACAGCTGCACCTTTTTTTCCCTTTCCCCCTCCTACGCTCCCTCCCCAAACTCTTTCATTTCAGCCTCCTCGCCCTCCCAATCTCTCCCCTACAAATCACTATCCCCAAATTCAGCGTCATTTCCCCCTACCCGGGAATCCAATGCAGCTGTATTGTACACTTAAACTCGGGTGGCGTTGAAGTATGGCAAAAGGTGGCAGCAATCGAATTGTATTTGCCCCTGGAGTATCCCGGAGAGGGTTGGGGGGGGTCAAGGGGCCCCGCGGGCCCGGTCCGTGAAAAGGGCCCTCAGGGTTTTGGCCGGGGCCTGATCAACCAGGATTTTATGTTGGCCGCACGAACCCGCTCGAACACAGCCTGGTGGTCAGGTACTACTTAACAATTGTCCCAGGTAAAAACAAGTGACACACAAATGACACACGTGACACAAGGCCCCCAAGTGACACACAAGGACACACAAAAGTGACACAAGTAACACAAGTGACACAAGTGCACAAGTGTGATGATTTGACATGTAAAATACCAGAAAGTGTTCTGACAAAAAAGTTTCGCCCGGCTGCCCACTTCCCCAGTCACCGAGAGCGGTTTCCATTAACGGTTCTGTGGTGGTGCAATGAGTAAGTACCGTTAGAGGTGCCATGACCCCCTACTAGGGACCCGGGTATAATTATCCTCTGGTATAAAAAAATTCGGGAAAACTATGCACTAAATCATTAAACATGGTACAAGAAAACCTGGTATAGTGCCTGATCTTTTTCTATTTCCTGGTCAATTAAAACCAGATGTATTATTTTCAAAAGGATCAAATATTCTAATCATTTTAGGGAACAAATAGCCCTTGATATTTTAATTGATGGAAAATCAAGCCCTTTTATGGTGGGAAGTGGTCCTGGTTTACATGTAAACTGATGCAAATAGACTGAGCAAACTTTCTATCTGATTGCGTAACGAAGAAAAACGTAAACAAGTTCACCCGTGTATTGCAAAAATTTACACGATTTTTAGTTTGATGTTGGTGTTGCTGAGGTTTTTGGGGGGGGTGGTGATGGTGGGGTGGGGGTTTGTTAGAGGGGGTTGGACGGTGGGGGGTGGTGGGGTGGTGGTGATGTGGTGGAAATGTTGAGGGTTTGCTGGGGTGGTATGATGGTAATGGGGGCAGGGGTGGAGTGGTGGTAGTTCTGGTGGGGGGTTGGTGGGGGTTAGTGGTAGGGGTTGTGGGGGTTTTAGTGGTGGTGGATGGCAGTTGGGGTAGTGGTGGGTGCTGGTGGTGGTGCTGGGGGTTTAGTTGTTGTGGTGTGCTTTTGGGAGGTGGGGTAGTGGTGATGGTTGGTGGTGGTGGTGGCAGGTATTGTGGTGGTGATGGTGGGGGTGGTGGTGGTGGGGGTGGGGTGGTGTAGGGTGATGGTGGGGGCGGTGGAAGGGTTTGGTTAGTGGTGGTGGTGTGGTGGGGTGGGGTGATGGGGGGTTTGTGGATTAGTGGGGGGTGGTATGGTGGGGGTGGTGGTGGTGGTGGTGGTGGGTGATGGATGGTGGGGGGGTGGTGGGGTGGTGGTTGTGGTTGTGGGGGTTTGTGGGTGGGGGTGGTAGGGGTGGTGTGGTGGTGGGTGGCAGTGGGGGGTAGGGGAAGTGGTGGTTATTGTGGTTTGGGGGTTGTGGTGTGTTGAGGGTGATGTGGGGTGGTGATGGTGGTGGTGGTAGTGGTGGGGGGTGGGGGTGAGGTGGTGGTTGTTGGGTGACGGGGGTGGTGGGTGGTGATAGGGGTGGTAGGGGTTGATGGTAGTTGTGGGGGTAGTAGGGTAATGGGGGCAGGGGGTTGGTAGGGGTTGGTGTTTTAAAATTGTTTTTTAGTGCGTTGGTGGGGTGTGGTGGAGGGTGGTAGTGGTGGTAGTGGGGTGGGGTGGTGTGTTGATTGGGTAGTTTTGTTGGTGGTAGTGAAGGTGGGATGGTAGTGGGGTGGTGGGGTGGGGGTGGTGGTAATGTGGTGGTGATGTGGTGATGGTGGGGGGGTGGAGGGGGTGGTGGAAAGTGGTGGTGGTGGTGGTGCTGGTGGTGGTGTGGTGATGGTGGTTGTGGGAGGTGGTGAGGAGGTAGGGGGGTGGTTGTGGTGTGGTGGTGGTGGTGGTGGGGGGGGTGAATAGTGTGGTGGTGGTTTGGGGTTGTGGTAGTTGGGTAGTGGTGGTGTGGGGTAGGGGTGGTTGGAGGGGGGGTGTTGTGGTTGTGGTGGTGGGGTGTGTGAGGGTTTGGGTGGGTGGTTGGTGGTGGTTTGGTGGTGGGGTTGTTGTGGACGGTGGGGGTTTGGTTTTGGGGTTGTTGTGTACTTTTGGTGGTGGTGGTGATAGTGGTATGTGTTGATGGTAGTTGTGGGGGTAGTGTGGAATGGTGGCGTGGTGGTGGGGTGTGTGCTGGTGGGGTGGTGGTGGTGGCGTGGCAGGTTAATTGGGGTATGCTTTTGGGTTTGGGGGTGGGGGGGTTAAATGGGGGTTTTGTGGGGGGGGTTGTGGGGGGTGGGGGGGTTATGTTGGGGGGCGGTAGGGGGTAGTAGGCGGGTGGTGGTGCTGGGGGTTTTAGGTGATTGTGGTAGTGCGTTGGTGGTGTGGGGTGGGAGGGTGGGTGGTGGGAGGGGTATGTGGGGGTACAGGTAGGGGTTTTTGTGGTGGTGATGTGGGGAGGTGGGGGGGGTGGAGGGGGGGGTTTTTGTGTGGTGGGGGTTTGGGGTGGGGGGGGTTTGTGGTGATGGTGGTTTGGTGATGGTGGTGGGGGAGGTAGGGGTGGTGGTATGGGGGTTTTTTTGTTGTTTTGGGGTGGGGTGGGATGATGTTGGATGGTTGGGGTGGTGGGGGTTGGGGTTTGTTGGGGGTTTTTGTGAGGTGGTGGTGGGGGTAGTGGGTGGTGGTGTTGGTGGTGGGTGGTGGTGGTGGGGGGGTGGTGATGGGGGTGATGGTGGGGGTTTAGGGGCGGTGGTGGTGTTGGTAGTGGTTGAGTGTGGTAGTGGTAGGGGTGGTGGTGGTAGTGGTGGTGGTGGGGGTATGGTGGTGGGGGTGGTTTTGGGGTTTTGGTGGTGGTAGGGAGGGGGTGGAGGGGGAGGGGGTGAGAGGAGGGGTAGTGATTTTTGGGGTTTATGGTGGGATGGTGGTAATTTTGGGGGTGGTTGTGGTGGTGATGGTGGTAGTGTTTTGGTGGCAGGTGGGGGTGGTGATGGGGGTGGGGGTTTAGGTCGGTGGTCTAGTGCAACTTTAGTGGAGAACGGGGCGAGGTGGTGGGGTGTGGTGGTGGGGTGGGGTGGTCGTGATGGTGGAGTGGTAGTGTTGGTTGTGGTGGGATGGGGTACGTGTTGGTGGAGTGGTGATGGTGGTGGGGTAGTGGGGGTGGTATTGTGTTGTTGGGGTAGTGCTGTTCGTGGCAGTGGTGGTGGTGGGGGTGGTGGTGGAAGTGGTGGGGGGGGGGTTTGGTGTTTGTGGTGGTGATGGTGGTAATACTTTTGGTGGCGTGGTGGTTGTAGGTTGTGGTGGTAGTGGGGGTGGTATTATGTTGATTGTGGTAGTGCGTTCGTGGTAGGGTGGTGTGATGGTGGTGGGGTAGCGGGGGTGGTTTGGTGGGTGGTTGTGATGGTGGTAATATTTTGGTGGTGGTGGTGATGGTGGTGGTGGGTTTGGGGGTGGTGGTGGTATTGTCGGTGGTGTTAGTGCGCGTAAGGGCAAAAAACAATGGCGATTGGGGGTGGTGGTGGTAGTGGTGGTGGGGGGGTGGTGGTGGGGTGGTTTTTGGTTTTGGTGGGGGTGGGGTGGGGTGGGGGTTGTAGGGGTTTTTTGTGGTGGTATGGTGGAAATACTTTTGGTGGAAATGGTGGTAGTGGTGGTGGTGGGGTGGTAGGGGGGGGTGGTGGGGGTTTGTAGTGGTTGGGTGGTGATGGTGGAATACTTTTGGGGGCAATGGTGGTGGTGGTGTGGTGGTGGGGTGTGTTTTGGGCTTGATTTAGGGTCACTCCACCGATTAACCGGGCACTAAGGGATGTCCCAAAAGTAAGGTATCAGTATCGCGGGGTATCGGCCATTTTAACGGTGTCGCAAACGGGGGTTTTGCCGAATCTCTGATTTTTTTTTCTGGAGGGATAATTCAAGAGGTCATTAAAACTTCTGGGTTGGTTAAGTGATTAGCTAGGGGTTTTATTCCTGGCTAAATATAATGATGCCACGAGTGGGGTCATTCGAGGAAAAGTGCCTAATAAATAGGAAGGTCGAGTCACTGAGTAACCTTTACTTTTTCCCTACTTGAGAACAGTGTATGGATCTGTAATATACACTTCCCTTTCTTTTTCTCTGTGGTTTGTCTGTCATCATTCAAAGATGAAAGGAAAATGGGAAACCCGGGTAATGCAAACTGTGTCATCCTGCCAGCTCCCCTTTTGCAGTATTATTTAAAAAATGAAATGTTGTGACTTTAGTTGGGGGAGATATTTTTTTTGGGTTTCCCCCTAGATGATGAAACTTTTAATTTTCACACACACACCACACCACAAAAAACCCCAACCCCACACACACAACACACAAAACCCCAACAATATATATATGCACGCAGACGGGGGTGCACAAGACTCCCAGAAACCTAGTGTTTTTAAGGGGTGCAGTAACTGCTAGCAGTAAAAACAGTGGGAGTGACAAAGTCAGTGAACAATCCTACGGTGATAACTAAAGTTATTTGTTTAAAAAAAAAAAACGAGAGGAACCCGAAATCATTAAAATTTAAATGCCAAACCGTTAGGGGCAGTAGGCACCTGTTTCCACAAGATTTTAAAATACAAAATCAAAATTTAGTGTGGAAGCGGGTGTTCAAGAATTCCGCGTTTGGTAAAAAGTGAAAAGTGGGGACCTCAGTGAAAGTGAAAAAGTTAAAAAGCAAAAGGAGAAAGGAAAAAAAAAACATTAATAGGGAAAGTGGCAGAGTTGGGCCCGCTGAAGCATGACGTCACAAAAAAGTTGTGTGCCATTTTACATATAAAAGAAGTGTTTAAAAAAGTGAAATGTATCTTCATAAGGGAAAATGAAATCGCGTGAGGAAACACGGGGATGTTGGAAAAATTTTGGTTATAAACATCCCGGGGGAAGGATCTCCAAAATAGTGAAGAAGGGGGTATGTCGACGATACGTCATCGCCTCTGGCAACTTGTCACTGCACGCTGCCAGTGCAAACATTACTCATCTATTGTGGTTGCATGTTGGCCCTGGATTCTGGTCTTGCATACTGTTAGATACGGTCACTCACTCCCGCAAGTTTACCAGAATTAGAGTGAAATAGCATAGATAATGTGAGGTTTGGGGAGTGTGAGGACAGCAGTCTAGCGAGGGGGGAATGTATTTACTACCGGTAGTTATTGCAGTATGAATACTTAGGGCTAGGAAGTTTCCCCCTCAATTGGCAAAGGAAAAAGGGGTAATAAACCGCAGTAAATTTTACTTAAAACCGAAAGAGCAATAAGTGGGAGAGTAGCAATACTAAAGGGAAAAACGCTGGGACTAAAATTTTCCTACACGCGAGGGGATAAAAGATTTTCAAAACCCCAACAACCCCCCCCCTACCCCCCCTAACCACCTCCCTCACACATACAAACCCCGGGTAACCCTTTTATGAAGCTTTAGACCCTATGCTTTCCGCTTTTTTAATCAGAATTTTGGAGTTTGCGTTCTCCCCCCCCGACCCCCCCCAAACACCCAAAAACCCACATAACAACCCAAACCCCCGCACTAGGCGAATACCACACACCACACACACACACACCAACACACACACACCACACAAAAATACCACCCACACACACACACACGCACCACCGCACCCACACAACCCCTAAAACCCCATTAATCGGGGTCACTTTACCCCCGCCCTCCTTTTCCCCCCCCCCCTTCTAAACCCTCACCCAAACTACCTCCCCCCCCCTTCTAAGGGTCCCACCTTTTCCCCCCCCCCCCCTCAATCCCACCCCCCTCTCTCCCCACATGCCAAAACCATACACAAGCACAAATACACGCCTACCCTTTCACAAAAAAATACCCCCCTTCCCCTAAAACCCTCCCCCCCCCCCCCCCCCCCCCCCCCCCCCCCCCCCCCCCCCCCCCTCCCCCCCCCCCCCCCCCCCCCCCCCCCCCTCCCCCCCCCCCCCCCCCCAAAAAAACCCCCCCCCCCCCCAATTTTTCCCCCCCCCCCCTCCATCCCCACTCCCCCCCAACCATTTTTCCCCTCCCCCCCCCCTTTTTCCCCTTCCTTTTGTGGAGCAATGGGGCAACCCCAGAAAAAAGCATAGAAAAAAAAGGGCCCCAAGGCGAATTGGGAGGGAGGACAAGGAGGCAGACTCAAAAAAGGGGGGGAAATGGGGAAGGAGGGGTAGATGAGCTTGCAAGGAAGATAGGGAGAGGTTAGCAGCAGAATGCAAAGGTGGGGACAACAGCCACGAGCAAAGCCAAATACAGGATTGAAGAGGAGCGAGACTCTAAAGTAAGCAAAGATATTACGAAATAGATCAGCAAAGTCTACATCAGACACGACAATGGACTAAAGGGAGCATGGAGCTAAAAATGTATGGAGGTCCTGTCAAACCCACTGGGGCCCAAAAAAAAAGGACAGGGAGACACTAGGACAGAATGAGAGGTTTTAAGACTTTAAGGAAAAATAGGACATGCGCAAGGGGCCTTACCAGACACTTTTGGGGGGGCCCAAAAAAGGTGAGCAGGGGGAAAGGGCAAACCAATGAGATAGGGGGCCCCAGCTAGGGAACGGACCCAAGGGGGGAACACTCCACGGGAAGGAACTAAAACACCTCAGAGGATTCAATGGGAGTCACAGTGGGGGGGGGAAAGGGAGAGATCAGTTTTTTTTCTATGGGGTAAAGGGAAAACTTATTAGGAAAAGAAAGCAGGAGAAAAAAAAAAGCAAATTGAAGGTATCATGAAGGTGACAGGCGAGGGGGGGCTTTACCCAGGTAGCAAATTTTCGGAGAATCGGGGGGTTCACAAAGAAAAAGGGAAACAGCCTCTCAAATAATTTTAAAAGGGAATCAACTCGAAAACCCTGATCTTGCAAAGAAAGCATGGTGAGAGGCAAATGGAGTTTTGAGTGTGTCCTCGATCGAGACAGAACACAGGGGGAAAGGTGATACCCAAAGAGAGAGTGCAAAAAAAGAAAGGAGGAATGGGGGAAATGAAAAAAGGAGAGAGAATAACCCCGGAAAAGGGGAAGGACAAGCACACCCCCCCGAAAAAACCTGAGAAGTATCCACCACGCCCCCCAAGGCAACTGAACAAAACCAAACCAACCATCACACACTGATCCCGTTTTTTCCCACCCCCAGCACCCCGAACCCCACCCCTACAGCAACCCCATGGGGGCTCTTCCCCACCTCCACGCAACCCCCCCCAGGCCCCACCAGGGCTCCTCTCTCCCTCCCCAGATTCCCCAGGACCCCCAGTTACGTATCAGAACAGAAAATTTAAGGTTTGGTAACAAAAGGGGGGGATTTAAAGAATAAAAAATTTAGGAATGGCAAAAAAGAATCAATGAAAGTCCCCAGACATTAGCAGTTCAGAAACAAAAAAATCAGGAGACAATAACGATGCAATCTTCCACCAGGATACCAGATAAAGGGAAAGATAGAAGGGGCAGAGGGGGGGAGGGGTTTCTCTGCTGTAAAAAAAAAGATGGAAATTCGAGAAAATTTGGGGGGCATAGACGAGCAGGGAAAAAAGGGATAATAGTGGTACACTTCAGTCGGGGAGCACAAGGTGGTCATTGCAGTGATGTAAATCCACCCCAGAACTGCAGGAGGCCAAGAAGGAATATAAGAGAGAAAGAGCAATGGTGGACACACTTGCTGAGGGGGCAAGAAGACTCACTCCCGCAGAGCAAAGTTGCTGGTTATGGGGGGTTTCAATACAGGGGGATTGCTTGGGAAAAACCCGGAGTTACATGGGGGGCCCGAAACTGGAGGGAAACCAAATGTTGGATGTGGTGCTGGAAAAACCTCATGCACCAACTTTTAAGGACATACCGAGTGAGGGGGAGGTGAACCAGCAAAATTGGACTTGTGTTTACCCCGGGGGAGTTCAGACATTAGGACATACATATGAGAGTTCCCGGAGTATGACAACGTGGTTCTGTGTATGAAAACTAATAAG